>OY728157.1:940055370-941305370 GCA_963277665.1 Viscum album
GTCTTAAAGGGACAAGAAAATGTTTTAAGGGTGGAAAAGAAGGTCATCAGGCAGTTGAATGTCGTAATAATTGGAGGAAGATGTCTAATGATGCGAACAAAGAAAGGGATACATTGAATGCACCTCCTACACATCAAGGTTTAAAGTGCAAGTAGATGGCGAATTATGACAATCAATGACCAAATCCAAGGGTTTATGATGATGATCGACGTCAAAAAAACTCTTAAGGCCAAAGATAAAGGAAAGTCACATGCAATTACTATCGGCGATATGGAGTATGACAATGAAGTGGTGAGAGGTACACATACCATCGACTCTAAAGTAGAAAATGTTTTATTTGATTCTATATCCACAAACTATTTTATTTCTAAAGAATTTTCTAAGGGTATGGCCATATTACCTCAACAATTAGATGTTGAGTTAGCTGTGACAACTCTTACTGGCACAACAGTTGCATCAAAAGTTTATAATTCTTCTCTGATTGAAGTTTGTGGGGAAGTGATTCCTGAAAATCTTGTGATCATTCCTATAGTGGAATTTTGATGTGATTCTTAGCATGGATTGGATTTCTATATACGGAGCTCATATCAATTTCCAAAGAAGGGAAATCACATTTAATATTCCAGATAAATATATGATCGTCTATCGATGCAAGGATGAATATAACCTTCGAGAGGAAATTTCTTCCATCTTATGGGTCCTGATTCCACTAAATGAAGGTTATTTATCTCAAATGGTTGGGGATAAACTCATGATTAGGAATACACCCATTGTACGAGAGTTTGATGATGTCTTTCCGGAGGAACTGCCAGGACTTCCACCAAATCATGAAGTTGAGTTTTCAATAGAACTCATACCAGGTGTTATACCTATTTGAAAGACACCTTATAGAATGGCCCCGATTGAGTTTCAGGAATTTAAGAAGCAACTCCAAAAGAATCTTGATAAAGGATTCATACGCCCTAGTGTGTCACCTTGGGGAGCACCTGTTCTATTTGTTAAGAAGAAATATGGATCAATGAGTCTCTTCATTGATTATCGAGAACATAACAAGATCATGATCAAGAATAAATATCCTCTGCCACACATTGATTAATTATTTGAAAAATTACACAGAGCTCAATACATTTCCAAGATTGATCTTCGTTCAGAGTATCATCAATTAAGGGTCCAAAGGGAGGATATACCAAAGACGTCTTTCCGTACAAGATATGGACACTATGAATTTATAGTGATGCCTTTTGGTCTTACTAATTCCCATGCTATATTCATGGATCTAATGAATAGAGTATTTAGAGACTATCTTGATCAGTTTGTGGTAGTCTTTATAGACGATATTCTTGTCTATTCAAAGAGAAATCAAGAACCTGAAGATCATTTGAGAATTGTATTGAAGAACCTGAGAATGGAGAAGCTTTATGCCAAATTTACCATGTGTGAGTTTTGGCTTCAAAAAGTTTCATTTTTTGGTCACATAATCTCAAAAGAGGGTATATTTATGGATCCAACAAAAATAGAGGTTATCGAAAGATGGTCGAGACCAACAGCAATAACTGAGATCTGAAGTTTTCTTGGTTTGGCTGGATATTATCGACGTTTTGTGAAAGATTTTTCACGATTATCTAATCCACTCATCAGGTTGACTCGAAAAGGAGTTAAGTTCATGTGGATGGAGGAGCGTGAATAGAATTTCAAGGAGTTGAAAAGAAAGTTATCCAGTGCTCCTATGCTCACACTGCCTTGTAGTGGAGAATGGTTTGTGATCTATAGTGATGCATCCAAGAAGGGATTGGGGTGTGTTCTCATGCAAAATGATATGGTGATAGCTTATGCCTCACGACAGTTGCAAATACATGTGAAAACTTACCCAACTCATGATTTGGAGTTAGCTGCGTTAATCATTGCATTAAAGATTTGGAGGCATTATCTTTATGGTGAAAGGTGTGATATTTATACTGATCACAAAAGTATAAAGTATATTTTCACACAAAAGGAGCTGAATATGCTCCAATGTAGATGGTTGGAGATGATTAAGGATTATGACTACTCAATTCATTATCATCCTGGGAAAGCAAACAAGGAGGCAGACATATTATGTTGACAAGTCCATTCTAGCTTATCCATGATGATGATCACAATAGATCCAATATTTATGGATTTACAAAGAATAGATATTGGAATTAAAATGGAAGGGGAAAAATCTTATCTTTCTCAAATAAATGTTCAACCATCTATACATGTGATGATTAAAGAGGCACAAAAAGAAGATGTTGAGTTATAAAAGAAGGTGGGAAATGTTCTTGAATTCAACCTTCATTGTGATGGGATAATAAGGTTCATGAATCAGGTTTGTGTTCCTCCCATACAAGAATTAAAGAAGGAGATGCTGTATGAGGCTCATAGTTCTTCATTTTCCATTCATCCTGGAAGTACAAAGATGTACATGGACATGAAAGAGTACTTCTGGTGGGATGGCATGAAAATAGATGTTGCTGAATATGTCTCTCGATGCTTGGTTTGTCAGCAAGTTAAAGCTGAGAGACAGAAGTCTAAAGGAATGTTAAAACCATTACTCATACTAGAGTGGAAATGGAAAAACATCACTATGGACTTTGTCAATGGACATCCTAAAACATCCAAAAGTAATAATTCTATCTCGGTTATAGTTGATCGTCTTACGAAGTTGGCACACTTCATTTCTATTAGGGAAGATTTCTCTCTAGATAATCTTTCCATGATATATGTAAAGGAAGTGGTAAGATTTCATGGAGTACCACATTCCATTATATATGATCGGGATTTGAGGTTAACCTCAAAGTTCTGTTGAAGTCTTCAGCATACTCTAGATATGGAGTTGAGTTTCAACACTGCTTACCATCCTCAGATAGACGGTCAGTCTGAGAGGACAATTAAAACTCTAGAAGACATGTTTAGAGCTTGCTCTATGGATTTCAAAGGTTGTTGGGATCAACACCTACCTTTGGTGGAATTTTCATATAATAATAAATATTTCACTCCAGTATTCAGATGGCTCCTTATGAAGATCTCTATAGAATGAAATACAGAACTCCAACTTGCTATGATGAAGTTAGTGAAAGAAAGCTATTAGGACCTGATCTTTTTGATGAGATGGTAGAAAATGTCCGATCAATTCAACAAAAATGTTGGGTAAAAATCCCTCAAGGGAACAATGAAGTATTTTTTGGGTTGATTGTGTTTGTTGACAAAGCAGGTTTCCATGGAGAATTGTCAAGTTCCTGAGAATTTGTTGAAAATCATTGTTGACAAAGAACGATGAAAAAGGAACGGACGATCTGGAGGCGGTACAAAAGAGCAGTACAAGGTGGCGCTGTTTCCCAGTGTTTTCCAAATTTTTGGGGTCCAAAATTTGGAATTTGGTGAGCATCGCGAAAATAGGATTTCCATGAGGAGCATAATTTAATATGGCAAAGGCATGAATTTCGCGGAGATGGGATACATGGATTGGATTTCGCGAAGACCCGAAAAATGGAGGCAGTGAGTCTTCGTGATTATGTCAAGCTTCGCGAACGGTAGAGGCTGAAGCGCATTGCGGCGGAGATGGGATTTGCGAGGGAGCTTCGCGGCGAAGGCACGAAGGAATGTTGATGGTGATTCTTCATGATTACGTCAAGCTCCGTGAACGAAAAATTGCTGTGGTGCTTCGCGATTTGGAGAGAATTCCGGTAGAATCTTTGGAGCTTCGCGATTTGAGATGACGTGGCATTGACTTCGCGCGGAAGGCAGTGTGGTTTGCGAAAGGGGAGCTTCGCGGTGGCTATTCTAGCTCCGCAAAAGGCCTGTGCCCCACGTTGGATCAGTGAGCTTCACGGAGAGGCAGGAGCTCCGCGACAACCTAAGCATTGTGAAGATATGTGCATCGCGAGAGTGCTTCGCGATAGAGCTTCACGAAAAGGCAGGAGCTTCACGAAGTCTTGTTTGAGGTTCGCGAAATTGGGAGCTTAACGAAGTAGGGTGCTTTGTGAAGGTGTTTCCAAAAGGAAATGCCCAGTGTTCAGAGGCAAAGAGGTATTCATCAGTGGATGAAATTTGGACATTAACAGAGCATCCATCATCAGTTAAGGATGCATTCTTTCATGCAAATGAAGAGTCCCACAGGTCTATAAACTGTGAGTGAATCCCTCTATAGAGCAGTGAGCTTAGGAAGAGGAAAAAGGTGATCCTCTCCACCAGTAGTGAGCCAGAGAGAGATAAATAGGGAGTGACCTTTGGGAAAGCAGTGAGCTGACCCTAAACATTGTAAAGGCAGTGAGCCTGGGCATAGAAGTGATCTAGCCCGAACATTGTAATCCACAGCTAGTGAAGTTTAGTGGAATTGGTATGACCAGAAACTTGTCGGCGTATGCTACATGGACATAGCCCTTTGCGGTGAACCAAGTAAAATTGATGTGTCCTGAGCATGCTTTACTTTCTATTTACTTTGTGCAACAGGAAAGAGAGAGAAGAGTGTTTTGCTTAACAGCGAAACAAGATCAGAACAAGCATTGATTTTTAATTAGTCATACCCTTATTCACCCCCCCTCTCAGGGTATTCAGCCTTGTGGACCTAACAATTGGTATCAGAGGGACATGTTGATATTATTTCTTCTCTCAATGGAGGTCACTAATCATAGAGGGATTCCGATCTTCGACGGATGTAATTTTCAGATATAGAAGAATCGCATGCAACACTATTTCCGATCTTTGGGAATGGATGTGTTTTCAGCAGCTATGCATGGTATCACAGCTGATATTACTAGTGGTGCATTATCAGAAGCAGAACATAAAGAGTTGGATGATGATTCCAAAGCAATCAATGCCTTAGGGGGAGCCCTTTACAATCCCATATATAAAAAGGTGATGTCATGGAAAACGTCACATGCCATGTGGGAAAGATTTTGAATATTTATGAAGGGGATACAAAAGTCAGAGAGGCAAAGCTGCAAGTGTTGTGGAACAAGTATGAAGATATGAGAATGAACCCGAATGAGTCTGTTGATGCATTCTTTGATAGGGTAAATGCTATGGTAGAAGACATGCGGGGTCTTGGAGAAATTATCGAAGATATAAAAATTATGAAGCGCATATTGATAAAAATTACACCTTGGTTCAATCCAAAAGTTTCTGTTTTGGAAGATAAAGACCCAAAAGAACTGACACTGGATAACCTGCACAACACTCTTGTTGCATACGAAATGAGAAACGATGATAACAAGACTGTGGAAAAGGGGAAATCCAAAGAGGTGGCATTCAAGGCCATGAAGAAACTCACCATTGAAGATTCTAATGAAGAAGAAGAGACAGATGAGGTGATGTCATTCCTTTCTTCAAATCTGCAAAGAGGAAGAGGAAATTTTAAAGGTAAACTTCCAGTAGCATGCTTTCGATGTGGAAAGGTTGGTCATCTAGTGGCAAGATGCCCCAAGAAATTTCAAGATAACGATGATGATGATGATGAAGTTGAAATTCCCAAGAAGAAATCTTCAGCCTATGTGAAAGGAAAGAAGCAGTTCAAGAGAAATTTCTTCAAGAGGAAGAATCTTTTTTCACAAGAAATGGACAGTTCAGATGAGTCTGAGGATGAAGAGGTTGAGGAGTTTGAAAATTGTAAATATCATAGACAAAATGATATGGTAGCAGTCGTCGGTAGTTCTCAGGAAAAGGAAGAAACTGATGTTGGAGAAGAGGAAGAAGAAGTTGAAGGAAGAGTTGATATAGAAGCCGAATTGGAAGCATCTCTTGAAGAGATAGATGTTTGGAGATCCAAAACGAAGAAAGACAATAAAGTGGTTCGTGATTCCAAACTCTATATGCAACAACAGGATGATGAAAAGTCAGAACTATTAGAAGAAATTGAAAGACTAAAATCCTCAACACCAGAGAGCTCAGAAAATATTGTTGAGCATAAGCTTAAAATTGAGGAACAAAATAAAGAAAATTGATTGTTTGACTAACACAAGAAAGGAGCAGGTCAGACGTATCAAAGAGCTTGAAGAAGAAGTGGTCAGTCTGCGACGAAAAATGAAGGATCAAGAAAAACTCTTGACCCCCAATGTGATATCAGAAAAGCAGGCCATTCTGAAGACAGAGAAGATGAAAGAGGAGGCTTGTAGTTCAATAGGAGTGAAGCAGCAAGAAATCTCAAATGCTACGATTGATTCAGGGCTTGATAAGAAACAAAAATCAGTGGCAGTTAATGTCAGACCGCAAGCACCCTTCCCGAAATTGAAGGTTGATTTGGGCACAAAACAGAATCAGAATATTCATAGATCCCAAAGGGAAAATTGTAGTTCTGAAGTATCACGAAGGAATGTATCCTATATCAGGTGTTATTGCTGTGGGAAAATGGGAAATTCACAGTATGTGCGTTCCATAGCCAAGAGATATATAAGGGAACAAGAATAGAGATAGAATCCAAACAGAGAACGGTTTTCTAGAAAATGTTTCGAAGGACACTGTTTTTGGTGCGGAGGATTTGGGCACATGGCTAGGTACTGTAATTTGACCATTAATAGAAATGTACCAAAGCAGAATCAAAATGTTCACATGCAGCATGTCAATAAAACGACAGTTGAGTTAAAAATGCAGAATAGATTTGTGGCTTTGCAAGATGAGGCTGGTCCATCATACTCTGAGAAAGAACAGAAGTCTCAATCCACGCCGAGTGTGAAAGAAAAATTATGGACCAAAAGGAAGAAAAATGAGAAGGCCGTGGTGGTGGAGATTTCCCTTAAAGAATCAGATCGATCTGGTGTTTGGATCCTTGATAGTGGTTGCACATCCCACATGACGGGTAATAAGGATCTTGTTACAGGCATCAAATATGAAAAAGAAGGATTTGTCAAATTTGGAAATGATGAAGCCCTGAAGATTATTGGCTCAGGGAAAGCCAAGATTGGGGGCAAAGAGATGAGACATGCTGATGTCTTGGTAGTAGAGGGTCTCAGTCATAACTTACTCAGTGTCAGTCAACTATGTGACTCTGGGAACTCTATCCGATTTATCGAGAAGATGTGTGTTGTGCATGGAAAAGATAGAGCAACTTTTCTGCATGGAAAAAGGACAAAGGGAAATCTCTACCTTGTAGGTGGGGAAGAAGATACATGTATTTTATCCAGAGAGGAAGAAAACCAGCTGTGGAATAAGAGACTTGGTCATCTATGCCAACCATCCATGGAGGATCTCATAAAGTTTGATGCTGCTAGAGACCTTCCCAAGCTATCACGTGATCTCACTCATACGTGTGATGCTTGCCAACAAGGGAAGATCATCAGAAAGACATACAGGCCAAAGGAACAAAAATCAACTAGAGTGCTTGAACTGGTTCATGCTGATGTATGTGGACCCATCTCACCACGAGCTATAAATGGGAAAAGGTAATATATCCTTTTCATTGATGACTATAGAAGAATGGCCTAGGTATTCATAATTACCCATAAGACAGAGGTGTTCAGTTGCATAAAGAAATATAGGAGGGAATCAGAAAAGATGCTTGGGCAGAAAATTATGACGTTTCATACTGATAACGATACAGAATTCACAAACAGTCATGTTGAAAACTATCTCGAGAAACATGGGATAAGGCATCAAGTTTCATCGGTAAGAACTCCCCAACAGAATGGAGTGGTTGAAAGGAGAAATCGGATCATCAACAATATGGCCAGGAGGATTCTTATTGATAAAGACCTACCAGATAAATTTTGGAAGGAAGTAGTTTTGACATCGGTCTATGTTTCGAACAGGTCTTTGTTGTGTCCAAAGCAAGGGAAGACTCCGTATGAACTGTGGTACATAATGAAGCCAACGTTGAAATACTTTCGAATTTTTGGAAGTAAGTGTTCTATTCTCAACAAAGAAAATCACAAGAAGTTTGAGGCACGAGGAGATGAGGGGATATTCCTTGGCTACTCCGGGAAAAGAAAAGCGTATAAATGTTTCAACAAAATACTGGGAAAAAATCATTGAGAGTAGTGATGTCACTATAGTTGAAAATGAACAGAATACTAAATGATCCAGTGAACAGTTCTTGGATTAATGTGATGATGAGGTAAGCAACCCAGGTGGAGCATAAGTGGCAGAAGCTTACTTAGAAAAAGATACTGATGATGAAGAAGAATGTGTCAAGTCTGTGTCTGCGAGGAAGACAAAGAGTCGAGCTGAAATTGGTAGGTAGAATATCATTGGTGATCAAACAGATCCAGTTCAGACTCGATGAATGAAATCATCACAGCAAACATCATTTTTGTCTCAAGTGGAGCCGAAATGTTTTTCCGATGCAGCTGAAGATGAAAACTGGGTTCAGGCTATGAATGAAGAGCTTGATCAGATTGAAAAGAACCAGACATGGGAGATTGTTTCGAGGCCAGCAGACAAGAATGTCATCGGGACTAAATGGGTCTCTCTCAACAAGATGAATGAAGATGGAACAGTGATTTGGAACAAAGCACGACTAGTGTGCAAGGGTTAATCCTATATCGAGGGAATAGATGTAGATGAGACATTTGCACTGGTTGCAAGGCTGGAGACAATCAGATTATTTTTGACCATAACAGTGCAACGAAAGTTCAAAGTGTTCCAGATGGATGTCAAATCCGCATTCTTGAATGGGGTTCTGGAAGAGGAAGTGTACATTGAGCATCCAGATGGTTTTCTCATTCATGAAGATGAGAACAAAGTTTGCAGGCTGAAGAAGGCATTGTATGGGCTGAAACAAGCACCAAGAGCATGGTACTCAAGGTTTGATCAGTACTTGAAGAAGCTTGGTTTTCAATGTGGAGGAGTTGATTACAATCTCTATTTTAGTAATGACAGTAATCAAAGGATGATGGTGATAGTGTATGCCGATGACATAACCTTTGGCGGATCAGATGAAGCTCAGTGCAGACAGTTTTCCGAATTCATGAAAAATGAGTTTGAAATGTCAATGATTGGAGAGATAACGTTTTTCCTTGGTCTACAAGTGACACAAGGAAGGAATGGAACATTCATTTCTCAATCTAAATATTCCAAGGAGGTCCTGAGAAGGTTTGAATGTAAAATTCAAAGGAGATGAAGACTCCGGTTTCCACCCAGATGAAATTATCAAAATATGAAGATGTTAAGGCAGTTAATATCACAGAATACAGGAAAATTATTGGAAGTTGGTTGTACTTGATTGCAAAAAGGCCTGATATTGTTTTTGCCACATGCCAAGCAGCGAGATATCAGTGCAATCACAAGGAAAGCAACATGCTTCAAGTGAAAATAATACTTCGGTATATCCAGGGCATAGTGGATTTTGGATTGACATATACTGATAAATCTCAGATAGAGTTATTGGGCTATACTGATGCAGACTGGGCCGGTTCAGCGGATGATAGTAAATCAACGTCAGGTGGTGCTTTCTATCTTGGTGGATTTTGTATTTCTTGGCTTAGCAAGAAGCAAGATTGCATTTAATTGAGCACCGCAGAAGCTGAGTATATTGCGGCAAGTCAAGAATGCACACAGTTATTGTGGATGAAGCAGCAGCTTGAAGATATGGGAGTTGAAGTGAAGTCTCCGATTGGAATCCAGTGCGACAACTCAAGTGCTATAAATCTTAGCAAAAATCCCGTCCATCATTCAAGGGCAAAGCTCATTGAGATCAAGTATCATTTTATCACGGAGAAGGTTGAGCAGGGAATCGTGATGTTGGAGTACGTGCCTACAGAGCTACAGGTTGCAGACATTCTGACAAAGGCCTTACCCAAGGAGGCTTTTGAGAGGCATCAACTGGCTCTGGGAGTTTAGTCGATTCCCCGCACATGAAATAGTGTGGATGTGGGACCCCCCTCTCCCCGAGGTATGATTTGTTTTTCCATAATGTGGTGATTTGTGTTCTCTACTCTATTACAGACTACAAAGGAGTGACCTTTGGTTTCGTTGACAAAGGGGGAGAAAATAGTGATTGTTAAAGGGGGAGACAGTGTGGATATTTGACAAATCATGAATGATACGGGGAGAAACTGACCAGTGGAGCAGCCAGATAGGGGGAGAAATGAGAAAGGTGGAGAGTATCAAACATGACGATGCTAGAAGTGATTGATCAAAGTATAAATATCACGACAGCTGAGGATCGTGATAAAAGCAGAACAGTGGTGTTGGAATGGTGTGAAAAGGTGTCCAACTATCATCAATTGGTATCAGTGTGGTTCAACAATAGGAATAAATTTAAGAATTGGTAATAGGTTGGAATTGACAATTGCGGTCTGACATGAAGTGATTCATTGATGAAATTTTCATACTACTCTTGTTTCTCACGCCGAGCATTGCTCATGTGGGCTTAGAGTACGTGTTAATTGATTCCATTAACGCTATCATAATCTCAAGAGGTGAATGGTGGTAGTGTCTGGAAGAAGACTCAGTGAGGTATCAAAGTGTAGAAAATAATTCTGAGCAGAGTTGTGGAGAGTTGTCAACAAACCCAAAGGGGGAGATTGTTGGGCACAAATCCCTCAAGGTAACATTGAAGTTTTTTGGGTTGATTGTGTTTGTAGACAAAGCAGGTTTCCATGGAGAATTGTTGAGTTCCTGAGAATTTTTTGACAATACATCTTGACAAATAATGATGAAAAAGGAAAGGACGATCTGGAGGCGTTACAAAGGAGCAGTACAAGGTGGTGCCATTTCCCAGTGTTTTCCAAATTTTTGGGGTCCAAAATTTGGAATTTAGTGAGCATCGCGAAAATAGGATTTCCATGAAGAGCATAATTTAATATGGGAAAGGCATGAATTTCGTGGAGATGGGATACATGGATTGGATTTCGCGAAGACCAGAAAAATGGAGGCGGTGAGTCTTCGCGATTACGTCAAGCTTCGTGAACGGCAGAGGCTGAAGCGCATCGCGGCGGAGAAGGTGCGAAGGAATGTTGATGGAGATTCTTCGCGATTACGTCAAGCTCCGCGAACAGAAAATTACTGTGGTGCTTCCGGATTTGGACAGAATTCCGGCGGAATCATTGGAGCTTCGCGATTTGAGATGACGTGGCATTGACTTCGCGCAGAAGGGATGGGGGTCGGTGGAATCGCCTATAAATAGAGGCCGACCCCCTCGAGAGAAGTAGAGAGAATTTTCAGTGAAAATCCATTACTCTCGGTTCGCAGAGGTGGTTCGTGAAGGCAGTGTGCTTCGCGAAAGGGGAGCTTTGAGGTGGCTATTCTAGCTCCGTGAAAGGCGTGTGCCCCGTGTTGGCTCAGTGATCTTCACGGAGAGGCAGGAGCTCCGTGAAGGCCTAAGCATTGCGAAGGTCTGTGTATCGTGAGAGTGCTTCGCGATAGAGCTTCACGAAAAGGAGGGAGCTTCGTGAAGGCTTGTTTGAGCTTCGCGAAATTGGGAGCTTCGAGAAGTAGGGTGCTTTGCGAAGGTGTTTCCAAAAGGAATTGCCCAGTGTTCAGAGGCAAAGAGGTATTAATCAGTGGATGAAATTTGTACATTAACAGAGCATCCATCATCAGTTAAGGATGCATTCTGTCATGCAAATGAAAAGACCCACAGGTCTATAAACTGTGAGTGAATCCCTTCATAGAGCAGTGAGCTTAGGAAGAGGAAAAAGGTGATCCTCTCCACCGGCAGTGAGCCAGAGAGAGAGAAACATGGAGTGACCCTTGGGAAAGCAGTGAGCTGACCCTAAAAATTGTAAAGGCAATGAGCCTGGGCATAAAAGTGATCTACCCTGAACATTGTAATCCACAGATAGTGAAGTTTAGTGGAATTGGTACGACCGACAACTTGTTGGCGTATGCTCCTTGGACGTAGCCCTTTGCGGTGAACCACGTAAAATTGTTGTGTCCTATGCATGTTTTACTTTCTGTTTACTTTGTGCAACAGGAAAGAGAGAGAGAAGAGTGTTTTTCTTAACAGCGCAACAAGATCAGAACATGTGTTAATTTTTAATTAGTCATACCCTGATTCACCCCCCTCTCACGGTATTCATCCTTGTGGACCTAAAAAACACATAAGATCAGCTCACAGTCGACAAGAAATTTATGCCGACAACCGAAGAAAAGACCTAGAGTTTGAAGTGGGTGATAAAGTGTTCTTTCTAATATCTCCGTGGAAGAGAGTAATGAGATTTGGGAAGAAGGGAAAGTTGATCCCTAGATATATCGATCCTTTTGTAATTATGGATCATGTTGGGAAGGTAGCTTACTGATTGGCACTTCCACCGAATCTCTCTCAAGTTCATGATGTGTTCCATGTATCTATCCTGAGGAAGTACGTACATAATCCTTCACATGTACAAAGCTCAGAAGTTGTACCGCTGGAGAAAGATCTTTCTTATGAAGAACAACCAATAGAAATTCTGGATCGTAGCGAAAAAGTTCTTATAAACAAGCCCACTCGCTTGGTTAATGTTTTATGGAGGAACCACCAATTAGAAGAAGCTACAGGGGAACTTGAGGATATGATGAGGGAGAGAAATCCTCATCTATTTGTTACGAAGTGACGAATTTCGAGGGCGAAATTTATTTTAAAGGGGGGTAGAATGTAACACCCTGATATTTTATGAGAAGTATATTTTTTATGTATTATGTTATACTCAAAGGAATCTTTCACTACACACTACACTAGCTTGGCTTGCGTTACACGCAATCCGGACCATCCTCGATAGTGTGTGTAGTACGCAAAAACGAGATTCACTAAACAACGATATATTATTATAATATTATAAACTACCCATTATTAATATTATTAACTGAGTTTTGAATTTTATAACATTATAATTCATCTTATACATTTTTTAGAATGAGGTATGAAAACAAAATCAGTTTTTTTGGATAAAAGAAGTATTTTTAAAAAAATGCAGTCTTACCGCCTTTTGATGGCGCACCCATTTTAAATCTAATTTTGGAAATTTATATAAGTTAAATTTGAAAAAATAAAATTCATCTTTGGAATAAGGATATAAAAATTTACTTTGGATGATTTGTTCATATTATTTTGGTAACTTTCATATTTTGATGAATAGTAAAAACACAGTTTATTTTAATTTAAGACAAATTTTTTCATCCCAATAATTTATATGGTTAAATTATAATATTTAATGGTTTAAAAGTATAAATAGAATATATTATTACCATTTAATATAATTTATGTCATTAGCATTAATTTTACATTGAATTTATAGGTAAAAACATTTCAATCTTTGGCAATGTTTTAACTTTTAAAACCCTTTTGCTTAAGAATGGGATTAATTTTATATTAATTACTACAACTTCTATATTTTTAATGTTGAAAAATGGATTCCATATTTAAAATTAATGGATCCAAATTATTTTAATAGGTTTCTTTTTTTTATTTTTTTGATATTATGAATAGTAAATACGGTGATTTTTATTTACTGTAGTTAAAGGTAAATAGGGTAATTCAAGTTTAAAATAATATTATAATAATTCCAAATTACCTTGAAAAATGTCCTAACAATATTGGATGAGTAGTTTCATACCATGGGCATCCTTGGGTCGATTTTGGGACCCCATTGAGCCACTTGGTAATGATAATGACAATTTGGATTAATTAATTTATTGTAAAGACCAAATTTACATTAACCAAAATCTTTTAGTAATTAATTTTTATAAGGGGTTATATAAATTATATTTTATACTATAAATATTCATTATAAATATAAAATTATTTAGTACATAATGATATTTTTTTTATTTTTTAGACACCAAATAAATTAAATTATTTATGACATAATAATGATGAAGTATTTACCTCATTAATAAATGATTTAAATAAATAAGATTATAATGATTAAAATATTTTCCAAAACATGTCCAATTCTGATTGGATGATTTTATTTCTACCATGAGTCACCTTATCTTCATCTTTAATGATTTTTGGACCTTTTGAAACCGAAGATAAGTTTATAATAAAATAATATTTCCACACTTTCCAAAGGTTCCCCTCTCCTCCCTTATAAAAGGGAACCCCTACCTCTCCTCCTCACACCAATTTGAGCCTTCAAGATCAGACAACCCCTGCCCATTTCACTTCCCCACTTCCGTAGAAACCTACTAGAGGTACTGGTCTTCTCAAAAGACCAACTCTATTTCCCTAATAGAACATTCAAAGGAGGCACTTCGAAGAAGAGGTAATACCTTCTACTGTTTTCTTCAAGTTCCATTCTTCTTCTACACCCTCTTCTTTAGTTGTTCCATTATTAGGTAATAACATAAGTATCCATAATATATAGATATGTTATTATAAATATGAAACAACCCTATTTCACCACTTTTCCATCCTACGTTAAACAAAATCATCGCGCGTGCGTACGTACAGAATATCGTCTCCACACTGTGGGGTAATATGTTTTCCACCACCACCTTACATGGATGGGTATGATGGTGTAAATAAATAACTATATATAATTATTGTAAAGTGTTATTGATTCTGAAATATTATAAATACACTTCCATACAATTCCACGATCATGGGAACGATATCATCGCTCGTGCATACGTACGGCCTACCGTAGCCACGATGTGATGCCACTCGTTCTATATGATCTTCATTTGAATAATGGTTATATAAATGAATTGAATTAATTAATATGATATATATTACACTAATAACATTCTGTAAATGATGTATCTATATCCTATAAAGAGGAATAATAATTTATTCGACAAAAAACGCATAAGAACATAAAGCAATAAACACTCGAATAACATGTAGCAATGAAATATTACTAATAAGAAGCTAAGAATATGACCATATATGATATCATAACAATTATTATGATTTTGTAATAAGACAATGACATTATTTAAATAATTATACAGGAGTTTCGGACACGTACAAAGCATATCTGACCTAAGGTAAGGGAAAATCTTACAATCTCATTTTTATCCGAGATTGTTTATACTTTGGTATTTTCTGGGGTGTATTTTATCATCCACATCCATGTTTCATATATATGTAATATTATTTATATCCTACTACAATTTTTTAAATCCAATTTTACTCCTCGGTGAGTTTTTAGTAAAAGATATGAAAAGAATCTTTTGTCATTTTTCGTATGAGTTAATTTTTGACTTTTCTGGACAATGTACGAGAAGAATGTTCTTTTATAACTTATACGGCATGAATTGATTTTTATAAAATTATTTCCATGAAGCTTAGTTTACAAGTTCTTATTTTTATTTTTAATCAACTTCTTTTAGTTGAAAATTTTATGACATGTTAAGAAAGGAAAATGTTTTTTAAGTATAAAGGATATTTTCCTCAAGAATGAAGTTCAAGTGTTTTATCAAAATTATTTTCCATCCAAGATAATATAGGGTTCTGTTTCTATCCCTATTTTTACATTTATTTCATTATTTTATGATGGAATTATTTTCATGAAAACCTTTTATCTTATATGTATTATGTTATGATGGCACAATGTTTAAGATTCCCATTTTTATTACATGGGTTATGCTATGATGTATGATTTATGATTTTGTGGCACACATAAGAATGGTGTCATTATGAGATGGGTGGGACCTATATCTCCCTCCAATGCATTGGGTAAATATTTATATCTCATGAGATAGACATGGCTGGAACGGAGAGCTAAACCGGTTCAGTGATACAGGACTGGAACGAGGAGTGAACTCGATTGAGTAATGTACTTTGTCCTCTATGATGTTCTTGGAAATGAACCTTGACTAATATGAAATGATTTTCTATGATTATGTGTGTATTCCAAAATGTTTCATGTTTTATGTTATGATTATTTGGGATTACTTTTCATTACTATGATTTATCCCATTACATGATATTCAGACCTCTTTTGCAGGTTAATATTTTCAAAATGTTATGTTCTTATGAATATGATATGACTGATATTTCTTTTTGTTTACCCTTACTGAGCATTTGAGCTCACCATTTTTTATGTTTTCTTTTCCCCAGGTGAGGAAAAAGGATATTATGTAGGATATGCCAAAAAGGGACTCTAGATATGATGAAATAAATGGGAGACAATGTAGTTGATTTTATGAACCAGTTGTTTATGTTTCCATGTTTCTAAAGACACTATACCTATATATTCCTTTCATGGTTTTGTTATATGTTGTAATAAGTATGCTTCAACTCCGAAGTAATAACAATGTATGTAAAGTATGGGTCATTATAGTTGGTATCAGAGGAAAGGTATAGTCAACCGTTGGAAACTAGGATGTGAAAGCCTTAGTAAGAACACTAAAGAAATATCCATGCATAGAAAACAATATTAGTGTTTTAGAATTGGCCATGAGTAATCTATCATAAGACATTAAGTGTGAAATCTTATTCTTGATTATGCGGTTTTCCTATTATGATTAGCGTTTCTCACACTATGCTTCTTGGTTTTAGTCAATGGTTGGAACCCGAAGGAACCGTTTTAATGATGAATGTGACGAACAATGCAATGAATATCCCGCTGAGCAACCAAACATTATTGGAGCTAGAATAAAAAATCTTGTAGCCATGCTCACACAACTTTCTCAAGCTATGAACCATGCATGACTTCCAAACGAGCAAAGTAAGGAGAAACATTCTGTTGAATCCTTCATGAGGTAGCGTCCACCTTCATTCAACGGGTCTTCTGATCCATTATTATCTGAATAATGGATTAATACCACTGAAAAGATATTTTCAGTTCTACAATGTTCTGAACATGACAAATTCATCTTAGCAGTGTATCGTTTGGAAGGTGATGTTGATAAATGGTGGAATCTTATCAAGAATACGAGGAAAAGAGATGAAATTGAGTCCATGGAATGGGAAAAGTTCAAGAACATATTTTTCAATAATTAAATCCCTCATATTCTTCAAACAAATATGGAGAAGGATTTTCTTGAACTAAAGAAAAATGATGATGAATCAGTTGGTACCTAAGAAGCTAATTTTACAAGACTTTCAAGGTACGCTTCCAGAATTATTATCCAGCCTGAGAGTAAAATCGATCAATTATTTAGTAGATTAAAACCAAGTCTTCAAAGGGTCTTAGCCATAAGGGACTTCAATAGCTATGAGGAAATTGTTCGATGTGCTCTCAAGTTTGAGATGGAGATTGTAGTAACCCATTAGTCATATGGGTTTGATAAGAAGAGGAAAATGTAATTCAAAGGAAAATTTAAAGAACACAATGAAAATAAGTTGAGTATTCCTTTATGCTAAAATTGTGGAAAGAAACATGGAGGGAATTTTCTTAAAGGGACAAGAAAATGTTTTAAGTGTGGAAAAGAAGGTGATCGGGCAGTTGAATGTCTAAATAATGGGATGAAGATGTCTAATGATGCAGAAAGAGAAAGGGATACACATAATGAACCTCTTACACTTCAATGTTTCATGTGAAAGGAGATGGGGCATTATGCCAATCAATTCCTCAATCCAAGGGTTCATGATGATGATCAACGTCAACCAACTCATAAGGCCAAAGAAAAAATAAAGTCACATGTAATTACTATCGGCGTTGTGGAGTACGACAACGAAGTGGTGAGATGTACACTTACCATCCACTATAAATTAGAAAATGTTTTATTTGACTCTAGATCCTCCCACTCTTTTATTTCTAATGAATTTTCTAAAGGTATCACCATATTACCTCAACAATTAGATGTTGAATTAGCTGTGTCAACTCCTAATGCACAATGGTCACATCAAAAGTTTATAATTCTTCTCCGATTTAAGTTTGTGGGAAGGTGCTTCCTGCAAATCTTGTGATCCTTCCTATAGTGGAATTTTATGTGATTCTTGGCATGGATTGGCTTTCTTTATATAGAGCTCATATCAATTTCCAAATAAGAGAAATCACATTTAATATTCTAGATCAATCTATGATCATCTATTGATGCAAGGATGAATATAACCTTCCAGAGGAAATTTCATCTATATTATGGGTATTGATTCCACTAAATTAATTTTATTAATATCAAATGGTTGGGGATAAACTCACGATTAAGAATACACCCATTGTATGGGAGTTTGATGATGTCTTTCAGGAGGAATTTCCAGGTCTTCCACCAAATCGTGAAGTTGATTTTTCAATAGAACTCATACCGGGTGCTATACCTATATCAAAGACACATTATAGAATGGCCCCAATTGATAATCTTGATAAAGGATTCATACGCCCTAGGGCATCACCTTGGGGAGAACCTGTTCTATTAGTTAAGAATAAAGACGGATCGATGAGGCTCTCCATTGATTATTGAGAACATAACAAGATCACGATCAAGAAAAATATCCTCTCCCGTGCATTGATGACTTATTTGACCAATTACCCAGAGATCAATACTTTTCCAAGGTTGATATTCATTCCGGGTGTCGTCAATTAAGGGTCAAAATGGAGGATATACCAAAGACATCTTTCCGTACAAGATATAGACACTATGAATTTATAGTGATTCCTTTTGGTCTTACTAATGCCCCAGGTATATTCACGGATCTAAGGAATAGTGTCTTTAGAGACTATCTTGATCAGTTTGTGGTAGTATTTATAGACCATATTCTTGTCTATTCAAAGAGAAAGGAAGAACATTAAGATCACTTGAGAATTGTATTGAACACCCTGAGAAAGGAGAAGATTTATGCCAAATTTCCCAAGTGTGAATTTTGGCTTCAAAAAGTTTCATTTTTGGGTCACATAATCACAAATATGGTCGAGACCAACAAAAGATGGTCGAGACCAACAATAGAGGTTATCAAAAGATGGTCGAGACCAACAACAATAACTGAGATCTCAAGTTGTCATGGTTTGGTTGGATATTATCGAAGTTTTGTGATGGATTTTTCATGATTACCAAATCCACTCACCAAGTTGACTTCAAAAGGAGATAAGTTCATGTGGATGGAGGAGTGTGAAGAGATTTTCAAGGAGTTGAAAAGAAGTTTATCCAGTGCACCTGTACTCACACTACCTTGTAGTGGAGAATGGTTTGTGATCTATAGTGATGCATCCAAGAAGGTATTAGGGTGTGTTCTCATGAAAAACGATATTGTGATATCTTATACCTCACGACAGTTGAAAATACATGAGAAAAATTACCCAACTCGCTATTTGGATTTAGCTGTGGTAATCTTTGAAATAATGATTTGGAGGCATTATCTTTATGGTGAAAGGTGTGATATTTATACTAATCACAAAATTTTAAAGTATATTTTCACACAAAAGGAGCTGAATATGCGCCAAAGAATATGGTGGGAGCTGATTAAGGATTATGACTTCTCAATTCATTATCACCCAGGGAAATCAAACAAGGTGGCAGATGCATTAAGTCGACAAGACCATTCTAGCATATCCATGATGATGATTACAAACGATCCAATATTTATGGATTTACAACGAACAGATCTTTGAATTATAATGGAAGGTGGAAAATCTTATATTTCTCAAATGAATGTTCACCCATCTATACATGTGAAGATTAAAGAGGCATAGAAAGAAGATTTTGAGTTACAAAATAAGGTTAGAAATGTTCCTGAATTAAACCTTGATTGTGATGGGATAATAAGGTTCATGAATTGGGTTTTTGTTCCTCCAATACAAGAATTAAAGAAGGAGCTGCTGGATGAGGCTCATAGTTATTCATTTTCTATTCATCCTGGTTGTACAAATATGTACAGGGAACTGAAAGAGTACTTCTGGTGGGATGGCATGAAAAGAGATGTTGTTGAATATGTCTCTCGAAGCTTGGTTTGTCGGCAAGTTAAAGCTGAGAGACAGAAGTTTAAAGGGATACTACAACTATTACCTATACCAGAGTGGAAATGGGAAAACATCACTATGGACTTTGTCACTGGACTTCCTAAAACATCCAAAAGCAATAATGCTATCTGGGTTATAGTTGATCATCTTATGAAGTCGGCACAATTCATTGATATTATGGAATATTTCTATCTGGATCAGCTTCCCAAGATATATGTAAAGAAAATGATAAGACTTCATGGAGTACCACTTTCTATAATATCTGATCAAGATCCAAGGTTTACCTCAATGTTTTGGAGAAGTCTTCATCATACTCTAGATACAGAGTTGAGTTTCAGCACTTCTTACCATCCTCAGACAAATGGTCAGTCTGAGAGGACAACTCATACTCTAGAAGACATTTTAGGATCTTTCTCTATGAATTTCAAAGGTGGTTGGGATCAACACCTACCTTTTGTGGAATTTTCCAATAATAATAGCTTTTACTCCAGTATTCAGATGGATCCTTATGAAGCTCTCTATGGAAAAAAATGTAGAACTGCAACTTTCTGGGATGAATTTGGGGAAATAAATATATTAGGACCTGATCTTGTTGATGAGATGGTAGAAAATGTCTGATATATTCAACAACACATAAGAGCATCTCAGATTCGACAAAAAAGTTATGTCGATAACTGAAGAAAAGACCTAGAGTTTGATGTGGGTGATAAAGTGTTCTTACGAATATCTCCTTGGAAGAGAGTAATGATATTTGGGAAGAAGGGAAAGTTTAGCCGTAGATATATTGGTCCTTTTGAAATTTTGGATCGTGTTGTGAAGGTTGAATACCGATTGGAACTTCCACTAAATATCTCTCAAGTTCATGATGTGTTCCATGTATCTCTCCTGAGGAAGTACAAACCTGATCCTTTACATGTACTGAGCTTAGAAGTTGTACCGCTGGAGAAAGATATTTCTTATGAAGAATAGACAATAGAAATTCTGGATCATAGGGAAAAATTTCTGCGAAACAAGACAACTCTGTTGGTTAAAGTTTTATGGAGGAACCTCCAATTAGATTAAGCTACATGGGTACTTGAGGATATGATGAGGGAGAGGTATCCTCATCTGTTTGTTATGAAGTGACGAATTTTGAGGGCGAAATTCATTTTAAGGGGGGTAGAATGCAACACCCTGATATTTTAGGAGAAGTTTATTTTTTATGTATTATGTTATACGCAAAGAAATCTTTCACTGCACACAACACTAGCTTGGCTTGGGTTACACGCAATCGCGACCGTCCTCGATAGCGTGTGTAGTACGCAATACCGAGATTCACTAAACAAAGATATATTATTATTATATTATAAACTAGCCTTTATGAATATTATTAACTGAATTTTTAATTTTATAACATTTTAATTCATCTTATACAATTTGTAGAATGAGGTATGAAAACATAATCAATTTTTTTGGATAAAAGATGTATTTTTCAAAAAAATTGAGTTTTACTACCTTTTGATGGCGCACCCATTTTAAATATAGTTTTTGACATGTTTATAAGTTCAATTTGGAAAAATAAAATTCTTCTTTGGAATCATGATATAACAATCAACTTTGGATAATTTTTTCATATTATTCTGCTAACTTTCATATTTTGATGAATAGTAAAAACACGCTATATTTTAATTAAAAACAACTTTTTTCATCGCATTAATTTATATGGTTAAATTATAATATTTAATGGTTTTAAAGTATAAATAGAATATATTTTTACCATTTAATATAATTTATTTCATTAGCATTAATGTTACATTTAATTCATAGGTAAAAACATTTCAATCTTTTGCAATGTTTTAACTTTTAAAACCCGTTTGCTTAACAACATGATTAATTTTAAATTAATTACTGCAAATTATGTGTTTTGAATTTTGAAAAATCGATTCCCTATTTGGAATCATTGGGTCCAAATTATTTTAATAGGTTACTTTTATTTTTTTGATATTATGAATAGTAACTACGGTAATTTTTATTCACTGCGGTTAAAGGTAAATAGTGTACTTCAAGGTTAAAAGAATATTATAATAATTCAAAATTACCTAGAAACTTGTACTAACCTTATTGTATGAGTAGTGGCCGACCATGGGCATCCTTGGGTCGATTTGGGGAGCCCATTTAGCCACATGGTAGTGATAATGACAATTTGGATTAATTAATTTAAGGTAAAGACAAAATTGACACTAACAAAAATCTTTAAGTAATTAATTTTTATAAGGGGTTATATAAATAATATTTTAGACTATAAATATTCATTGGAAAGCTAAGAAGATTTCCAAAATAATAATATTTTTTTATAATTTTTAGACTCCAAATAAATTAAATTATTTATGACACAATAATGATGATGTATTTACTTCATTAATAAATGATTTAAATAAAAAAGATTATAATGATTAAAATATTTTCCGAAACATGTCCAATTCTGATTGGATGATTTTATTTCGACCATGAGTCATCATATATTTATTTTAATGATTTTTGGACCTTTTGAAACCGATGATAAGTTTATAATAAAATAATATTTCCACACTTACCAAAGGTGCCCCTCTCCTCCATTATAAAAGGCACCTCCTCCCTCTCCTCCTCACACCAATTTGAGCCTTCAAGATCGGCCAAACCCTTCCCATTTCACTTCCCCACTTCCTTATAAACCTACTAGTGGTACTGGTCTTCTCAAAAGGCCAACTCTAGTGCCCTATGAGAAAGTTTAAAGGAGGCACTTCAAAGTAGAGGTAATACCTTCTACTGTTTTCTTCAAATTTCATTCTTATTCTCCTCCCTATTATTTAGTTGTTTCATTATTAGGTAATAACATCAGTATCCATCATATACTTATATGTTATTATAAATATGAAACAACCCTATTTCACCTCTTATCCATCCTACGGTAAACAAAATCATCGCGCATGCGTACGTACGGAATATCGTGTCCACACCGTGGTGTAATATGTTTTCCACCACCACCTTACATGGATGGGTATGATGGTGTAAAAATGACTATATATGATTATTATAAAGTGGTATTGATTCTGAAATATTATACATATACTTCAATACAATACCACGATCATGGGAACGATATCATCGCTCGTGCGTACGTACGACCTACCATCTCCACAATGTGATGTGACTCGTTCTATATGATCTTCCTTGAATAATGATTACATAAATAAATTGAATGAATTAATATGATATATATTACACTAATACCATTCAGTAAATGATGAATCTATATCCTATAAAGAGGAATAAGAATTTATTCGACAAAACACGCATAAGAACATAAAGCAATAAACACACGAATAACCAGTAGAAATGAAATATTACTTATAAGAAGCTACGAATATGACCATATATGATATCATAACAATGAATATTATTCTGTAATAATTTAATGACATTATTTAAATCATTATACAGGAGTTTCAGACACGTACAAAGAATATCAGACCAAAGGTAAGGGAAAATCTCACAATCTCAATTTTATCCTAGATTGATTATACTTTGTAATATACTGGGGTGTATTTTATCATCCACATCCATGTTTCCTCAATATGTAATATTATTTATATCCTCCAAAAATTGTTAAAATCCAATTTTACCCCTCGGTGAATTTTTAGTAAATGATATGAACGGAATCTTTTGTCTTTTTTCGTACGAGGTACTTTTTGACTTTTCCGGCCAAAGTAGGAGAAAAATGTTCTTTTTTAACTTATACAACATGAATGGATTTTTAGAACATTATTTCCATGAAGCTTCCTTTACAAGTTTTCATGTTTATTTTTAATCAACTTGTTTTAGTTTAAAATTTTATGACATGTTAGGAAAGGAAAATGTTTCTCAAGTAGAAAGGATATTTTCCTCAAGAATGAAGTTCAAGGGTATTTTAAAATTATTTTCCATCTATGATAATATAGAGTTATGTTTCTATCCCTATTTTGACATTGATTTGATTAGGTTATTATGGAATTATTTTTATGAAGTTATTTTATCTTATATGGATTATGTTATGATGGAAAGATGTTTAAGATTCCCATTTTTATTACATGGGTTATGCTATGATGTATGATTTATGATTTTGGGGCACACATAATAATGGTTTCATTATGAGATGGGTGGGACCTGTATCTTCCTCCAATGCATTGGGTAAAGATTTATATCTCATGAGATCAACATTACCGGAATGGAAATCTAAAACGGTTCAGTGATACAGGACTGGAATGAGAAGTGAACGCAGTTCAGTAATGTAGTTTTTCCTCTATGATGGTCTTGCAAATGAGCCTTGACTAATATGAAATGATTTTCTATGATTATGTGTGTATGAAAAAAAGTTTCATGTATTAAGTTATGATTATTTGAAATTACTTTTCATTGCTATGATTTATCCCATGACATGATATTATGACCTCTTTTGCAGGTTAAGATTTTCAAAATGTTATGTTCTTATTAATATGATATGACTGATATTTTTTTTACCCTTACTGAGAATTTGAGCTCACCATTTTGTATGTTTTCATTTCCGTAGGTCAGTAAGAAGGAGATTAGGTAGGGTATTCCAAAAGGGACTCAAGATTTGATGAAATAAATGGGAGGCGATGTAGTTGATTTTTTGAACCAGTTGTTTATATTTCCCTGTTTCTAAAGATACTATACCTATACGGTCCTTCCATGGTTTTGTTATATTTTGTAATAAGTATGATTCAACTCTGAAGTAATAACAATGTATGTAAATTATGGGTCGTTATAGTTTTTACCCCGAAAATGGGTTTTCATCACCCAAGCATGGCTTATAACCTAGTTCTAAGTGTTCCAAATCGCATGAATAATATATAGTTAAATAGAAATTAATGAAAGGAAACCTTCTAATATATCATTGTGATGTCATGGAACCAGATTACACTTAATAGGTGCCCCGAACGCAGTGGGACACATGGCCTCAAGCACATGAACTGAAATTCTAGTGGTTTTCGATTATAAATGAGGGCATGGGGTGTGTCCTAGGGGTGACTATGAATTCATTACCTGATTGTATCATAGAGGATTAATATAAATAAAAGTAAAATATGGATTTAATATAAGAAAAAATGGATAAAAATAAAAAAAATAATATATAAAAAAGGATAATGTTAGCTAAATCAACTAGAATAACTGATGATGATAAGTAATTCTACTAGAAAACTGGAAAACATGGGCCCATGTTTTTAGAAACAACCTGTCCAAAAAAGAATAAAGGAAATTAAAAGACAATATGATTAATATAAGATATATCTTGTTTATCTACTATCATAATCCATCCAAAATAGCAGTAAATCACGTGTTTGAAGCCACATTCTTCCCCTTGCCAACCTCAAAAATCATGTGGTCTTCCAAGGGTACCAAACGATGCTTGGAGAGGGTGTGAGATAAATCTTAATGGGCCACCATCAATGGTGTCTAAAATATATATCCCATGAAATGGAAATTTAATAGTGTGAAATAATCCATATATAAATTAAAGTAGTACAATGTCACAAAATACCCATGTACATACTTTAGACCTCGACCGGTGTTGTAACAAGTAACTAGTTAATTATATTATTGTTTACAGTTTATAAATATTTCTTGTGTCTACAATACTGAAGGTTCAATGATTTACCAATAAATTTTCTAATGATATATAGTAATGAAGTTCCATGTTAAAGACCATGGAAACATTGTCCTCCAGTGTCTCCAACTAAGTAATGACTATATCCTAGCTAAGGAGTAAGAGTGTAGTCCAAGGAGTTTTGTCGATGTAATTCCACAAAAAGACTCTTATAGACTCCATAGAGTTCATCAATGGTTCAAAGGGTATATTCAATGATTAGGCCCAATTGGATTTAACCATAGGACCTACATGTCAATTCTTGATCCAATGAGTGTATTAAAGGCATCCCGTAATATTATTAAAGGTATCATATGGTTTTTTACCCAGAATGCATGAATGGACAAGGATCATGATCCTGGTGGGTCCCATCAACAGATAGTTGCATCCTTGAATCAAAATGGGGTTCCAATGTTCTCAATTCATTCTCTATTTAATCCAAGGATAAATAATGTCTAGCCACTCTTACATGATAATGACATGATATAATATTTCATAAGGTTCAATCAATTATATTTTATTAGTGTGATAAGGCTAATAGATCATGAATAAATTTAATTAAGTCATAAATAATAAATAATTTTATCTGTTTGAAGTCCTATATATAATTAGTGAGACAATGCAATGTAACATAAAAAAATATATTTAATTTTTTTAATTCTTTTTCATAAATTAATGTTCAATTTGCTACATTAAATTAACATATTAATGGGTGAAATAAAAATGAAAAGTATTACTCAATTAAATTGAAAAGGGCCAACTTATATACATAGTATATATTCCATTTTCTATTTAACATTTAAATCAACATGTTAAATATTTAATATTATACCCTTAGAAAGTTCAAGCCTAAGAACTCCATGAAAATGGCTCAAACCAGCCAAAACAGTAAAAGTGATATTATTGAAAAACATCCTACAAGAGATGGATGAAATTGGGGAAATAATTACAAACACATAATAAAATATTTGTTAATAGAATAATCATTTGGTTATAATGATTATAGGCATGGAATATAAATTCAATAAATGGAAGCTTTTGAAATCAACTGGACCCACACAACAAATTCCAAAATGAATGAACTTGAGGTTTGAGTCATAAACCACCCATGGTAGGATCTTTTGACTCTCATACTCTTGTATCGACCTCATATTTGTCTTAGATTAGAGCATCTTTTTGAATAAATAAAAATGATCACACCATGATAATTAGGTCACGACCAAGAGATAATTATAATGACTCAGATGGACCTTAGTACTCATCATTTGCACATCCAACGTGATGAAATGATGCTTGAATAGATCCTAGATGAAGTAGATCTCTTGATCCATAGATTAGGGACTCAAAAATATCCAAAATGAGAGAAACTTAGGCTAATCCCAATCAAAATTGTAATAGGGATGAATGGAGATATTAAATTAGATCGTTAATGTTAAAATTTTAAAATTATTCCAAAATTAGCATGTTCTTGTGTTGTCTTAGCAATTTGAAAATGCCAGCACATATCATGCATGAGTACCTAGAGTATGGGGTTACTCACACATAAGGGATGAACTGTTAGGGAAACCATGCATCAACTTAATGTGGAGGCTCTACGCAAAATGTAGGTCATCCGAATGGTTATATCAAATAGTTCACTATTTCAGAATAGTCTACTCTATCTATAAGAAATTACCATTTTTCTAAAAAGATATGTTCTCGGCATGGAAAATTCTCATACCACATTAAGGAAACTCAGTAACACAAAAAATAATCCATATTTTTTCCAAATTAATGAAAGACAACAAAATTAAATGGATCTATTCATCATTGAAAAAATGGGTTCTGATGCATTTTCTTGCACACCTAGGGGAAGGAGGACAAGTAGGGCCTCAAATAGTCATAATCCTTAGAGACAATATGTTTTTAATGGTTCTAGGGTTTATAATGTCCAATAGAATGCACACTGATGTTGTTATTTCATACCTCCCTCATAGTTTATCAACTTTTATTTTCAATTTAAATATTAATAATGTTGTTAAGTATCACTTAGATATTCTAACTCTTATTCACCAAGTTGATAAGGAGGAGAAGATAAAACATCATTCCATCCTTATGTTTAACATATGGTGAGTTCATATAGTCCTATTTATTCTCAATTAATATTCATAACTCTTTTATTTGAATAATAATGTCACAAGGAAAGAAAACAAGCATGATTTTGTATGTTTCTCTTATGAAAATATGATATAATTTAAGAAGAATTGCATGCATCCAAATAGGAATGACAATAATTATGTGCGTATGATATCATTAAAAATATGTTTATTTCTAATAATTCTATATTATATTTATATTTTGGTTGATACATATGTAATCCATTATTGTACCCGAGTATATTCATAAATTTTTATTGGGTGTGTTTGGGGGGTGATAAACTACATGCATGTAATGGAGATTAAAATGTTGTTGTAGTTAATGATTAATAGAACAAAAAAATTCCAATTATATTTTCATTAATTTAAAATTGTTATTATTATTTGTCTAATAAAATTATATATATCAAAATATACATGATACAAAGGGATTTATTTTCTTGTTCTGCAGTAAATGATTCAATTTAATAAAAAATAATTATTTCTATTTTGTTACATTAAATTAATGCTATTTATGAGTGTAATTAATTGATACAAGTATTAGAAATAGATATTAATTTTTTTTTCACCTAACTCATACCTCTCTCAACTATAGAATCACTGAGAATGTGATTTAAATTAAATGTGTTTTATGAAATGAAAAAAAAAATTATTACGTAGATTGTAACACCCCAAGCTTTCAGGATACACTTCTCTTTCAATAATGCAATAGCTTGCATTGTACGCAAGTTCGAGATTCTAACCCAACACAACCAATAAAAATAGCCATTATGAATAGTAATACCCACTTTTTGAAATTATATATATTTTATATTTCAAAATGGACTTCATTTTGGGATTTGGGATATTGAAATTAGCCTATGTTGAATTTTTTGTATTTTCTGAGAACTTCCAATTTTTTATAAATAGTCAAAAATACTTAAAAACAACTTTTTTAATCAAAATAATTTATAGTGATAAATTATAATATTGAGTGGTTTTAAACTATAATTAGAATATAATTTTACCATTTTATCCAATGTTGGTCATTAGAATTAATTTCACTTTGAAATTGGACATAAACAATTGTCAATCTTTTGATATATATTATTTCTTAAAAACACGCTATTTGTTCTGAAAATGGAAATTAATTATAAAATTAATTAATTATACTTATATGTTTTTAATTTTGTAAAATAGAAATCATTTTTGAATTCGGAATAACAATTATTGCTTAGGGTGAAATTTTGGCATTGTTCTGAAAAACATCAATTTTTGATGAATAGTGAAACCACTAAGTGGTAGTTAATAAACTGATTTTTCATTTAAATGAAACATTACCACTTCTGTGATTTGATTTTCAAAAATCCTACATACATGTTTTTCATTAGGAAGTAAAATTTGGTTCAATGGGATTTAAATAAATTTTTTGTGAATAGTAACTTTTATGTTTATTTAATCGTGATTATAGGTAATTAGTGAAATTTAAGGTAAAGATAATTTTATAATAATATGAAATGACCTTTACACATGTCCTACCCTTATTGGATGAGTCATTGACGACCAATAAAATCCATGGGTCAACTTGGGGACCCCATGGCGCCACTTTGGTAGGAAAATGACATTAAAAACCTTTTATTTAATGTTAAAATAAAAATGTCACAAACATGAGTTGTTTTACTATAACAATTTTTAAATGGGGTTATACAAGTCATATTTTTTACTATAAATATTCATTAGGAATATTAAAAGATTTTCTACATCATGATATTTTTTTTTACAATTTTTTGACATTAAATAAATGAAATTATTTATGACACCATGATGATGCAGCGATTACCTCATTAATTAACGATTTAAATAAAATGAAACAATAATGTAAAATATAAGGATTAAAATTGACAAAAACCTATTGGATGAGTAGATTTATAACCCTTATCACCTTATCCTCGAAATATATCATTTTGGGACCTTTATAATCTGAAAATCATTTCATAATAAAGTAATATTTCAATCTTTCCAAGAGTGCCCCTTCTCTCCTCTTATAAAAGGCCCCCACCTCTACCACCTTATTCACACATACAAGCCATTTGGCTCGGCCAACCCCTACCCATTTCGTCTCTCCACATCCCACTATTACTCCTAGAAGACTCACTTTGGGCAGAATGCTTCCCAAGGAAGCGTTTAGCTCAAATCAAAAAGGAGTTACCCGATTTTAAGGTAATGTCTTCTCTTATGTTATTTTGTTTTATTTTGATTCTCCAACCCCCTAAAATCTTTTTATTCATTTCTTTTGTAACAAAACCAGTATAAAAAATATACTAGTATGTTGTTATAAGAAGGATTGAAGCTACACTTACACACACCTACATCCAATGGTTAAAGAACATAGTGTTTCTGTGGATAGCGAATTTCTGCCTCACGGAACGATGATTGTTCAACACTCATATAACACCTTCAAAGGTGGCAATTAAGATGTAAATATATTTATATATGATATATAATATGTTTATGTTTTACTTAATATTCTGTATTTTTCATTTATGTCATACCATTATGGTTTCCATTATGGGTAAACACGATATTTTCATTTTAGGAAGTGCAGACTACCACCCCCTCAAAGTGATTTGAATCGTTAATGCCATATGTAGGATGTATAAAGGATGGAGTAAATGGTATTATACATTATATTATACCTTTATATAATTATAACTTCATTCCATTAAATATTAAATAGAAATGAAAGTAGCATTCATGCGTACGTACGTCTTACTGTCTCCATGAACGGTGCATTTCATTTCTTAACTCTAAATGTTATGGAATATTATAAATGAATGTATATATTGGATATATATGATGTATATGATATCTACATCATTAATATAATTATGGATATAATGGATGTTTTACCACATGAACAGCTAGTAATTTTAATAAGTTTATTTTTGACTCAAGTACCAAAGATCGACAAAACGACCGTTATTAACATAAATAATTACATACTGTTTATAACATGGTAATAAGTGATATAAAAGGAATAATAAACTTGAAAAATGTTCTTAATAAATTAAAAATTAAATCTAGTTTATTATTCAGGAGGTTAAATAACGGTCGAGTCATGTCAGACACGAGGTAAGGGAACTACTAAACCCAATTTACATTCTTTGGGTTAATCTCCTACTTTCAAATTATGTAATGATATTATTATGTCCTATCTTGTATTTGTACTTTCTTTATGTTTAATTATAGTTAATACACATAATATATCTATTTTATAAAAAAAATGATCTTTGTAAGGGACATTGTCTCAATCTCCTTTCTTTGAAGTATATTTGGTTTTATACACAACATTCCTTTATACTGTGTATAAACCCCTTTGACTTTTACTTTAATTCAAAAGGAATATTTTTATATTAAGCATTTTTACTAAAATAAAAAAGGAATGTTATTTATTACGTATGCGGCGACAACGACTTCTCCACCGCCATGACTATTATTTGAGTTTCGGCTTCCTCTATAAGCCATAACTTTTTTTAATTGAAAAATTAATATCAAGATTTAATTTTCTTTTATTTTGGTATTGAAAATGGTTTTGAAAGTTATTTTTATTATATCAATGTGTTGTATTGATATCTTGTTATTAAAATGTGGAAATGTTATGTTTTTTATGCGTGTTTTATTTTATACGATTATGTTATGGTTTATGATATGTTTAAACCTGTTCATATGAGGAATGCATTTGAATTTATTAGTGATGGGTGGAAGTCGCTATAGCTCCTCGATGCATCGGTAGGTCTCATGAGACAACCTAGTGTCTTGTCACGAGGCCTTGACAAAATCTTATTTCTATTCTTGGCACGAGACATTGGCTACGTGGTTATGATAGTCTGGCATTATGCATTCCATCATTATGAAAGTGGTTATTGATATTGCATGTGATTATTCGACCAGTAGAATATCCATGTGAATTAGTAAATAGCATTATCTCATTTTACTTTTTCCATATTATGTTGAAGTTCAAGTTAAAAGGCTTTTTTTTAGTTATACATTTCCTTAAATGTTTATGTTTATTTATGAAAGCATCCGCTATATTGTTATCCTTGCTGAGCATCTGAGCTCACCCATTTCAATGTTTTAATTTTTCTAGGATGTGAAGAAGTATTTTAGGAATGACCTGCAGGGATAGTCTGAACGGGATATGAGTGTGGAATCTGGACACTATGTTATTGTAGTTTTTAACTTTATGATGTAATGTAACATTTATGTATGTATCTAGTGTTTCCAAGGCTACTAAAGTAATCAGTCTTTCGAGACTTGATCTTTGTGATCATGCCAATGTTACGTAATAATGCACCGACTCTGGGTAACTAGGGTCGGGGTGTTACAGTTGGTATCAGAGACAGTTTAGTACTATCTTTGTAAGCTAGATTTATATAAACTCGGATTAGAGCACATAGCCCAAAGATAGACTTTGAGGATTAGTATAGAATAACCTCCTAGAATTTTGGCATTATAGTGATTTTATGAGTTTTCCGAGCAATACATCCCTGTATGGATACGAGTAGGTAGAGGCAGCTCTGGCACAGATGTACCTAGGGGTAAAACCTGAAAACAACACTTTGAGCTAGACTCAAACGGGAACTGGTGCACGACAACAGGCCTTGCTGCACTCTTGGTTATGACACTCCCAGGGGATATGCTTAGGATAATTCTCATCTTCTTTACAAACCATTATAAAGGGTTTATGAGTATATACTTCCTCAAAGAAAACATTTTTCTGATTATGTATTATATCCATAAACTATTCAATTTATGTTATGTTTTTTACAAGTATGGAATTAGGTATTTTGATTCATAAACTAATCTAGTTTATTCCATGGTTTAGAAATGGTGCCTAGTGGATGGAATGGAAACTGTATCAATGCATGCACTCCGTGTAGGGATTTCCCTCCTGATCAAGATAATTAATGTGGAGTTGGATATAAAACTGGTGCTGATCAACTTATTACCATCTTGGGACAACTCACTCAGGTTATGAATAATAACCTTACTCGTATGGAGCACCCTAATCCGCAACGTGGATGATCAATGTTAGACCGCTTCATGAGGCAAAAACCGCCAACATTTAATGGGGGTACAAATCCATTATTAGCTGAGCAATGGATAAACTCCTTAGAGAAAATATTCCACACGTTGGGGAGTAGCGAAAGGGAGAAGGTTGTCATGGCAGTCTACCGGCTCACTGGAGATGTCGATCAATGGTGGTCACCGATTCAAAACACAAAGGAAGATTAAGAAGTCTCAAGTATGGAATGGAGGGAGTTTAAGGAAATTTTCTTAGAAAAATACTTTCCACATTACCATCAAGCTAATATGGAAAGGTAATTTCTGCGTCTCAGACAAAAGGAGGATGAGAACGTCGCAAAGTATGAGGCCAACATTACAAGGTTAGCGAGGTATGCTGCAGATTATATACGTAACCCAAAAAGTAATATTGATCGTTTCTTTGATGGGTTAAAACCATTTCTCCGTCGAGCTTTAGTATCACAATCTTTCTCAACGTACGAAGATATAGTCTCATGTTCTATCAAGACAGAAAATGACTTCTCTAAATCTTATGATAATAAAGTAAATCAAGAGAAGAAGAGAATGGTGGAACAAGAGATAGATAAAGGGAAAAAGGGAAAGAAGTATTTTCCATTATGTGATAGTTGTGGGAAGAATCACCCTGGTGCTTGCCTTAAAGGAATGGGAGTTTGTTATAAATGTGGATAAAAAGGTCACCAGGCTCGTGATTGCAAGGGAATGAAAGAGGCTATCAATGTTGAATTCGACAATTGTAGGGAAATGGGGAATTATTCAAACGAATTTCCTAAGTGTCAGGGGAACTTACCTCAAAAAAGCCCAAGGGATCGAGGACAATCTTATGTTGTTACTACAATTGAAGTGGAATAATTAATGTATTTGTGCTTTTGGACTCAAGGATTATATTCTGGTTATAAGAATAATGTGATATATATAAGGATTGTACTGCCGTACTTGTTGTTTTCATTAAGGTTTTAATATGATATAGGTAATCAAATTTTTAGTATGTGACAATAAGAGAAACATTACTTTATTTGGGGAATCTGATGTTACAACTGATTTTGGAATTTTGATACCTTTTAGAGAAAGTCTGGACGGAGGTATTTTGGATAACTAAAAAGGTTGGAATGGATTAATTTGAACTTTGGATAATATTGTTTATGGTTAAAACATTTATGAAGATTATTTTTGGAATACTATAATACTATAGTTTTAGGAAAAGGACAACCTGCAGGTTGGGGGATAACCCATCGCGCTGGACAAAGCTGTAGGAATCGAACCCACAACCATAGTGCGACATGCCTTTATTACCTACCACTAGCTTACATGAAGTCCTGGGTTATTACAAAATAGTTTTCCTAATCTAGATGGTATGTGGTAATATTTGGAACCATATAAAATTAGGATAAATAGAATATTTTTGAGTTCTATTACCATTTGGAGTGAAAGATGGGTTTGTGGTAAAAATTTATTAAAGAATGAAAGTCTACATGACAAGTACGTATATTTCCTAATGTTCTTAGTAAATCTCCTAAATAAATTCCTCAACATTATAAAAGGTAACTTAAAACAAAAACATTGTCGGTTAACTTTTCCAACTGGGGATTCAATAACCTTTCAACCAATCACAAGTTTGTAATTTTCTTGTGGTTAACATTCTCCTAATCCTATTTTCTACTACTCTCCATCATACCTTGATGGTTTGTTTTTCTTCTATATCCATATTTTCATAGAATCCTAGTATGGGTTATCTCGGGTGACCTTTGTACTTATCTTTCTTTCTTTTAAAGTTATATTTTTATTAACCCTATTTCCGATGTGGGTTTTCCACAAAGGTATTTTCTATTTTCAACCTTTTATTTTCAACGAATATTTTCAATTTGCGAGGATGCAATTTATTAAGGGAGGGGAGAATGTAACACCCCAAGCTTTCATGATACACTTCTCTTTCAATAATGCAATAACTTGCATTGTATGCAAGTTTGAGATTCTAACACACCGCGACCAATCCAAATAGCCATTATGAATATTAATACCCACCTTTTGAAATTATATATATTTTATATTTCAAAATGGACTTCATTTTTGGATTAGGGATATTGAAATTAGCCTATGTTGAATTTTTGGTATTTTTCTGAGAACTTCAATTTATTTATGAATAGTGAAAAATACTTAAAAACAACTCTTTTAATCGAAATAATTTATAGTGATAATTTATAATATTGAGTGGTTTTAAACTATAATTAGAATATATTTTTTCCATTTTATCCAATGGTGGTAATTAGAATTAATTTCACTTTCAAATTGGACATAAACAATTGTCAATCTTTTGATATATATTGTTTCTTAAAAACACGCTATTTGTTGTGACAAAGGGAATTACTTATAAAATTAATTAATGAAACTTATATGTTTGGAATTTTTTAAAATAGAGATCATTTTTGTATTTGGAATATCAATTATAGCTTAGGGTGAAATTTTGGCATTGTTCTGAAAAACTTCAATTTTTGATTAATAGTGAAACCACTAAGTGGTAGTTAAAAAACTGATTTTTTGTTTAAATGAAACATTACTACTTCTGTGATTTGATTTTCAAAAATCCAACATACATGGTTTTCATTAGGAAGTAGAATGTGGTTCAATGGGATAAAAATAATTTTTTGGTGAATAGTAACTTTTAAGTTTAATTAACCGCGATTAAAGTTAATTAGTGAAATTTAAGGTGAAGATAATGTTATAATAATATGAAATGACTATTACACATGTCCTAACCTTATTGGATAAGTAATGGCCGACCAATAAAATCCATGGGTCAACTTGGGGACCCCATGGAGCTACTTTGGTAGGAAAATGACATTAAAAACTTTTTATTTAATGTTAAAATAAAAATGTCAGAAACATGAGTTGTTTTACTATAACAATTTTAAAATGGGGTTATAAAAGTCATATTTTTTACTATAATAATTAATTAGAAAGATAAAACGATTTCCTACATCATGATATTTATTTTATAATTTTTAGACATTATATAAATTAAATTATATATGACACAATGATGATGCAACGATTACCTCATTAATTAACGATTTAAATAAAATGAAAAGCTAATGTAAAATGTAAGGCTTACACTTGTCAAAAACCTATTGGATGAGTATATTTCTAACCCTTATCACCTTATCCTCGAAATATTTCATTGTGGTACCTTTATAATCCGAAAATCATTTCATAATAAAGTAACATTTCAATCTTTCCAAGAGTGCCTCTTCTCTCCTCTTATATAAGGCCCCCACCTCTACCACCTTATTCACACATTAAAGCCATTTGGATCGGCCAAACCCTGCCCATTTCGTCTCTCCACATCCAACTATTACTCCTAGAAGCCTCAATTTGGGAAGAAGTCTTCCCAAGGAAGCCTTTGCCTAAAATCAAAAAAGAGTTACCCGATTTTAAGGTAATGTATTCTCTTATGTTATTTTGAATTATTTAACTTTTCCAACCCCCTAAACTCTTTTTATTCATTTATTTTGTAACAAAACCAGTATCCTAAATATACTAGGATGTTGTTATAAGAAGGATTCGAGATACACTTACACACAACTACATCTAATGGTTAAAGAACATACTGTTTCTGTGGATGGTGAATTTCTGCCTCACGAAACGATGATTTTTCAACACTCATATAACACCTTCAAAGGTGGAAATTAAGATGACAATATATTTATATATGATATATAATATGTTTATGTTTTACATAAGATTATGTATTTTTCATTTATGTCATACCATTATGGTTTCCATTATGGGGAAACACGATATTTTCATTTTAGGAAGTGCGGACTACCGCCCCCTCAAAGTGATTTGAATCGTTAATGCCATATGTGGGATGTATAAAGGATGGAGTAAATGGTATTATCAATTCTATTATACTGGAATTATATTATACCTTTATATAATTATAACTTAATTCCATTAAATATGAAATATAAATGAAAGTAACTTTCATAGGTACGTACGGCTTACCATCTCCATGAACGGTGCATTTCATTTCTTAACTCTAAATGTTATGCAATATTATAAATGAATGTTTATACTAGATATATATGTTGTATATGATATCTACATAATTAATATAATTATGTATGTATTTGATATTTTACCACATGAACAACTTGTAATTGTAAGAAGTTTATTTTTGACTCAAGTACCAAAGATCGACAAAACGACCGTTATTAACATAAATAATTATATAATGTTCATAACAAGGTAATAAGTGATATAAAAGGAATAATAAAATTGAAAAAGGTTCATAAGCAATTATAAAGTAACTCTAATTTATTATTCAGGAGTTTAAAGAATGGCCGAGTCAAGTCAGACACGAGTTAAGGGAACTTATTAACCCAATTTCCATTCTTTGGGTTAATCTCCTATTTTCAAATTATTTAATGATATTATTATTTCCTATCTTGTATTTGTACTTTATTTATGTGTAATTATAGTGAATACACATAATAGATCTATTTTATTTAAAAAATGATCTTTGTAAGGGACATCATCTCATTCTCCTTTCATTGAGGCATATTTGGTTTTATACACAACATTCTTTTATACGGTGTATAAACCCCTTTGACTTTGACTTTTATTAAAAAGGAATATTTTTATACAAATCATTTTTACTAAAATAAAAAAGGAATGTTTTTTATTACGTATGCGGCGAAAATAACTTCTCCACCGCCGTGACTATTATTTGAGTTTCGGCTTCCTCTATAAGCCATAACTTTTTTTAAATGAAAAATAAATACCATGATTTAATTTTCTTTTATTCTGGTATTGAAAATGGTTTTGAAAGTGTTTTTTATTATATCAATGTGTTTTATTGATATATTGTGATTGAAATGTGCTAATGTTATGTTTCCTTTATGCATGTTTTATGTTATACGATTATGTCATGGTTTATGATATGTTTAATCCTGTTTATATGAGGAATGCATTGGACTTATTAAGTGACGGGTGGAGCCTGCTATAGCTCCTCAATCCATCGGTAGGTCTCATGATAAAAACTAGTGTCTTGGGACGAGGCCTTGGCTACGTGGTTATGATAGTCTGGCATTATGCATTCCATCATTATGAAAGTGGTTATTGATATTGCATGTGATTGTTCGACCAGTAGAATATCCATGTGAATAAGTAAATGTCATTATCTCATTTCACATTTTCCATATTATGTTGAAGTTCAAGTTAAAAGGCTTTTGTTTTAGTTATACATTTCCTTAAATGATTATGTTTTTTATGAACGCTTCCACTATATTGTTATCCTTACTGAGCATCTGAGCTCACCCCTTTAAATGTTTTAATTTTTCAAGGATGTGAAGAAGTATTTTAGGAATGACCTGCAGGGATAGTCTGAAGGGGATATGAGTGTGTAAATTGGAGACTAATTTATTTTAGTTTTTCACTTTATGATGTATTGTAACATTTATGAATGTATCTAGTGTTTCCAAGGCTACTAAACTAATCGGTCTTTCGAGACTTGATCTTTGTGATCATGCCAATGTTACGCAATAATGCACCGACTCTGGGTAACTGGGTTCAGGGCGTTACATAGATTTTATTGTAATAAAAAACATATTGTATGATAAAAATGATAAAAATAAAATAATAACCAAAGACAAATATTGTGAAAAGGTGAAAAATAATATGAAATCAGTAAATTGATTGGTACATATTTGTGGAAAAAGTCATGAAGAAGCATGTTGGTGGTAAACATTATTCATACCATATAATGATGATTTTAATATATATATGGATATGTATAAAATATTATTTATAAGTAATATTCCTTTGAAATATATAGTGAATAAAAGGATTATGTTATGAAATATATTTATAGTAGGATTAATAATATCGACTCAGATCATAGTGGGGAATTTATTAATAATGATTTCATTGATTATTTATTTGATCTCTGTATCCCATACCAACTCACTAACCCATGTATACCTTAGTGCAATATATTATGTTAAAAAAGGAAAAAAACAATTTTAGAAATGGTGAGATCAATTATTAGTGATATGAGTCATCTATTATCCATTGGGAGAAATGTGTTATATAAACCATCATATAAAACAAACCAGGATTCAAATAAATTTATATTTTCTATTCATTTCCAATTATGAATTTCAATGGATTTTTTGTGGTATTACATATATGTGTGGTGTTGGAAAATAATATTTATGTATATATTAGCTAAAAAATATCACTCTATGGGACAAGGTGTATAATTTTAGAATTTCTCATGTACACAATAGGACAATACATATACAATAATTATGAAATTAATATTTCTGTATAAATAAGTCACATGTTCTATTAGAATGATTATATCTGTAATAGATATTGTGGTGGTTAGATATACATTGATGAAGTATAGGTTTAAGATATACATGATTTATAACAAGATAAAAGTCTATAAATTATCCCAGATGAAGATATTCCACAGACACATATAATATATATGTGAAAAATGTGGTTAGATAAAAAATTTATTTTTTATAGTCACTGAGGATAGAAATAAAATATTTTTTTTATAACAATGATCATAAAACCATAAATGATGTAGTAATTTTAGTATATTATTATATTGTGAATGAAGTAATGAATTCAAAAATACATTCCATTTACCAAAAATGATTTTTTTTGTAGATCATATAGTGGATGTAATGGGCATTTGTTTTAGATGTGTGTTCAAAAAATAATAGTGTAGGAATGAGAATTTATGTACATTTGTAGAACTAATTTTCTATAACGGGTTTTCACATTTACATTGAATTCAATAGGATTATATATTTTCACTATTTTCAATGATGAAATCCATCATAATTTTAAATCATTTTGGGATTCCATGAAAATGAGAATTGATAAATGGTTTTTAAGAAAACCATCCATAATGGGAAACAAAATGTTGATTTTTTACATCACATAATGAGATGATTTTGTGAATCCAATGGAAGCCAAAAAATATATCTATTTCCCATGTAAATTTATTGATTAATGAAATTATTTGGTTTATGAAATATTTATTTTAATGAGGCTACAATATAATTTTTTTACAATGATTGAATGTGGTCACTCTATATAAAATTTATTCAGTGGGAGTGTTTTCATATTTATAGTATAATATGTCCATTCCATATTAATTATTTTATTTTTAATAATAGTATTACCCTTTTTTAGGTCATGGATGATTATATTCTTCTTAATGATGGAATTAGTAGAGGTGGAATATATTCACGACATAATGATTCATCATGATAGATCAAAGAGACTACACATCCTATGACAATGGACATATACTAACAGAATACTAAATATATTTTTTATTGGGTAATCAACAATGAGATTGATTTCTGTGACATATAGAATCCATTATTATAGGAATATGATTCCAAAGACACAACATTAATGAAAAAAGATATATTTTTTTATATATGAGATTGTGACTAGGTCATTCATGTATGATATTTTATGAACATGGATGAAAAATTTGTACATATTATGTGATGTAGAAAGATATCATGCTGACCAAAGTGGAAAAAGTTGGATACCATTTAATACTATCATTATGTACAATTAGGATATATATATATATATATATACCTATTTATATGTATAAAAGAAATTTAAGAGACAAAATAAATTCAAATTAGACTACTGGGAACCAAAAGTCAACAAAGACCCCATATAGAATAGAATAATATAACGCATAAGAAACCATCCTCAATCAATAGTGGGAAAACCTAAATGTACCAAAACACATCATCTTCTATAGTGGATTATAAAATAATCTTGAAGAAGTAATATAATACCCATCCAATGATTTAATGATGGAATATAGAACCAATAATCTGGTCAACCCTCACCCTAGGTTTTGACTGAATAAAACATCATGAATGAGAGAGGAAAAATAAGAAGAAAATGAAAGGTGATGGATACATGAACTTACCTCAAAGTATATGCCATTATTATATATGTAATTTGAGATAAATCACTAGTGAAATGTGTTTTCTAGAAGGGGGTGCCATGTAAATGTATTGGGAAGAGGGGGGCTGCATCACTCATGTTATGAGGGGAGGGTGAGAATTTGATTCTGTTTTTAAATTAATATTCATATTTGTTTTTGAAAAAAAATCATTGAGAATGATTTGGGTTGAAAATATAAGAAAATCATGCTCCAAAAATATTCTCTCTTCTGGGATCATAGAGCACCCACAGAGGCTGGCCACATGGAATGGGAAACTACGCACCAGCCATGAAGTAAGATCATTCCAAAACAAGGAAGACTATCTTACAGTTACTTATTCAGCTTCAGAATTATTCTTCCTTAACTAGGAGACATTCTTTACATTTCCAAAACCTTCCATTTCAATGGAAAACCACCAAAAAAAGAAAAGAAATAACATGAAACTCCAAAATATGTAAAATGATTAAATAATTTGGTTTTGAGTATGGAATGTTCTTCCATATGTAAAACCTTATATATCAAATTAAATTAAATTATTTTGGAAGATAAATATGTACTTATTGAGGCTTCAATGTTTAAAATTGGAATCAATTAAAATCATAGGATATTTAGATGAAATAGATTATGTTTAAAAGATGGTTCTCATTTAAATTTGTTTTTATGAATAATAAGAGTTCAATGAAATTCAAATATGTGGATTTTAGAATCTCAGAATAGATTATATTTCTTGTAATGGTAACATTAATCATAAGGGGATGTCCTTAGGGGGAAATTCATTATTAAGAAATTGAATTCATTATGACAGCAAGATACATTTTAAATCATTGTATCATAATCACTATCTTTCATCACATATTTTAATTCATAAAAGGCACTACATGGATTCGGGTGATTTACATTTCATCATGTGTTTTTATGAATATTTTGTATTAGATCTAACATATTATATAGATGATATTTTTTATTCAAATTATAATAATGAAAATGATGTGGATTTTAAATTGAATATAATATTTTTGGGTTTATTTATGAAAAAAATATTCCCCCTGAACAACTTTTTGAAACTAGTTTTTTCAAACTAGAACATATGTTTGAATAGTGAATGAAATTGTATTGATTCGTGGTGGAACCATACTAGGTGTTTACTCATGCTATAAATATGTGTTTGGTAATATATTGAAAATATTGTTCTAGAATAAATTAATGAAAGGGGTGTCATATAGCATTGATTATACTATAATTTGATGTTATTAGTGGGTAGTTTGGGATGGTGTTGACTGATATTCACATTGTGATAAACTCATGGCTCAAGGTGTGCATTTTTTATGAATCATTTGGATTTTATCATTTAATGTACCATGTCTATTTTCATACAACTTTATTTTACCCTTATTTGGATTTAGATTTATATATTTTAATCAGTTCGTGAGATATGTATTCATTGTTAACCTATTCATTTCCTTCTTATTTTAATCCTCTTGTTTTTTTCAAAAACACATGGATATATGTAACACACCTTAGGAATATGAGAAATCCATCATAGCTTCTGATTTATAGAGACCATTGTTGGATCCCTAAAATATGGAATCAAAGGATATGGGTGGTTTCTTTGGTTTTTTGTATACTAAACTAGGACCACAAGAACATGTTTAGTTAGTGAAGAATGGTTAAAATATTGTTCATTTCAATATCATATCGTTAGTTACCGTGGTTGGTCAAAATATTTAGTTGACACGTGATCTCAATTTTTGGGTTATTTAACTGTATCCATTTTTTTGTTGGATTGGATAATCCTTGTATTTTCTTCTATTGGTTTCTACTGTTTCCACATATTGTTCAATTTATATATTTTTCCCTTAAATATTTGTTTTTAATTGAATTTATATAGATATTGGGGATCATAGAATATTTCTTGTTCATTAAACATTGTTATTTGGTTTTATAAAATAATAAATAGATACTACATCATAAAATAGTTTTTTCAAATCTAGTAGTTAAATTCTTGAGATATGTCTCACTTGATAATCCTATAATTTATTTTTTATATTAGAAACAACCATTTATAAAATCTAGTGTATAGTAATGGAACGTGAAAATCATAGAATTGATATTGGACCATGCATTAGAGTTTTCAAAGATGAATCAATAAATCTTCATAGGTGATATAAGAACTCATGAAATAAAGTATTGGAATGAATAGACTATATTTAGATCCCACATCATTAAAACACTAGAGAACTCCATGGTTGATTTCACCAAATACATAATACATTGACCATAAATAAAATTAGGCGATCCCTTCATGGAGGATATGTTTCATGAATATAATACATAGACCACTATCTATAATGACTTCAAACCGTTGTTTTATGATAATATTTAGTGATTGGAGAAGACACGATAATTAGTAACAATAAGTCTAGAGGAAATTAACTTATTATGTATTGTACTAAATTTAATAATCTAGTGAAATTATCTCCCAAGGATGTTTCTACTAACTATTTTAATGGTCATATGGTTATGATGGGTTTGTTGGAAGATATTTTTTTGATGATAATTTTCATTTTCCATGGTTGATAAGGCCCTATGGTAGAAACAAGAATATCATGGAATACGAGAGTTAATGAATATACTATAACCATATTAGGACGCTAGGATATAGCTTATGTCTAGAAGAATAAGTGAAGAAATACACCCAAGGTTAGTAAAAATTTTGTGATATAGGCATGATCATAGATCTATTTAGTTGGTCAGATGTGTGGAATATATAGACACACCAATCGTGATTATAGAATATCACCAAAAGAATGTTAAGTATTCCAGTAGTCTGATTATCTACAATGATTATATTTAAAAGAATATCCTATCATAATATATTTATTCATGGTTACTAATGGATTCATGTTATAGAATGACACATAAAAAGGAGGTAGAAGTGAGTATTAAAATAATGGGATACTCAAGATGAAATAAATGTGAAATGAGGAGTTGAGATTGGTCAACATTACACAGTTGAATATATACCCAAAAAATAAAATATAGGGATACCTACTAGGATATTTATATTGTTCATAGAAACCACTATTATTCTTATATTTTTTGATATAGCTACCTCTCATTCCTTTATATCATTTATCTTGATTGATATTATATGTTTTCATCAAATAATAATATTCCATTCATAATGGATATTTAATATCTATTTTGAAAGGATGATTTTGGTTTTAAATTTGTATAGTGAGGGTTATTAATTTCTAAAATTGATATCATGCATGATTTATAGGTTTGTGATATTGATTTATTTGAAAAGATTATTAGCAATGATAATATGGTTAGTTTCGAATAACATGTCATCATTATCGTAATTGAGTTTATTTTCATTCTATCGATGGAGTCCCTCGTGTAATTTAAGGTTATCGGTATACTAGATTAATTAATGTGGAGGATTTTATTCCTAATACATGAGTTATATCACTCAAGTTTCCTAAAAGGTATCTTTATACTGTTTACCCATGTTAAAGTTTTAGACATTCTATTCTAGTTTGTGAATACTCATAGAACATTACAACTATTTTTTATATGTTTTCACAAAAATGAGGTCCATTTCATTATTGAAAAACTTCCTATGAAAAGAAAAACTTCTATAGCATCATATCTTATGAATCATCTTTAGAATAATGAGAGAAATGTTAATTTGAGGAACATTTCTCTAGTGGATTTATTCATCCTTTTGTGTAACCATGGGGTTCACATTTTCTATTTATAATTGTGGTATATGGAAACCTTATCATTTTCATTTATTATTATAATATTATTTAAATAAATATTAATAAAAAACAACCCTTTAATAAAATTTATTTTCTATAAGCTAAATACTGATGATCTAGATGGTTTTATATGATCAGATTGTTGTTGAGGTTCCATCATTTGAGTGACTGATAATGGTTATATATATGATAGTTATTTTGATCTATTTTTGGAATTTAGTTTTTAGAGTTATGACATTATGTGTTACTAACAATCCTATGATATTTATCAAATTTTTGTAAAAATCAATCATTGTATCTGAAAATAATTAATAATCGTCTCTATAGATTTTTTTACTCCATGCCCAATGAGAATCAAAGGATAAATATGTATATCATCATTATAATCATGAAAGAACATAATTTCTATTTGAACATATCAAAATGTTATTTTTTAATACAATAATCATAGTTCATATGAAATATAATGTCAGAGAGAAGTATTTTAGTAGGTCCTAATATGATTTTTGTAGTTATGTCTTGGAAAAGACTTAGGAATGTGTTTAAAATATTGAAATTCATGGGATTAGCATCATTTAGAAGTGGTATTTTATTAACATATCCATGATTTCACCTCATTTTACAAAGTTAAACTACAAGAATATTATGTATAAATAGATTTTTAACTATAATATTTATTTTTGTGGAATTTAATGTGTGATTGAAATTATCAATAATATTTATTTTTCATCAACCATGATTAATAATTTATATTTATCATGATGATGTAGGTATGAGTTTAGGATGAGTTATGAAGTATGGGATGCTGGGGTAGCCTCTATAAATGATTAATTACAATCTACTGAAATGTATAATCCGACCCATGACCTATTCATTGAATAAATAATGTCCCTCATTAATAATTTGATCCCCTATTTATACGGGGAAATATAAACAATATATCCATGTCATAACATTTATTCACTAATATATGAATATTTATAAATGATTTAATGATAAGTATCATAATATTATGAAATTTAATTATTTCATAAAAATTAGGAATAAGACAATAGACCCTAGAATATTAACAATTATGTTACTAACTCATGACACGATGAATGTAGTTGATGATTGATCGTGGGAAAGTCTTATTGTTGAGGATATAATTGAAGTAGAATAGGTTTAGGGGAACATATTCTTGGATTATGTGAATGTTGATTCAACGTTTAATAAATATATTCATCATTGGAAAAAATAATGCTAATTTTCGATGTCCTGAAATAATCCTTAATTTTAGGGAGACCTCAGGTGGATGGCCGTTGTCTCCTGATGTTTCTTTTCATTTGCAGGAATGATTGATCATAAAAATTTATTTTCATAGTCATTTTATTGATAGTAAAAATCTATATAGTTAGATCATGTATCAAATATAAACTAAAATGTATCATGTATTGAGAAATTGACATTGGTGATAAGTGGTTGGTGATGAATTGCATATTTCATGTATGAATTCCTTACATTCCAAACAATGATGTCAAAACACCAGAGACCTTTCAGATTATTTCATTCCATACTAATTATTATTTTTAAATAGGATTATATATTAATCAGTTCTATTTTGGAATACTTTATAATGTCAGGTAAAATAATTTTATTTGGATTTTCATTGCACAACTATCTAAATTGTGTCGTTTCATTCCTATTTACAAGATGAATATAGTATAATTTGGTATGATCATGTTTTTATGAGTGATTATGAAGATACATTGAGCGACATAAATGGTATATTTTGAATAAGACTCATGCTTTACACCCCAATATTGGAAAGGGTTGTTCGTGGAAATGGGAACCAAACCGAAGTGAATAATTGGGTATCATCCTCAAATAGATGGTCATATTGGGAGAGAAATAATGATTATATAATATATACTTCAATACAGCCTCCATGACGTCATTGGTTTATTAAATAAGAATCATCTCTTAATGTAATGATCATATAAAAACTATTTCCAATAATTTATTTAAATTACATCATTTGAAGATATTTTTTGGAATATAGTTAAATATCATTTGTGTGAGGAAGATCGCGGTGAGTGGTTACTTGTATGACCATGTATTATTCCTAAGATGGAGAACATATTTCAGATATTTGATATGTTATAAAAATATTATAATTTTTTGAAATTGAAAATTTTTAAGAAAAAAATAAACTATTGATATTTTATATTAGGGATCTGGTTTTTCATAGAGATTATCATCTGCTGGAGAATTATTTCTCTGGGAAGCAGTGTAACATGCCCTCAAAATATATTTTTCTACTAAAATTTGATGTGTGACTTAGAAATGTGTAATATATGATAAAAATAATGTCACATATTTATAGATTCATAATTTGTCATATTATTCCAAGAAAATGATGTATCATTTTTATCCATCCCATTATGTTGAATGTGAGGACTTTGAGATTTCACATGATACCATAGTGGTTGGAAAACTAGTCGAAATTATATATCCTCAAGGAATGTTTATATGTATTAACACTACTCCCATGTAAATTTATTTCATAGAACAAAAAAACATGAGATGCGTTAGAGGTATGAATGTATGAGTTTCCAAGGGACTTTTCTATTTAGGTGTCCCAAAAATTGATCACATTTTGAGAAAATTCCATTTCTAGGTGAGGAAATTTTTTCACCTTATGAGTCATATGTAATTTCTATTTATATATTTATTATAAAATTTCAGGTTCTATATGGTTTTTGGAGTCAAGGGTGGAATTTTTTTAGAATCTAGGAAAATATGTGAGATGCACAATTAGTGGTAGGTGTGTGGTAACTGTAAAATATGGCTCTATCAGTTTCATAAATTATTTTAATAATAATTATTTCCTTTCAAATAAATAAGAAAATCATTTATACATTTGGGTTTGGTAATGGTTCCTTTCAAAATATTTTGTCCAATAGTGAAATAATTTTTCAGAAACAATGTGACAATTTCTCAATAGATATTGGATTCCTGACAATTAACATATTATTTTTCCCAACATATGGACTCATAGTGTGAGTGAATCCAAAAACCATCAATAGTAAAACTAGCATAATTAATTTTTTAATTTTAAATTATAATATCCTTATAATCTATCATTATCATTAACAATCCACTCTATGTTTCCCTAAATAACTCTCCAAGTGGTCCTTTAGTGACCCTTGAGTGATTTTTTATAATACCCTTATGTTATCTTTTAATTTCATTTCTATTTCCAATTCCCTATATACACATATCACAAATAACTTTGAACCTTGATATGTGGAACTATAAATGAGATATGATTTCTTGTTCTAGAGGGTATTATAAATAACTGATGATTTTATTATAGATACATACATTTGAGGACATGTCCACAAAAATTTTAATAACTTAATTTAAAGGCATAAATATTTACCCTATTTTTGATATGTGTTGTCTCTATCAAAGGGAATTATTTTAATGATAAAAATTAATTTTATTATGAAACATATAGATTTTATCACATTTAAATGATTTTTTAATTCTTCTAAGATAAAAATTGAAATCCTTGATTTTTAATTGATCATCTCTGTTAATGAAAAATTATATTATTTTGGATTTCAATGAATATGCTATTTTTGAATATAATGTATTATAAGAAATTACACAAAGAACTATTAAAAATATTTTCATGTATTAAATTTCACATAATAGTCAACATAATCACATGGAGAAGACACATAGAATATATGACATTAATGGGGACTAAGAGTCACTCTTCAAGATGGAGTCCTTAGATATCCTGGTATCATAATAACAACCTTGCAGCCTATTTTCACATTGATTCTTTAAATTACATATATTAATAATTTCTTAATTACAATTTCATTTATTATGAATGGATTTAATTTGGTATTCTCCATTATTTAAGGAATTATTATTTATTTCCATGTAATTAATAATTTAAATCTATGTTTTTATACTTGAATAGACAATCCCAATGTTTTTATGAAGATTTTATTTCACATAAATGTATTTTATGAAATTTGGATTTTTTTTCATTTAATAAGTAATGAATTCATGGAGATATACTTTGTAAAGGTTCACATGGGTATCCTACCTGGAATTTTCTAACACCAAATATTTGAATTTGGGTGTATATAGACTTGGTTTGGTATGAATTTTGTAAAAGATAGGGTATTAGTCATATTTGAGGATAATCCTAGTTGAATATATCATCAAGTGGGTTGGTATTGTGGTAAAAAATTATCATAGAAATATAATCTCATTTCTTTATTTTTTTAATGTATTATATACAACTGGGATATTTTAATGATGTCTCATAGATTTTTTATACTTTACCTTAGTCACTATATTTTGATTTATATTTATATATATTTATACAAATTATATATTTACTTTCGGTTAAATAACTATGATTTTATTTATTTTGATACCCATGAACTTTTCCCTAACCTATTGGGATTATGAATATTCTTCATGCATTTTGGTGGGTCACCTTTGTTTAATTCTATGTTGAGTCGAGATACATCATCAAAAGAAAGATTTTTTTAGAATATAAATGAATGTTCTCATTATATACCATGACTAGAAATAATTTATATATGTTATTAGTATGATTAATGATGACATTAAAAGGAAATAATTTTATTCTAGGATTTGGGATGTTTATCTTTTAGTAAAACTGAAAAAATCACAATGAGTATCATGCTTTGGTAAATTTTGGAATTTTTTTTAATTAGAGGTGAATGTCTAAAATTATGAATAATATAACATTTAAATTGTTGTATCATACTATGTATATCATTATATAATGTAAAATATATTAAATATTTTCTTTATTATTAAATTATTGGCCATGAGGGCACATTGATATTTAATTATTTAATTTTCATTGTTTAACTTATGCATTAATTGAGAAATAATGTTTGTAATAAAATTTATTTATTAATATATTTAATACATGGGAATTATAATATGAAATTTAACATTATCATATTAGTCATAAAATATTGGTTTCTTATTAGTCAATTATATATCAATACTCTTCTATTTTCACTGGATGATGATGTAATTAGATTTTTTACTAAACTAGAATTTTGATTGAAAATTTTAGATGATTTTAACTACATAATATTTTACATAAAATGACCAATGAAAATTATTCAATTATATTTTTAGAAACTACATTGTTTTATTTAGGTTGTGAATGTGATCATCATAATGTAGAAATTTCTATTTATAGAATAGTTTCCAAAATAATTAATTATATAATAATGTTTTATTATAAAATGATGATGTTTTTAATAACATTATTTGAAATAATTTTATAAAAAAATTATTTTATGAATGGAATTATTTTTTTTAAAAAAATAATTTTTTAACAAAAATTGTTTTATTTATTGATATTTTTAATGAAAATGTTATTATTTTTTGTGATCTATGAAAAAATGGGATTGGTTTCTGTGAGAATGATAAAAATTGTTGAGGTGTAAGTTATAAACCTTATTATTTCTAGTAGGAATTGAAATTAGTGAGTTAATTTGTCCATTAATTATGTTTTTGGATAAATTTTAAGGGAATACGTTTTATTGGTTGTGTTTGTTGATTGGATTCTTCTTGTTTTTATTTTGTATATGGATTAATCCAATACATATTGCACTAATTTGGGAAATTATATTGTATACTTAATTAAAGGAATGTAAATATTAATTAAATTTCAAATGAAGGATCATGGGAAGATAATATAACATATAACAGGATAATGGATACTTTTTGACCTACATCTAAAACCATCCACAATAACCATTTAAAATTTATAACATTATTCCAATTATGTATCGATGAAGCGTATTTATTTTTATTTGGTGAAGGAAGTGTTTTGTCACATTCAATGTTATATCGATTTTCAAACCATGGGAGTCACACTCAAGTATTATGATGAATTTATTTTACCTATTCAATGTGGTTATGACATCTATCGAGATTTAGTATAAAATATAGGTTACAAAAAAATCATTTCTATTAAGAGTTGATCCTCAAAAACTAGAATTATTATTATGTGAAATCCGTAAATAAGGTTCACATTAATTCCTAGGAAGCATTCTAGGTTCAATTATATCATTAGTTCTATTTTTTGGGAGTAGGTTCAAGATTAGTAGCATCAATTGATATTTTCCAATGTGTGGGTATGTAAATTTTCATGTCTATTTCATTAGAAATGTGAATGGTTTTTTCATGGTATCATTGATTGGAATAAAATATAAATATATATAGAAATAAGATCATATTTTCCTTGCTAGTTACATCATTTTACATTATAAATTCTATCACGTTTGGTCTTATAGAGGATTGATCAGGCTCGGAATATATTTTTTGATCAATTCATTATTGGATATCACAACACACTACTCTTTTGGTGTAGGGAAACTAAAATGGTGGATGAAAGATAATTCATGGATTACGTCACTAACATGAACTTGGGATGTATGTTATGTGATGATATCATGGTATTTTAGGTTACTCTTATTAATTAATTATGAGAACATTGACAATGATTTTCACAACTCAAATATTTATATAAATATCATTAAGTGATACCATGATATTGGGGAAAAATTGATTATTATAATGTTATTGGAAATAATATCATACATTTTGGGGACATATTTTATCTAATACCTACTCCATAATAATATCATGTAGGAATTACATTCACTTATATGTTATAATATAAATGGTGAATAATGTTCAACATCGTTCGATGGTCATGGTATGAATGATATCTATACATTTATAACTGTTGTTTAATATTCTCATAGTATTTATCCCGGAAATGTATTCAAAATAACAATATCATCATAGCAGTATATTTCATAAAAAAATATATAGTTATTTTCAATACAAATCAAGAGATAAAATATATAAATAATTTAGAAATGTTTTACTTTTTTAAAGTCTAGTACATCTAAAGTAAACTGTTATACATCATCATATATATAGAGACACATTATTTATTGAGGATTACAAAGAATTATTTGGTTTTAATTGGATTATTCTAAGTACCATAATATTAGACCCCATTGTTTAGGTTGATATTTAAATAAATTTTTTCGATTTCCAGAGTCTTACATATCATGATATAAAGAGTATGAGTTTGGTAGACAAGAATGGATATGTCTTCGGGCAGGTAAATTAGTTATTTGTCATATTATCATGTTTCATGTTCTTTGATAGTTTGAAAAATTTTATTCTTGTTGTTATAATATTAATATGTGGATGATCAACTAGGTATATAATGGAATTGATAATGAATTTATTTCTACAATATTCAATATTATCTATATTTTTTGGATTATTTGTGGGGTTATTTGTCGGGTACTTTTACACTCTTATCTCGGGAATAAGATTATATTCATATAAATTTTTTATTTATAATTTGTGAGTTGATAACTATTTTTTAATTTGTCATGTTGATTATTCACTTCATATATATGATCTATTGGGTTCTCAACATCCATTGTATCATTTTAGGTTGACACTTAAAAATTTTGAAAATAGTTTATTATAGAATTTAAAGTATTGAGAGTAGTATTGGGAACAGAAAAAACATTCTGTTAGATAATAATTATATTTTTGTGACTATAACCCCAACCACCATATTAATATAGGTGTATATTTTAATTTTAGGGAGAATATAAAACCACTAGTTGGTTTTTTATAATATACAATTACATTATGTAGTTCCATAGATGGGTTGAAAAAATATTTTTGAGGTTTCTTTGAAATTACGGAAGAATTTTAAAGGGATCGGAACATTATCCTGGTAATGAAAATCTATGTGAACATCCTATGTTTTTATGAAATAGTACTTTTTAGACTTTATTCAAGTTTATATATGGAACTGTGTTTTGTAAAATAGTTTTTTAAATAGGTTTAATAATATTTTCTCTAAAAGTGATGAATCATATAGTTGGTGAGTAGTTTTTCTAAAAATATAGATAAAATAAATTATGTCTTAAATGAATTATGAAAATAAATTTTTAAATATATTTACCTCTATATTTTACAAATTAATGTCTACAACATTGGTCTCTTCAACATCATGCATCCTTTTAGAGATTTATGTTGTTCTCGGCCATCAAGTGGTTGATTTCATCAAATATTAGAGTTTCTTTTCAAGAGAATCTGTGAAAATAGTGTCATAATAATTCTCTATTCCATATATCCTAATTATATCATAATAGGAACCATATTCCAAATTGTAAATTGAAAGATATATTGTCTAGTATGGGTATTAATGTTCACATTTTGTGATCCGTCAACATTAGTGCAAGGAGATCAAAAATTTTATATTTGAGGTAATATTTTTAGTTCCTAATGTATTAGAGGAAGGTGGATTCAATATCCATTTCCTTACACTAAAAATATGAAGGGTAAGTATACATAATTTAAAATTACAATCCATAATACCTAAAAATATTCTGCATAAGTAATATCTCATTTATTTGGAAGTACTGATTTTGAGAATGGTTATCCCTTGAGCTAGTTAGGGTTTTTACATGGGTCAGTGTGAGTTAATTATATTAAAAAATATAGGAAATTACTGGTACATTCACGGATAAAATTTCAATTTTCAAGCCAAATTAGAATCAACTATAACATGATGACAAAGGATAATGTTAATGGGTTTTCACTGGCCTGATGGATAGTTAATGTCGAGTTTTTCCTTAGAGTGGGAAACAATAATAGGTGTGTTATTTAATTTCAAGGATGGTTTTGTTATTATATGGGAAATGTTTTATAAATATTGTATTTAAAATTAATCATGGATTTTTTTTTGTGAGTACATACATGTTTTTCTAGTCATTTACACTGATTTTTTGTTTTAATCGTGATTTATAATAATATTTTAGATGACTTGTTATTTTTTATATGTTCTTTATCTCTTAGTAACTACCTTATTAGCCTATAAAATCACTAGTTGAATATAAATTTAGCTACATATGAGTTCATTTATAATAATAATACAGTTAATAGAAATGTGTTGTATTAATCAACTAGAGATCCATAATGTTGTGGTCATTTTGTGTGGATTTCAGGGAATTCCTATCATTTAGGAATGGAATACGATTTGTTACTTACTGTGAAATATTTTTGACCTTATATTTGTATGTTTTTTTAACCTAAGCTAATCTTATTCATTTATTATGACTCTGATTATTTATTTTTGTGTAGTTATTTAGACATATATTTATTCATGAGATATATTTTTTAATGTATTTTTGTTGTGGTTATATAGAAATCAATGAAAGTAGGTTAACTATACCGAAATGATTATTTATGTACACGAAATTTATTTTAAATCTTTTCTAGATAGTGCATTAACATAAAAGCCATGTTATATTGACTATAACCATGTAAATGGGATGGGGGTTCAAATTTTATTTTTAAGATATTATAGAAATTATAGTATAGGACTTTGGACATTTATTATTGCTCGGGGGAACATTGTAAATTATGATTTTCCATTAATGATTCTCATGTTTTTCAATTAATAACTAGGCATCTTAGGAAATGATTTGGGGGTTTGATGTAATTTCGATATCAAGAGTGGTCTATGGAGGGAACTAATTTCTCTAATGCTATTGGTTGCATGAGGAACCTGATAATCGTTATTGAAAATAGGGGAACATAGGGGTTTCACGGGCTAAATATTTTTCCTCATGAAATTACATAGTTGGACTTGTTGTTTTCTTATTTAATACAAAATAACTTTTATTTGACAAATATTGATTTATCCAATTATAAATTTCCCTTCAATCTTATCTATTTCCATACCATAATACACATTTCCAAAATCCATCATTACACCTCAAATAATATAATAAATACACATAGTTCATGGATGCATTCAATAATTTTTAATGGTGAATTCATTAAAATTACTCCCCATATTCCTTTCCTCACTATTCTCCTCGTATAATTTTGTTACTAAAGTGGATCGAATGACCCAAACATGGGACTTACCATGGTGGAATTTAGAATAATATACTCTCTACGGTTAAAAAAATTACCACATAAGGTTGTTAAGTAATTAAATAAATTAAATAATTAAAACATGAATCATTAATTATGGTACATTTCTATTATCCAAACCAATAGACCATTGATATGTAATCCAATATACTAACTAATGGATCATAGAACATCATCATATCATCAAACCCATATAAAAAATTAATTGATATTAGATAATTAGTCTAGCCAAAGTCAATGATGAATATAATCAATCAAATGTGCCAACCACACCATAAATCTTGATTTCCAAGGTTTATCATCAGTGACTGGTATTCAAAGAAATAAAATTTCCATTTAAAAAAATTTCAAAGGATTGTTATTTTTAATAGGTTTTAGATACCCCTTGAGTATTTTATATTACCATTTCTTCAAAACCAAAAACATTTAACATTTTTAAAAAAACCTAAAAACATTGTAATTTCCCATTATTTATTTATCACATTTACCCTTAATCAATCCATAATCAATTTATCATTTTATGTCAATAAATATTTCCTTTTTTACCATTTTAAAATTTCAATTTCATTTAAAATTATTTTAATAAAAAAACAAATTAATTTTTAATTGATAGAATGGTTTCACCATTTACATGAATTAGAACAATGGATGAGTTACCATAGGCATAGTCTCATAATCATCAAAAGACCCAATGTGGTTCATTTGGGGTCGAAAAAAATATTAATGATCAATGTAATTTAATAAATTAAAAAAATTATATAAAACAGTTTTCACTTCCACATATGGAAGGACAACATAAAGTATATATGATGTAACTTGTAGACCACCTAAATTAGGTTCATTTATGAACACTCTACCATCCTTGAAATAATATTGGATGAAGTCACCTAGAAAAATACTCTCCGTATATATAGGTATCATAATAATAATAATAACAAAAAATATATGAAAATGATTCATAAAAAATAGAAGGTATAATTTTTGTAAAAAATAGTTATCATTGATTCTCACTATGTTGTACTCCAAGTTTATATGAATTAAAATAGTTTGATCCTTTTAAGAGGGGGCATGGATTTTAGTTCATAACCCTTTCTTATAGAGATGATATGATGGATAAATTTAGGAAAATATATATATGGATTGGGATTGAAAATTGTCATTTTCCCCACTATAAATAAGGTATATGTTTTGGGCACTCATTTTTCAGAACCATAAACCAACAAATCAACGTCCAATTTCGTACCATAAATTTGTTTCATCGTTTCCTAGTGGAACCATTATAATTTAATAAAAATGATAAAATTCAAGTGGTTTACTCTATCCCATGTTTCTATTTTTGAGTCCACCGTATATGGTTTACAAAATATGCACCCTTATTCTACAAATAACTCAATTATGCCACAATAATATTACTAATTATTCCAAAACCTTGTTAAATGCACCTTATGGTCAATTTTACCACCATTACATATCCCAAAACCTTGGTACACCCATGATACCATCCCTACATTGAGGAATAAATAAATTTAAAATATAAACATCATTTATAAAAATTGAATACCAAAATTATCCTTATCAATGATTGGTATTTTTTAACTTCCCCACCGTAGAAAATCTCGATATCAATCTATAGTCTCCAATGTCTCTAAATGTTCGTAGTAATAATATTTGTTTATTGAGCATGAATATCATCATCTCTATTTGAAATATCCTACTGAACATGAACCTGATTCCACAACACTGAAGAAACTACAAGGTCTTACCGTGCTAAACATTCCCACTCCGATAAAAAAAAGAATATGATTCAATATAATGGAAGAATTAGCCTCTTGTTCATCATCATCAACAACATCAATTAAACATTATGGGTTGGTGAGATATTAATTATGTAATTTTAAATGAATGAAAATACTTAATAGAAATATATATCTTTAAAAAATTAAATAGGTATGCTACTGCTCTGATCATATCCATAACATCAAACTGTACAACTTACCTGGGCTCCAAAATACCTTTCTTCTGAATTTGAAGTTGAAGAAATCTCTATGACACAAACAGTAACAATCATTAACTATAAATAAAATTATGAGGTCGATTTTACCATTGTACATATGAATTATATTAACTTATTATCTAAAACCATTTGATATCAGATAAACTAAATATTATTTGGTATCACCTATATGAGACTTGGTCCCACTGAATCTTACTCTCCTACATCTATCCAAAACATAATTGATGGATATGGTCTTCCATATAATCACAAAAATTTGTATATACAAATTTTATCATAATATATATATTTATTAGGGAAATCAATAATAATTATGTTCTTACACAATGAACTAGGAATATCTGAGACATAAGATCCCCACATTATTTGTAACACATGGATTTTACATTTAGGGTTCCCATTTGTCTGTGGGATAAAATCCGTACCAAAAAAAACAAAATTACAATGACACTTCTCAAAAAATGGTTTAATTATGGAGAATACTAAGGATGAAAAACATATATGATACTATGAACCACCTTGTGAGAATGTTCAATCTATATCTAATAAAACTCACCCAACATATCAACAATAAAAGAATCATGAATCCAGAAAAAAATTTGTTACATTTATATTAGATCCATAATATCACAAATTTCATCATTATATCAATGTGTACTTTGAATACCAATAAAAATACAGGGTATCAGGATTCCATATCCATTTCCAAACAAGAAGTAACTATAAAAGTCAAATAGTTTGTTTTTTCTCGGCCATCACATTTTGACTTGCGTTTCATCACATCAAGAAAAACATGAAATACATTTTTATTCATTTCCACCAATACAATCTATGATGATATTAGTGATTAATTAGAAAAAAAAACATCAACTCCTCTTGTATAAATTTAGGAACCAAAACATGTACAAAAATATGTAGGATCGCATAGTCATTAATAGTCTAATAGAAGGGTATATATCAACCATAATAGTTTCTTTTCAACTCCATGCATTCTAGATGCTCAATCCATCTCACAAAGAAATAGATTAGAATAAAGGGATTGATGAATAATGAAAATAGTGTGATCTATTTCCATTCCAACTTGAAACATAGATGTATCTCCACAAAAAAATAAAAAACTCTAATCCGAACTAGTCTCATGAACCATCTGATTCTGTTTCATTCAGGTCACAACATCAAAAACACTATATACTTTTCATGATGTTAAATTTAGCTCAAAATCACAACACTTAATCTACTCAGTGCATCTTCACTACCAGATATTCAAATCCTTTAAAAGAAAATAAAAATTTTCAGATCTTATGATAAGTAAATATATAAAAAATTTCACCTATAATATAATTATATAAAAAATTAAAGGAAAATGATAGTGTCCCACCTGAGTTCATTTTTAGTATTTTACTATTCATGAGTAATTGATTACAATGATACATACTCCAAGACCAATTATCCTTTCATCAACACTTCCACATGTCTAATCATAGATATAAAGAACTATTCTTATCATATATAGACATTACATCATTATTATGAATATTCACTACATTACATGGACATATTCCTAAGTTCAATAATAGATTAGTTTATTTGGAAACATTGATACCCAAAAAATGGTCCTTGGGAAAACATAATCATCTACCATAGTTATTTTCACATCTAGAAACATTTTTTAGACATATCAGAAATAATAATTTTCATAATTATGTGGGGAAATGGAATATAATAATGGATGTGCTTATATGTTCATTAAGGGTTAACATGAGAGATAACATGATCTAAATGACATGAGAATATAATATAAAATTATAACACCTTACCCTTTATATAAAATAACATAATCCAGAGTCTTCAAATAAATATGTTACTTTTTGAAATACATGATTTAAATGGGAAACGAAAAATATGGGCAGTGAGAGTATAACATTTTAGAAAGACATATTATTTAGACTACATATGAGAATATAAAATAATTTACATATTAGTATAGGATAATCATTAATGTTATAATTGATGAATGTGTTCACTCCCTAATTAATCATTGTAGAATGGTTTCACTCAAAATACCATCATTGCTAATAATTTCCCTTACTAAACAAGGAAACCCCCCATTATAGTATGTTATATCACATAAAATATAAGTATTTAACCACTATATTAGGGATAGATATATTTATGATATCTATCATAATAAAAACAAATTTATGTGTGTCGTAAGATTAGAAAAGATTCATCATATCAAATCCCATGATATGAATTGTTTTTATAAATATTTCATTAGATCATAACATATGGAAATGTGATTGATCTCAAATTACTTTTACTATTTCATCATAGCATGTACTGTGGAAAAAGAAGAGGGTTTCATATGGATTTTATCATATTATAAAACAAAAAATAGGGAATATTTTCAGATGATTTTTTCTATAATAACCATAAACCATTAAGAAAAAGAATATGATTTGTATCCTTGGATAATATGCCTAGTCTCTCATATGTAAAAATAATGGATATCATCCTTTATGGAAAATTATTTTTATAGATCATTTAAAACATTTCATGAGGAAAATAACTTTTTATTGGAATAAAATATTTTCTAAAACATTAAAAAAATTGATAATATTTCGCTCTAGGAATGACATTGAAAGCATAAAATATACTCTTAAAATAAAATAATGTTCATTTATATAGGATTTTATGTTCATGATGTATACATTAAAATAGTGATTGTTTTCATATTATCAGTATTAGATAATGAACAATTATTTAGAAACTGATATGAGAATTAATTCATTTTTTTAAAAGTACTAACAAGGATAAAAATGAAATTTTAAAATAATAGTTGAATTGTGATATATTCTTTAAAAAAGTATTATAAAATATTATTTCATTGAATAAATTGTTTTTAGAACAAAATTTATAAATAATGTTATATTTTATGAAAATAATTTGTTAATTATTTTAACATCTAATGAGTGTAAAAATTATATTGTTACATAAAAATATCATGAACTTACCTGAGAAAATAATATTAATTGTATTAATGGGAGCTGGATCATAATATTTTATCACTGGAAATAATATCACATTAAATTCTGAGGAACAATGATATTGTAAAAAAAAATCTTTAAAATTTTGGAAACATTTATTCATAATATCAAAGAAGGAATAAAATAATATTTAACATAAAATATCACAAGGATGTGTAAATTAATGATATAACATGTCATGGGGATGTAAATTCCCCTAATAAAATAATATTGATGCATTAAAAAATGCATGTCTCATTGAAGTCAAATTCAGATAAAATCCAACACAGTTATGGTGGAATTTTTAATCGTAACCAAAAAAATATAATAAAATCAACTAAAATAGTTATATCATGGGAATAATAGGATTCATGTTAACATATTTTAAAAGGGTAATTATCTGCACCATTAAGAGAGATTCAAGTGGTGAATTTATATTTGTTTTTCAAATTATAAAAGTTACTATAAAACCCTAACCTTGAGCCTTGATATCCATCGTACGTAATAAGAAATATTATAATATATATATATATATTATAACACCATGTTGATATATATTATTAAATATATTATTTTCTTATGACATTTTATAACTCATTTATTAACAATTTGTTATTAATGTCACATTTTGATCAATAATTACTTTTCTTTTTCATATATTATTTTACTTATTGTTTTTTTGTTTTATTATGTAGGACACAATTAAAAAACATAGATAATTTAAACCATCATTTAAATATCATAGATATTAATGATCTATGTATATATAGTAATATATAACATTTAGTGATAGGGAATTAAATGAACCATTCATAGAGACGGTAAACCCTACATAAAATAACAGATGATTAAATTTTCATATTAAATTTTAATAAATTAAGAATAAATTATTATTATATATATATAATAATCATAATGACATATATATTTCATATTATTATTATTAATTAATTAATAATTTCTATTTAAATAATGAAGAAATAACATCACTTTATGAGGAGGTAGTCCACCATACACACAGGTGACATTATTGTATTCCAAAAAAAGTAAAGTATGATGGGATATGTCATATTAAGATTATATATAAATATTAATAATATATATATATATATTCTATAATTATTACAACCCATGAGTTGTTTTAATGGAAATAATGAAAGAAATTAGCTCGGGAGGCGCTAGTCTGTCATACAAAAAAATAATGATTTCGTACTCCATTTGATGAAATTACATATGGTTATATTTCATTATAAATAACGATCAGTGTATTAAATATTTGATTTTATTATTCAAATATTTTATAATATGAATTTATGGAGTTGGAGGGGAAAATAAAAAAATATTCTTCTTGATGAATGGTACTTATTCTTCATGTATCCTACATATGATTGAACCAAAATCCATCTTATGTTAGATTTATGTCCAAATTAAGGATTCAAGGATAATATGTTGGATGTTGGGATGTTTTTTTGTGTAGGTAATAGATGATCCAAAACGTTTTTATACTGTGAAGAATAGTAGATAGGGTTGTATTTTTTTAGTGATGCGAGTACCACGATTTTAATATTTTGTAGTGAATAATTTCAATGAACTTTTTTAAACTCACAAGGCTCCAATAATAATCATTATCTATTATACAAGGGATAATGTAAAAATATGTAAACAAATTCGGAAATATTACAGCTAATTTTAACTATTATCATTTTAGTATAACTTCCCCACCACATTAAAGTCATTTTTAACTTAATCGTTATAGTTAATTCTTATTGTTTCAACATTCATTTTGTAAAAAGGTTATATTATATTAATAGATAATATATATATTGGTAATTAAAAATATGGAATCCATTATTAAATATTAAATTAATTAATGTGAAAAAATATAATAAAAAATCAATCACATAAACATGATAAAAAATCACAGTTTTAAGAGAAACATCATAAAAGATTACATTGTTTTATTTAAATATTCAATATAAATTTAATATAATGACCTAAATTGGATAAATGGTTAGAAAAGTGAAATAATTTTACATTAAAACCAATGTACAATATAATTTAATAAAATAATATAAAATAAACAAGAACGAAGTTTTTTATTAGAACTCCTTATTTTTAATTATTCCTTAAAAAATGTGGCATTTAATGAGAAAAAAATTGATTATAAGATCATTTTCACATTATAATTTTAATTTTTTTGTCAACTAATATATAAATGATTGTGGATATTAATTTTATTATTTTTCAAAAAATAATAAAAAATAGTTTCATTGAGACAAAAATGTATTTTCAAATATGGTAAATACATTACTAGAAATTATGTATTTTTAATCAATAATATTTATTTAAATATAACCACAATTAATAATATGTTGAAATGAGTTATTAATATTAATCTCACTATTTTTAGTGGATAAGTTATAAAAAAAATTATATATATAAATTAATAAGATATATTGGTTTTGTAAAAACTGTGAGCGATATATAATGCATGGTGAACCAATATTTTATGTAGTGCATAATTAACATTGTGTGGTTTATAATTAATGATATAAAAAACTTAATTAATTAAAAAACTCATGGGGATACATTACACCTCTATAAAACTAAAATTTATCATTAGAATTAATCATTATTATTCAAAATGAGGATACATTTGCCTCAAAACTTCAATGGGTTCTTTTGTAGATTTTTCATACTAATGGATTTGCCAAAAAATATTGACCAGGTACGTAACACCCTTTGTTTTTTGTAATATATTTTTTCAAATGAAATTGTTTATATATATATATTGGGTTACACACAATGTCGAGTTTTAGACCTCATAATATGAAACACTGAGTTTAGCGTGTGTTTCATACAATTATAAGTTTATATTGAATTACATGAAATATAGATTTTATCTTGTGTTACATGAAATACAAAGTTTAAATGTAACATGAAAAACTATTAAAATGTTATTATAGTCATATCCTAGCCAATGTAATAGAGGGTAAATATATTAATCCAAAATTTAAAAACATCAATACAACACATGTATATAAAATAAATCATACACTGAGAATTTATTTAGAAATGAAAATATAAACTATATGAAAATGAAGGAATTATTTTACTAATATACAATTTTTCTATAAAAAACATATTTTACCTCATTAACATAAAAAAATTCGGTGAATGTTTTTATGAAATATATATATTATTTATTAATAAAAGTTTTAATTTTCATAATATTTTTTTCTAAAAATGAGATGAATAAATCCAAATTTACACATAAAAAACTTATTTATCTAAAATGAATCATAATCGATGATTTTTTCACTTGTTTTAAAAATAATTTATGATACTTTTAGAATCATCAGTTTTAAAAAATTAATATCACTTTTTAAATCATCATATCAATATTGTCTTCATGTAGGTTTTTGAATTTTTTTTATAAAATAGAAATTATTTAGTGAATAGTCAAAACTTTTGAATTTTAATTTTAAAATTTCATTTCAATTAAATTATTTATAATAAAAAATTATATTTTGAATATTTCTTTGAGGTTAAATTAGTTCAATTATATATCTTTTTTTATAATTTATTTTATATTTTTTCATTCATTTTGAAATTTGAAATAAGAATATTATAAATTATTAAGCTGATTTGTCATTAAAAATTGACTTTATCATCACATTTACAAGATTATTAGTAAACTAAAATATTTGAAAAATAATAATTGAAGTAGAAAAAATTTATATATAATTTCGAATCATAATAATGTATATTTTATAAAAAAATAACTGTATTTATGGCAATAATGATTATTGAAAACAATAAATAAATAGTTTTCATGGTTATGATTAAAACATGGGATTATGTGTTATTTGTAATTTTTTAAAAATTTACATTCAATGCAATGTATTTTGATAATAAATTATTATTCATATATATAATAATTATTTATCTAATATATAATATATATAATATTATTTTCTCCGTAATGAAAAAATTACCTACGTTAAATACATATTGTCATTGTGAAAATTATATGGGTAAATTTGAGTAAATCATAAAGGCTATGGAATTTGATTTTAAAAAATATGGTTTTTTATGATGGAGTTTTGGATAATATATTATCCATTATTAATCGATTTTTGAGAGAAAATTGGTGATATTGAGCTCCCACTATTGAATATATGATGGTTTTTGAAGAATTACACTCCTACTTAATTATCAAAGGTCACACCCAACAAAACTTTTTTTACTCCTAAAATTTTATTTCACTCATCCATACCCTACCAAAATATGTTCTCAAAATTCCTAATCTAAAAAAATAACACTTATTTTTGGAATAAATCTTACCACATATGTATTTTTGTTCAAACATAAGGTGGTTACCTGATGAAGTGGTGAAATTTTCCAATGAGAATTTTTATTTATTTTTTTCCTCCATATATACTAATTAATATTAAACATTATTATGTATTAAAATAATAATATTAGATATTATAATTTTTTTAGACTATGTGAATTACCTAAAACCATAAAACTTTTATCAAATAGGATATGAAATCATTGATAATTTGTACAACATAATACTGGCTCACGAACAAATGTTATTCATTTTTTTATCACCACTTCTCACAATTGGTATGATGAAGGATATAATATATATATGAAATTTATATAATTATTTTACAATAGTATTCATTATATAATATATAATATGATACATTATTTTCTATAGGTTATATGATAAAGTCATTCCTGTGTACGGTGGACTACCTCCTCACGAAGCGACGTGATTCATTTTCAATATCTCATTACATGTAATAATAAATGGATAAATTTAAAAAATATTGATATAAATTTAATAATAATGATATAATTAACTTATAAATAATTATTTTAACGAAAATTCATAATTTTTTTCCTTTTCACTCACTGAATGATGATAACTTTGCTCGTGTATGTGTGGATTGTCACCTTCATGAACGAGGTGACCCTATCATTTCATCACCATGTAACATTGATAAATTAATAAGAATATTTAAATAAATAATATTCTATTTATGATATTATTGTAATTATATTATTAAAATATATTACAATTTTCCTTTATATAATAATCAGTGATAGTTGAAAATGTTACTCACCTGTACATATGATGTACCATGTCGAAGATCATAACATAATACATTTATCAAAAACATATTTCATGATTATTCATATGAATATAAATGATATATAAATATTATAACAATTTGGTAATTATTACTGTAGATATATTTCAACCATGATCAATCTAATAGAACAAAAAATAAAAAAATTATTTATATAGAAAAAAAATCATTTATTAACTAAGTCGTGATTTTAATAAGAAATTGTTACTATATTGGTAATAAAATGTCATATGTTAAAAATATGTGATATTATAAATAATTATAACATATTAATATACTTATAATAATATTATTTCAATTATACTAGATTTTAAATGTCTACGGAGGAAGTCGGTACATAATGTAACAGACTTTTAATCACTACTTAATTAGTGAGAGATGTGTGAAAATTCACAACACAGGACATTTAAGTCATTATTTACGTAGACTTATAAATATTATATCATGAATATCAAAATATTACGTGTAAATAATTATTTATTTTATTTTATTCTTTATTGGTCCTTATAATTAAATTGATTACAAAAGTGGTAAGGGATTTATGACACAGATTTTTTTTTCTAGGATAAAAAAGCCATAATCCCCATATTATTCAATAATGTGGGGTATATATTATAGTTGAATGTATATTGTGATTGTTCTTCAAAATATTATTGGAATGTACATATCTATATTATTATCTCACATTCATGGGGTTTATGGTTCAAAATTTACGAAATTGGCTGGGGATCCTTCTCCGTGTTTTCAATCATTGAGACATAAGTTGTTTTATGAAACATTATTAATTTTTATGTGTATATACAGACATGTTGACATGTAACATCGATAATATGTTATTTTTCGGATAATATAAATTCATATTAAATATCTTCTTTTATTGGTCTTATGATTCAATGTTACCTATGTGGTAGTTATTTTATGTTGTAATCTAATGGTTTATCAGGATAGTTGATGATTATGTTTCCAAGGATAAAATTTTATTATACATATAATGAATTTTATAATCCATTAGTAATAAATAATATATTTATATAATATAACAAAATTTCCACTATTTGGTAATTAAAATAATATAGAAAATATTTTTAAAAAAATTTGACATCATTTCTCACCTTAGTCAAAAAATTATTTTTTTCAAAAACCATGCTTTATTAAAAAAACATTTTAAAAATACTATTACATTCTCAAAAGGAGCGGTCAATTTGTTTTTTAAATATTCTTAACAATTTATAAATTGTTTTGAATGGAATATTTATGTCATTTTCTAAAAAATTAATGTTTTTATATTACATAAAATGCAAAAGGAATAATTCTATTAATGCGTACTCTATGGATGAAATTTATTATCATCATGAACAATCATATCTTTAAAGAATACTTCATAATTTTTTCAATGTAATTTTAATAGAAATATATTTAATAAAATGAAGCTCTAAATTTTTTTCTTAATTTGGAATGGATATTTTCATCATAAAATATATTAAATTATCATTCAAAAATATTTTCCATATAATATGAAATCTATTTGTGACAAATATTTTCTAATGTTGATATGATCCAAGGATAACTGTAATATTTTTCTCTAAAAGGTTTAAGTTAATTATTATATGATTTTTATGAAACCTTCTTCACATCCATAGGTTATTCCATTATATAATTATTATAAAACCTACTTCTCATTAGAGTGTTAAGTTAGGTTAAAATAACGAAACAATTATAAATCCTTCCTATTTTCCGAAATTTACAATATTATAAAATATTTATCAAACTAATTTCATTTCATAAGTTATGATATGGTTAATATTTTATGATATTGTATGACACATATTAATTTTTTCATTATGTGATGTGTGGTAACTATTTCTCCCTCCAATGCATCGAGTAATGATTACAGTTATATGATCCCAAATGATATACAATATGACATCGCCTGATTGGAACAAGAGAGTATATTGGGGGACATCTTAAGCCTAATGTAGGTAAATACAGATTATCCCAAGATAACATTGAAAGTATATTAGTGTAGATATCCTCGAAATAATATTATATATAGTTTAATGTGTTGCCCATAATTAATTCTTCTACCAATTTCATTCTCTTATGAAGCATGTTTGTTAATTTACATAGTATTTATGCATTATGAAATACCAATCTTTATGCAATGACTTCTGATTCTAATAACTAATTTTAAGGGTGTGGATTTATAATTATATAATCATTTTATATTCAAATAACTTCTTTGTTTACCCATACGATGAATCTGAGATCATCCTTTATTATGTTTATTTTCCTTATGTTATGATCAATTGTTTTATGTAGGATTACTATTGGGGAGATATTTGTGGAATTCATTATAGATCATTCATGAATTATGAATATTTTCTACCATTTTCCCTAAGGAATTAGTCTATTATGGACCTCAGGAGTATGTTTGTGCATAGTAGTGAATATTCATCTAAAATAATTAAACATATATTAACATATGTATATATATGATGTATGGATCAATAATTTTTGTATTAGAGGAATGTTTTAGAGTAAATTTGGAAACAAGGATAATAAATTAATAGTGATATCTCTAATATTAATTCTTTGTATATGTCCAGGGATGTTTGAAAATATATTTCTAAGGAAGAGTTAATGAATAGAAAAATGTCTTTGAATTTGAAAAATTGTATGAGAGATTGGTTTCCAATAAATTATATTTATTTATTGTTAATAAAATTGGATTTCCTATGGAATAAATGTCTATATGGGTAATAAATTTAAAAGGGAGCATTGATAGGGAATTTATCGCAAATAGGTTCCCAAAATTAGGCCCTACTGTGCACCTGTTTCGACACTCCTGCATGATATTCATTGAAAATTAACAATCTCGTAGTGAACCATTAGGATAGATTTAAGTAGATTTTGACATTAAATGACCTAGTATAAGAATATTTTTTCATATAGTAATAAAAATGTGTAATGATATAGGCATCCTATTTCATGATTATGTGGTTCCCCACAGTGATTATTGTTTCTTTCATAGTGCAATTTGGTTTTAGTCAATGGTGGGAACTAAAAGAAACATGGTTAAAATTTAATGAAATAGAAAATTTTTTTGTTGATGAAGTCACTATGAATGAATCATGAAATAAATGTTGTTTTAAATAATGAGATGAGTAATCGTACTTAATTATTAGATAAGGATGTGAGATAATTGAAGTTTTTATGTAGTAGATATCAAGATTTTTGTAATATATACAAGTTTATTAGTATATGTTTTCATTAATAACTGGAATGAATATTTGGAATGATTATGATTAGATTAGAAATTAATTTAATGTAAATATGATATTCCTGGTAAAACACATGATTAAGTGAATTATAACCCTTATAATGTTCTCACTGTTGATATAATGATGTTGGGATAAAGATATGATTTATTTGGATAATGTAAAATGGATAATACTGATGACATTAGAAATAATTCATGATTTATGGACATTTATTCTTACTATATAATTTCTTATTTTTATATAGTTATTTTATTTGTAGAATGTATTCAATAATATGATGATTTTTTGCATGGAAAATAGAATCATGTATGCTTTCAGTATGGTTTTATAGTAATTTTGGTAATTAACGGTTTAGGGTGTATAGAAGAGTTGGTGGGTAATGCCAAAATCATCTTTTTTTCATAATCGAAGAAAAATATATGATTTATGTGATGATAAATTCAATGATCTGTGTAATTGAATCAAAGAATATATTTTACGGATTAATATTGAAACTAAAGTACATGATCATCACAAATTATTTATAATTAAATTAATAAATTAAAGAATTACATTTTGAGAAATTCATGATTCATTTATGTATCTAAAAATAGAGATTCCTTTTTTCATCGTTTCTTTATAAGAATAAACTATTGGTTATTTCTAATGGTGATCCAAAAAATTTTCCATTAATCATTGAAAATCACCATAATATTTTCTGAGTATTTTCCTAGTAGATCATATCAGTTTCATTTTTTTCTATTGACTCTCCCTAGAATAACATCTGAAGGGATCTCCTTGGTCTCTCTTTAGACATGAGTGTTTATGGTGGAGGAACGTCACTCTCTGTTATAAAGATAATTCTTGGAGGGGATATCTGAATGGCTTAAAAAATTCTATATTGACGTCATTGTACGAAAAAAATTTAATTATATCCCTTAAGATAATAATATAATTGGATTTATCTATCCCTAAGGTTAGAATAAATAATTTCTAAAAATCCCATTATTATTTATTTAATCCCCCTAAAACATATTTCAATAATTATAATATTTTTATTATTTATTTAAATATAGAAAACTCATGAATTAAATTGAAATATTATATATTCAAGTAGTATTAAATTTATATTATTTCTCACAACACTACTCAAACCAGTCTGTCATTATTATACAAGATTTATCTGTCCATGAAAAATTACTATTTATTTAATAACTAAATATCAATAAATTTATATATAATAAATGGAAAAAAATGTTATGACGAATAAATTGAAAATAAATATTTATTAAATATTACACTCATTAAATATATTCCCAAATATCCAGTGACAGAATATATGATAATATTTAAACATGAATAATTTTTAAACCATGTGAAATTTTAATATTTATATAACTTTTTAAATAATAAATAATATTTCATTATTTAACATAGATTTTAGATAAAATTAGAGTGTGATACTCTAAGACACTTTCTCAATGGAATTAGGTTATTCAGTTTAATGTATATGGTTTGTTTCAAGAAACGTCTCATGTCACCCATAGAGAAATAAGTTAATGCCACAATTATATATTACAACATATGGATTCAAATTCTATAATATAATCTCATTATCATGATATCTCTTATCAAGAAGGTGTTATCCATGTTATATCAACCTATGTGCTTGATGTGTCATTCATTCAATTTATGAAAATCAGTATTTCCAATAGAAAACCATGAACATGGATCTTTTAGGATATATCATTTCCATAAAAGGTCCAAATCCAAAAAAATGTTTTTAATAACATAAGGGAAACATCATTTCTATATTTATTCATTACTGATATATAAATCTAGTATAAACCAATGTATATAACCTCTTTTTTATAGTATTTCATCGTGAAATTCATCAATAAATCGTATTACATGACTTACAACACTCATATATAAAAATATTATAGTCTAATGATCAATAAACATATATGATGAAAGAAAAATCTAATGAAAAATATAAATGATTATTTTTTACATGTGGGTATTTTTATCATAACACTCTACAATGGATATTTCAAATGGTATACAACATCGGATGAAGCCTTACAATTCTATGTGTGCCCCTCATCTTATATTGTATCGTTTATGTCCCATAAAAGATTTTTTTGTAGCTATATAATATATATTAAGAATACTTCTACTAGACATATAGCTTCTCATCATTGAGGGGAATTATTATGGTCTTTCATTGTGACATTTAATCTTAACAAAATAATTACATACATTGTTCCACCAAAGGACCATCATGGTGTGACAAAGAGTTCATTAATTTTCAAAACAATAAATATTGTTTATCAAAATTTACACAAAAAATGTTTCTATGGTACTAAATCCAACATACTCTCACATTTAGTAGAACCTAATACAAACAACATTCAGTCCCTAAAATCTTACATGACTCTAATAATTCTACTTACATTGGTCCCTTATCATGTACTTCAACACAAATTATTTTTTTGAAACTCTACATTCTACATATAGACCCCACATATTCAAATAACTAAAAAGGCGATAATTCCAAATTAGGTGCCATATCGGTTGGTGTTATCATTGTTATTTTTAAATAACAACAATTATAGTTTAATCACAATAAAATTTTATTAGAACATTACTACTTAGTACCCCATTATGATCATAAAAAAAATTGCATGGAAATTTCTTCCTTGATAACATAAAAATACACTATACACTCAGATTTTGCGATAGAATCAGTGAAAAATAGTTTATTTAAAATACTCATAATCCTAATTTCATTATTGAGACACAAAGAATATCCTACATATTCCTTTAGAGAAATATAATATATTTGAGAAATATCATCATTATAACACCAGATGACTATCTCCATGTCTCCTCTATACACTATGACTTTATCATGGGTTTGTGTTATATTATTATCGATAACTATAAAATTAGATCAAATTTGTTCACCTAGATTAAATTTATATCGTACTAACATTCCTATATAATAATTACTATAACGACTAGTACATTTCATGAAATGTATGATAGAACCTATAAATAAAGAATACAAGATATTACTCATGTCACGAACCAGCCCTGGTCGACCCTGAACCGGTAACCCAACCAGGCCCGCGGCAAGTCCCGAAAGGTGTTCCCGATCCCCATGGGCTGGAAAGCAGTTTCGGGCATCAAAACATAAATATTGGGAATAATTTGGCCCACAAACAAAAGATAAATAGATAAACAAACTGATGATAAAGATAAGAACTGGCAGCAGAAAGACAAATTAGTCGAACATACCACATTGTGGCCTCCTAGGTCACCACCCAAATCAAAACCACACTGCTCGAACATTGAGAAGCTGAACTAGAACCCTGTACGAGAAGCTAAACCTGCAACTGGAATGATATAATAGGCGTGAGCATTTAATTACACAGTAGAGATGCCAAAAGTGAACCACAGATTCTAGGTACATCCTTTTCCAAAACAATCAATCAACGCCAGTTTGAAATACAATTATAAAAGTAGGTTTTTCTCATTTTAGTAAAGCAACATCATTAATCCATTTCAAAACCCAACACATGCCAAAAGCCTTTCCAAAACCATTTTCCATTTAATAAACAAACCCAATTAAATGATACCAAAGTTGGGCTAGATTAAAGCAGGTAAACAGCGCAAGTCAGGAATAAACCAGTGTGGCTGAAAATAAACAAGTAAATAAATGAGAAATACAAGATATAACCATGGGAGATCCTGGACATCCCTAGAAAACCCCTGGACGTACTTGGTTTCAGAATACCTGCCGAAATGGTACTGTATAGTCAATAACCAACTGGCCTCCCAAATAGCCAACCAGTGGCATGCCCCACAAGGCATATTTACCAAGGGGGAACCAACTCGTCTAATCAGGGCTGGCTAGCAACCGTATCTCGATATTCTAAAGGACTCACAGGAACCCGTGGTGGTTATAAGAATACTTTGTAAGTATGAAGGCCCTCGCACGCGTGACTCATCTCACCCCACTTGCCTACCCCAAACACGAACACTTCCAATACGTTCACCCATAAGGGGTTACCCTAGTCAGGAGCACCCCCAAATACAAATTTAGTTATTTCATATTAAATAATGTGCCAATCGGGCCATCACATCACTTAAGTATTCAAAAAAATTCGTAAAACACCTCAAGTTGTCATCCGGACACACACATTTTCCAAGTCACATTCACAAGTACATTAAAAAACATCTCTATTAAATTCACAATGTCGACTGGGCTTTAAGACAAATATGCCTTTCCAAATTCATTTCAAAAACCATTTACACACCCCCGAATACATTTACCAAATCATTTCCAAGTCACCTCTAAAACCACTTGGAACACCCGTTTTTTAAAAAACTTACTAAACAATTCTTTTCACATTTTATGAAAAACATTCAACTTGAAAAACGTGTCAAATGGACCCTTAAGCCAAACCCACACCAAAATGCACACCAAGAGCCGAACTGACATACCCTTTGAGATTTCATTTTAACCCATTTTTAGAAGTCCAACAAGTAAACCGGCACCATTTGTTTTTCAAAACAAAGATAAGGGTAGTACCCCAAGTGTGTAAACACATAAACATAATTGAAGAGCACACTAATGACTCATTTTTTTTCAATTCTACCAATGTAAGGAAAAATATCATAACGAGCTAACTGCGCTTGAAATAATGTTTTGAGTTTTAAAATTATCAAACAGAATTGGGCACATTATCAAGAACCTGCAGACTCAAACCAGTAATTGATTCAAAACATGTTTTTAACAAATTCTAAAATTTTAAAAATGCTATAGCAGGAAAATTAATTGTATAACAAAGTTGAAAAAAATTAAATGGAAAAAGGCAGGTGTCAATTTGGCGTGCAAACGTAGAGTTATAAACAAAGAGTTTCTCCAAGAATATTTTTCAGTAAATTCAATGCAAAAACACTATAATTAGCTAATTGTATATATTTATAAAGTGTGAATCACATGAATAGAATTATTGACACACCTAAGAATCAATTTGATTGTGGAAAGGAAAACCATGGAATTACCTACCTCAAATCAAGTGCAGAAACGACGTCGCTTCAGCGGAAGCTTGAACAACACCCCACAAATGATCCACAATCCCTAAAAGTCCAAGAACATTATTAAAATAGTTCAAAAATAATATTTTCAATGGTTCCCAACAAGGAGAACACATCGAAATAATAATTTTCCACTTGAACGCATGATGAAACACTCTAAGAATACGTTTCTCACCACATAAACATGTTAAGGAATGCATTAATAAATTCAATTAAGCAAATTAAACTAATAAAATGGTGTTAGGGCATGGAACAACTTATGTCAGGAGTCAAAAACTCCCAAAATTGGTGTCAAACACCAATCAAACCCCAATCGCACCCCGAGGTATCCAACTCAGACCCTAAAACAAACAACCGAAACAAAAATAACAAGAAACAACACTAAAATTGAAAACTCCTCCCATTAAAAAACAAAAACCCCAAATAAAGAGACAAACCTTATATTGGGAAAGGAATTACCGAGGGCTAGTCGCGCGAGAGTGGCAGGGCACCGATGCTTGTCGTGCGAAGGAAATAGGATGATGGGGCTGACCGCACACCGAGCAAGGAAGCGGGGGGGGGGGGGGGGGGGGGGGGGGTTCGAGCCGCTGAAACATGGGGGTTCACTAGGTTGTGCGTCTTTGGGGGTTTGGCGCTGGCCGGAGAGGAGGGGGAGAGTCTGGAGATGGCCGGAGCGGGAGGAGGTCGGTGTGGTGAGGAGATAGGGCCAGAGTAGTGTGGCTGGAGCGGGAGGAGGCTGGAGCGGCGCGGGGAAGAGGTGGCCAGAGGGGTAGGTGGTCGGATGGCGAGGCGGCGGGGTCGGACGGAGGTACGGGGCCGGACGGGGCGACGAGGTCGGACGGGGGAGGCGGGGCACCGGTGCGAGCGCAGAGAGCCAATGGGGGGGTGTGGTTCGCGCAACACAGGGGGGAGGGGTCTGGTTGGCGCAACATAGGGGGAAGTGGGTAGATTATGGTTAGATAAAGAAAAAAAAAGAAAAATAAATAATAATAATTCAAATCAAATAATAATTATTATAATAATAATTGTTATTATAAACATATTAATTAATATAATCAAAACATTTATAATAATAAAACCATTTAAAAAAAGAATATAAACACATATATATATATATACATATATATACATATATATACATATATAGACATGTATACCTATATATAAACATATATAAACATATATTTATATACACATATAAACATATATACACATAACGCTAAAACATAAACATCTATAAACATATCTACACATACATATAAAAATATACACACATAAAGTTAAAACATAAACATATATAAACATACATATATATATATATATATATACATAACGTTAAAACTAGGTGACCGTGCAGTATTTGCGCACTGTACGGTACCCAAGCGGACAACGCGTCTTAAACGTACGGTGTTCATGCACTAACACAAACCATAAACTCATCCCAACAATAAAAATTTAAACCGGGACTCACCCACACTTACGCAAAATAATCCGACGCCAAGGGAAAAAAATAAATAAAATGACTAAAAACGGGTGTGACAATCCTCCCCACCACAAACACTTTCTTCCCCCCAGAATGTCACCATGCCAACAGTTAGCATAGCTGGAGTCCATGCCCAGGAAAAACCCGGAGAAAATGAGAGGATCGGGTTGAACACTGCCAACACAAGTCACACCAGACCAACTCGAGTACAAACATTGTCCTAGGTTAAGGGGAGAACAGGGGAGGGTTCTCCCCACCACAGAAATTCACTAACAAGATGACCTTGAAACTCGAACACACCACCCTAGGGGGGGCAACGCGGGAACTCTCCAAACTGAACTCATCCCAACTTCTCAATGCTAACAGAACAACTCCACCACCAGGATTAAGAATATTCTAGAAAAAAAACTGGCACATTGAGACACCAGGAAGGAGGAATTTCCTTCAATAATCAAACACAAAAAAATAAAAAGCCACAGAGAGGCATCCAGCCTAATAAAGATCCAAGAAATGACAACCATTATTTTTTCAGAACCACATATCCCCCTAACGTACGCAGCTGAGACCATCCCCAAGATCAAAAAGGGATTGTTTAGTCACGGACCCGACGCCCTTCAAAGAATCTGAACGATTTAGAAACCACACCAAGAGAAAATAAGACCACTTGGATTGCAGTTGAACAAGCTCATCACACAACCACAACAAGGATGAGCTTTCAATGATGACAATAATCAAACATGTAAACTTTGGATATTTCCCTTCAGGAGGCTGAAAACATGGTCCAAACCAAGGTTCCACACACACTCGGCAATTCCTGGCTGTGCGGGATCTTCACCTCGAGACCTGTGGTTGGGGCTCTGATGGATGAAGCATCACATGCCTCATAGTCAGACATTTGCATTCTCCAGTCCCCAACTTCTTCTTCTTCTCGACGATTCAAACGACCCCAACAATGACATGTTTTTTCAATGGAATGAAAGACGACGGATTAGAATACCCGAACTGGCCATACTAGTGGCACACAAGAGGATGGTAAGACAAAATGGGAGTCGGCACCACGAAGATGGTGTCTTGGCGACAAGATCCTCCAGCATGCACACCTTGCCAGATGAGGAACCTTCGCTAGAGCCAATTACCTTCAAACACACCCCAATCTTCAACGATGGCGAGACATCAATCTTTACTAGTCCAGAACTGGACCCTCAAATAAACCTGAGATGGTACGAACCCTAACAACCCTGGGAGATCCTAATAGCCTAAAGACCCACTCTAATTTTTACAACCACACAACCTCCCCTCATGGAATTAGATTTCTTTGATCTATAGGAAACATGAAAAATGAACTGAAATCTGGGCAGGACTCATTAGCAACATTAGCGACCTTTATGGGCGGCATACTCAGAACAACACGAAAAACACAACTGAAATTGGCATCTAGCCAAAACTCAATCAAAACAACAGCCCGATCCATGGGAAAAAAACTCATAAGTTAATCATATACAAATAGAAGTAAAAATTTCTTTAACAAAAACTGTCATTTCTTTTAAATTTTTAAAACTCACATATCGCCCCTTATGGACTATCACATGTGCGTTTACAAAATCCTGGCTACATCGCTTGTGGACAAGTGCCCCCACGCACTCTCTTCACATATCGATGCACATGTGATCCGTCATAAGGAATACCAAGGTTCGAAAACTTCGTACCCTTATCAAATTCTGACATGTCATAAAACATTCCAAATTGAAACACTCCCACTTTAAAACCCAATTCACCAATTTCAAAATAGTTATAAAAGAATCACTTTTCCATTTTAAAACCACTTCATTTTTAACACATGCTCACATTGAACGAGATCAAAAAGAAGCACAGTCAACAAAAAAACCCCAGAACGAGGAACTAGTGCATATGCCTAATTCGGCGACATGGTGGTGAGCCATATCCCAAGTAAGGTATATCACTAAAAGGACCTTGAACTGGACATTTAGACTCCACATGGGTAAACATCCCATGTGATGCCACAACATGGACAAGTTATCCTTCATTATCATCCCTCAAACTATATAAACCAAAGGCAAAAGGCTCATAACCCAGAATACCCCTGGTAACTCAGGTCTCATCGCGGGTGGTGGTAATCAAGCACCAACCCGCAACCCACCTCCTGAGTCCCGAAAAATCCTAATCTCCTTCTACCAGGCAACCCAAATATCAATGGCCTCCCCGGATTCCATTTTGTCATGAACCAGCCCAGGTCAACCCTAAACCGGTCACCCAAGCCGACCTGCGGCAAGTCCCGAAGGGCGTTCCTGATCACCACAGTCTGGCAACCAGTGTCAGGAATCAAAATTTAACTATTGGGAACGATTTGTCCCACGAACAAAAGATAAACAGATAAGTGAACTGACGATAAGGATAAGAACTGGCAGCGGAAAGACAAATAAGTCAAAGATACCTCATTGTGACCTCCTAGGTTACCACCCAACTCAAAAACACATTGCTCCAACATTGAGCAGCTAAACCAGAAACCTGTTCGATAAACTGAACCTGCAACTGGAACGATATAATAGGCATGAGCATTTAATTGCTCAGTAGGGATGCCAAAACTGTACCACAGATTCCAAGTACTTCCTTTTCCAAATCAATCAATCAACGCTAGTTTGAAATACGATTATAAAAGTAGGTTTTTCTCATTTTAATAAAACAACATCATTTATCCATTTCAAAACCCAACGCATGACAAAAGCCTTTCCAAAACCATTTTCTATTTAATAAACCAACCCAATCAGATGATACAAAAGCTAGGCTAGAGTAAAGCATGTAAAAAGTGAGATCTAGGAATAAACCAGTGTACCTAAAAATAAACAAGAAAATAAACGAGTAGTACAAGCTGTATCCATGGGCGATCCTCAACATCCCTAGACAACCCCTGGACGTACTCGGTTTCAGACTACCTACGAGCATGGTACTCCATAGTCAATAACCAACTAGCCGCCCTAATAGCCAACCAATGGCACGCCCCACAAGGCATATCTACCAAGGGGGAACCAACCCGTCTAATTAGGACTGGCTAGCAACCGCCTCTCGATATTCTAAAGGATGCCCAGGAACCCATGGTGGTTATAAGAATACTGTGTAAGTAGAAAGGCCCTCACATGAGTGGCTCATCTCATCGGACTTACCTACCCCAAACATGGATGCTTCCTATGAATTCACCCATAAAGGGTTACCCAAGACAGGAGGGCCCCCAAATACACATTCATTCATTTCATATTAAATAAAGTGCCAATCGGGCTGTCACATCATTTAATTATTCAAACCATTTTGTAAAACACCTCATGTTGTCATCCAGACACACACATTTTCCATGTCACATTCTTAACTTCATTCAACACAAAACATCTCTTTTAAATTCACAATGTTGACTGGGATTTAATCCAAACACGCCTTACCAAAATCATTTCCAAAACCATTTACACTCCACAAATACATTTAAAAAATCATTTCCAAGTCACCTATAAAACCACATGGAACATCCGTTTTCTAAAAAAACATATCAAACAAGTCTTTTCACATTTTAGGAAAAACTTGAAACTTGAAAAACGTGTAAAATGGCCCTTTTAGCCAAACCCACACCAAAACGCACACCAAGATCCAAACGGGCATACCCTTTGAGATTTCATTTTAACCAATTTTTAGAAGTCCAATAGGTAAACCAACACCATTTTTTTTCAAACCAATGCAAAGGGTAGTACCCGAAGTGTGAAAACTCATAAACATAATTGAAGAGAACACCAATGACTCATTTTTTTAATTCTACCAATGTAAGGAAAAACCTCACAATGAGCTAACTCGGATTGAAATAATGGTGAGAGTTACATTTTTAAAAATATCAAACAAAATTGGGCACATTATCAAGAACCTACAGACTCAAACCAATAATTGACTCAAAATAGGTTTTTAACAAATTCTAAAATATTAAAAAAGCTATAGCAAGCAAATTAATTGTATAACAAAGCTGAAAAAAATTAAATGGAAAAACATAGTTGTCAATTTGGCGTGCAAACGTACAAGTATAAATAAAGAGTTGCTCTATGAATATTTTTCAGAAAATTCAACGCAAAAAACACCATAATTAGCTAGTGGTATATATTTATAAAGTGCAAATCACATGAATTAAAATTATTGAGACACCCAAGAATCAATTTGACTGCGGAAAGGAAAAACATGGAATTACCTACCTCAAATCAAGCGCGGAAATGACACTGCTTCAGCGGAAGCTTGAACAACACCCTAAAAATGATCCAAAAACCCTAAAACTCCTAGAACATAATTAAAATAATTCAAAAATAATAATTTAAAGGGTGCAGAACAAGGAGAACACATAGAAATAATAATTTTCCACTTGAAGGCATGACAAAACACTCCAAGAATACATTTTGAACGACAAAAAAAGTTAAGGAATCCATTAATAAATTCAGTTAAGCACATTAAACTAATAAAATGGTGTTAGGGCATGGTACAACTTACGTCGGGTGTCAAAAACTCCCAAAATTGGTGTCAAACACCAATCGCACCCCAATCGCACCACGAGGGATCCAACTCGGACCCTAAAATAAACCACAAAAACAAAAATAACAAGAAACAACACTGAAATTGAACACTCCTCACATTAGAAAACCAAAAACCCTAAATAAATAGACAAAACCTTAGATTGGGGAAGGGATTACCGAGGGCTAGTCGCGCGAGAGACGCAGGGCACCGATGCGAGTCGTGTGAAGGAAATAGGATGACAGGGATGGCCGCGCATCGAGTAAGGAAGCGAGGGGGGGGGGGGGGGGTTCGACCCGCTGAAACAGTGGGGTTCTCTTGGATGTGCGTCGCTGGGGGTTTGGTGCTGGCCGGAGAGGAGGGGGAGAGGCCGGAGACTACAGGAGTGGGAGGAGTTTGGTGTGGTGAGGCGACAATGCCAGAGAAGCGTGGCAGATGTTGGAGGAGGACAAAGCGGTGAGGGGATGTGGCGGCTAGAGGGGGAGGCAGCCGGACGGCGAGGCAGCAGGGTCGGACGGAGCGACGGGGCTGAATGGGGACTGATGGGGCGACGAGGTCGGATGGGGGAGGCGGGTCACTAGCGCGAGCTCAGTGAACCAAGGGGGGTGGTCTGGTTCGCCCACATAGGGGGGAGGGGGGAGGGTTCGTGCAACACAGGGGGAATGGGGTAGATTAGGGTTAGAGAAAGAAACGAAAAAAATATAAAAAGAAAAAGAAATAATAATAATTCTAATCAAATAATAATAATAATAATAATTGTTATTATAAACATATTAATTATTATAATCAAAACATTTATAATAATAAAACCATTTAGAAAAAGAATATACACACATATCTATATATACATATATAGACATGTATGCCTATATATAAACATATATATATACACATATAAACATATATAAACATAACGTTAAAACATAAACATATACATACATATATACACATACATACATATATATATACACATAACGTTAAAACATAAACATCTATAAACTTATATACACATACATATATATATAAACATAACGTTAACACTGGGTGACCGTGTTGTATCTGCGTACCGTACGGTACCCAAGCGGACAACGCGTCTTAAACGTATGGGGTTCGCGCACTAACCCAAACCATAAACTCATCCCAACAATAAGAATTTAATCCGGGACTCACCCACACATACGCAAAATCATCCGACACCAAGGGAAATAAAATAAATAAAATGACTAAAAATATGGGTGTGACAACTCATTATCTCATTCCTTTATTGTGTCTGAGGACACATTATCTCAGAAATATGTATTCAATGTGATAGTGGAATAAATAACCGATTGGATTGTTCCATACTAAATCTATTTAGTATTTAATAAAAGGATATACTTAGACGTAGACTAAGAAGTCTCTTATATCCATCTTGATTGATGTTGTTCCAAATAAAATAGGTTCCCACACAAAATCCTTTCATAGAGAAATAGTTGCTTAACCATTCCCTCAAAAACATTAATATTGAAATGTAATTTCTAACATATTATATTTCATTAACTTGGAAACTAGGGATAATTTCAAAATTTTAAATAAACCATTTCCAAAAACATGGATCTCATTGATTCATAACTAAAACGAATTATTTTATTTATTTATCAAATCAAATGATCCAATCCAAGGATTTATAATTAAATAAAAAATTTATCCTTACAACCTGAAAATATTTTTGGAATCACATTGAGTCACAATCAATTCGGGTTTTTCATATAGACGTATTCCTAAATCTCTCTATTAAGTATATATGTACTGATATCCATTATCCAAATTTTATATCTGTGGTAAGATACTATAGAATGTGTAAATATATGGGATAAAATACGGAAAATGATTCAAAGGTATCACTATATTTAAATAATTGACACTATTTAAACACTTTAAAACCCATCCTTTCGTTATAGGTTTTTTAAAATAACTTTCATGTCCAGTTTTCTATTCAATACCCATTTTGACCAAATGCGATCAACTAGTGTATCAACTAGAACCCACACATGGTTTTGATAAATGTAATACATTTCATAATTCATGGATTATTTCCATCTTTCATATTATGAGTTCTCTCTTATCTCTTTGTGGGGGAATAGTTTCATAATTTTTAAATTATAATGATTCACCATCAATTTTTAAAATAAACCAATATCTATATGTTTCTCTTACTACTGTAGTGCACATGAATTGTACTTGTGTTGATGTATTAGGACCTGTGGAATATGTTCTGTTACCAAACTATTGTGTATGTTGGGAATCAACATTATCAAATTCAATTATTATCCATATATAATTTCTTAGGATGTTTTCTCTCTCTATAAAGTTTTTTTGGATTGTAGATAATAAAATAATTTTAAGTGGTATTCTATAGTTACAATAAAATTCATTCATTAGGATAATATAAAAAGATTATAATTACTCCACAAGGTGAGACATTATACCCAAGAAATGACTTTACAAATTCTTTTCAATCCCATACTCATGTATTCTACAAAAATCATTTATTTATACTCAGTGATATGTAGTGAATTCGATTTCCACATTAGATTGTACATGGTTTTCTAGGGATGTTAAAATCATTAATCAAGATCTATAAAATTATAATGAATGATCTACATTGATTATAATTCACTTGTCCATGTTAAACATGTTCTAGTTTATCCTTTCACTAAATCTATTTGATTGTGTTGTGTATGATAGTGGATGAAGAGATAGAATCTCATATAGCCATATAAATTTGATAAACTCTTGTTTAATATTATAACCACAATGATATAACCAAATATACTTAATTTTATTTGCATGATAATTTTATTCATCATTCATGAATTATTTGAAAATATCAATGGAATCATAAAATACCCCATCATGTATACATATAAATGTATAAAAAATTCACTACTAAATTTTAGGATGTAAGAATACTCTACCTATAGCTACCACTATCAATGGTCCAAGTATATCTGAGTGTAATAATCTTAAAATATGTTTATCCCTTTCACTATATCCAATGAATGGTGGTTTGGTCATGTTTTAGGTAATCAAGCAGGGAATCTTGTATGTAGTTTTATCTCAATAGAGTTTAATGAACATCTCAAGAGGGAACAAAAAAAATTACTTGTTTACGTGATCAAGTAGTTGATATCAGAGCTGTGTGATTAATGATTCTTGTGAAAATTATTATCAGTCAATTTCCAATACCATGTTTGCATAATTTAATAAATTAAACCTTTATTTAAATGATCCATACTACATCCTATATTTTAATTATACAAGAATTTTTTTTAGAAATCTACAAATTAAATTTTTTTATATAGGAATGATATAAAAAGAATTTTCTTATTAATAGATGATGTTGAATAATAGTCACTTATAACCAAAATAATTCATTTTTTAATCATAAGTTGTAATAACCAATGGATAAAACATCAATCCCCACTCCATTTCCATCTCGAAAATACACATGTCTTCTATAATTAGTTCATAATCTACATATATCATGAAATTGGATTTATATGTGATCACTACATGTTTTATCTAGTACTCATGGGGGAGGTATTGATTTATTACACCTGATAAAAAAGGAACCTTCAGATTACCCTTTCTTAGGGATGTAGACCCTCCCTTAGTAACCATTTATTCCAAACGAAAATACAATGCCTTATTCTATTTTTCATTTCTATTAATTTACCTCTTATTATAATGATTATCCTCAGGAGAATAATAATTTTGTTATGTCATGGGACCCTTATCATTTTTCATCCTTTTCTCATTCACCATAATGACCATGACCATTTAATTCCCAATTTCCTTATCCACTTTGTGGATAATATAAATAATTATTTAATGAATATTTTCATTGTTTTTAATGTAATAATTAACAATTTATATGGATAAGATCATATGCAATGAATAATGTATGTGATCTCTCTAAAAATATTTTGGGTATTAAATCCCTACGATATATATGTGTTCAATGTATCTAACAAGCATGACTACAAGAGGCCTGGATGAGAGTGACTCCCCAGTCATATATTTAAAAAGATTTTTAGAGATCTCATATCTTTCTTCTACCACTTTCTCTTCATAGAGAACCCAAATTTGATACATCATGTTATACCCATCCATTTCCTCATGATTTTTCAAAAGCACATAGGTTGTCGATGATAGCATGAAAAAATGAACATATATAGCTTCATTCAAATGTTTATCATTGAGATTAAAGTATTCTTCACTAAACTCTTTAGTATTTTCATCAGGATTAGGTTCTTCCAAGACTCATAATTTTTATTAATGTTTTAGGATAACATGTTGGTGCCTTTTCCAGTCATTGATATTTTGTTCATTGATATGGTTGTCCTTATCATGTATTGATCATAGTGATATGATTTATGTCATTTTATTACTATTTCTACAAATAATATTATAATAATTTGTTATATTATCTAATAAAATTTATAATAATAAGGAAATATTATATTTTTTAATCTCCCACTGTTTTATTGAATGACAATAGTACTCCCTATTAGATTTATAATATTTTTTTTTCATGGACATCAAAGTGGTGAGGATCCATATTATTCTTCTCAAATCCTCAACATTGGATGGTCATACAATTTATAATTCTTAGATTCTAATTACTATTTACAAATGAATTAACTCACATGTCCCTGATAAATTGAGTAGACACCCTAATGTTGAAATACATAAATTATATTTCTACACCATTCACCTCTTAGATGCAATATGTCATAAAATGGTAGTCAACCCTTAAGGTGAGAAATTTTGTGTCAACCTAAAAAATCACATTAGAGTTCACTAATTATTTAAACACCCCCAAAATTGGCTACTCAATAATGTTTAATTTATAAATTAAGTAGTTCTTGGTTATACTGAAATAATATATATAATTAAGGGATTTTGTATTTTGTGTGTAAATTTACTATTAATATCATTATTACATGGTTAATAATATAATGTGAATTTACCTATGTTATTAAAGACATCTAAGATGATATTTTAACATATGTTAATTAATTTTAGTTATACGATTCATTGTTTTATATTCATTAATTTATGTTATAATGATATAATTTCTATAATTAAATTACCACATAACTTGGTAGAAAAAATAAGGTGTTATTATCCAGAGCTTTTACTAATGATTATTATATCTAGAAAATGATATAATAATTTCCCCAATATGGGGGAACCCCCTTGGACCATTTATGGTTTGTGTTGCATGTTTTCACCTACCACATATAAATCACCCTTAGAATAGTTTTTCCTTGCATCCAACCATAAAGGGACTCAACTTGCTTGAGTAATCCATCCATTACATATTATTTCACTCACATGAAAGTGAGGTGAACTAAAGGATCAGTTATGGGGTTCACAAAAAATAAACCATCATAATATAGTCCCTTACCTAATGAGAAGAGATATAACAAACATAACATTAATTTTTTTAATAATCAATTAAATATAAAAAGTCACACGCAATGGTCATTTCTAGGATCATGTTCATCCTAAAGAACATAATTATTTAAATATTTAAAAAAATTCCATTTAATTAAACCAATTTGTATATAAGGTGAATCATGCTCAATTTAGGTCATTATCTTTGTTAATTAGTAAATTATTTAATGTATTATAATATTAATTGGAACATAAATAGGGAGTACCAATCCAAACTACCCATTATGTATTATACTAACATACTATATACTCTTCTAACATGTGTAATACATGAATTATCACCTAATTTCATGATGTGTACAATCATAATAATTATAAAAAATAACAGATTATATTTACATAGCATTTAACGATTCAATATGAATAGTGTTATCACTTTAATAAAAACTTTAAATGAAATGTTGATCAGAAAATTTTTCTGAAATTAATTTGAAATTTATATATATAATACATATCACATGGAGAATACCATCAACCTAAATACAACCCCGAAAATAGAATAATATGTTTTAATAGTATAATAAGTTATTTTTTAATTCTGAAAATATTTGTAAATGGAAATTTCATGTACATTTGAGTTAGAAAACTTGTATTTTTATCACCATCAATCATCGAAACACGCTTATGTTCTTTTCATTTAACCATACCATGGAAAATATTACATTACATAGTGTATAGATGGGATATACAATGTTTGGTCTCCATGGTTCATGACGTATATTCCTATAGTCCATGTAAGAGAATACATGGATCACCATTGAATATGAGACTATAATTCATGTACAGATGTTACATGGCATGTACTTTAGATTAAAATGGTCAAGAAATCCCTAGTAAACACATAGTGTTAAATAAAAATCACAATTATTAATAAATACAAATTAATTTAATTAACCCAAAATTAATAAATATTTTATTAAACCCCAGTACGTGTTATTTTTCTCCTTGTTATAAGGCATGTATTCTTCTATTATACTACAAGGATCCTCGAAACATCTAGATGAGAACATTTAATTTTTTTTCATTTATAAAATTAATCAATTTGAATATATTTTTTTAGAAATTAATTGGAATAAAATAGATCTCTCCATTTCAATTAATGAATGATTAAACCAGATTTCAAAACCAAAAATAAATGCATGTTTCAGTCAATAATCATTAAATAATTATAAATAATTTTGAAATAGATCTGATATAAATTCAAGGATATGAGTGTTGTGGATCCATTGGTTGGGTAATTCTCAAAGAATATTCTTTTCATGATAGATGATTAATTTAATATCCACACGATGATAAATGGAGTGAACCAGAAAATTGAATCAAAGAATATAGAAAATGGATAAATTTTAGAGTCAATGAACAAGATCATAACATATTATTTACAATTAATTAAATCAGTTAATAAATAAATTTATTAGAAAATTTTTCTTCATCAATGGATATCAAAATCATACTATAATTACATTGAACAAATAAATAATAGATTCCCTATAGTTGTGATCGACTACAATTGCACAAATCATTTCAAGAAACTGTAAGAATATATGGGTTCTATGATGGTAGATAACAACCCTTGCATCATTCATGTTTGATCACCTCAAGAATATCTTCCAATCAATTCCCCATGTTCTATTTATAGTATTATGAGTGGGAAATAGAGGATGATCTCCCTATTTTCATGAAATATTACTAGGAGAGGGATCTCTCTATGTTTTGATATGATTATCTCTATGTGTCATTTTACATAGAACAAAATTAATTTTCTCTATTAAGACAAAAATTATATAAATAGGTTTATATGAAACTAACATTATATTAAATAATTGAAAAAGTGTCCTATATTATTTATTTAATCCCCATGGAACCCCATGTATATAATAATAATAACATTTTTTTCACGACATGTTCTAAAATCATGAATTAATATAATAAATTAATTTTTTAAATAATAATAAATATAAATTATTTCTCAATGAACCACAAAAAATAATCCAAATTTCCACCGTAGTATTTATTAGACCTTGAATAGTGATTATGTTTTTTCAAAATTAATACTATTGGATTATTCTTTAATTAATAAATAAATATTTCAACCACAAAATAAAAAATAAATATGTACTAAATAATCTTTAACATAATAGTATCTCGAATAATAGGTGATGGAATATATGTGATCAATAAAACATGTATAAATTATATCTTACATGTGGAAATAATATTTATTCAATTTGATGAATTATAAAATAATAATTTATTATTTAACTGAGATTCTCGATAAAATTAATGTGTGAACTTTGAGGCATCTTTCTCATTGGCATCTAGAGAAGAAACCTAATGTACTAGGATAGAATCTATAAATATTCCAAAAACTCCATATTAACATAATTTAATTCTATAATGACATATTACATCATACAGAAACATAATATGTAATATGATCCCTCTGTCATGATATATCTAGTCAATAAGTTTGAATTGTAGTTCTATCATCATATCTGCATGATAGATCATTATTTGACATTATTGTAATCGAAATTTCATATAAGGCACCATATACATTGATTTATTTAAGACATGTCAATTTTATGGAAGGGATCAAGATATCATCTTCTATTGAAGAACAGAAGGAAAATTATTTTCTCTCATTAATAATTTATGAGATATTACTCATTACGCACCTAAAGTATCATATATCATGACGGACATATGATATCAAAATATTTGTTAATAAGTCAATTTGCATGAATTATTAATCTCATTTATATAATTAATAAATTATGTCGATAAATACATAGATGTGTATATAAAACACTTCCAAATAAACATATAAATGTGAATTTCTTTCTTGAGGGTATCATTATCATAATATTATACATTGGACATTATCAAATGATCAACACTATGAGAAGGTGCCTTGATGCCATATTTTTCTAAAAAGTTTATAGGATGTATAATTTTTGTCCCACAAATGAATTCATCTACATATAAAACATATATTTACATGTAAAACATTATTACAAACTATGTTACACAAAATAACAATACAAATGTTATAATTATTTTGTTAATATTCAAAAAAATAAATACATGTTATGATAAATTAAAAAAGAAGTTGTTTATAAGGAACCAAATAAAACAATTATTTCCATGATTCAATAAAACATATGATTAAGGTATTTAGATATTAGTTATGTGACAATAATGATCTACTTTTTATTATGTTTGTGATTATTAGTATATTCACATTGAGAAACTTTGTTACCTTAACTATATATTTTATTTTTTGGAAGGGTTATAAGGTAAACCATTTATAGAATGGTTAATGTTTTAATTTGGATGAGTTATTTGTTATTAATGTATATTGGATAACTAGTTATAACCATTTCTATGAAAGTTAATGATTTTCGGTATGATTGTTTATTCAATTAATGGATATTATTATCATTTAGTTCGTCAAGAATATTTAATTTTTGTTGATTTTTTGGATTAAGAGATGACGTGGGAATTAATCAATTTGTATGAAAATACTGATAATGTGTTTATGAAATAAAATCGAATCCATAAAATACATATTCTCAAGAAAAAATATTACACATTAGATCAATGATCCTTAATTATAATGTTTTTATACTATAATCATTTTAATTATATAAATTTTATTTTTAATAAATCATTTGAATTTGTATTTTTTGTCATTTACATTATAAAGAACATGTTATTAATAAATCTACATCTGTATTTGGGTTCCTGGTTCCTCTTCTATTTCCATCTTTTCATCATCCCGCATGTCTCCTCTTATTTAGAAACATATAATGGGTTATTCTAGATGATATTCCAAAATATATTTTTCTTTCTAAAGATAATTTTCTGATGATACAATTTATGATGTGAATTTCTACGATTAAATTTTAAAATTTTAAGCATTCAATGACTAAGATGAATTTTGATAGAGAAATCCAGTTTTAGGGGGGAAGAATTTAACAATAGAAGATTTTTGGGATTGTTTTTTTAATGAATTTTTTATTTTTTATTTTTTGTGCTAAATTAAGTACACTGTGGGGTTTACAATTCTCTATATAATTATTCTATCTTATGTAATACTAAATAGTTGGTTTATATTTCTTTACACATAACATCGAGTATAGATTTTGTCACACTCAATAAAGAGTTTAAAAAAACATGAAACACTTTTATAGTTATATCTTAGAAATTAAAATGAAGTGTTTGTGTAGGATTTTATAAATAAATAAAAATATAAGATTTAAATATGTATATCATATGAATAATTTGATGACCAATTAATTTGAAATAGAAATAAATATTATTTCAATATAAAAGAAATATAATTCTATAAAAATTATTTTTATTCTCACATAAACATATAACCCAAATGAAATAAAAATACAACATTGGGTGAATGATATAAAAGAAATGTATATATTTTATTATAAACTGAAATTTTAGTGTTCCTATTATAATTTTTCTATTTAATATATAAGAATAAATCATAATTTATTCATAAAAAAATATTTTTTCTAAAAAGATGTTTTGTGTCATTATTTGTGACCATTGTGTATGAATTTTTTAATGTTTTAGTAAATTTATGTTATATAAATAAAAATAATTTTATTAATCCTAGTATACACACTATATTAGGGTGATTGTTTTTAATGGTAATTTTTTTCATGAATAGTGAAAAACAATGATTTTTTATTGAAATCAACTTTTTAATTTGAAATATTTATAATGATAAATTAAAATATTAGTTGGATTTAATGTGTAATCAGTTTAGTTATATATATATTTATCAAATCCGTGTCATTGGATCTAATTTCAAATTGAAATTTTGTATAAATAATTTATAGACTTTTCATAAATTTCATATTAAAAACCATGTTCTTCATAATTTCCATTGGATTAAATTTTATTTATATTTTACTACATTATTTCATTTAATTGAAAAATATCTTCTATATTTGTATTCAGAATAATTTATATTATTTAAAGAGGTTATCATAAATTTTGGTAATGATGAACTGTGAAACCCTGCTGAAATTCAATTACAACAATTAATGTTAAAATGGTGTACTATTAGTCACATGTATTTGTGTTAAAAATTATTATCAAAGCATAATATTTTTTTAAAAAATATTTTATATAATATTTATATAAATTATTTCAAACATTTTTTAAGTCTATTTTCATTTTAGGGTTAATGGAAAATTTAACTAGGATAGATAAACTAGTTACCATGGTAAACAATTAAGGGGTAAAATTGAGTAAAATATTATAGATATGTTATTAAATAATTAAATAAACTGTTATTTTTTTGATAGAGGTTTAAATCAGACATATAATCCCTTATCTAAATTTTTTTCTATTTTGGATCTGAATGAGTTGAGAGTCACCTGCCATTAATCAATACGTTTGGGTATTCAAAAATATTTCACCCCCCCTCAATTACAAAAGGTTACTCACTCTACAAACATTTTATAACCTATCTATCAATTTTCCACACCATTTCATTCTCAAATAACATCCCAAATTCCATCATATAATCATAAAAGAAATTTATTTGGAATAAATTCAAATTAGGATGGATTTTTGTGCAATCTAATGGAGCATTCACAATGTGTATTAATTTTCTTCAAGGATAATATTTACATAATTTAATACTCTACCTACTCAATTTATTATTAAACCATGTTTATATAGAAACCTCATTATGATCTATATATTTATATATTGTTAAATTAATTTTATGACGTACAACCATTCCAAATTTCATCAAATCAGTTATGAAATCGTTCTTCGTGTGTATGAAAGACTACTGCCTCACGAACCGATGAAATTAGTTATTTCATGAAAATCACTCACCAATGGGTGTTATAATTAATATAATATATATATATATATGTAATTTGTAATAATATTATATATCTAGAGGGTAATGAAGGTTCCTCTTAAATATCATTTACGGTGTAATATTTTATTACATTACTATAGATACAGACTTGATATCCCAAGGGAACAAACAATTATGTTGTTTTGGAAAAATAGATTACCTAGACGATATACATATTAGATTGGGAAATTGAAAATAAAACATTTTACATGATAAAATAAAATAAAAATCATCCTTGAAAGAAGATACAATTATTTATTCTTCATAACCTTGGAAACGAATGAAAATAATGGTGGCATCAAATGCTCAAAAAGGAAAAGTAATACCTATCAAATAAATAATATATTGGATTAAGTCAATGTGGTTTGGCAAAACACTAAAAAAATGAAAATAAAATAAAATATATAATTCATAATGAGTTTGGTAACATGAATAAATGAAAAAAAATCTATTTAATTAGTAATGTGATAATAAATATAGTCTTCTTATATGCCAACCTAATAATCTCATGGATAATAATAATAAATGAATTATAAATAATGAAATTTTTTATTTACAATATTTAATGTTTCCAGTTCACATGATAATTTTCCCATCAAGATAAGATTATTTAAACACTTTAAATATGGCCTACTAATTCGTCTCATGAGACTACTGAGGCCTACAGGGGCTTGCATTAACTAGTACCCAACCCATAGGGCTTTCCATAAATGATTCCCAACCCCAATATTGCGTTTAAATAAGATCCTCATAAATCAAATACTCAATTTAATTATAAATAAACATTCATTATCAAATAGATTTTTTATTAAAAAGATGTAACATATTTAACAATATTTATATAATTCATAAAATAATAGTCAATATGAATACATTCTATAGATATGGTATATGGTTTAGGAAATAATAACCCCCAGAACCCAATATCGTGGATATGTATCGAAATTTCCACTGAAAAATGATTATAAAAAAGTCATTTTCTCAGTAAAAAAATTTGCATTCTCAAACTAATGTAATATTGAATCAAAAAAAATTAATATATGGAAATATTCAAGAAAAAAATTTCATGGATGATTTCTTTCATATAAAACCATAAAAACAATTAAGATAAAATGATTTGTAATATAATGTTTAAAAATGAATAGTTGATATGAAATACAGAATGGTTATTATGGGATAATGATGTACGCATCATTTTATGAAAATTTACTTGGAAATATATTACCTTATACTTTATTTTTGAAGTGGTGAATTTAACCTAATTTCTAGTGGTTTAATCATGTTATTAACATATACTAGAACTCTAACTTTTTTTATTATACTCTATAAAGTATAATAAAAATATCTTATTACCTATTTGATAATGAAAATTCATTATTTTAATTATTTTGGGAGTTTATTTTTGAGATTTTAAGTATGTTTTGACTTGGTATTTGTTATTCCTAATATATAGATTAGGATATAATTGTCTCTAGACTGTAAAACATGATTTATATATCATACATTTTCATTATATCTTAATTTATAATAAACCATAATATATGGATATAATAAATGATATGAACATTTCACGGAGATAGTAGGTCGAATGTATGCATGCCACAACATTCATTTTATTGCTGTATTAAAAGAATGGAATTAAAATTATATATATTCATATAATAATTAAAGTATCATATATATATATATATATGTCATATATTTTATATATGTTAATTAAAACCATCATTTATGCATTCCATTTATATAATGAGAGATTCAAATCTCTTAGAGTTGGTGGTATTCCACCCTTCCACAAACTATTTACCATATTTACAAAAAATGGACTGCATAATGGTATGTATTATATAAAAATTAATAAGAATAATAATATTATAAATATCATTTACATCATATATAAATAACGTGTGCATAAAAGTGGACAACCAAGTGAATTGGACGTGGAAGATGAATGACATGACCCAAGGTATATTTACTTGTTTAAAAGTACTTTTTCATTGGAATTAGGGTTTGAGGTGTGTTTGGGTGATGTTTTTTGAAAAATATTTGGATAGAGGTTTGTGCATTGCTTTCATATGATTTTGAAAAACCATGTTCCCTAACATAGGTAACCGTGAAAACTGCACAAAACATGTAAACTGTGCCAACCTAAACATTGAGGTCCACATGGTTTGCACACAGTTTTCATATTCATGACCGCTTCTAGGTGAAACCATGTACACGGACCATTTTTCTTTGAAAAATAGTTTTAAAACCACCTGAACCCTCGAAAACCCATCTATTTAAAACTTGGATCTGGATTCATAAATTTTAATCAATCCTAGTGATTTTTGGAGGGATTACAAGGAGATTCGAACACCATTTTTAGAGGTCAAATTCTTAGATAGAATATCCCCTCTCGTTCAGGTAAGTGGGTTACATCCCAATGCTTCTCATGTTATTTCTTCAATGATTACTTGATCTTTTCATGGACGATGTCCAATATTTCCATGGATCTAAACCTAGGTGTTGATGTCTATATCTAGTAATGTGTATCTAGATCTATATTTTCATGATCTTAATTCCATTCATCTTAATTTTGGGATTAGAGATTTAGTTCAAGATTTTGATTGACGTCATTGTTCTACTCGGATTTTAGAGATTTCCATTGGGGTATCATTCATAAACAACCAATGGTAGGTTGTCTAAATTTAACTCCCATAGTCATGGATTTATTATGTGAATGTGAGATTAATGAATTTCTAGCATCCATTAGTAACTTTTATCCTAAAGTTTTTCAATTAGGAATGTGAAATTAACATGTTTATGTTTTGGACATATATCTGATTAATTGATTATTAATCATGGGATTAAAGGGAATCCCAAATAAATAATTGATTTGGGGAAATTTTTTATGGTTTGATATATTTTATTTTATATATTAAATTTGGTGTGTTTGAGATAATTTATTCCGGGAAGTAATTATCATATAATGATTATGGTATGCTGAGATAATTAATGGTGAATTAATTATGATACTTGATGTTTGAATAATACAATGAAGTGAGATATAAATTATGAGAAGATGAGATTTTATTTGGATTATTATTTATAGAGAATTATCTATGGAATAACATTTGTTTTTTATTAATTAATTGATGACATAATTAATGGTTTGTGTACTTAGATAATTGTTGGTTCAACTAAGGGATATTAATGCATTTAACTAATCATGGAATTAATAACTGATTTACGTGGTTAGTTATTTATCAATTAATAGTTGATGTAAATGAATAAGAATGTGGGTTATATAAATGGCGTTCTAGGAAAATTGTGATGTTGGGGCGTCAGACCTGGTATTATACCAAAATAGTTGATAAAAGCATTTTTTATGTGTGGTGGTAGACATGGTGATATACAATAAAAATAATGTGGGGGTTTGAGACATTGTGATCTATGATGCATTAGATTTATTTATTTATACATGGCATTCTATAATAAACTAATGATAATGATAAATTTGTGAGTTTAAATAAAGACATTAATCAAACCCAATTCTAATGTGATTATTAAAGAATAATTGAATATGGGAGAAATGAATACTTATAAATTGTATTTATTGATTTAAATAAATGAATTCAAAAACATTTAACTGCGCTTATATAGATTCCATTTTTTGTGGACTACTTAGTTCTACTCACACCAAATTTGGGTTGTCTGATAGGAACCCAGGAATACATTAAAGTTTAAGGAAAGTTCAATGGAATGTCCCTGGGATAGATTATTGATTAAGGGTGGAGCATGGGTGGGGGAACCAGACATGGTTCAGGACCCTCCTGGGAGTCTTTGTGTCATTATTTTTAGTTTCATTGTAGACACAAGACAATTGCATTATCATAGCATGCTTTCCTATATTGTTGAGTACTATATTTCCTGTTTTTACTATCATGTGATATTTGTATACTATTGGTTTTTTATAATATTTCTCACTATTTTATTGTATATATCTTTAATTTATGTTTTACTCTGAGAAAAGAGGGTATAGACTCACCATGACTAATTTACTGGGCACTCATTTTTATTTGGAATCATCTTGCATATGGGGATAGGTGCATGATGGCATGTGACCGACTGTCTCATGGAACCATTATGTCGAACATGGATCGAGACGTTTCAAAGAGGTAATATAGAATTTTTATCACATTATTATTATTATTTCATTCATACAAGGGAAAGGTAGAAATGATACTAATAAGAATGGGGGATTGGTAATGAGCTCATTCCTCAGAATTGTAATCCCATGTTTGGGGGAAAATTCTTGAAATCAGAGAGTCATTATTGTTATTTTTCGTTTTTGTTACAGTTGGATATTATTTCACCTTGAGTGAAATAATTGTGGGGTGATGTGACATTTGTTTTTAGGAATTTTTGATTAATGATTCATGGCCTAAAGAGGAACGGGAGTTGAGTCTGCATGCATAATTCTAGGGACTCAGGGTTATTGTGAAATGAATCATTTTAGGCACTCATGAGAAAATTAATTATGTGTAAGTTATTGAGCATCAACTATTTTACTTTTTGTGAGATTTAAAGAATACGTTTCCAAAAATCCATTGAGTTATGTAGTAAAATGAATCACAATGATAATAAATAGGTGTGGAATGAGATTCAAGAATAGTAAATTGTCTGGGATTAATAAATTCATTGAATAATTAATTAGAAATGATATAATTATTTAATTGTGAGAAATAATTACTGATAATTTTCTTACACTTGTTAACCAAGACCTTGTAGTTATATGTTTAAGGGTACTAATAGTGCCTTAGTGTTGACTGCATGGTGAGAAATAGAGAGGGGACATGTTGAAACTTATTATGTTTATTTTTCTTTTATATAAATTTTTTAAGGTTTTGTTATGAGACCTAAGATGTTTGTTTGTCATTGTATAGATTATGCTTCCATGATTCATTTTTAGAGGAATAATCAGGGGTAGGACTCAGAGCAAACATCTAGACTTGGAAAATGGGTAACTGTTAATTCTTGATGTAGAGGAAGGGGATAAATTTAGATTGAACATTGCTTGTTTCATGCAATTCATGGAGAAACACTTATGGTGGGTTCTAAAAGGCATGTATGAGTTAACAAGTTAGTTAAAACTTCATCACCCTATGTGATTCACTGGAGAGAGTGGACCAGTGGGGAAGGAATTATGTATTGAATCCATAGATATGATACACGAACGTTTGGAGACTCATGTTATGAGGAGGGTTTATATGGATGCTCTTATGACACAGGGATCATCGATGAACTAGATGTACATTTAGGTACAATCTAGTGAGACTGATGAAATGTCATGGAATTATTTTCCATAGTGGTTCTTGGAACACCTCTATCTAAATACACTAATACAATATCAGGCTTCAGAGTTTATTCATATGAACCATAAAAGCATGTCTAGGTTTTATTCTGGTGAAATTTTCACAAATTTACAGCATTTCTCTATAGCGTGGGCAGTTCATGAAGCTTCTTCAATAATACAATTCCAGTACAAACATATATGTAAAATTAAATATAATTCCCCAACCCTAGTTACTAATATTCAATGCATTATTACATAACATTGTTATGATCAAAAGTGATCAAGTCTTGAAATTATAATTAGTTTAGTAGAATTAGAATTACAAGATACATGCATAAGTTTTTCATTAAGTCATTAAATAAAAAAACAACAACAATTTTCTCCTTTGAACCCAATTATATCCCATTCTCCTATCCCAATATGAAAATGATAATATACCTCTTCCCATATAGGGAAAAATAAAAATTAAAAAAGGGTGATCTAGGATTCTCTATAAGGATAACAATATAGAAGAAACTATGATAAGAAAACACAAACATTTAAGGAAATGTATAAGACAAATATAGAAGGATTTTAGACATTAAATTCTACATAATTTGGAAATGATAAATCATATAATTACATTTATTTATTCACCTTGTTATTCTTATAGTCGAATATTCATAAGTAATATCAATAGCTAATTTCATAATGATGTAATTCATAATGTCAGACATCATAACCACGAAGTCAATGACTCATGCCAATACTAGAAATAATATTTTGTCAATGCCTTTTGATAATAAACTATTTTGTCTCATGATACCTACTTATGCATCGAGAAGTTATAGTGGGCTCCACCGGTCAGATACTAAGTCCAATGCTTTCTTCATATGAAAAGATTGAAACATAACATAAACATTCGTATTAAAAATACCATATGAAATGTTAATACATTAACCATAAACCATGAATGGTATAATAATAACAAATCCTTAGTCCAACATATCACCAAACTCTCAATATAATATGGAATTGTGTTTCCTAATAAATCAAAATCAAACAAGTGTAAAATCAATTAATGTATGTTGACATAGATGAAATAAAAACTATTTGAAATAAATATCTCTTTCTATTTTGAAATCATTTAAATGTTGCATAATTAAAAAAGAAGTAATTTAATCTGAAAATATTCTTATACGCTTGTGAGGGATGATTAGAAGGTGTTATAAAAGTATAAAGTAGACGCACATGTTGTATAAGTTAAAAAACATTATTACCTTAATTTGTAGAAATGGTCATAAAGTACCTTGTTTGGAAAATGACAAAAATATTCCCTTAAAAAATTGATAAAAAGTTAAAATTTTTTATAAATTACATTAACCGATATTTTAGGAATTATTAAAAAGTATTTTGAAATACATTTTTATGATACATGGATGTGGATGTTAAATAATTCCTTGTAGATACTTACATATAAAAAACCTCAGATAAATAAAGAGATTGTAAAATCAACCCTTAAATTGTATTTTCTTAAGTCAATGGTAAGATAACATCTTGTATAATAGTTAATTCATCATTATTAAATTATGAAATAAACCCATACATAAATATGATATCATATATGATCTTTTAATATTGTATTTTTAATAATAATTCAATAGTATCATTGTTTTAGGTGTTAACTGATTCTTTTTCCTTGATATGTATTGTTATGAAATTCATGTTTGTTATAGATAAGATTTATTTGATTCATATCCAGAATGATATTATGTTATTTAACATTATTTTTAATCATAAAATTAAAATTATTCTTGAATGGATATGATGGGGAATGAATCTCATCGCGTTTGTGGAGATGCTAATCCATACGTACGCACGAGCTACAATTTCATTCTATAGATGGTGAAATCATATTTAAATTGATGGTAAATAATATATAGAGAATAATTAACATGTTATATTTATTATTATTTCAACTATACTCATTATTAATCCAATCCAAATAATGAAGTATCAAATAACAAAATACACCATGACGTGGAGACGGTGAGCCATATGTATGCATGTATGGTGACATTCTCATTCATAAGATAGATAAAATAATGAGTATGGTTTTCCATATTTATAATAACATCACATTATTTAAAATTTACTCGAGTTATTATTTTTTTATGGAAATAAAAAATAAATTAGAAGTGGAAGAAAAAAAGACAATTGAAATAGGTGATGAAATTATTACCTCTTCTTCGGGAACTTCATTTTGATTTGACCAAAGGGGATCTTCTAGTTGGATTTCTAATCAATTTACGGCCATTAGGATAAAGTGATTGATTTGGGAGGATATTTGAGTATGGGTTGGTCGAGGAAAATGGACTTGGATGTGTGAAATTAAGAGAAGGGGAAGTTCCATTTAAAAAACGAGGTTTGGGGCACCCTTGTAAAGACCCGGAAATTTCAAGGAAATTTTTTTCTTAAATACTTTGGAATTTTACGAGTATGCAGTTTTTGACGGCACCTGATTCCGAGGCCCGGTTTGCCAGCAATCAACTTCCGAAGTTTAGCTCGTGTACGTTCAGTAAACGAACGAGCAAATTTTTCTATCATTTGAACAGGTGCTCAGAATTTCAATCTAAGGGCACCGATGGACTCGCAACGCTAGTAATTTTTTAAGAGGACCTTTACCGCAATTGCGTTTGCACGGGAGGAGATGTTTATTTTTGTTGTTTAAATAAGACGTGAATTAAAATTTTTGAACAATTCTTATTATTTATCTTAAGTGGTTATATCATACATGGGGAAGTTAGGATGGGACCCACAAACTCATAACTACCCTTCTGAGGATAATTGTGATGTGGGGACCACACGATCCCCAACCATTCACATTCCCTAATCCCCTTAAACCTCTCATTAAACTCCTTTATTTAATCTTTACAACCCCCTTGAATTTATTTGAGTAACTCTTCCTCTCCACTCTCTGCCTCATTAAAACTTTGCAACCTATCACATAATTAATTAGAAAACTCATGGTTTAATTAATTAAATGAATTGGAATTTGAATTTTTAAATTTTTAATGCATGGAAAAAAAATAAAACAATGATAATCATTATTTTATTTTGGTTAGAATTGTTGTTTGAGGAGGAATTGGGAGAATGCTAGTGTTTTTGAAGAACTTCATCCTCAACGAAGAATGCCAACTCTTTGATGAAGAACTTCGACTCGGTGACCCTGAATTCTCCATCCTCTTCTTCCTCCACGACAAGGGAGGAGACACCAACATGGGAACTCACCAATGATGTCCACCATGTTTTCTTCTCTCCGTGATAAAAAGGGGAGATGTCACATCCTACTCGGACGCTCTCCATCAACGTCTATGAATCCCCACCTCACGACGCCGTCAACCACGATGCCGAAGTTCGTCATCATTTATCGAGGTATTGGTTAAGTTCAATTTTATTGGATTAAAATTGTGCTTCGGTTTTTCATTGAGCATCTTGTTTACCTCGGGCATTTTCTATCACTTTACGCGGAGGGCGCGGGCCGAACGAACATGGATCGTCGACCCTCCGTTGATCTTGTTTAATTTATTTAGAATTGGTAAACAAAGGCGGAGGAGGCAACGCCGTCGTTCCATGCCAAGAACGCGACAAGGGAGGATGATGTTGTCACGTTGATTCTGCGGGAGGAACTGCGGTCTACTACAGGGGCCGCTTCGGTGGAAGAACCGGCCGGCTCGACGGCCGGTCGCGTGAAGGGAAGCCGCTGTGCCAGGTATGCGTCACACTAGAAGGAACAGGCCGGACCAAAGACCGGCCCACCGGAGCTGGACCGCGGCGCCATGAGGGTGCCGCGGTGGAAGAACGACGGCCCGCCCATGCGGGCCGCATATGCAGAAGACCAGCCAGTTTGGGGAAGGGCGGCACTGCCGGTGCGGAAAACCGGTTCCCCCCCGGACCCCGCTCAGCCGGCAGGGACGCGCCCCACCCCACCGGGTTGGGTCGCGCCACTTCGGGACAAGTTATTTTTTTCTTCAAACTGGTCCGACACCCCTCCTGGGTCGGACCCGCCAAACTGGGTCAACCCGACTCGTCGGCCCACTGGGCTAAATGGGTCGGGGACGTTATTCACTTAAACGTGAATAACTTATGGACTGCGCGTCCGATCGATGCGCCATCTGTCGAACTGGGACTCTTTCAATGAGGAAGTCCTTTTTCAATACTCTAAGTGAGTCTTAGATGAATTTGGATATCAGTCGGGTTAGAAATTAGAGTATTACTAACCTGGCCCCTCGGACAGAAAAGCCAATATCTCTCAGACTGGGCGTCTGATTGATGCGCAGTCTGTTGTGTTGAGTTCCTTTAGACGAGACAGAACTTCGGGATACATCATATCTCGACTTCATGACAATTTATGTATCAACACCCTTGGCTCGAGGAGCAGAACCTCTCAGAATCGAGCATGCTGTGTGCGGGAACCCTAGAGCTGGCTGCCACTACGACGACGATGATGACTGTACATGGATCCTACATGGGTTCGGTAGTGAGGACGACTTTACATGGATCCTACATCAGTTTGGAAGATATAATGACTCTACAAGGATCCTACGTGGGTTCGGTAGTGAAGGTTACTGTACTTGGATCCTACGTGGGTTCGGCAGCGACGACTTCTGTACTTGGATCCTACGTGGGTTCAGTAGCGGAGATGATTCAGAGGCTACATCTATCATATCCCCAATCTTCGTGTGTAGTATACTTGTGTGAGATGAGTCTTGATTTTCAGTCATTATCATCGATGTGATTGACTTGCTTTCCTGTGTGGATTGGGTTGTGCTTTCCTGTGTGGACTGGGTTGTACTTGGGATCGTGAGTTAGAGCCTAACTGGAATTGATGACTTAGGTATATGTATGGGCATATACCTTAGTAGAGTTGGTTGATAATTCATATTTGTATCATTCCTTTGTGGTAAATCCTTTGTGAAAATATGGGAGACCTTTGAGGGTCTCGGGGTCCCTGCTGAGTAACATATACTCACCCCTGCATGGGTTATGCCCGTACTACATTGTGTTGGATGCAGATGACAGACATCACTGATCGAGGTGGAGTCTAGTAGAGCGGGATGGTACCTAGAGGTGGACCACTTGGCGGGGCGTACATGGGGCGGACGACTGGACCCGAGGTGCTGAGGAGACCATCTGTACCCACCCTTTAGGTGGGATATCTGGAGGACGACTCAGTGGATGCTGGTTTAATTTACTAAAGTTGTACTTTCTTTACTGTTGTACTATACTTTAAGTTGGGTATGTATTCAGGCCCATTTACTCTCCAACAAATACTTTTTTACTCAGTTTACATAGTGTTTACTTCATCTTGCGTATTCTATTGTGTTTATTTACTTATATAAAGGCAATGCCTTCCCTTTTATCTGGATTTACGCCTTTGGTGCTAGGCGCCAGCCCCTGGCCTATGGAAGGCTGGTTTGGGGTAGTCACGTCACGAGCCCCGAGGACGGGTCATGAAAAATTGGTATCAGATGAGTCGGTTCTACCACAGAACATAGGACTCTGATAATTTCTTACTGTGAAGCAATATTGTTAAGGGTATTGAGTGTGGTTATCAGTGCAGGAAGTCCAGTGTCGGTGCGGCGGCCGACGCATCGATACATCAGGGTCCTGACTTGTGATTTCCCACTTAGTGCAAGAAAAAATTGATTGTATATGTGTTTAAAATGTTTTCTTAGTGATTACATTAGGTCATCTCAACAGGTATACTGTATTAACCGTGTCACACCTGTTTCATTTCAGGATGGCCCCATGACGACAGCTAGCTAGGGTTCGCAATTACGTGCGAGATGGCAGCCCACCGAGTGACGAGTCCTTGGTGTAGGGCCCCATTATAGTGGAGGCACCAGCGGTACCTCTACCAGTTGGGCCACCGATACCATCAGCCCCATAAGTAGAGAGTGCACGCCGCCTGAGTGTTGTGCATGAGTTTCAGCGATAGAGGATTCCCAGGTTCCGTGAAGAGATGTACCCTCAGGAATCCAAGGATTGGTTAGAGGATATTGTCAGAGTCTTCAAGTTAGTAGGGACACCAGCTGACCTTATGGTGATCTTTGTGGCGATTCACTTGCATGGATCAGCAGTTAGATGGTGGAGGCTATCGTCGAGAGCCTCTTCCACTCAGATTTCGTTCCAGCCACCCTCCATGTGGTGCGCATCGATGAGTTACTACAGCTGCGGCAGGGCAACATGACATTAGCCCAGAACTCATTGAGTTTTACCAACCTCTCGCGCTACATCAAGGACATGGTACAAAACCCATTCTTTTGGGCCTGGACCTTGATGTAGGGACTGAGGCATGAAATCAGGGCTTCGAAGATCTCCCTCATCATCCTGATGCAGGAAGGAGTACTGGAGAGAGCCCTACTTGTGGAGAGCTTCCTTGCTGAGCCTACGCCAGTAGCGAGGCCTACCGCAGGGCGACACATAGCGGCGTCTTCTACACCCAGCAGTAGAAAATTGTCACAGAGGACCAAGAGGTCCATGCCATCACGTGGTAAACCTCAGGATATTGGTTCAGAGGTGCAGGTCACACGCAGAAGAGCCAGTCATACGAGAGACATGTAGTGATATGCATGCGGTGGGTAGGGCCACATGGATCGTGACTGCCTGACCCACCATGTATAGGAGCAGCAGACGGTTGAGGGACAACCTAGGCAGAGGTAGAGGTTCGACCATGGCTATCCTCAGTGAGCAGACCGACAAGGTAGAGGAGATGGCTGAGTAGTAGGTGGTGGGCGACGCTTTAAGGCTCTACAACCACCAGCACTAGGAGGTCCACCCCGACCATAAAGAGCTGGCGGAAAAAGGCAGGCTCAGCTTCAGGTAGTGGAGGCTTATGACCATGGAACATCTTAGATGATTCTAGGTACTATCTTTGTCTACTCCACCCTTTCTTCTGTTCTTATAGACACATGAGAGAGTCATTATTTTATTGCCGCTGCCCTTCTTGGAGCTTGGAGATTCCGACAGAGCCGTTGGATCGATCCTTACCACTAGAGACTCCTACGGGAGAAGACTTGTTGATTACACACTGGTACCGGCAGTGTGATCTTACTCTAGGAGGTGAGATCTTCGGCTGGGATCTTCTTGTAACAGCGTCGAGGCCTTACGACGTCATCTTGGGCATGGATTGGTTGTCTACGGTCCATGCTCAGATCGACTGTATTAGGAACAAAGTTTGGTGTGTCCGCATAGATGGGAGCAGGTTCATCTTCACCGGTGATAGGGGATCCTTTGTAGAATTGGATAGACTTACGCAGAGGAGAGGGCAGCCGATCACACATCAGTTGGCTCGTCTCATCCTCAGAGCTGTTGGTGTGGAGAGTCTGTGTTTTCCTGTTGTGGTGGATCATTATGCAGACATTTTCCTGACTATGTTCCAAGACTACCTCCTCACAGAGAGTTAGATTTGTACATCGACATGTACCCTGGTACAACCCCGTTATCTACTCCAGCATGCCGGATGGATCCCGCTGGGCTTTGTGAGCTATGGGTATAGCTGGAGGACTTGCAGGGAAAGGGATTAATCTGACCCAGTGTTTCACCCTAGTCTTCTCTGATTTTATTTGCCAAGAAGGCAGATGGGAGCTTATGACTATGTGTCGACTACTGTCGCCTAAATTATGGGACCGTAAAGAACAAGTATCCACTCTTGAGGATTGATGACCTCTTTGGTCAGCTCAAGAGAGCATGATGGTTCTCGAAGATAGACCTCAAGTCAGGATATCATCATTTCATAGTTCGAGACGAGGATGTGCAGAATACGGCTTTCAGGTGTCGGTATGGACACTATGAGTTCTTGGTTATGCCTTTCGGCGTAACCAATGCTCCAACAGTGTTCATGAGTCTCATGAATAGGATAATCCAGCCTTACCTCAATCGATTTGTCGTAGTCTTCATCGACGACATACTGATTTATTAGACTACTGATGAGGAAAACGCCTACCACTTATGGGATGTATTGGACACACTCCGAGAGCACAAACTTTATGGTATTCTCTCAAAGATTCAGTTCTGGATTTGAGAGGTACACTTCTTGGGGCATGTCATCTCTATGGCGGGAGTTGCAGTGGATCGTGCGAAGATCTAGGCAGTACTTTCTTGGGAGCCACCTAGGAGTGTGGCGGAGGTGCAGAGTTTCCTAGGTCTAGCTAGGTATGATCAGAGATTTGTACCAGACTTCTCTAGAGTTGAAGTACCACTTTCAGTATTGACGAAAAAGGGGAGACCCTTCGTGTGCTCAGATAGATGTCAGCCAAACTTCCATGAGTTGAGACAGAGATTGACCAGTGCACCCATCTTGAGGATACTGGAGGAGGGCGAAGGGTTCATAGATTACTATGATGAATCAGGGACCAGACAACGGTGTGTCATAATGCAGGAGCTGTTAGTGATTGTTTATGGTTCATGACAGTTGAGGCAGCACGAGCAGAACTACGCTACCCATGACCTAGGGTTAGCAGCAGTGGTCTTTGCCTTAAAGATGTGGCGGCACTATCTGATGGGTGAGCGCTTTACAGTCTATTCTGACCACCAGAGTCTCAGGTAAATCTTATAGGAGAAGGACCTGAACCTAAAACAGTGGCGATGGCTTGAGTTACTCCCAGACCATGACTTTGAGATAGTCTATACTTCTAGGAAGGGGAACGTAGTAGCTGATGCTCTCAGCAGGAGATCGTGAATTCAACTACTTGGTGAGGTGACAAAGCAACTAGTCGCGTTGCAGATATCCTTCATGGATAGAGATGGAGCATCCTTTCTACATTCACTCAGAGTCACTACTCCACTACTTCAGTGGGTCCGAGGGGCACAACGTGGGGAAGTTGATTGTGAGACGCGACGTGCACAGATATCCACATGACATGAACCAGATGGATTTTTTGTAGGAGGAGAGCATGTCATCCTCTTCAGGGGACATACCATGGAACCAGATGCATTAGAGGAGGAGGTACTAAGGGAGTTTCACACTTCCCCTTTGGCAGTACATCCAAGAGTGGCGAAGATGTAACAGGATCTCAGACGACAACACTGGTGGCCGGGTATGAAGAAGGTTGTGTCAGAGTTCGTTTCACGATGCCTCACCTACCAGAAAGTGAAGGCAGAGCACCTGGTATCGGTAGACGTGGTGCAGCCCTTAGAGGTCCCAGAGTGGATGTGGGATGAGATATCCAAGGATTTTGGGATAGGGCTCCCTCGTACTTCTAGAGGTCACGACTCCATCTGGGTGGTTGTCGACCGACTCACCATGTCGGCCCACTTCCTACCTATTAGAGAGCAGGGCTCATTGGAGATCTTGAGACACCTTTATGTTTTAGAGAGCATACGTCTTCATGTTGTGCCATCATCTATCGTCTCCGATCAAGATTCTCGCTTTACTTCCCGGATTTTGAAGGGGTTGCAAGAGGATTTTGGGAAACAGCTATGCATGAGCACTGCCTTTCATCCTCAGATGGAAGGCCAGATGGAGAAGACCAACCAGACACTCGAGGACATGCTCCGTGCATATGTCCTTGACTTTGGTCGTAGCTAGGAGGATCACCTACCCTTGGTGGAGTTTTCGTACAACAAAAGCTACCACTCCACCATCGGGATGGCACCATACGAGGCATTGTACGGTCGACCATTAAGATTACCTTTGTGCTATACTGACTTTGGGGAGTCAGCACTAGTAGGACCAGAGATGGTTCAGGCTACGATAGAGAAGGTGCAGATCATCCAGGAGTGGATGTCGACTGCACAGAGTAGACAGATTTCCAATGCTGATAGGAGGCGGATACCACTGGATTTTGAGGATGGCGACCACGTTTTTCTTACTTGTCTCACCTCGACGTGGATTACCGAGATTTTGCTGCGGTGACAAGTTATCTCCACGCTTCATCGGACCATTCCTGGTTTTCAGTCGGGTAGGCGAGGTGGATTATCTCCTGGCCCTTCCACCTCAGTTGCACAGGGTGCATGACGTCTTCCATGTATGTCAGCCGAGGAGATAAGTGCACGACCCGATGCATATCATTGATCACAGGGAGATGGACATCGATGACAGGGCAACTTTTGTGGAGGTCCTAGTGGAGATCGAGGATCGATAGGAGAGGGTGCTACGTGGACAGTTGATTCCTCTGGTGCACATTCTTTGGCAGTACAAGAACCTCCAGGAGAGCACATTGGAGAGGGATGCTCAGATTCGTGCACAGTACCCTCATTTGTTTCCCTAGTTTATGATTTAGCTTTACGGGGACGTAAATCCCTGAGGTGGGAGTAATGAAAAGACCTTGAAATTTCAAGGTAAATTTTTTCTTAAATACTTTGAAATTTTATGAGTACGTAGTTTCTGACGACACCTGATTCCGAGGCCCGATGTGCCCGGAATCACTTTCCGAAGTTTAGCTCGGGTACGTTCAGTAAACGAACGAGCATGTTTTTCTATCTATTGAACCAGTGCTCGGAATTGAAATCCCGGGGCACTGATGAACTCACAACGCCTGTAATTTCTTAAGAGGACCTTTACCACAATTTCATTTTAATGGGAGGAGATTTTTAATTTTGAGGTTTAAATAAGAAGTGAATAAAAATTGTGGAACCATTTTTATTCTTTATCAAAAGTGGTTATATCCTACATGGGGAAGATAGGATGGGACCCAAAAACTCATAACTACCCATGTGAGGATAATTGTGAGGTGGGTCCCATATGAGCCCCAACCATTCACATTCCCTAAACCCCTTAATCCTTCCATTAAACTCATTTATTTAATGTTGAAAACCCCCTTGAATTTATTTGAATAACTCTTCCTCTCCTCTTTCTACCTCATTAAAACATTCCAACCAATCACCTAGTTAATTACACAACCCATGGTTTAATTAATTAAGTGAATTGGAATTTGAATTTTGTAATTTTGGATGCATGGAAAAATAAAATAAAATAACGAGAATCCTTATTTTATTCTGGGTAGAATTATTGTGTGAGGATGAATTGGGAGAACGCTAGTGTTTTTGAAGAACATCATCCTCAACGAAGAACGCCAACTCTCCGATGAAGAACATCGACTCAGCGACCCCAAACTCTCTATCCTATTCTTCCTCCGTAACAAGGGAGGAGACACAGATGTGAGAACTCACCAATGATGTCTGCCTTGTATTATTCTCTCCGTGATAAAAATGGGAGACGTTGCTTCCTACTCGGACGCTCACCGTCGACGTCTATGAATCCTTCCCTCGCGACACCGTCAACCGCGACGTCAGAATTTTTCATCATTTATCGAGGTAGGGGTCATGTTCAATTTTAATGGATTAAAATTGTGCTTTGTTTTTTTCATTGAGCATCTTGTTTACCTCAGCCATTTTCTATCTCATTACGCGGAGGGCGCCGGCCGAACGAACATGGCACGATGACCCTCTGTTGTTCTTGTTTAATTTATTTAGAATTGGAAATCAAAGGAGGAGGAGGAAAAGCCATCACGACATGATGAGAACGTGACAAGGGAGGACGACGACGTCGCGTTGATTGTGCGGGAGGAACCGCGGCCCGCTACACAGGACACTTTGGGGGAAGAACCGGCAAGCCCGACGGTCGGTCGGGTGAAGGGAAGCGGCGATGCTAGGAGGGAATTGCGCTAGAAGGAACCGGCTGGCCTGAAGACTGGCCGAGTAGAGCTGGACCGCGGTGCTAGGAGTGCACCACGCTAGAAGACCGGCAGCCCGCCCATGCGGGCCGCGTGTACAGAAGACCGACCAGTCTAACCGACCGTTTTGGGGAAGGGTTGCCTCACCGGTAAAGAAAACCAGGAGCCCCCCGGAACCCGCTCGCCTTCTGCCGAGCCGCTCGGCCTGCCGGGCCGCACACCTGGCCAGGCCATGCCAGGTTGGTCCGCGTGCCCAGCCGGGCCAGGTCGGGCTGCGCCGGGCTGGGCCGAGCCGGGCCGCGCCAGGTCGTGCCCGGCTGCACCACATATGGCCAGGCCGTGTCCCTTCGGGCTGAGTTATGTTTTTCTTCAAACCGGTCTGACACCCCTGCTGGGCCGGACCCGTGAAACTGGGTCAACCCGACCTGTTGGCCCACTGGGCTAAACGGGTTGGGCCTGTTATTCACTTAAACGTTAATAACTTAAGGACCATGTTTCTGATCGACGCACCATCTACGGCACTTGGAATCTTTTGATGAGAAGGTACTTTTGCGATACTCTAAGTGAGTCTCGGATGAATTTGGATATCAGTTGGGTTAGAAACGAGCATATTACTAAATAGGATCCTGGGACGAAAAAACCAATATCTCTCAGACCGGGCGTCTAATTGACGCATCGTCTGTTGTGTTGAGTTCCGTTTGAAGAGATGAAAGATTCAGATGCATCAACTCTGGACTTTGTGATAGTTGATGTATCAACCCCCCTTGGCTTAAGGAGAGGACCCTCCCTAAATTGAGTGTGATGTGTGCGGGAACACTAGAGCTGGCTATGACTGCGATGATGATGATGACTGTACTTGGATCCTATGTGGGTTCGATAGTGAGAACGACTGTACGTGGATCTTATGTGGGATCAGCAGTGATAACAATTGTACTAGGATCCTACGTGGGTTCGGCAGCGATGGTTACTGTACATGGATCCTACGTGGGTTCGACAACGATGACTTTTGTACTTCGATCCTATGTGGGTTCAGCAGGGGAGATGATTCAGAGGCTATATCTATCATCTCCACGACTCTTCGTGTGTAGTATACCTGTGTTAGCTGAGTCTTTATTTTCAGTCATTATCATTGATGTGATTGACTTGCTTTCCTGTGTGGATTGGGTTGTGTTTTCCTATATGGACTGGGTTGTACTTGGGCTCGTGAGTTAGAGCTGAACTGGAATTGATGACTTAGGTATATGTATGAGAATATACCAAAGTAGAGTTGGTTGATACTTTATATTTGTATCTTTCCTTTTTGGTTTATCCTTTGGGAATTCTGGGAGACCATCGGGGGTCTCGGGGTCCCTACTGAGTAACATATACTCACCCCTACATGGGTTATGCCCGCACTAAGTTTTGTTGGATGCAGACGATAGACAACACTAATAGAGGTGGAGTCTAGTGGAGCGGGACGGTACCTGGAGGTGGACCACTTGGCGAGACTTACACAGAGCGGATAGCCGGACCCGAGGAGCTGAGGAGACCATCTATACCCACCCTTCAAGTGAGATATCTGGAGGACGACTCATCGGTTGTTGGTTTACTTTATTGTAGCTATTATTTCTTTACTATTGTTCTGTACTTTCAGTTGGGTTTGTATTCTGACCCATTTACTTTCCAGCACTTACATTTGTACTCAGTTTACTTAGTATCTATTTCATCTTGCATATTTTATTGTGTTTGTTTAATTATAAAAAGGCGATAACTTCCCTTTCATCAGGATTTACACCTTTGGTGCTAGTCTCCCTCCCCAAGCCTAGGGATGCGGGGCTTGGGGTAGTCACGACACGGGCCCCGAGGACGGGTCGTGACAACCCTAGGAAATGATTGAAATATTATTTATTTACAAAGTAATTTTAAGTTATTAATGGCTCTAAAAGGTTTTATTTTGAGGATAATGAGAGGATTAGTCAAAAACCTATCAAATAATAGGGTTTAGATAGGTTTGTGTCACCATATTAACCTTATCATTTATATTTAACTCTTAGTTAAATAGTTTAACTTTTACCATGTCTTCTTGTATTGTTATAATAAATGGTTAATAAACATACCATAAAATTCTAACCAAATCCAAACTAGCTCATTATTATTATATCTGACATTATATAAGTCCTTTTTTGAGCCTTATATTTTTATGAATATTATATCAATCTCTAGATTACTATTTTGTTTAAAACTCAAGTATGTCAATTTTGACACTATTTTGTATTTGTTTTTTGTGGAAGCCATAAAAACATTATCACATAGAAAAAAATTATTTAATAAACCAGAACAAGTCATATAATCATAGAAAATTCATCGAACACCTAAAAATGTCTAAATATAAATTTATTTTAATATTTATAATATCAACTATTTTAATCTTTCATTAATAAGGTAATTACTACATCATCATTGTTTCATAAATAAATTAAATTATATAATGTCAATAAATAGTAAATAAAATACCATGGTGTAGGAAATAATTTTTTATTTATAATGAATATTTATAGTCGAGTTTATTTTATGTATTATTCTATATTAAAAATGGTTTATTTATTAAACATTGAATATTACACTTTTAAATCATCTTTAAATAAAATAATAATAAATGTCCTCATCTAATCCAAGTGTATAAAAAAGGATCATATTTTATTCCAATGGTATTTTTTGGTTGAAATACTCTTATCCAATAGAATTAGGACTTGTGTTAGGGTAATTATAATATCATTTTTACCTTTAGATTCCCTATTTTCATTTAACCATTGTAAATAAAATACAAAAGTTTATATTCAAAAAAATTATTTTTATCATATTGAACCACATTTTTCAGGATGATGTATACCACAAATCTATTATTTTTGAAATTCAATTCAAAGAGGATGTATAATTACGTTTATGAAAATTGGAAAATGTGCCTTGATAGTGGGTAAAAGGCGTTAAAATGTTCAATAAAATTTTATACATCTAATTTTATTATAAAATGACTCGATTGAATTAAATTGAACATCTATAGCTAATATGTATTTATTTTGACATAAAATATATTTAAATAAAATAAATAAATAATATAATAAAAATAATGTTTTAAATAATAATGCATTGTTTTTACTATTCATCCCCAATTGAATGTTCTGAAAAAAAAATACAAAAAATCACCCTAAGATAATTTTTTTATTCTGAATCCAAAAATGAAGATTACTTTGAAAATGAAAATTTATAAAATATAAAAATGTGGGTATTACTATTCATTACTACTTTTTAAATGGCTAGTTTGATTAGTCGTGGTGTGCTAGAACTCAAAGTTACATACAACGCAAGATATTGCAATATTCAAAGAAAAAAATACCATAGAAGCATGGGGTTTACATTCATTTCTTTTTCAAATAAGTTCATCCTCAAAATATTTAGAATATTACTATGTAAAAATACTTGGGTGGTTTTTCATCATAAGTTCCCCGGGTTCACACGTTGCCTCTTCTATCATATAGTTTCTCAATAGAAATTTTACCAGATGAGTCGTTCGGTTTTTCAACACTGTTCTCTAGTATCAATAATCTTGATAGGCTCTTCACATTATGACAGATCATGTTCTTTCTCTATTTCTTCATTGGTGGGTGCATGCATTGGGTCGTGCATTTGTTTTCTCAACAGTGATACTTGGAACACATCATGATCTTTGGAGAGACATGTTGGAATTCCCAAATGGTAAGATTCAACTCCAATTCATTCTAGAATTTAGAATGGTCTGATATACATGGGATATAATTTACCCTTCTAAGTGAAATATAAAACACCCTTCTATGGAGATAATTTCTATAAAACATGATCACCTACATGAAATTTGAAATCCTTTTTCAGTAATCAGTATAGATCTATTGCCTACTTTGAGTATCTTTGATGTGGGTTTAGATAATAATCACATTTTCAATTGTTTACTCAACATGTTCTAGACCTATGTGTTTTCTTCCACTAACATCATCCCAACAAGTTGTTTTGCGACATATATTTCCATATAATGCTTAATATGGTTCCATATGAATACTTCAATTGAAGATACTATAATATGAAATTTATAAAAGAGGTAAATAATGATCCCACCTACCTTGAAATTCATGTGAGAAATATATCAACAAGTCTTTTAAGGTTTGAATAGTCTATTATGATTGTCCATTAGTTTGAGGGTGGTAGGCAATGGTCAAAAAATGTTTAGTATCATGGGATTTCTAAAGACTTTTCTATAATCATGATGTTAAATGGGGATCATGATAGAAAACAAGAAATAGGGGTACACCATGAATTATTACAACTTCATTTATATATTGTCCCAATAATATTTCAATTTGTAAATCATATCTTATAGTAAGAAAATTTGATGACATGGTAAGAAGATAAAAAATGACCCAAATTTCATCATTCCTTTTAAAATTATTTGGTATCCCCATGAAAAAGTTCATCATAATGTCATCCCATTTCCACTCAAGTATGAGAAGAGGTTTCATGACTTTTATAGAATGTTGTCTTCCAGCCTTCACCCGTTGACAAATGATAAAAATTAACACATAATCATCAATCTCCCTTTTCATGTTATCCCAAAAACAATTCTCTTTCAGATCCCTACACATATTAGTGCTAGTAGGGGTTTAAAAAGAAATTGGTGTTATGAGCATCATTCAACAATTCCATTTAATCCAGGACATTTCCCAATTGGTATAACTGCTTTCAAGATTGAACATTAATGGGATAATTTTTGAGTGGACAATAACATGTGAAAATACATTCCAAGATTTGAATAAGTTCTTGACATCGGCAAAAAGCATGATCTTTAATGAGTCAGTTGAGGTGTACATGGTGTATAGTGACGCTTTTGGGATCAAACTCATAGTTGCGTTGATACAAGGGGATTAATTCGCTGATTATAGGGATTGGTTGTTGAGGCTGTATGAAAGGAATTACTCGACACATGTCCTCAAGTGGACATCAGTGGTGTATTCTCTTATGTGTTGGAGACAGTATCATTTGGGTGAAAATTATTTTGTTTTTACAGAACACAAAATCATGAGGTACATATTTTCACAGTGCGACTTGAATCATCTGTAGAGAAAATGGGTAGAGTATATTTATTCCTAGGATTTTATACTAGAATATACTCCTGAATAAGAGAATAGTGTGGTTGATGCCTTTATCCTGAAAACATAGACTCAGTTGGTACATGAGTCAAGTGTAAAGTGGAAGATGATGAATTTGTTGGTAAAAATGCATAGGGTGGTTCATGATAGTAGGGAGTAGATGAATTTGGTTTTAGTAGAAGTGGAGTCTACACTCTTGAAAATGATCAGGTATATGATGTATGGGGATCTAGAGTGTTCATACTCTATAGAATTACTTTATTGTTCGGAGAAATCATCATACTAGATGATACATAAGGATGAGATCATCAATATGAAAAATTGGGTTATTGTGCCTACGGGCATGCGAGAGGAGCACATTTGAAAATATCATGCCTCGAAGTGGGTGGTACATCTAGGTCCAACCAAAATGTTCCATGACCTATGATGATATTTTTGGTGGAAAGACATTAAAATGAAAATATAGTGGTTTGTGACGAGGAGTTTCATCTATCATCAGGTGAAGGAAGAGTTACAATGACATAATGGAATATTATAGGTATTTATTTTTCTTGAATGGATGTGGGATGATGTGATTATGGATTTATTGGTAGGTGTTCGAATGAATCATAGGAAGAATGATTTTATTTGTGTTGTTTTGGATCAACTGAAGAAGGTATAAATTTTATCGCTTATTAGGGAAACCATCACTCTAGAATAATTATATGAATTGTATAAGAAGCCGACAATTCGTGTTCACATGGTTTTACATACTATAGTTTCAAATCAGTAATTTATCATTACATCATTCTTCTAGTTGGTCTTGAGGAAGGTTTTTAGAATATAGGTTATGTTGAGTATGTCATTCGAACCATACAATGATGGAAATTTTGAGTGTACGATACATCTGTTAGAGGATATGTTTCCGAAAAGTGTTCTTGATTTCATTGGTTCTTGGGAGAAACACATTACTTTAGTGGAGTTATTCTGTAATAATAGTTCTGAGGGAACTATTAATATAGAACCATAAGTGAAATGTTATGGTATCCCTTGAATATCACCTCTATGCTAGGTAGAGGTGTGTTGCTAGAGTTGTTGAGACCGAGTGTTGTAGAGGAGACATCAGAGCACTTGCAGCTGATTCAAAAAAGTAAGGCTATGGATCATAGTAGGCTGATGTCATATGCTGATAGACGGAGGTGGACCTAAGAGTTTACGTAGGATGATTTTGTATTACTTAGGTTTTCACCTAGGTTGTTTCACCAAATGATATGGAGGTGGGGAATTTTGGCACCTAGGTTTGTAGGACCATCTGAGTTAGTGGAGAGAATCATACGGGTGGTGTACCAATTGGAACTTCCACAGAAATGGAGTTCTATGAATGATTTTTTCCATGTGTCACAACTACATAGGTATCAACCCTAGTCTTATCATATGATATATGTGGATGAGGTTGACCTCGAGATGGATGAGTCCTCTGATGAGCATCTGATATGTGTCCTAGATCATAGTGAAAATGTTTTTCGGGGAAAGAAAATGCTGATAATTCGTGTGTTATGTCAACATGGACATGTGATAGAAGAAACTTGTTAATGGGAAGTTGGTATGAGGGATCAATGGACTAATAATTTTGGTTAGAAATCATAGTGATGATCAAATCATCATCTTGAGGAAGACCTATTATAAGTAGGGGGATTTTAAGATCATGACCTTTTCTAGAGTCATCTCGAGCACATTATTTGAGTACTTTTAGTTGTTTTGAAGTACTTTTTCTTCAAATTATAGGATTAGGTGCATTTTGGTGAATTTTAAAAAAAAAATTACATATAGTGGTATGTGAACGGTTTGACTTGGTTTGAAAAACCATACACCCAAACCTAGGTAACAGTTTGAATCATGTGAACCTAGACAGTGGTATCACCACAGTTTGTGTGTGGTTTCTTAAAAAGTGAGCACCTTTTTGGTGAAACTGTTCATGTGGAACATTTTTTTTAAAAATATTCATATGAACACCATAACCACTAAAACCCATCTATTTCAACCTATTAATTGTTTTGATGAATTCTAGGTGATGTCAGAGCTTTTCGGAGGGATTCAAAGGCAATTCGAACACTGATATTTGAAATTGAATGCCTCGATTGAAGATCTTGTCACTTTATAGTAAGTGGATTTCATCCTGAGGCTTCCCGTGTACTGTCCTCTATCATTCATTGATATTTTTATGGAATATATCCAATTATTACATGGATCTAAACATATATGTTGATATCTAGATCTAGGATTGTTTATCTAGATCATTATTTTCATGATCTTGATGCCTTTGATCTTAATATTGGGTTTAGGGATTTAGATCTAGATTTTGATCGAAGTCATTGTGTCGCTTGGATTTTTTGGATTTCCATTGGTCTATAATCCATCAACAAACCAAGGTAGGTGGTCTATATCAAACTCCTATATTAATGGATTTCATATGTGTGTGTGATATTAATGATTTTCTATCATCCCTTAGTAATGTTTTTCTTAAATTGGGTCTTAAAGGATTGTTAAATTCACTAGTTCATGTTTTGGGGATACTGATGATTAATTAATGATTAATTATGGGACTAAGGGGCTTCTCTAATAGATAATTTATTTTATTGAAATTTTATATGATTTGAGATATTTTATTTGAGATGTTATATTTTATGTCTTTGAGATAATTAATTGGTTGAATTAATTATGAGATAATGATTTGGATACACAGATATGATTAATTGTGAATTAATTATTTTCCTTGATGATTGATTATGATAAATATTTCTGAGATTACTTATGGAAATATGAGATTTGATTTGGATAATTAATTACAGAGATTTAATTGTGGAATGATATTCGGGTTGTTTGATTAGTTAATTGAGGAAATAATTAATCGATTGTGTACTTTGTTAATTTTGTGGTCAACTAATGGATTTTTAATAATTTAACTAAAAATTGGATTAGTAATGGAACAACGTGGTTAATTATTTATGAGTTAAAAAAAATTTCACAATTTTTGAAAGTGGGTTCTAGACATGATGTTCTAGAACAATTACAATGTTGGGGAGTTAAACATGGAATTCCAAACCAATAGATGATACAAGTTCTTATGTAGTGATGTGGTAGACATTGGGATCTACACCAATTTAGAAAGTGGGGTGTTAGACATGTCAATATTAATTGAATGAAATTTTGGGATGTAGACATGGAGTTCTACAATAGACTAATGATAATGATGAATTAATGAGTTGAACTAAAGACAAGAATCAAACTCAAGTCTAATATAATTATTATAAAATGTGTGACGATGTATTAAATATTTAATTATGAATTATATTTATTGATTCATAGAATTGAATGAAATATCTTTTTACTAGAATTTTTTTAGACTTCGTTGGGAGTGACCTACTATGTGTTATGAACACCCTATTCATGCCACCTAGTTGGAACCCGAGTAGAATTTACTGTTGTAGGAATGGATAAGAATGTGTTTGAAATAAGTAGTTTCTTGAGGCAAGCTATATATTACATGTGTGTGAAAGAAGACTTGTAACTCCTTTTATCAACTCTTATTTGTCTTACAAAGAAGTTCCTCAACATTACATGGTCAAATAAATATGATAAATCCATTCAAGTTCTAAAAGTAAACATTAGGATGATACCTTGTTTAGCCCGTAGCCAGAATAAGAGTTTTCAGATGAACCATAAAATAATATTTATCCATCATAAATATTTTTCATCATGTTACCATTTATTCTCCATTTAATAATTTATTATCTTTAGGATTACCATGGATACCTGTAAAACAACACTATATTCATCTCATTACAAAGGCCAACGCGTTCCCTATTTAATACCATAGCATAGTACATGATATGACTCATTCCAGAGCTTGATTTGTAGAGACCCGAAGCTTGAAGTACAAGGACATTACATTACTTTTGCAGAATACTTAGTACATAACAAAAACACACACACAAGGATCTTAATAGTTTAGTGTCTTTGGAAACTCGGAATATAATCTTCTAATCGTGGTGAAAGATCTTCAACATCTCCCATAAAGATCTCCTTTTTTTACCTAAAACTTTCTTTATATCTTGGGGAAAAGAAAACATAAAAGGGTGATCTCAAATGCTCAGTAAGGGTAAACAAAAGAAATATCAATCACATCATATTTATAAGAACATAAAATTTTGGAAATCTTAACCTGCAAAAGAGAGCATAATTTCATAACATGGGATGAATCATATTAGTGAAATGAAATCCCAATAATCATAACATAAAACATGAAACTTTGTGGCATACACACATAATCATAGAGAATCATATCTTATTAGTCAAGACTCATTGCCAAGACTATCTTAGTGGACAAAGTCCATTTATGAATCGAGTCACCCTCGTTTCAGTCATGTTTTACTGAACCGGTATAACCTACCATTCCAGCCATGTTTATCTCATGAGATATAAAATCTTTACCCAATGCATTGGATGGAGATATAGGTCCCACCCATCTCATAATGATACCATTCTTATGTGTGCCACAAAATATTAAATCATACATCATTGCATAACCCATGTAATAAATATGGGATTCTTAAACAACATGACATCATAAAACAATTCATATAAGATAAAGGAATTCATAAAAATAATCCCATCACAACATAATCAAATCAATGTAATAATAGGGATAGAAACAGAACCCTTTATGGAAAATAATTTTGATAAAACACTTGAACTCCATTCTTGAGGAAAATATCCTTTCTACTTTAAAAACACATTTCCTTTCTTAACATGTCATAAAATTCTAAACTAAATGAAGTTGATTAAAAATAGACTTGATAACTTGTAAATGAAGCTTCTTGGAAATAATTTTTTAAAAATCCATTCATGCCGTATAAGTTAAAAAAACATTCTTCTCGTACTTTCGTCAGAATAGTCAAAAAGCACCTCGTACGAAAAACGACAAAATATTCCTTTCATATATTTTACTAAAAACTCACCGAAGGGTAAAATTGGATTTAAAAAAATGTATTTGTATGGAAATAATATTACATATTGAGAAAACATGTATGTGGATGATAAAATACACCCCAGTAAATACTAAAGTATAAACAATCTCGGATAAAAATGAGATTGTGATATTTCCCTTACCTTTGGTCCGATTTTCATCGTAAGTGTCCGAACCTCCTGTATAATGATTTAAATAATGTCATTTACTTATTCCAGAATCATACTCATTGTTATTATATCATATATGGTTCACTTTTGACTTTATATTACCTGTTCTTTTGTAAATTCCATGTTAAAGAGCATTTTGGGTAAAATCCTCTCATTTGTCGTTCGTGTTTTAACTTGTAATTATTCATATGATTAATTAGATCATGATTACTTAATTCCAGAATATAAAACATGATTTACATATATTATATATTCAGAATATACATATATATAATGGATCGATAAATGGAATGAAATACACCGTTCATGGAGATGGTAGTCCGTACGTACACATGAACGATGTTTTCCTTTCCTTATTGTTTTGAATCGAAGTACGTAGATGACATACATATATATATATATATACATAAATCCAGTAGATTTAACATGTCATATATTTCATTATTATTCATTATATATACTTTATAATCATTCATGGATGGTTAATGTGGAGAATTAATCTCATCACGTCGTGGACACGGTAGTCCGTACGTACGCACGAGCGATGATATCATTCTCATGATCGTGAAATTGTGTTGAAGTGTATGTATACTATTTCAGTATCATTATCACTTTATAATAATCATATATAGTCACTCATTACACCATTATACCCATCCAATTAAGGTGGTGGCGGAAAATAGATTACACCACGGCGTGGAGCTGGTATTCCGTACGTACGCACGCGCGGTGATTTCCTTTTTCCGTAGGATGGATAGAAGGTTATTTATAGTTGTTTCATATTTATAATAACATATCAGTATATAAGAAATACTTATGTTATTACTTTATCATGAAACAAATAATAAGAAGAAGTTTAAGAAGAAATAAATTGAAAAATAACGGTAATGGGTATTACCTCTTTTTGACGTGCCTTTTCTTAACCTCCACTTAAATAACTAAGGATGGTCTTTGTAGAAGACCAGAACCTCTAGGATGATACTAGGGAAGTTGAAACGATACTTAGGCAGGGGTTGGAAGAGCTTGAATGCTCAAATTGGTGTGAGGAGGAGAGGGAGGAGGTGCCCTTTTATAAGGGTGAAGAAGGGAACCTTAGGAAAATTTCAAAATATTATATTATATTAAGGTCAAATTCGGTTTATAATGGTTACAAAGGGTCTTATTTCGAAGCTAAAGTGGGTATAGGTTGAAATAATCTCATACAATATGATTTAGACAAGTTTAGGTTATTATTTTAACCTTATCAATTTGATTTAACTCTAAGTTAAATAATTTAACTTTTACCGTGTCTTTTTGTTTTCATACACTATATGGTTAATAAACTTACTATATCAAGCCAAACGAACCCCAAGTTGTTTATTATTAATATATATAACCTTATATAAGTAATTTGGCCGAACCATAGATTTTTAGGAATAAAATAACAATTAATAATATAATATTTGTTTTAAAAACTAATTTATGTCAATTTTGACCCTATTTGGTACATGATTTTTATGATAAATGTCCTAATCTAATCCAAGTGGGCCTAAATGGTCATATTTTATTCCTAAGGTTGTTTTTGGTCGAATTAAACTTGTGCAATAGAATTAGGACATGTGTTAGGGTAATAATAATATCATTCTTACCCTTAATTACCCTATTTACTTTTAACCGTGGTAAAAAAAGTAAAAAATTAATATTCACCAAAAAATTATTTTCATGTCATTGAACCAAATTTTTCTTACTAACATCAACTGTGTCTCTACGATTTTCTAAATTCCACTCACAGAAGCGGTAAAGTTAATTTTTATGAAAAATTCAGTTTTTTTAACTACCACTCAGTGGTTTCACTATTCATCAAAAATTGAAAGTTTTCAGAAAAATACCAAAAATTAGGCCGAAGCTATATTTGATATTATGAACTCAAAAATGATGTCTATTTTACCAAATTAAAAACATATCAGTTGAATTAATTAATTTAAAAATTAATTCTCGTCGTGAAAACAAATAGCGTGTTTTTAAAAGATAATAACTATCAAAAGATTGACACTTGTTTATGTCTGGTTTAAATGTGAAATTACATCCAATGAACAACATTGTATTAAATTGTAAAAATATATACTAAATATAATTTAAAACCACTCAAATTAATAAATTATCACTATTAATTATTTTGATTGAAAAATTTGTTTTTAATTAAAATTTAGTAATGTTCACTATTCATCAAAATATGAAAGTTATCCTAAAATTATCAAAATTTCACCCTAAGCTAATTTAGATATTCTGAATCCAAAAATGAAGTCCATTTTGAAAAATAAAATTTACAAAATTTCAAAAAGTGGTTATTACTAATCATAACAGCTAGTTTTAATAATATTTTCATAGCATATCGTTGTTTATCGAAACTTGGTGTTGTGTACAACACACGGTATCATGGAAGGTCGCGATTGCGTGTAATTCAAGCCAGGTCAGAGATGCATGTTGTGAAAGCTCCTTTTAGTGTAGCGTATCACATGAGACATTAATGAAATTAAATAGAATATTTTTTGTAAAATCTTAGGGTGTTACATGATGTATTCAAGGCATATGATATCTCAGTACCTTATTTGACTCATGCCGGTGTGTGATTTATTCTCTTCTGATTCCATCACATAGAGTTCATCATTTATTATTCCTTTAATCATATTCAACTCCCAACCCATTAATGTCATTTATCTATTGTAGTTCTCCATGTCTAACACCCCAATTATCTATTCATACATCCATTGAAGAATGCCATTTATAATACCCGAATATCATTCCTGTGAAAAAATAATGGGTGTATAACAACATGTTTTATACCCAAAACCCCAATTGATATATCACCAACATAGAATATCTAGCCTAGACCTCATTTAACTATATATGTATCTCTTCATTGGCCTAGAACGCAATGTCTAGAACCCAATCCATCACAATAATTAATTAATTCATAAATTAATTAATCGAAGACCAATTATTACTTCATCATAGACTATACACACCAATTACCTCTCTAATCCCACAACCAGTGAAATATACCAAAATCCATCAGTTATCTCCAAAATTAACAATGTAAACAATTCCTTTTGCAAATTCATCAATTAATTAATCAACTACACATTTCACATATCAAAATTTATCTTACATAATTAATAATCTCAATCAAAATATCATCTTTACTTAATTAATTTCCACAGTTAATTATCCAAATCATTACTAAAAATGAACATAATTAATCGACCATTAATTATCCCAATTTATCCAAAACAACATATCATAGTTAATCCACCAATTAATTATCTCAATTAGAAATTTAATATCTTATACTTAATCTCTAGATTCCTTATCTATATTCTTATCTCAATTCCCATTATTAATTAAAACATTAATTACATCTACTTTCCCTACAGAGCATTAATAATTAGTCCCCTGATTAATTATCTTTATTTCAATATCATCGCATATAATTAATTCAAAAATTATTTATCATATCTTATCCAATTTACTATGTCATAATTAATCCCCCCAATTGATAATATAAATCACAACCTCAAGGAATTGATTAATTCACAAATTAATAATCTCAACTTAGCCAATTAATATCTCATAACTAGTCACATGAGTAATTATCTGAACTTATCCCACCCAATACTCATAATTAGGCCATAACACAACTACGTCAAAATATAAGGGACACAATAGAATAAAACACAGGCACAATCTAAACGAACATATCAATATAATCACCATGTTTTTTGCTTAATGAAAGTGCACCTCAATTGAGGGATTTGCTACATAAAGATGATTTTATAATATTACAATCATTTAATACCAAAAAACAAATCATTCGGTATTTCCGTCAAATTTATCAGCAAAACTAATTAAAAAATTCTGGGTTTCATAAAATTAAAAAATTTGATGACCCTAACTCAAGGAATTGTGTCAGCCAATGCTTTATAACTTAAACTCTCATCTGATCATGTGAACACACCTCAATAACAGCACACATGCACTCCAGATTAATCAAAAATCCTTAAAAACTACAAAAATAGGCACCCAAAATTAGTGATGTGGTGACCAAAACACACCAAATTAATCAACTGCAACTCAATTACACCATAAGAACTTAATTCAAGGGGTGATAAACCAATTACAGAGCATATTTCATTACCCGAATATGATGGCAGTGAATAAAATCATGCCAAATCAATTGGCCTATAATAGCGGTCATCGGAATATAGACGAGTGGGTCCAAAGACATCATCTACACCACCAAGAATCTAATGAAACTATGAAATTTAATTATTCATATACCTTAGGTTTTTGACCTAATGGAGAGAGTTTTATGAATAGATGAAATAGTCTATATGAATAAACAAAAAAATTGGTAATTACATACCTCGCCGATAAGAACAACTTTCATGAAGTAAACACCACAATTTGGTTTGGAGAGAGGGATCCACGATGATGGGGTGGTGTGCCACCCATGGTAGTGCCGAGGGGGGGGGGGGGTCACCCCTCACCCGGCAGTGCACCTCTCTATCTCTCTACCCCTTCTAATAATAAAATAAAACCCTAATTTTATTATAATTAAAAATATAATAATAATAATAATAACCATTATATTATTTTTATTACTATTTTATATTACACCTCTTTGATAAAACCTAAACTCTAAATTACTCACTATTTAATAATATTCCCTTCAACTAAATTTAATTAAATTAATTCTCAACTCAACATTACACCACTAATATTAGTTTATGACATCCCAGAAACAGATTCATCATAAGGGTGCACCATCCCTGGTTGGCCACCTGGTCTGAAATGCATCACATCAAATTCCAAAGGCTGCCAACTTGCAACGAGGTACTAGTGTGTGTTTGTGGGTTGAAAGATCCCTCATTACCAATGTGTAGCATAGATGGAGAATGTGATGATAGGTAAATAGAATAAGTAAAATAATTAAACCAATGCAACATAAGAAAATAGGTACCAATGTAACAATAAATAAAAAAACTGTAATATCATTCAATATATGATTATATTTCATGTCACAAGAAAACCAGAAAACATGGATATAAACAATAGGTAGAAGATGTTATAAAAAATATATTGGAAATAAAAAACAATCCCATGATTCATGATCATTAACTCATTCATATGATACCATTATATATACTAAAAATTATGAAATCAGCAGTATAAAGTCATATACTTTTTTTGTTAGCTCCTCCAACCATGTAATCAGCCCCGGTTAACAAACTGTTCCCAGAGAGGGTTTGATGTAAAACTCAGTGGGACTCCAAAAATATGGTCAATAAAATTTGGCTCATGTAATGGAAATGTAATAGTGTGCATACATTCATATATAATGTAAAGAAGTACCATTTAACTAAATACCCAAGTACCTGCTTCATCCCTCAGCTGGTTTCTAAATGTAACTAGTACATTAAATTAATCAATTACCGATCTATATTACTAGGTAATGTGAGGAATGTATAGTACTAAATTAGTCTTGTGATGTTGTTGATAGTGAATGTTCAAAGGTAATGACCCATGAAATATAGAACTCAAGGGTCTACAACTCAGTAGTAAATGTATCCTAGAATGAGGTAAGACTGTAATCCAAGGGGCATATTCTAAGGAATTCCACACTAATATGTGTACTAAATCCAAGGTGATCGTCCAAGGTAAGATTGGAAAAAACATAGATAGGGCCCTATAAGCCATAACCATGGAACCTACATGCCAATGCTGGATCAAAGGATTATATCCAAGGAATCCTGTAATAATATGGAGGAATCCTATAGTGTCATACTAGGCATGCCAGAACATACATGGGTTCGGATCTGGGTGGTTATCAACCTATGCAAGAAGTATCCTTGAATCAGAATGGGGTTCTCGAGTGATTATTCTATTCATTGATCATAATCAATGGCGAGCTCGTGTAAGGTCATTCCAATTTATTTATAAATTCTTGTCATATTTAATTATGTTCAATCCTTTCCTTTCATTAGTATGATAATATCATGTATCATTCAACCTTTTTCAAGTCATTTCGTAAAGCATTTCCTTTCATTAGTGTGACAAGGACTAGTATCATGAATCCATTTAATGCATTTAATGAACATTCCATATTTATGCTTCATTCATCTACCTTCTATCAATGTGGTATGGAGTCCTGCATATATACATCCAATTAATGATCCACATTTAATTTTGTTAAGTCATATACTCAATATACATTCAGATCACATTTTCATATTTAATAATCAATTAAAGAACTTACCTTAGGCGGGTAATGTGGTAAGAAAACATGTTACTTTCCATTATGAAATTAAAAAAATTTAATCATTCCAATTAATATATAAAAGCATACTTTTGGAGTTCCCTATTTGTGGAACATCGTAACGATGGCTCAAACATTTCAAACAGTAAAAGCCCAATAATGGAATGAACTTTAACATGGAAGGAATAAAGTTCTAGTTATAACCAATAATAATTAATCAATTATATGTAAAGATTATATTAATATGGTTGTAATGATTATTAAAATGGAATATTTTGTCAATAAATGGAACCAGATGAATTTGGTGGTCCCCACATGACAAATCCAAAATCAACACACTTTAGGGTTGATTTATAGACCACCACCTTAGGGTGGTATGATCCTTCTCTTTTGGTAATGAACCTTTATATTTCTTATATCAGAGTAGATCTATGAAAAATTGAAAAACACTCATACCTACATATCTAGATCGAGAGTAAAAGAGAATAAGAAGAATGGATCAATGGGACCTGAGTATATATCATTTCTCATTCAAAATGACAAAAAAATTATCGATCATATCCTAAATGAATGAGATATTAAAATCACTATATTTTGACTTCAAAAAGAAAAAAAATTATAGGAAAGGTGATTAATTTTTCTAGTTCTGATATAATGAAAAAGAAGGTGGGTTAATATATTATTATGAGAAATTTAAAAAAAAAATCCAAGATAATAGTATGTGCATGTGTTTTCCGTATAGTTTTAAAAAATTGTGTAAAAAATGTGAATGGTTACATGGGGGAAGGGCCACATGCAGGGTTAGACCACATGTTCGTGTCCCAATTGTGTGATGGGGATCTATCGGGATAAAAATCCACAATGTTTGTCAAACCGTGCTGTATTCCTTCATAGTTTACACAAAACCTTGTTACATGCCTTTTTTTAAAAAAAGATGGGTTTCAAGCTTCAAACATTCCCCAAAAACCACTAAGTCCATTATGAAACCATTAGTAATATATTTTATGTCCAATAAAAAGATTTAGTCAGAATATTAAGTGATCCACACATGAGTGAAAACTAGGGGTCCTACATTCTTCCCCTCTTAAAAGCAATTGTCCCAGAGTTCACCTTCCAAGGTTGGAGAATCATTTTTTGAGAACAATTATGGTCCATAAGGTAGATATTGATGCTACCATTGAGTTTTTTGAATGGTTTTTAAATCGTGAAGACAACTCATGCAAAGGAAAAAAATTTGGTACATTTTCCAGTTTTTACATATTGACTTATTAAACCTCCAACTTCTTCCTAATATGAGAACTAGCTTGATTATTCCCCCCTCTACTCAATTTGGAGCTTTTTGAAGGCCAGATATAGAGATTCAAAGATCCCCTTCATCTATGATCTGATTGAGATCTTGTTCATCACCATTAATGCACACTGATTTGTAATGGAGTCTTCTTGAGCTTTTATCCTTCCCTTCTACCCAAGTAACCATGAGGGAAATCTGTTACCATTACAATTTTTGGGTAAATTTCGTGTTTTTCCAGTAATGATCTATTAATACTCTTTTTTTATTTCTAATATGATAACCAGTGGAATTAAGACATTTTCATCTCTATATGAAACATTTTAGAGCCAAATATTGGAATTAAAAGATCCCCTTTGTCTAGGTCCTGATCGAGTTTATGTTCATCACATTGGATTCACAACATTGGGTGTTCTATAACTCATCACTAATGTTAGTAGATTTTAGCTTTGTCATGAGGTCCCCACTAATTTCATTAGGTGATGTTTATTGAATTTATATTCCATGCTTATAATTATTAATACCATATGTATTTGATCTTTCTATATATGTGATTAATTGGTGGTGGTTATGGAAAAAACTGCATCCCTACCCTGCCGAATGTTATGCCACAATGGGTTTTTAGTGTTTTGACACATTTTTTCCACCATTAGGGTGTCCCTTGGATTGACCATTATAAGGGTAAGAATTTATATATAAAATGGAATTATTTATATTTTAAATTTCATAATGTCAATTACAATATATATATATACCACATTACCCGCCTAAGGTATGTGCTTCAAATTGATAATTAAATGTCAATAATTAATTAGTTTCATATCTATATCACCCATTACCACATTAATGGAAGGTAGCATAGTTAAAACTAAATTATAGAATATTCCTTAAATGGGTTAAATGAATGGGTGAATTCTACTTGGATTTTTCACTGTAATGAATGTCAAGGATTAAACTAAATGACTTGATTAAAATATTTTTTGTGTCCCGACCTTATCACACTAATGAAAGGAAATGATTCAACTGAATGAAATATTACTTGACTTCATAATCAAATAGGAATTGCCTAACTCGACTTCGCCCATGATTCTCATCAAAAAATTCCATGATCACTTAGGAACCCCATTCTAATTCAAGGATATGGATTTATTCGGTTGAGACCCACCTAGATCACGATCATCGTATTTTCTTGGATGCTAGATATGTTACCGTAGGATCCCTCATGTAGTGCTATAGGATATCAGGGATACACTACTTGGATCCCCTCAATATCATTATAGGATGCCCTAGATACATGCCTTGGATCCATCATTGACCAGTAGGTTCCATGGATACATCTCATAGGGCCTTTTGTCAACATAGCCCCATCATACCTCTGATGATCACCAATGACTCAGTAGTCACCTTATATGTGGAATTCATTGAAATATTCCCCTAGGATTACAATATTACCCAATTCTAGGCTACAGTTACTGCTGAGCTGGTGACCCGTGGGGTCTATGTTTCCATGGCCATTACCTTGAAACTCTCACTATCTACACCATAACAATATTATGTAAGTGCGGGACATGCCTCATGTAACCTATTAATATAAACTAGTAATTGATTAATGAAATGGACTAGTTTCATTCAAACACTAGTTGAGGGATAAATTAGGTACTCGGTTATTTAGGTATATTGTACTGTTTTACTTTATAAATTCATGCTTTCACACTTACATTTCCATTACACGTGCCTGATATTGTATACATTGTTGGTGGTGACCCCCTGAGATTCATCTAGGGAACCGTTTGGTACCCATAGAAGATTACATGGAAATAGGTGCTGACAAAGGGAATCAAACGGATTCAAACACTTTTTTTTCTATTTTGAATGGAGATTGATGGAAGATGATAGAGTCAGATCTCAAGATTATTTGGATAGTATTTCATTTACTTTATAACTTTTGGAACATGTTATTCCGAATTTTTTATTCATGATTTTCATCATTATTCTATTGGACATATCATTATATGTTATTGAATGTTACTAATGTTTTTTCAGTTATTACTATTGTTTTCTCTACATTTATATTTTTCATCTATTTAATTATATTTCCACAACTATTTTTATATGTTTACTCTAACCCTCTATGATAAACTTGGGTAATGAGGGCATAGCCTCTCCCAAACACACACACCCTATGTCCTCGCTTCTATTTTTCATCCCCTAGCATTCAAGGATATATGCTGGAGGGAATGCTACCCACCGGGCTCAGGGCACCTTAAAGTGGCATACGGGTTCCAGAAACTACAAAGTGGAATCATTGGAGTTTATTTCCATACTTTAATATTTAGAGACATCATATTAGAGATTAAGAACGCTTGGGACATAGACATATTCCATTCATGGGTGTCGCGAACCCATGATTGGGGTAAAAACCAATATGAAAAAATTATAATTATTTTTCTACTTTTAACTACAACTATTGATATTATTTCACCCTTGGGTGACACATATGTTGTCAGATGTTTTTTGTGTATTAATCATTTTGTGAATTTTATTTTATTCTAGGCTTGATGATATCAGGGTATAGAGAATTTCTACATGAATCATTAGAGCACCTTGAATTCACATGTCATGCATATTGTCATGCCATATAGGTGAATTTTTATGATTTGCATTGCATGATATGCTTGTGTTTGTGGAGTGATGATGTGATAGATATCTTATGATTCTATTACTCTTTCAAACTATTCAGTTATTTCCTATCTCAATTAATGAGGTGTATAGGACCTCATAGGGTTGGATAAGTAATTTAACTAGTTGACCCATTAGGCTATAAATAAATGGGTGTCATATCTAGTTATAAGTGCATGGGAACTGATTAATTAGAATAGACTATCAATTATTAAATTAATCATGACACCTAAAATGAAATTTTTGCACATCCTACTCCCTCTATGGAATGTTTATGAAATTTAAAGGAGTGCTACAACGAATTAAATGAATAATGAAATGAAACAGATATTTTAGAACATACCAATTCATGGACATCTATCTTTGTATTTGGGTAGTATTACTTTGGTAGTGAGTTTTATGGTGTTTATATTTCTATAGTGATTCATTCTTTCTTCATATTCTTGTTTTTAGTAATGTGTTGGTAGTTATATATCAATGTCACCATGACCACCTCGTGTCATATTTCGGGATAGTGGTGATGACCATGCTCCAAACATGGTGGTCCTTGAGCGACTAGTGTTACCTCCAGAAGTTACACATGACGAACCTTGTTATATACATATGTTGGGAACTACGACACATGTTCATGATAGTTTCCCAAGTCTAATGAAGTCCATGCATGGTGCACCATGGATTGCAGCTATGATGGATGATCTGACTCGAGAGTTCTAGCAGCAGAATCCTCATACATTCTCAAGGGATGGTGGTCCGCAGGATGCTAAGTCATGTCTAGAAGACATTGAATCTATCTTTGAGGATACGGAGATGCCTCAATAGTGGAGGATTAACCATTCTACATAAAAGATTCGGGATTTGTCCAAGCCTTGGTGGGATGTAAATACCCATGCCAGTCGTCATCATGAAATGTTATGGTTTGATTTCTAGACTGCCTTCTATAATCAATTCTTTCCTCATATGTTAAATGATGATAGATCCAGAGAGTTCATGCATCTTGAGTTGGGTTCAATGGAACTTATGGAGTATTAATCACATTTCACAGATTTTTAGTGATTCACACCACTTCTATATGGTGATCAGGTTTTCCAGGATAGATTCTTCAAGGATGGGATCTAGTACACCATCCATACGCATGTCAATGTATTTACCCTTCTCAAATATTATGAAATAGTTAATTTGTCTCTTATCACTGAGTATAACTTGAGGGAATACAATAGTACCATGTTTAAATAATCAGTGCCAGATCAGGCCAGTAGTTCTTCTAGTCGAAGTAAGTGTTCCCTTGAGATTTCTCATTATGGGAGTGACAACCAAAGTGTCTGTTTCGACAAATCTAATGTTTTTCATCACTGTGGATGATGGAGGGATTTAAAGTATCAATTTGATAGAAACCCAATAGAGTGTTAGTCTTGTGGATTTGTGGGGCATATTCATCATTTCTGTGGGACCTCTCCACCAGCATTGAGTGGAAATGGATCTACACCAGCTCCACCTTCATGATAGATTTATTTTATTCCACTGTATGAGGGAGTAGTAATAACACTAGCAGGTCTAGCCATGGAGGAGGTCATGGACATGGTATCAAGACCCCTAATCATCATCAGCCCTAGTAGAGAAGTTCTGTTCAGGTAATTCCATCTATTTCACATTGTCATATATCAGGTTAGCTTCATTAACTTCAACAAATACATGAGGGTAAGTCCACGGGGCCATCTACAAGACAAGGTAAAATACTAGTATCCTCTACTATTCTATCTGTATTGTTTTATATAGGGGATTCGAACTCATTTACCTCAGTATCCATTATGGAAAGTCTCAAACTAGAGATACAATATCACTATGGTGTAATGACTCTAGATATCCTATATGGGGTACGAACATAGGGCATACGCTAGTGTATGGACCATCCCCTTGAGGTAGGCAGCAACCCTTTATTATATAACCTCTCGGTTCTCATGATGACTGGATTATATGTAATTCTAGGAATGGACTGGTTGGTTCAATATCATGATTTTGTAGACTTCTATAACTGTAGAGAATATTTTATATCATTAGAGGGTAGTAGTTATCTACATAAGGGTGAGTGGGATGTCCATGAATCTTGAGCTGGACTAGAGCATCATGGGATAGGTGGAGTGATGGCCAGAACACAAATATCTTCAAGGAGGATTAGGTTTTACGAAAAAATGATTTCACTCTTGTAAGGGATAATTTTTAAGATATCATTCCGAATGATTATTTTGGATAACCTCCTGAGAGAAAGGTAGAGATTAAAAATGATTTTGTTCTATGATTAGATCTATTATCTATTCCGCTGTATAGGATGAAACCTACTATGCTTTAGGGTAACAATATGAATTTAGAGGATTTAGAGGCCAATGGTTTTATACGGCCCATCACATCCTCTTGGGGGTCACTAGAAATTTTTTCCATGAATCCAGATGAAACCTTACGTCAATTCATGGACTATAAATTTTTTAAAAAGATTACAGTAAAGAAAAGATATCCACTTCTTCAAATTGAAGATATCTTAGACTATCTCCAAGGAGAAATAGTCTTCTCGATGATCAACCTGAGATCAGGTTTCCATCAGGTGTGAGTCATACCATTAAAAATATTGTGAAAAATATTTCTTTTAGGTAAGGTCTATATGAGTACCATGTTATGTAATTCGGTCTAATGAACATGACTACAATTTTCATGGATATGGCATATACTATGATACTCCTATATTTGTATTATTTTGTTGTGGACTTTTTGGATGTCATATTGGTGTAATATCATAGTCGTAGAGACCATGAAAATCATCTTGAGACCATTATAACTACACTAAAAAAGCATTATATTTACCCCAATGTTGATATGTTCCACTTATGGATTGAAAAAGCTCACTTATTCAGTCATATTAACTCAGAATCAAAAGTATCTATTGAACTGGAAAAGGTGATTTATATAGTTTTTTGGGAGCATCAAAATAATGTGATTGATATAAAAAGTTTCATGGGGATGGATGTATATCACATGAATTTCATAAAGGACCTATCAAACCTTGATTCACCCCTTAATGGTCTTACAAATAAGGGTTCCTTGTTCATTTGGTCAGTAGAATGAATGAAATCTTTTCTGGAGAAAATAGGGAGCCTCACCTCTTCACCATTTCTAATTCTTCCCAAGCCTGGTATAGGTTATACCATCTTTTGTGATTCATAATGAATCGATCTAGGAGTAGTGACGATGCAGGAGGACAAAGTCATTTCATATGGATCTCGGCAGTTGATGCCTCATGCGATAAATTATGCAACACACGACCTTGATCTAGAAATTGGTTTAAATGCCTTATGTTTCAAGAGACATTATCAGTTGGGTGAGTTCTTTATAGTGTTAACAGACCACAAGAGCATAAAATATATATTTTCACAACATGAATTGAACCTTAGACAATGAATATTGGTTGACTATCATATTTCTATTGATTTTGAGTTTGCCAATGTTTCGGGAAAGGGTAATGTAGCTGCGGATGTGTTGAGTCAGAAAATTCAGACAAAGGCCATATGGGAATCCATTAATGAATATAAGTTAATTGCCCTATTTTATGAGATTCATCTATTGTTTCATGACATTCATGAGATGTGTTACATGTTATCCTTCATAATTACACCTTCAATCCTTGAAAGGTTGAAGGGTATGTAATTTTTTGACCTTTAAGGCTTGGTTCTCTGTCAGAATATATTGGGAGATAACCCAACTACAGATTGGTCTATGGACAAAGACAAAATCTGGAATCTATGTGAATATAGATATGATTCTATAGATATGAGAGAGGATTGGATGATGGAGTCACACCCTTCTCAACGGTGAGTACATCCAGGTATCTCAATGATATATCAAGATATGTGACACCAGTATTGTTGGCATGTGATGAAAGATCATATAACAAGATTTATCAATAGTTTTTCCACTTGTCAGTATGTGAAGTCAACTTAGTAGAGACCTACAGGCTTGATATTGACACATACAGTCACAAAATGTAAAAGGGAAGATGATACTATGGATTTCATAGTCATCTTACTTAGGTCAGCAAGGGGAAGTGATGCAATCTGGGTACCCATTGACCACCTAATGAAATTATTCAACTTATTTCTTATTTGAGAGACCATCTCAATTGATGAGTTGGGTAAACTATATGTATATGATATCATACAACTATGCTGGGTTCCATGTAGTATCGTTTTAGATAGGGATGATCATTTTACATCACTGTTCGAGAAGGGATTGCCGAAGGATATGGGAACACATGCAATTTTATGCACATCTTTTCACCCTACGACCAATGGACAATCATAACTAAAAATATACGTTCTTGATGATATTCTCCAAGAATGTGTCCATGATTTTGGTTGTTCTTGAGAGAAGAATGCCACCAACATCATGTTTTCTTATAAAAAACTATTTGGTGATAATTTAGATGGATCCTTTTAAGGCCTTATATAGTAGGTCGTTTCGTTCACCCCTTGTGCTTGCTAGTGCCATGTGAGGTAGACCTAGAAGGTCCTCATCTCATTTAAGATATTTCTGAGAATGTTCAACTGATCAGAAATTTTATGACTACTACTTAGTCTACACAACTATATTGTGCCGATTACGGTTGAAGAACTCTATTTTTCAAGGTTGGTGATCATATTTTTTTAGGTATCACCTGCTATACGAAATAAATGGTTATAAAAGTAGTGAATGTTGTTTCCTCATTGTGTTGGGTCGTTCGAGATTCTAGAGTGAGTTGGACAAGTATACTATTGGTTTCTACTACGTTAGAGGTACCATTCCATGGACAATGTCTTTAATGTTTCACAACTTCTCTAGTATAATTCTAATATGTCTCATACTATTGATCCTAATGAATTTGAGTAAGATGTTTATCCTAATGATGAAGAGTTTCCAGTATGCATTATTAGCAGGACCATGTGGGTTCTCAGAGGCTGATATATCACTTCATTAGAGGTTAAAATACCTATAAAACTGATTACATGATGAGACATGTGAGATGGAAGCCAACATATGTTCCGAATGGAAAGATTTGTTATAATACAATGTTTCTCCAACCATGAAGGTGAACTCAAAGGCAAGTTTTTTAATGGGGGATGATTTGTATGATCCTCAGTTTTGAATTATGTATGGATCACTTAATTTTTAGTCTAAACCATTAATTTTGAAGGCTCCCTTCTACCCAATTAATCGTACACAGTTTGTGCATGATTTATCAAAACATGCAAAAAAACCATGCACATGATAATATTTGCGTAAATTTTAAATTTTTCATTTATTGATAAACTAATACTTCTTCTTCTTCTTAATAAAATAGCTATTGTGAATAATCCCTTCTCATATAAATATGGATATTTTTGACGGCCAAATATATGGATTCAAATATCTCCTTTTCCTTGGATCTGATCATGCTATTATTTATCATGTTGGACGCACAAGAGTAAGTACTAAAGACCTCTTTTTCCATCCTCCTTAAATTTTTCTCTCGACCAAGATATCAGGGTATTGGTGTTTTTCTTTTTTTCCTAGATCTAGAATGATCTGACCCAAATAAAGGTCTAGCACTATAAGAAGATAATTTTACTAGCCTAAGGTGTGTTGTTTATAACTCCTCCCTAATGTTCATTGATTTCAGATGTGTTGTGTGGGCCCCACTGATTTGATTAGGTGCTATTTATTGAATTTATATTTCATTATTACTATGATTAGAACTATATATATATATATATATGAAAGTTTCATATATGTGATTAATTTTTGGTTTTTATGACCAAAAATCCATAACATATATGTCAAATGTAATTACATGATTGTTTTTTAATATTTTATCATGTGTGTTCCATTTTTTAGGTGGGCACTGACATGACCATTATAAGGGAAATATTTTCTATCTTAACTAGCATCATTTATATTATGAATTTCATAATTGAAAGTACCATGTATCTGTAAAACTTCACCCAACTAATGTAAGTGCTTCAAATTTATATTTGAATGTGAATGATTAATTTTTTTCATATCAATAACACCCCTTACCACATTAACGAATGGTAGTGGAATGAACCTCTAAATTATGGAATATGCATTAAATGGATTAAATGAATGGTCACATGATACGTTTACTTATCACACTAATGAATGGAAATGTTTACCCAAATGACTTCTTATAATTCTTACATGCTACCAGACCTTATCACACTAATAAAAAAGCATGGCTTTAAACGAATTAAATATTACATAGATTCATAATTAAACATGGATGTACTGACATGATATCACATTGGATTTTGATCATTGAATGACATGAGCTCTTGAGAAAACTATTCTGCTTCATGGATAATACATGGTTAGGTTGAGACCCACCAAATCCTGATCCCTATCTTTTCATTGTTGCATGTATGATATCATAAGATGTCTCATGTCATACTATTGGATTCCATGGATACACTCCTTGGATGCCTTAATTTTTATTATAGGATTCAAATGTTAAACTCCATAGATCATCTATTCATATGTAGGTTCCTTTATTACATCCCATAACCCCTTGTCCCTTATTATCATCCCTTACCTTGGACAATCACCTTGGATTAAGTAGGCACCATATTGTGGAATGCATTAGAATATTTTCCTTGTATTGAACTCTTACCCCAAGTGAGGCTATAGTTACTACTATGTTTTTGACCCTTGAGTTCTACACTTCCTTGGTAATTACCATGTAATATTCACTCTCTAAACCATCATGAGACTATTTCTGCAACCGCCTTTCCTCACATTACCTATTAATATACAAATGTGATTTATTTAAGAAATGTACTGGTCACATTCAGAAACAAGCTGGGGGATGAATTAGGTACTTGGGTATTTAATTACACTGTAATAAATTAATTCATACATGTATGAATTCACATAGTTACATCTCCATTACATGGTCCGGATGTCATAGACACCATTGGTGGTTTCCCACTGATATTTATCTAATTCCATCTGTGGGCACCCTTTGGTACCCAAGGAATATTACAAGGTTGTAGGTGTTAAAAATGGAAGCATACATCTTTAAACACTTGATTTATATCTATTTTCTAGATATTGATAACAGATGACATTGTCGGAGCTCATGATGCGTGGGATAATCTTTGATTTCATTTATACATTGTGGAATATGATATTCATGTTTTTTGTATCCTTATTTTCCATGTTTCTGGTACATGAAATATATTTATATATTTTTGAATTATATTATAGTTGTTTCAGTTATTATTATTGTTGTCTATACTTTTCGTATTTTATATCTTTTTACTTATATTTCATCTCTTATTTTCCTATGTTTACTCTCACCGTCCGCAGTACACTTTGGTAATGAATGAATTGTCTCCCTATAGAAACACCCTAGTAAATCGCTGCTAGATGGTTGCCATTGGTGTTTGGGGACATGCATTTGAGTCCATGTGGCCCACCGGGCTTGGGGAACCCTAAATTGGAATTTGGGTTTGAGGATATTTCTCTTCATAAATTTATAAAATTTCACTTAATGATCTATTATGATACCAGAATATTACCTAATCTAATATTTTGTAGTATTACCATAAATTTCTTAAATTGTGGAGATTTTTGATGATCAATGTTTGGGATTCAATGATATCATTCATCTAGGATCCTATTGTGCTTTCTTTTGTCACATTGGATTCCCAACAGTAAGTATTGTAGTCCCATTAAGTTGTTCCCTTTTTCTTTTTCTCTCGACCAAATATCAGGGTTTGGGAAATTTTTACATTTCATAGATGTACTCTTATTAGAGAAAAATTATTTGATAATACTAGAGGGTAAGGATCATATAACCCGAAGGTGGGTTGTATATAAATCATCCCTAATGTTTGTTGATTTTGTATTTTTTTGATTGGGACCCAGTAATTTCACCAGCTATCATTTATTGAATTTATATTCAATGTGTATAATCATCAGAATCATATAGATATGATATTTCCATATACATTGTAAATTGATAGTGGTTATAAACAAAAATCCTTTCTTCCATGTTGCATGTCATGCAATATTTGGGTTTATAGTGTTTAACACTTTTGAGCCACCATTCAGGTGTGTCGTGGCTTGTACATTCTAAGGGTAATATTTTATATATTAAATTGCATTTTTATATTGTTATTTTCATAATGTAATGTACCATTTATTGTTAACACTTGACCCACCTATGGTAATTTATCTAGTTGATTATTAAATTTAAAATTGAAATTAGCATGTATATTGAGTACATGACTTGACCGAATTAATTATTAATGATTAATTGGATTAATATCTGGGTCACCCCTTTCCACATTAATAGAAGATAGAGGAATGAACCACGCATATGGAATATTCCTTGAAGGTATTTAATGGTTGAACTATATTTGTCCTTGTCACACTAATAAAAGGAATGGCATATACCAAATGACTTGTTTAAAAGGTTGTATACTTCTTGACCTTATCACTCTAATGAATGGCAGGGAATGAACTGATGTAAATATTAAATGAAATCATTTTTTAATTGCAATGGCATGCCTTAAGCTATACATGGATTTTTATATGAGTATTATATGAGCAATCAGGAACCCCATTCCAATTCAAGGATATGGCTTGCATAGATTGATACTGACCGAGATCATGATCTATCTATATTCTTGGATTCCTAGTAATAAACCATATGATCCACCCCTATTATTACATGATGCCTTGGATACACACCATAGATCCAGAATTGACTTGTAGGTTACATGGTTACATACCATAGGGCCTTGTCCCTACTTATCGCCATGGCAACCTAGGTAATCCGACGATGAAATCATACCACTTCATTCCTATTTGGGAGACCTTCTATGTTTAAGAGCTGGGAAGACTATATGTCCATGAGATCATATGATTACACAAGGATTCATGATCTATCATTTCAGATAGGGATACCCGTTTGACATCATGGTTCTGTCTGGGATTGCAGACGGCTATAGAAACATAGATTGTTCTAAGCACAACTTTTCTCCCATGGACCAATCGAAAATAGAAATGGATAATACAAGATCTAAAGAATATTATATGATCATGAGTCCTTTATTTCAGCTCTTAATGAGAGAATAATATCCATCCCAACAATTTACCCATTAATAAAATATTTCAGATGAATATTCATAAGGAAAATTTTTAGGACTTATATGGTAATCCATGCCACTCACCCCTATGCAGGATAGAGGTAGGTGAGGTAGCCCTACTAGGTCCTCTTCTCGTTCAGGAGACATTAATGTTGGTTCAACTAAATAGAAAGTGCATGAATACAACTCGATCTAGTAAAAAATCTTATGCTGATATCCATTGATGACCACTAGACTTCATGTTTTAGGATCATATTTTTCTTTGGGTAACACCCAAGATAGGTTATCGAAGGTTATAGAAGCAGGGGAAGGTCTTGACCCATTTGGTAGGGCCTTTTGAAATTATAGAGAGAGTAGAGGTAGTTGCCTATAGATTTCTACTACCTTAGAGGTAAAGTACCATGCATGATGTTTTTCATATTTCATAGATTCTCTAATAACATGAAAAATCATATCACACTTTTTAAACTGAAGAAGTTGAATTAGATGTTGATGGTTCTATTAAAGAGTACCCAATATGCATTGTTGAACAGATCATGAAGGCTATCCAAGGCCAGTCTATCCCAATATTATAGGTCCCATGGAACCATGATTGAGTAAAATGGGAAATTTGGGAGTGTGAAGCCGATGTACATGCCCAATGGATAGAATTTTTCTCATACAATGTTTCTCCAACCATGGAAGGTGAACTGAGGGATGAGTTCTTTTAAGGGGGAAGATTGTAAGAACATGTTTTTTACTCAGGTATGGATCCCTTATTTTTTAGTCTAATTCATTAAGTTGTACCTAAAATAGATTCTTAATGGTGTAGTAATGGTCTCCAGGGTGTCCTGGGAATCTTCAAAGCCCACACCCTATATTTTAGGATAAAGGCCTATCACATGATTTACTGTAAACCATACAAGAATTATAAAAAAATTCTAAACCATGTAGAATGTGTAATTCTAGAAAAATCCACATTGCACAATTAGTTCACGAATGTGTGGACCAACCATGTGATAGCCCATTTTTTATATATATTGACCCTATACTTTTACACAAAACATTACAAGATGTTATTCATAACAAAACATTATATTACATGTCAGGGATTGCAAAGTCCAGTGTCTTGGAAGACTAGGTTCATAAAACCTAAAACCTGGGACTAAAAAAGCACTTCATTGTTTAATCTTCATAAGTAGATCCCATGTTATTTCTATCCCTTACATTATCATAGGGTACCCTAGGGATCACATGAAAAATGGGATGAGATATAATCCTAGTAGGGAATAAACATAAGAATAAGGCTTTAGCACATGGGTTATAGATCATGAAATAATGATAGAAATAATCACATTGCATCATAACATATAAAATTCGGATAATATAATCATTAAATCATAGGAATGTGGAACCAATATGAAACATGAATTTATAACTAGTCAATGATCGCTGCAAATAGAGGAGAACATGTCCTGGTTAACCACCCAGACCGCTACACATGGTAGCACGAGTCAAGTCTAACTTCCCAGATCATTGAAAATAATATCTCATGAGACTCAAAAATACCCAATTCATTGAAAGGGAATTATTGTTGATGATTTTTTTGATTTCATATACACCTTGAAAGGGCTGCATAGTTATTGATTCATTATGTTGGAAAACTCTGACAATGGTCATATGGGATGATAGTGATGAATTCAAGTAAATGTACCTATCTTATGAATTGTATATAGAGTTTCATGATAATCACAAGAATTCTAACCTCTCATCCATGAAAGTTACCAATTATCTTTTGGAGAAGGTGAACAATAGACTGTTTTCTAATCATGACGTCTTTGTACCCCATGAGAGTATATTAGGAGATAACCCACCTCTGGACAAGTCTGCGGATAGAGATAGAGTCATGTGTCTATGTGGACACTTACAGGTTTCTATAGATATGATAAATGAGATGATGAATTATTCATATGATTATCCATGGGAAATTCATCCATGCATCTAGATGATGTATTGATATATGTGACCCCAATATTGGAGGCATGGGATGAAATGTGAAATTCCATGATTTATCACAATGTGTTCCACAATTAGTGGGTAAAGGAAGATAACTAGAGACAGTTAGTGTTTCTACAGCCACTTCATGTCCCGAAATGGAAATGGGATGATGTTTCTATGGATTTCATAGTTGTCTTATTGTGGTTGTTGAGGGGTAGTGATGCTATCAAGATATTCAATTACCAACTAAAAAAATCATCCCAATTCATTTTTATTTAGGATAATTTCTCAGTTGATGATCTTGGAAGACTGTATTTTTATTAGATCAGATAACTACATGAGGTTCCACGTAGTATCCTTTCGGATATGGATTCCCGTTTCACATCATCTTTCTATAATTTTTTGAAAAAATCCATGGGAACTCATGTAATTATATTAAAATCAACTCACACTTAGACTGATGGAAAATTAGAAAGGAAAATATATGTTCCATAGGATATGTTCTGAGAATTTTTCCTTGATTCTAGCGATTCTTGGGAAAAGCATATCCCTCTCCCTATTGTCGCCTATACTAATATATTTCATGTGACAATTCAGAAGGATATTTTTGATTCATTATATTGTAAGACATATCGTTCACCCTTGTGCATGCTAGAGGCAGGTGAGGTATCCATACTTGTTTCTTTTCCTCGTTCAGGATATTCCAGAGTAGATTCAGCTGATCAAAACGCTTATGAATACTGCTCAGTCTAGAAAAAAACTTTATGTTGATCGATATCGATGACCTCTAAAGACTGAGGGTGGGGATCATGTTTGTATTCAGGTATCTCCCAAGATATTTTATAGATTATTATAAAATAAGGTAATGATGTTTCCTTGTTATGTTAGGATATTCAAAATTCTAGAGATATTTGGGATTTTGGCCTAATAGTTGCTAATACCTTAGAGGTACCATTATATGAAAAACGTATTTCATGATTCATGTCTTTTCAAGTATCATGATTATTTAACCCTTACATTTTATCCTGAGGAATCAGAGTATGATTCTGATGAAACCTTTTAAGATAATCCATTACACCTCATTGACTAGAACAAAATGGTTATCTGAGGTTGGAATGTCCCTCTAATTTGGGTTCTATGACAATACAACTGAGTACATGATGGGATTTTGGATGGGGACATCAATATATGATCCCAATCACCATATTTGTTATCAGAATATATTTCTCAAACCCTGGAAGGTGAAATTCAGGAAGAGTTCTTTTAAGTGGGATGATTGTTAGAACATGATTTTTCAATATGGTATAAATCCCTTTATTTGTTGTCTTAATCTATACTTTGGACCCAATATAGATGAAAAATGGGGTTATAATGGTCTCTGCGGTTTCTAGGAAATTTTTGATGCATGGAACTCTTATTTTTATGGAAAACATGCATGAAACCCATTTTAGTGTAAATTGTGATGGAATAATGTATGGCTTAGAATGTTTTGTGGATTATATTTTTTCATATGTAACAACCTTGCATGGTTAGATCGTGGACGTTTGAACTATCTGTGTGAGATCCCCTTTTTCTAAGGTACTCGTCGATGGTTTTTGCAAGGTTTTTTAAAAACATGAGGAGAAAAGTAAATAAGCTATGTTATGGAAAAAAATTTCTTTTTTTTCAAGTATTTTTCCAATACACATAGGAAAGGTAATATGGCTGCAGATGCACTAAGTTGGAAGACTAATGCACAAGACATAAAAGAAGCCAATGTTGAATAGAAGTTAGTGGCCCTATTTTTTTGAGATGCATCATGAGTTCCATGATAGTCATGAGTAGTCTCACCTATCATCATTGACAACTACCACTTCCCTCCATGATAATGTGAATAGTAGAATGTTTTTTAGATCCTATGAGAATGGTAATATATGGGAGTATATCAAGGGATAACCCACCTTCAAATAGGAATGTGGATAGAGATGACATCCTGAGTCTGTGTGGAAATATTTAGGTTTGTACTGATATCATAGAGGAGTTAATAAAGGAGTCTCATGCTTCTCAGTGATAATTTCATCAAGGAATATCAAATATGTATCAATATATGTGATGTTATTATTGGTTTCCGAGGATGAAACATTTGATATCATTTTTATCAATAGGTGTTCTACCTATCATCAGGTGATGGAGGAGAACTTGAGTCCAACAGGATTACAACATCCTCCTCTAGTTCCAAAATGAAAATGGGAAATTGTTGATATGGATTTTGTAGTTACCTTACCTAGGATGTAGAGGGGTAGAGATTCTATATGTGTAGTCATTTACTGACTAACGAAATCATCCCACTTAATTCCAATATGAGAGACTTTCTCAATTGATGATCTTGGAATATTATATGATCAAGAGATCATACGACTTAATGGTGTTCCGTGTACTATTGTTTCATATGGTGATGCTCATTTCAAATCATGGTACAATATGGGATTTCATAAGTATACGAGAACACATGGGCTTCTAAAAAAATTCCACCCTCATACTGATGGACAATTAGAACAGAAAATACAATTTCTAAAGGATATGTTATGAGCATGTGTACTTTATTTATGAGGTTTTTGGGAGAATCCTATCCATCTTGTTTAGTTTTCCTATAATAAAATCTATCAGGTGACAACTCATATGGTTCCTTTTGAATCCTTATATTTTGGTCCATGTTGTTCTCCCTTGTACTAGAAAGATGTAGTTGAGGCAACCCTGCTAGGTCCTTGTCTTGTTGAGAATTATTTCAAAGCATGTTCAACCGATAAGATTGCATATTATTACTGCTCAGTATAGACATAAATCCATTTCTCATCAATGATGATGTCCTATTGTGTTTGAGTTCAGGGATCATGTTTTTATTTGGGAATCGCCCAGTCTAAGGCATAGATGGTTACCAATGAAAGGGAGGTTGTAGCCACGTATGGTAGGGCCTTTTGAATTTAAATAGAGGGTAATATTGGTTTCCTATATTTTTATACTACATTTGGGGAACCTTTCCATTCAATATGTCATTCCAGTTTCACTGTTTGAATATATCATGTCGAACCATCTCATACTTTTCATCCTGAATAATTTGATTGTTATATTGATCCTACCTTTGAGGAGTATCCAGTACACATCATTGATCAGAGAACCAAGGATATCTGAGGTCAGTTTGTCCCTTTAGTGTTGTTTCTTTCATAGCATAGATGAGTACCAGATGAGACTTGGGAGTGGGATGCGGATATACATTACCAAAGGCTAGAATTTTTTTTTTCAGAAAATGTTTCTCCAACCTTGGAAGGTGAACTCCTGGATGAGTTTTTTTAATGGTGGAATATGTAAGAACCCAGTTTTTCAATCTGGTATGAATTCCATAATTTATATAAAAATCAATAATTAGGACATAAAATAGATACCAAATGGGTTAATAAATGTCACATGGGTTTCTAAGGTATGTTCTAAGCCCCAACCCAATTTCTGGGACGAATAGGCCTCACACACAATTTTTTGTAATCCGTGATGGAATTCCACATGGTTCGGAAAAGCATGTGGATTGTGTTTTTCAAGAAAGATCAACCTCTCATGGTAAATGCAGGGTCATGAAGCCTAATCAGGCTTGTTCCCATTCTTTCTAGGTAACCTTCTATGGTTTTAACATGTATTTTCAAACCATGCGGAAAAATCGTGCATAGTCTTATTTTTTGGTAAATTTTCAATTTTTTCCTTAATGATCAATTAATCCTCCTTCATCATCCAAATAAGTAAAGCATCAGTATAAATCCCCTTTTCTCTCAATTTAGATATTTTGAAAAGAAAATATAGGGATTCAATGATCTCATTAGTTCAAGATTTGATCGAGCTTATGTTTATCATCTTGGATACACAACGATAATTACTGAAGACCTCTTATGTCGTCCTCCTTTTCATTTTATCTCGACCAAGATATCAGGGTATGAGAATTTTTATATATTTCTTATATATAATATGATCCAATCCAGATAAAGGTAAATAAAAAAGTAGGAGTAGGTATTTAAAACAGTAAGTTGTGTGGTCTATAACTCCTCCGTAATGTTCCTTGATTTTGGATTTGTCATATGGGGCCCACTGATTTTATCAGGTGCCATTAATTGAACCTATATGCCATATTTATACAAGTTAGAACAATATAGACATGAAATTTTCATATATGTTGTTAATATTGTTTTTTTATGGCCACAACTCTATCTTTTTAATGATGAGGGTTATTCCATAATTGTTGTTCAGTGTTTGGACATGTTTGCACCACCGTTAAGGTGTGCCTTGGCATGACCATTCAATGGGTAAGAATTTATATATTAAATGTATTCATTTATATTGTGAATTTAATAACGGAATTCACAATGTAGTTTTACCACATGAACACCTAAGGTATATTATTCAATTTATTTTTAAATGAGAAAAGGAAATTGGAATGTATATTGAGTATATGACCTGACCGAACTAAATATGAATGATTAATTGGATTCATATCCATAGAAACCTACAACACAATAATGGAAGGTAGTGGAATAAACCTTGAATATGGATTATTCTATTAATGGATTAAAATGGATTCATGATACTTTTCTTTATCACACTAAATAAAGGAAAGGATTGTACCATATGAATTAATAAAAAGGTTGCATGTTGCTTGAACGTATCACACTAATGTAAGGTAAGGATTGAATAAAAGAAGATACCACGTGACTTCATAATTAAATAGGAATGGCCTGACTCAATATCATATTGTATTTTTATCAGATAATTCCATTATAAATCGCGAACCACATTCCGATTCTGGGATACAATTTGCTTAAGTTAAAACCCACCTAGATCCTGATCCTTGTCTTTTCCTAGATGCATGGAATGATACCATTGTATCCATCATGTAGTACTAAAGGATTTCAGGGATACCCTCCTTAGATCCCTACAATATCAGTATAGTTTTCCTTGGATACACTCCTTATATCCATCATTGGAAAGTACGATGAATGTTTAATGCACATCGTGCCCAATCATTACATAGAACTGTTTTTCCTAAGTTTTCACCTTAGACTCGGTAGGCACCTCATTCTAGTATTCCTAGGATAACTCTCCTTGTATTACACACTTATCCTATACCGTGCTACATTTATTACTGAGTTTGTGACCCTTGAGGTAGTCGTTTCTTTTATTTTTACCGAAAGACTTCACTATTAAATATCATTGGTCATGGTTTCAATGTTTCATATTTGAACATTCCCCATTTATAATATCATTAGGTTATGTTATTGTGAAATTTTAATCACATGGCCTATCAACATAAATTTTTAAATTCATAATTTATGTCTTTTTTATAGGATCGAAAACCAACTAGTGGATTAAGAAGGTAGTTCTGTATTTAGTTACATTGTACTACTTTACATTACATATGCATTCACGCACATTGTTAAATATCCATTACACAAGATGGATGATATAGACACCGTTGGTGGTGGCTGATTGATATTTTTCTCACACCCTCTCCATGTGTCGTTTGGTAAATGAGATAGATTACATGGTTGTAGGAGTTGATAAAGTGAATCATACAACTTTGAACACCTTATTTCATGTTTTTTAGTATGGAGTTTGAAAGAAATGGAATGATTTGGAACTCTAGATTCATGTGATATTCCTAGATACATTATACTTTGTGAAACATGTTATGCATGTTTTTGGTATCCATGGTTTCTATATTTTTATTATATGAAAAATCATCATATATTCTTGAAAGTTATTAAACATCATTCAGTTATTATTATGGTCGTCTGTACTTTTCTGTAGTGCATTTTGTTTACTTAAATTTATTCTATTATTTACCTATGTTTACTTTCAACCTCTATGCTAAACATTGGTAATAAGGGAATAATCACCCCACAGGCACACCCTAGGCCCCTGATACTAGTCCGCATGCTCTAGAATTCATAGAGATGCGGTTGAGGCCAGGTGTCCAACTGAGATCGGGGCACCCTAATGTGGATTATGGGGTTGGTACGTCAAAAAGTTGTATTAGAGGAGTTCCATTTCTTGATTTAATATTTTCATGAAATAGATTGGAGATTACACTACTACAAAAACTGGCTTCTGCGCCTCTGGGTACGGGCGACCGCCATTGGCGGTCGCTAATACGGAAATTAATGGGCGGGATTTTTCCCGCCCTATCGTTTCTCTCTTCCTCATTGCCGCGCTGGTGCCCCGCTGTCACGCCCCGCCGTCGCGGCCCGCCGTCGCGCCCCGCCGTCGCGGCCCGCCATCGCGCCCCGCCGTCGCGCTACCTCCCTCGGTCACCGCCATCCAGTCACCCCTCCCTCACATGCCATCGCCCTACCCCTCCGGCCACCCCTCCTTCACATGCCGTCACACCCGCCCCTCCCTCCGCCGCCGTAGATCCGCCATGGCCGACCACTGAAGGTCTCCGGTTCCGCCTCGTGCCCCCGCGCGTCCGTGTCGCACCCACACTATCCCGCGGACATGAAACATGATTTTTTTAAAAGGACCTTTAGCGGCCGCCATTGGCGGTCGCTATTGGTTTTTACCGACGGAGCAATTGCGACCGCCAAAAGCGGTCGCAAGGCGGTCGCTAAAAACCTTTAGCGACCGCTTTTGGCGGTCGCTATTGGTGCTTAATCTAGTAGTGTTAGTAATGCTTGGGAATTGTTCGTAAGATGTGATTGGGCATCCCTAACCCATGTTCGGGTTAAAAACCATGTTTTCTAAATTATAAAATTTTTATGCTTTTTTATATATAAGTTGATAATAATTCACCATTGGGTGACACACATGTTTTGGGGTGTTGTTGATTTTTACTTTGTGTAAGGATTTTCGTTCATCATTGGCCCGATGATATAAGGGTGAGGAGCATTATTAAATGAATCCTTATAGGACCCTATATTCAATTTTCATGTATATTTCCATGCCATATAGGTGCATTTAAATACTTATCATTTTATTATATTAAAGTGATTGATGAGTGATAGTGTGATAGATAGATTATTCTTGAATTTATCTTGGATTCAATTGATTGATTACATGTTTTAATTTAGGATGTGTGTAGACATTAATGGGTTGGTATTAGTTATTTTCCGAGCCGAGCCATTATGCTATAAATAAATGGGTGTCATTTCTAGTGATAGGTTTATTGGAACACATTCACATAAAATGAAAATCCATTATAAAGTTAATTGTGACATCTAAAATGAAATGGTTTCACATCCTTATCCCACGTAGTAATATTTATGAAATATATTTTACTGAACATTGAAATTAAATGAAAAAGAGAAATGAAACATATTCAAGAACACTTACAGATTTTTGTCCATCTAATTGGGTAGTTGGGGTCGTATGCCATGGGTAGTGAGTTTTCTTTTATTCCACATCTGTTAGTGATTATTTCATTATTTATAAGATTATTCAGAAAATTGTGTTGGAAATTATAAATCAATGCCTCCATGAAATCCTTCTATCGTAGACCATAAGGGTGGGAATGACCATGCTATAGAAGAGGTGGGCCCTAATCTTTCAAACATACATCTAGGTGTAGCATTTTAGGAAATTCCTTTTGTACCAAATTTGGGCCCAGATTACCATGATCATGATAGTATTCTATGTCTGATGCAGTCCATGAAAGGTGCTCCATGAATTTCATGCTTGATGGATGATCTGACTTGGGAGTTCCAGTAGAGGTATCCTCCTACTTTCATAGTGGATGGTGGTTTGTTGTCTGATGAGTCTTGAAAAGAGGCGACCCTATATATCTTTGAGAATCTAGATATTCCTCCAGAGTGAAGGTTCAATAATGACACATACATGCTTCAGGATTCAGTCAAGTATTGGTGGGATGTTATTACCCATGTTGGTCATCATCGGGGCATGTTATGGGTTGATTTACAGACTTCCACCAATGATCATTTCTTTCCTCAGATGATGAGAGCTAATAAAGTAAGAGTGCTTATGAATCCTGAGAAGGGTTCTATTTCAGTTACGGAGTATTCAGTGTGTTTCACTATGTTTCATCACCATTAATCTCCTCTATATAGTGATGATATTTCAATTTCTAGCCTTTTTGAGGATGGACTCTAGTATGCCATCTATATGTAGGTCAATTTAATTCACCCATGAACATTTTCAGAGATAGAAAAAACATATCTTATCACTAAGAGAGACATGATGGACAAAAATAGTGTTGGGTTTGAAATATATGTTCCATGTCATGCAATTAGTTCTTCTGGCGGCATGAAGCATTCCCTTGAGGTTTCTCATTAGGGAAGGGACAACCAAAGTGTACATTTGGAAATATTTAAAGTGTGTTATCAGTGTGGACGAAATGGGAATTAAAAGCCTCATTTTTATAGAGACCCAATGGAATGTCGTGTTTGAAACTATATGGGTCATCTCTATAATTTCTTCAAGACAATTCAACCGTAGTCGATTTAAAATGAATTCACATCCTCTCTACATTCAGGGGTGTGTTCTTTGACGCCGCATCTGGTGGGATGTTGGAATAACACCAGTAGATCTAGATGAGGAAGATGTCATTTCCATGGTTGCAGGACCCCTGATCACCAGCAGTGCCAATACAGTAGTTCAGATCATTGTATTCTATCTGTTCTATGGGGATTTGAATCAGGTTAGATGTATGCACTATAGCTGATTGTCCCGACCCGACCCAACGGGGCTCGATCCGCGACTCCCCAAGCCCACCTCCAATAGGCCAGGGGCTGGCGACCAGCGCCGAGTAGGCTATCACACACATGGGAGGCATTAGCCTAAGGTACATGTACACACGCACCCACAACCACCTCCATGAAACAGTGCAGAGATATATAAACTGGAAAGTAAATGCATGCATACAATCTATCCCAAACCAGAGTGCAACAGCAAAAGTACAAGGGAAAAACAGGGCCCACCAAAAGAAAACTACAAAGCGCGTCCAACCTGCTCTGAAGAAGGGGAACGCTGCCACAAACACCCGCCGGAAAGCTCCCTCGGCACAGCTCCGGTAAACACCCCGGTCAACTCGCTCACTAAGCTCCGCCTGCTCCGGGTCCTCCTGGGACTCCGTCAAAAGGCCTGTGGTCTGCACAAGACACAAACATGTGCGGGCAAAGCCCGTGCAGGGGTGAGTATAAACATACTCAGTAGGCACCGAAAAACCCAAAACCCAAGGGAGCAACTGATAGGCAACAGTCCGCTCAACCCAGCCAGAGGGAACCCAGACGAGAGAGAAACTCCATCTCGTGACCATCCTCGGCTAAACACAACAAGTCAGCTCAGCTCAGCTCAGTTGTATGCCCATACATACACCTTGAACAATCCAGATATACACAGCTCACGCCACAAAGACACAAGAGGTACCGACCTCATCACCAGCAACTGTCCACAACCAGGAGAGTACACCACGAACACTGTCATACCAGATGACACTCAACCGAGAGATACACTCCATCGGGATACTCGCAAACATCCCAGACGCTTACCCGTGAGACCACGCTCGTCGGATAGCATCACTGAGGAAACATCACTGAAACACCATAACCACCAAACTCCTCGGATAGGGGATCGCCGCTAGGGTCCGCTAGGAGATACCAAGACCCACTCCGGTATACGTAGCTCACAGATAGGGGATCACTCCCAGGTTCCGCTGGGGGATACCACGACCCGATCTGGAATACGTAGTTCTCACAGATAGGGGATCACACCCAGGATCCGCTGGGGGATGCCACAACCCGATCTGCACTCGACAGAAGCTTCACACTCAGATAGAGGATCATCGTCCATATAAAGATGGTCACGATGATACCGGAACCCAATCTTGGATAACTCGCGATGTAGGGGATCGAACCGACGATGCCACAACCCTACCGAAACCACGCGCTGAGTAGGGGATCGCATAACCAACGATACCGCAACCCTACCGACACCAAGCGCTGAGTAGGGGATCGTATAACCAACGATGCCGCAACCCTACTATAAACATCATGCTGAGGAGGGGATCGTAAACCCGACGATGCCACAACCCTACTATGCACGACCCACCGCGTATGGGATCATATTCCCGAATATGCCTCAAACCCTACGGGGTTAACCTGCTAGATAGGGTATCGCAGCCCGTGAATAAGCGGTCACAGCGATACCAAGAACCCGATCTAGGGTAAAGATGCTAGAAAATCCACTCCGGGCCCACCGGAGGGATACCACAACTCTAACAGTTTAAACATCCCATCGAGAGGATCACAAACCCATACGAAGGTTGTGATACCACACGAACCCTCGTAGGAACGAACCAAGGGAGAACCCTCAACCACTGCTGGTCCAAACGTCGCTAACCCGAGCGACTCTCCTCAAAGCCACACTGCGCACCTCCGAAGCCAAAACCAAGGCCACCATCGCGTTCCACGCAGAAAAACACGCAGGATAGGCTGTTTACTCGCCCGAAACGGAGCACCGATGAAAACGACACTATTCACCATAGCTAGCTCGTGCAGGGCCCACACAACGATCCCGAAACCCATCGGGCGGATCACACCACGACGATCCCCTCGGAAAAACAAGCGGAATCGACTACTCGCTCGTCCAAAACGGACACCCGGTGAAAAAGGTACTATTCACCGAAGGCCAGCTCGGGTGGGGCCCACGCCTGGATTCCGAAACTCGTCGAACGGATCGCGCCATTGCGATCCTCTCGGAAAAACACACAGGATCGACTATTCATCAGCCAAAATCGGACTCCTGGTGTAAAAGCTGCGGTTCCCCGCAAACGCCAAAACCCGGCCTCGTGGGGCCCGCACCCCGTTCGCAGTCCCAACACCCGAAAACCATCTCAAAAAGTCCGTCGTACCATCAGGGTCTCAACGCCACTGACGGCACGTCAATCGGACGCTCCGTGTAGAAGTTACAACGGCCCTAAATCGTAAAATAATAAAATAATATTATTTTATACGACGTTTCTAGCTCCTGGGCCACAATCCCGAACCTTTAAACCCTCAAAGTGAGTTCAAAAGGTCCGTATCGACGCAAGGAGCGCGTCGCCGCAAACGGCTCGCAAATCGGAGTTACGGTTTGCAAGTTACGGGGGTTTAAAGAACCCCCGGAACATTCTGGCCGGACCACCGCAGGGTCGCCGGAAACCACCGCGCCGTCGCCGGACTCCGCCGTGCCGGAGCCGGAAACCACCGCGCCGCCGCCGCGCCGCCGCAGAACTCGCCGGAATCCGCCATGGCCGCCGCGGGTCTCGCCGGAAAACTGGTTTTTTCGCCGGAAAACTTCCGGGAGCCACCGGGAGCACCCCGGTGCTCCAAATTCAGATACGAAAAAAGCTTTGGAAAGATCGGGACCCGAACTATACAACTCATATAAAAATTTGAAGAAAAACAAAACAAAAACGGGATCCGGGATTGTAAAACTCAAACCGCCTACCTTGCGGGCGAAACGCCGACGTTCTGCCTCTGATCCGCGCTCCCGAGCTTCTGTTGCGCGCTCCTGGAACGTCCGCCGTCGAATTCTGAGCTCGTGGGCGCTCCTTTTGCTCGATTCGGTGGAGTGGCGGCGAAGAACGGCGAAGAATGACGAAGAATGATAAAAGGGGGGGGGTGATATTTATATCAGCCGCCCGCCGGCACCAAACCCGCCTCGGACCCGACGCCCGATGCGAACAAAAGTAAGGTCACCCCTAGGGTAAACGCGCCGTTCTGAACGCAACGGCGGTCTCAGATTTTCTATCCAAAACTCCGTTCAAAAGTTATTCGAGCCGACGCTCGCACACTAACTTGCTACTTATTTACGGAAACGCCCCTGGTGGTGTTTCTCACCGCAGGCCCGCGCCCGCAAAGATTACACCCCGCCTAGGGTAAACGGCACGTTCCGGACGCAACCGTGCCCTCAGATTTCCATTCTGAGCTACCGTTTAGGAGATATCACACCCCCGCCACGTGCATAGTATAAAAAAACTTAATATTTTTATAAAATTAATTTCGGGCACATCGGGCCTCGGAATCGCACGCCGTCTTCGCGCCTAGCTATGGAATTATTCGTAGAAATATTCCAAAGTCTGACAGGGCCAAAAAATCAAGTCGCTACATCCTCCCCCCCCCCCCTTAGAACTTTTCGTCCCCGAAAAGCCCCAAGCACAAGGAAAGCGACTGAACTCTCAACTGGGTCTCACACACCAGCGAGCTCACCAACAACAACCACTCAGGGTCTTACCAACGCCCTGAACAAAACTCGAGCAAGCAACAAAAGGAAAGAGTACCGCTAAACAGTGTCTGACAAACTACTGCAGTAAGTAGAAAAGACACAAGGCGTACCTCTATCCATCTGTGGTGCCTCTGGGTCAACAGCCTCCAGGGCATGCAGTTGTCCTCACCCTCGACCACCAGCTCCCTGAGCTAGGCGTGGACCACCTGGGGGTGGGGGTGGTGTCAACTGGTACTGTCTACCACCGCCTCCCGCTGCACCGGCTCCGACGCCACGTCCGACGCCCTGCGGACCTCCTTGCTCAAGACGCTGCCTCTGCCAAGGCGGTCCATCGACCGGCTCCCTCTCAGCAGCACGTCGGGTCGGAAAATCTCAAGCAAAATGTCCCCGACCATCGCAAGCGTAACACCGCCTCTCCTGCGGCTGACCAAAACTGGCCTGTGAGCCCTGTGAGCTCCGAGGCTCAGACCCCCCATCCTGGGGTCGCCTCCTGAAACGTCGGCCACGTCCAGACCCCTGAGTCTGACGTCCGCTACCAGATGCTGATCCGACCGACGAAGACTCAGCTCTCGAGTGCCCAGCACTAACAGGTGAGATCTGCTCGGCCAGAAAGCTCTCCACCACCAGCGCTCGCTCCAGCACTCCAGCATAGGTGGGCGGGCACAAGGAAACCACACCTGCTCGGATATCCCTACGTAAGCCCTGCTCGAAGGTCCGAGCCCTAAAGAATGGGTCTCGAACCATATCCAGGGAGTAGTGCGACAGGTCTGTAAAACTCGTTGAGTACTCTGACACAGTCAGGCTCTCCTGTCGAAGCTGCAGAAGCTCTTGGATCCGCACTGACATCAGCGTCACCGGATAGAACTCCTCCCTGAAGAGCTGCTCAAACTCTGCCCACGTGAGCGTCTCCTCGTCATGGGACCATCGCTCGGCAGAACCATGCAGAAGGCTCGCCGCTAGGACCACCATCTGATCTGGAGGTGTCCTCACTAGGCGGAAAACTCGGGTAACTGCCTCGAGCCAGTCATCAGCTGCCTGGGGGTCTGGATCACCCCGAAACCTCAGAGGTCGCTGCCTCTGGAACTCGTGCAACGCACTCAGCCTGCGTGCAACCTCGTCCTGCACTGCCGGCACAACCAGCTGCTCGACAGGTGGTGGCTCAACTGGCAGACCACCTGGAGGTGCAACCTTAGAACCTGCGCCCTGTTCCACAGCCACTACACGGGGCGGGTCATCAGCACAATCCTGCTGCGGAACCCTCGCTGGCTGTCGTTGTGGAGGCATCCTGAAATACATTCAAGACGCACCATAGTCAAAGAGTATATCTAGAGAGCTGACTCAAGAAGGACAAGGAAAAAAAACCAAAAACCCAGTTCTATATGATGCATGTACCAGGATGTCCCCGCGACCAGTGTACGAATGTCCTGAGTCGAAAGGCAGGTTATCAGAGTCCTGGTGTATGGATACGTCAGCCGCCGCACCAACATTGGAGTCCCTGGCCTGAAAGCCGAACTCGAAACACCCTAACACTGCCGCTATGCAACCCAAACCAAACTCACAGCTAGACCAGCTACTCTCTGAGATCCCAAAGGTGGAGCCTCCTCTGATACCACTCTCTCACGACCTGACCCAACGGGGCTCGATCCGCGACTCCCCAAGCCCGCCTTCAATAGGCCAGGGGCTGGCGACCAGCGCCGAGTAGGCTATCACACACATGGGAGGCATTAGCCTAAGGTACCTGTACACACGCACCCACAACCACCTCCATGCAACAGTGCAGAGATATATAAACTGGAAAGTAAATGCATGCATACAATCTATCCCAAACCAGAGTGCAACAGAAAAAGCACAAGGGCAAAACAGGGCCCACCAAAAGAAAACTACAAAGCGCGTCCAACCTGCTCTGAAGAAGGGGAACGCTGCCACAAACACCCGCCGGAAAGCTCCCTCGGCCAGCTCCGGTAAACACCCCGGTCAACTCGCTCACTAAGCTCCGCCTGCTCCGGGTCCTCCTGGGACTCCGTCAAAAGGCCTGTGGTCTGCACAAGACACAAACATGTGCGGGCAAAAACCGTGCAGGGGTGAGTATAAACATACTCAGTAGGCACCCCAAAAACCCAAAACCCAAGGGAGCAACTCATAGGCAACAGTCCGCTCAACCCAGCCGGAGGGAACCCAGACGAGAGAGAAACTCAATCTCGTGACCATCCTCGGCTAAACACAACAAGTCATCTCAGCTCAGCTCAGTTGTATGCCCATACATACACCTTGAACAATCCAGATATACACAGCTCACGCCACAAAGCCACAAGAGGTACCGACCTCATCACCAGCAACTGTCCACAACCAGGAGAGTACACCACGAACACTGTCATACCAGATGAAACTCAGCCGAGAGATACACTCCATCGGGATACTCGCAAACATCCCAGACACTCACCCATGAGACCACGCTCGTCGGATAGCATCACTGAGGAAACATCGCTGAAACACCATAACCACCAAACTCCTCGGATAGGGGATCGCTGCTAGGGTCCGCTAGGGGATACCAAGACCCACTCCGATATACGTAGCTCACAGATAAGGGATCACTCCCAGGTTCCGCTGGGGGATACCACGACCCGATCTGGCATACGTAGTTCTCACAGATAGGGGATCACACCCAGGATCCGCCGGGGGATGCCACAACCCGATCTGCACTCGACAGAAGCTTCACACTCAGATAGAGGATCATCGTCCATATAAAGATGGTCACGACGATACCGGAACCCTATCTGGGATAACTCGCGATGTAGGGGATCGAACCGATGATGCCACAACCCTACCGAAACCACGCGCTGAGTAGGGGATCGCATAACCAACGATACCACAACCCTACTGACACCAAGCGCTTAGTAGCGGATCGTATAACCAACGATGTCGCAACCCTACTATAAACATCATGCTGAGTAGGGGATCGTAAACCCGACGATGCCACAACCCTACTATGCACGACCCACCGCGTAGGGGATCATATTCCCGATGATGCCTCAAACCCTACGGGGTTAACCTGCTAGATAGGGGATCGCTGCCCGTGAATAAGCGGTCACAGCGATACGAAGAACCCGATCTAGGGTAAAGATGCTAGAGGATCCACTCCGGGCCCACCGGAGGGATACCACAACTCTAACAGTTTAAACATCCCATCGAGAGGATCACAAACACATACGAAGGTTGTGATACCACACGAAACCTCGTAGGAACGAACCAAGGGAGAACCCTCAACCACTGCTGGTCCAAACGTCGCTAACCCAAGCGACTCTCCCCAAAGCCACACTGCGCACCTCCGAAGCCAAAACCAAGGCCACCATCGCGTTCCACGCGAAAAAACACGCAGGATAGGCTGTTTACTCGCCCGAAACGGAGCACCGGTGAAAACGACACTATTCACCATAGCTAGCTCGTGCGGGGCCCACACAACGATCCCGAAACCCATCGGGCGGATCACACCACGGCGATCCCCTCGGAAAAACAAGCGGAATCGACTACTCGCTCGTCCAAAACGGACACCCGGTGAAAAAGGTACTATTCACCGAAGGCCAGCTCGGGTGGGGCCCACGCCTGGATTCCGAAACTCGTCGAACGGATCGCGCCATTGCGATCCTCTCGGAAAAACACACAGGATCGACTATTCATCAGCCAAAATCGGACTCCTGGTGTAAAAGCTGCGGTTCCCCGCAAACGCCAAAACCCGGCCTCGTGGGGCCCGCACCCCATTCGCAGTCCCAACACCCGAAAACCATCTCAAAAAGTCCGTCGTACCATCAGGGTCTCAACGCCACTGACGGCACGTCAATCGGACGCTCCGGGTAGAAGTTACAACGGCCCGAAGTCGTAAAATAATAAAATAATATTATTTTATACGACGTTTCTAGCTCCCGGGCCACAATCCTGAACCTTTAAACCCTCAAAGTGAGTTCAAAAGGTCCGTATCGACGCAAGGAGCGCGTTGCCGCAAACGGCTCGCAAATCGGAGTTACGGTTTGCAAGTTACGGGGGTTTAAAGAACCCCCAGAACATTCTGGCCGGACCACCGCAGGGTCGCCGGAAACCACCGCGCCGTCGCCGGACTCCGCCGTGCCGGAGCCGAAAACCACCGCGCCGCCGCCGCGCCGCCGCGGAACTTGCCGGAATCCACCATGGCCGCCGCGGGTCCAGCCGGAAAACTGGTTTTTTCGCCGGAAAACTTCCGGGAGCCACCGGGAGCACCCCGGTGCTCCAAATTCAGATCCGAAAAAAGATTTGGAAAGCTCGGGACCCGAACTATACAACTCAAATAAAAATTTGAAGAAAAACAAAACAAAAATGGGATCCGGGATTGTAAAACTCAAACCGCCTACCTCGCGGGCTAAACGCCGACGTTCTGCCTCTGATCTGCGCTCCCGAGCTTCCGCTGCGCGCTCCTGGAACGTCCGCCGTCGAATTCTGAGTTCGTGGGCGCTCCTTTTGCTCGATTCGGCGGAGTGGCGGCGAAGAACGGCGAAGAACGACGAAGAACGATAAAGGGGGGGGGGGGGGCGCTGATATTTATATCAGCCGCCCGCCGGCGCCAAACCCGCCTCGGACCCGACGCCCGATGCGAACAAAAGTAAGGTCACCCCTAGGGTAAACGCGCCGTTCTGAACGCAACAGCGGTCTCAGATTTTCAATCCGAAACTCCGTTCAAAAGTTATTCGAGCCGACGCTCGCACACTAACTTGCTACTTATTTACGGAAACACCCCTGGTGGCGTTTTCACCGCAGGCCCGCGCCCGCAAAGATTACACCCCGCCTAGGGTAAAGGGCACGTTCCGGACGCAACCGTGCCCTCAGATTCCCATTCTGAGCTACCGTTTAGGAGATATCATACCCCCGCCACGTGCATAGTATAAAAAAACTTAATATTTTAATAAAATTAATTCCGGGCACACCGGGCCTCGGAATCGCACGCCGTCTTCGCGCCTAGCTCTGGAATTATTCGTAGAAATATTCCGAAGTGTGACAGGGCCAAAAACCCAAGTCGCTACACTGATACCATATGATCAGGCTTCAGGACCATCTACAGTACAATATATTAATCTAGTATCCTCTACTATAGTATTTTCTTTTTTTATACAAGTGCATACAATTCTTTTAACTCTGTATCTATCATGGAGAGTCACATACTACAGATTTTGTATTGTTATGGAATAATGCCCCTAGATATGTCGTTATGGGTATGAATAGAGGGCATACACTAGTACAGATGATCATTTAAAGAACTCGATTTTTCACTCAGGTTTGGATCCTATAAATTTCATTATAAATTTTTAATTAAGACCTAAATGGGATGAATAAGGGGTTAGAAAAAGTCTTATGGGTGTTTGGGGCATGTTCGAAGCCCAATAACCATTTTTTTGTGAAAAAAGTCATGGAGGATGGATTAGAGTATAACGTACTAGAATTCCGAATCATTTGGATAACTAGGTAGATTGTGTTTTTTTGGGAAGATCCACATCTCACAATTGGTGCATGTTTGTACATCCTAACCAGGCGAGATACCCTTTTTCACATGTACCCATGTATGGATTGTTCTTGGTTTCTCAAATCATTCATACAATTGTGAACATGCTATTTTAGGAATAAATTTTCATGTTTTGCCTTAATGATCTAATTAATCTACATCCATCATCCATAATATGATATTATGCGTGAATAACAAAAATTTCTCTCATTTTCAATTTATTTGAATATCAATGTTATTGATTCAATGATCTCTACATCTGATATCTGATCGAGCCTTAGTTTGTCACATTGGATGTGCAATTGTATGTACTCGACTCCTCTGGGGCCATTTTCCATAATCATTTCTCTCGACTAATATATCGACGTATGATCATTTTTCAATTTTTCTTATATATAATCTGATATTATCCAAATCAAGGGTCAATACAAAAGGAGAAGGATCATACAACCATATGTTGGGTGGTCTATAAAACATCTTTAATGTTTTTTGGTTTTGGATTTTCCATATGGGGCCCACTGATTTCATTGGGTTCCATTTATTGAATTTATACACCATTATTATAGTCATTATAACTGTATGGATATACTCTTTCAATATATGTGATTATTGTTTTGTGATTAGGACCACAACTCCATCACATCCATGTCGAAGGATATACCATAATTTTGCTATTAATGTTTGACATGTTTGAGCCATTGTTCGGGTGTGTCATGGAATTACCATTATTAGGGTAAGATTTTATATATTAATTGTGATGCTTATATTTTGAATTTCATAATGGAATGTACCATGTACTCTTAAAACTTTTCCCACCTAGGTTATAAAATTTAGTTGATTAATAAATTTGAAATGAATATTGCAATGTATTTTGAGTATATGACTTGACCGAATTAAATGTGAATGATTAATTGGTTGCATATCTATAACACCCCATACAAAAATAGTGGACGGTAGAAGAATGAGCCTTTAATATGGAATATGTATCAAATGGATTAAATGGTTTCATTATACTATTCTATCTCACACTAATGAAATTCATGAATTGAACGAAATGACATGATAAAAAGGTTTCATGATACATGAACATATCAAAATAATGAAAGGAAATACTCAAATCAAAAGAAAATATTACATGACTTAATAATTAAATAGGAATGGCATGTCTCATGCACACCATGGATTCTGATCATAGAATGCTAGGAGAACTCGGGAACCTCATTCTAATTCCAAGATACAACATGCATTGGTTGATACCCACTTGGATCCTAATCCTTGTTTATTCTTGGATTCCCAGTATAACATTGTATGATACCTCCATTTTATTATAGGATTCCACTGATATACTCCATTGATCAATAATTGACATGTAGGTTCTATGATTACAGCCCCCAAAGCCATGTGTCTGAATTTCCCCATCTTACCTTGGATAATCACCTTGGATTCTATAGTCACCATATTGTGGAATGACTTGGAATGTGAAACTTATATTACAGCCTTATCCTTATCCATGGTACATTTATAATTGAGTTAGTAAACCTTGAGGTCTACATTTCCATGATTATTACCTTGGAACATCACTATTAAAGATCATTACTAGTTTCCTTGTTAATTTGTTGAACCTTCACTATTTATACTATCACGAGGTGATGTCTGTGTTTTATATGTCTCACGAGATATATCAATATAAACACGAGAAATTTCTTAATTAAATGAACCACAAGGATTTATATCACACCCACTCTAGGTGCTATTTTTACCTAGGGTAGATTACATAGTTACTGGTGATGACAAAGGGAATAATAAAACTTCAAATACATGATTGCTTGTTGTTTAGTATGGAGCCTGATAACAGAGGACCAAGATGGGACTCAAGGTTTTTGGAATAGTTTTTTGATTCCCTTATACTTTTTGAACATATTATGCATGCTATCTTATTTCCTGGTTTTCCAGTTTCCTTGTTACATGAAATATCATCATCGGTTGTTTTACTCTTGGTTGTTATTCCAGTTATTTTAGTCATTTTTATTATTGTCTCTATTTTCTGTTGTTCCTTTTGTTTAAATAAATTTCTTCCTATATTTACGTATTTTTACTCTCATCCATTGTGCTACACTTTTGTAATAAGGGCATATTCTCCCCACACACAATTCCTTATTCCTTGTTACTAGTTGACAACATTCTGTGTTTAGGGAGATACACTTGAGGCCATGTGGCACACTGGTCTCAGGCCACCTATCAAGTGGCATCAGGGTCTGGGAAGTCAGAATGTGGAATTAGATGTTGGTTTTTATTTTCTAGCTTTTCCCTTAGGGGATAATATATTGTAGATTAAGAATTATTGGGAATTGTTCATAAAAATATCTTGGACATCGCAAACACATGTTCATGATAAAAGCAATTTTTCCTAAAATATAATTGGTGTTTTTCATTTTCCAATTTCAGTTGATATTATATAACCATTGGGTGATACAAAAGTTGTGTGAAGGTGTTGATTATTACTGTATTTTATGATATTCATCCATCATTGGCCTGATGATATGAGGGCAAGGTGCATTGTCATAAGAATCATTATACGTACATATAATTTATATGTCATTCATATTACCATGCCATATAGGTGAATATAATTTCATTGTATTACATTCTATGTCGATGATTTTTTAGTGATGTTGTGATAGTTATATTATTCTTATATTACTCTTGGTTGTGGTTGAATGATTTCTTGTCTAAATTAATTTGTTTTATGGGCCCTCATGGGTTAGGATGAGACATTTACTGATTCAAACCATTATTCATTAAATATAAGGGTGAAATTTTTAGTGATAGTTGTATGGGAACTAATTCACTAGAAATGAATGTCTATTATAAAGTGAATCATAACATCTACAATGTTATAGTTGAAAGTGACTTATCCTTCCTTGTTATGTTTATTAAACTTTAAGTAGTGAACATGGTAATGAAATGTAAAATGAAATAAATATTATACATAATAAAATAAAAATGCATGGTCATCTAAGTTGGTAGTTTGGTTATTATGCCTTGGGTAGTGAGTTTTATTATGTTTGAATTCTTCTATTGATTCTATCTCATAGCATATATGATTTTTCTGAATCTTTTTCTTAGGTTTATTAGACTAATGATTCCATGATATCCTCATATCATATGCCATAAAGGTGGTGGAAACCATGCCAAAATCATGGATATCCCTGGGCTGCAAGTAATACATTAAGGAGTGACACTTGTGGCATAACCTTCTATCCTTGACCTGAGAACTAATTTCCATTTTCATAATATTTTTTTATGTCCATGGTTGTACATGTTTGGGGCTCTATAGCTCGTACCTATGATAAATGATCTGACTCATGAGTTCCAGCACAAGAAACATCCTACATTCTCATGGGATAACTATTCATAGGCTATTGATTATTGGCTAGATGCCACTCAATCAATATTTGAGCATTTGGAGACTCCTCTAGAGCATATGGTTTTTCTTCTCATAGACATGCATTGGGATTAATCCAAGCATTTTTGGGATGTGATTAACCAGGCTGGTCACCATCAGGGTATGTTATGGGTTGATTTCTAGATTTACATCGATTACCAGTTCCTTCCTCATACACTAAAAACATACAAGGACATAGATTTCATGAATCTCAAATAGGTTTCTATGTTAGTTATGGATTATTCATCACTTTTCCTGAAGATGCAACACTTTGTAATGCTTCAAGATGGTGATGAGATTTCATGTACTATATGATTCAATGATGGGATATAGTTTTCCATATATACGCATGTCAATATCTTTTTCCTGCCAACATTTTCTTCAATAGTCATTTAGTCTCTTATCTCAAATTGTAACATGATGGAATTTTTTTTACCAGACATAGAGGATCAGTGTCGTGTTGGCCCAATAGTTCTTCCAGTTTCAGGAAACATTCCCTTGAGGTATCTCATTATGCAGTGTCAACCAGCGTACCAATTTCAATATATCTTTTTTTCTCATTGTGGATGACACAAGAACATAAATCCTCAATGTCATAGTGTCATATTTTAGTTATTGTCTTGTGGACATTTGGGGAATCTCTAGCATTTCTATAGGACCTTTCTACAAGCTTTGAGTGGAAGAGGATTTTCCCCAGCTCCCCCTTTATGAGTGAGTTATTTTACAAAATTGTCATGTAGGGAGTAAGAGTAGCACTGGAATGTATGTATGAGGAGGAGGACATGGCCATGGTAGCTAGACCACTAATCAATATCAGTGACAACATGGATGTTTTGATAATTGTAGTCCATATATTGCACTGGGTCATTGATCTGGATAGGTGTATCCTCTACATCCAATACCCGAGGATCAGGCTGTGGGACTATCTACCATACAAGGTCCTATTCTAGTATCATATACTATATTATATTATTTATTCAATATAGCTGTTTCAATATCTTTAATCATTTCTATCAATTATCGTATATCTCAAATTAGATATATTGTATAACTATGTTGTTGTAATGCTAGATAATACATTAGGGTTATAAATAGAGGGCATATGTCATTGTAAGTAATCTCCCCTAGAGTTATGCCGTTACCATATTTTATATATCCTCTTCATTATCGAGATGGTAGGATTCAATTTCATTCTCAGAATTGGTAGTTGGGTTTACTATCATGCTTTTGAAGACTTCTATCACTATTGGTTATCTTTTACATCACCAGAAAAAAGTTGTTATCTATATAAGGGTGAGTGGGATTTCTAGGCTAGTATAGTGGGACTGGAGCATTATGTTCTAGATGGAGTGATGATCCATATTGAAAATCTCTTTATAGAATATCATGGTTTGCTTCATTATATATTCCCCCCAATATTGGATTGTTTCTCGAATATGAGTTTTCTGGCTTATCTTATGAGGGAATGGTAGATTTTACAATCAATAATGTTTAAGGAGTTTCTAGAGTGTCCATTCCTCCTTACTAGAGGGAAGCTATTGTGCATCAAGATATCAAGGGGCAGTTAAGGGATTTAGAGGCCACTGGTTTTATATGGCCAAATACATCCCTTTGGGGTTCTCCCATGTATTTTTCTAATAAAGAAGATGGAAACATATTTATGTGAGTGTATTATAGAAAATTGAACCATCTTATAGTCAATAACTGGTATCCACTACCAATAATAGAAGATCTCTTTGACTTGCTCCAATGAGAAAAGGAATTCACTAAGATGTACCAGAGATCATGTATTCATCATGTATGAGTAAGGCCATCAGACATACCTCATACAACATTCTATTGTTTGTATGGTCTATATGTGTAACTTGTTATCCCTTTTAGTATTAAGAACCCTCCTACCCACTTAATGGCCCTGCTAAAATGTGTGTTCCACAACTATTTGTATTATTTTGTTGGGTAGGAGACATATTATTGTATTCATAAATGCATGAGGACCATTAAAAACATTAAGAGATAATTTTTAGTATAGACACATAACATTAACATTACAAAAATATTTCTATGTGCCACATCTTGATCGAAAAGTCTACTTATTGGGTAATTCTTTTTCAGAATCAAGAGTACCTATTGACCTAGAAAAGGTCAGTGTCATAGTTTCCTGAGAGCATCCAATGAACATTTTTTATATAAAGAGATTATTTTGGACGGATGGATACTAAATGAATTTCATATAGGATTTATCACGCCCTTCTTCACTACTTAGTGTTCATAAAATGAATTGTGTCAAGTTCCATTGGTCAGAAACAAGCGAAAAATACATTCCAGAGTGAAAAGGGAGGCTTGTCTCAACACCAATTCTAACTATTACTAATACCATTATAGTTTACACCATATTGTTTGATAGATCAGGCATCCACCTAGGAGGAGTGATAATGCAGATTAAAAAACTCAATTCATATGGATCTCGACAGTTGAGGCCTCATGAGAGAAATTAACCAATTCCTGGCCTTAAGAAAGCAGTAGATATCCCTGCCTTATGTAGCTAGAGACATTATCTGTTGGGTGATCAATTATTGTTTACACAGACAAAAAGAGATCCAAATATATCATTTCATATTGTTAATTTATTCTCAGAAAGTGAATATTGGTTGATTATCTTCTGTCATTTTATTTGGAGCATTCTTATATGCCTGGAAAGGGAAACATAATTACTGATGTATTGAGATGGAAAAATCAAAACCATGCCGTAAAAGAAGCCAGGTGTGAATAGAAGTCAATGGATCTCTATTTAATGTTGCATCTAATGTTTCATGATAGTCATGAGAGTTGTCACCTCTCAGCCTTAACAGTTACCTATTACATCCTTGGGAAGATGAAGGGTATGAAATATTTAGATCACGATGAATTGGTTCTCCCTAATAGTATATTGGTAAATAATCCACCTCTTGATTTGTCTATAGTAAAAGACAATGTACTTCTTCTAAATGGATTTATCTAGATTCTTATTGATAATATAGAAGAGTTGGTTAAGGAGTGACACGCTTCTCAGTGGGAAGATCCTCCAGGCATCTTGAAGATATATCGAGATATGTGATGATAGTATTGGTGGCCAAGGATGAAATTTAATATTGCAGGCTTTATCACTAGGGGTTCCACCTATCATCAGGTGAAGGTGAAGCACTAGAGACTTGAAATCTTATACATCTACTTGAAGTCCTGGAATGGAATTGGGACAATGATTCCATGGGTTTTGTTTTTGAATACATAGGTTTCCAAGGGGTACTGATTCTATCTTGGTATTCATTGATCGATAAATGAAATAATCCCACTTTATACTATTCAAGAGACTTTCTCAGATGATGAGGTCATATTATTTTATGTTTGTGATAACATATGACTTCATGGGATTCAATGTACTATCATTTCATACAAGGGTTCTCATTTCAATTCAATGATCTAGTAGGGTTTGCAGAAAGCTAAGAGAACCCAGGTTATTCAAGGAACATCTCTTCACCCTCGGAATGATAGAAAATCAAGACAAACAATAAATATTCTAGAGAATATTCACGGAGCATGTGTCCTTGATTTCGGCGGTTCATGGAAGAATCATATCCCTCTCATTGAGTTCACCTATAATAACAGATTTCAAGAGAATATTCAGTTTGATCCTATTTAAGCCTTTTATGGTAGTCCATGCTATTCATAATTGTTCTAGCTAGAGGTAGGTAAGGTATGCCTACTAGGTCCTCATACATTTCAGGATAACATAGAGGTGGTTCAACTAATCATGAAGTTATAACTACATCTCAGTCTAGAAGAATTTCTTATGTCGATCTTCATTGATGACCACTAGGGGTTGAGGTTAGGAATCTTGTCTTTTTTGGTATTTCCTAGGATATTTAATAAACAGTTGTAGAAATAGGGAATATATTTCTAAATTATGGAGGGTCATTTGGGATTCTTGAGTTTTTCGGCCTGGTAGCCTTTCTGTTTTGACTTCCTCATCGGCAATGTTCCACAGACGATGTAATTCATGTTTCGTAGATTTTCATGTATCATGTTCATCTATCTCTTGCCTATGATCCAAAGGAAGAGGAGTTAGATTCTGAGGCTACCTTTTAGGAGTTCCCAGTATGCATTGTTTACAGGAGCACGATGGCTCTCCAATTCCGGACTAACCCTCTAGTATAGGTGATATGGAATCACAACTTAGTACAATATGAGACATGGGATGGAGAAGCTAATGTAAATGCCTACTATCAAGAGTTATTCTCATACAATGATTCTCCAACCCTGTAAGGTGAACTCAAGGTCGAGTTCATTTATGGGAGAAAGATTGTATGAAAAATGTATTTCACTATACTATTGTTCCTTTAAATTTATGTCTAAATAATTACATTGGACCATTACATGTTTCGTAAGGTGCTAGAAGAGCTTTCAAGGGTGTCTGAGGTAGGTTTGGACCCCAGAACCCTTCTTTTGGGAAATAACTAGCCTGGCGTAAGCTTTAGAGTAAACCATACAGATTTAGCTTTTTCGTAAAGAGCCACCTCGCACAGTTTTTTCATGGTCGTGCATCCCAACAGTGCGAGAGTCCCTCTTCCCTAGGTACCCATGCATGGTTTGCACACAATTTATCAAACTTTGCAGTCAAAAAGTGCACATTCTATTTTAAGGGTAAATTGTCCTTTCTCCTAAATGATCTAAATTAGACACCCCTCCCCCCCTTAATTGGAGCTTATATGTGATTGACCTAAATTACTCTCATTCTGGATTGCTTTAATGATCAAATTTTGTGATTTAACGATCTTGTTCATCGAAAATCTGATTGAGCTTATGTTCATCATGTTGGATATGCAATTGTGAATACTCAAGTCCTCTTGGGCCGTCTTATTCTCATTTTCACTCAACCATGATATAGCGGTATGATAACTTTTTATTTCATTTTCATCGATCTACTATGATCCAATACAAATCAAGTGCCAATACAAGAGGTCAAGGACCGTACAACCCAATGGTTGGTCATGTATACCTCATCATTAATGTTCGTAGATTTTGGATTTGTCGTGTGGGGCCCAAATATTTCATTGTGTTATGTTTAATGAATTTATAATCCATGAATATAATAATTAGAAATATATGGATATGATATTTCCATATTTTCTATCAATGTATAGTGGTTGTGACCACAACTCTTTCCCTTCCATGCCGAAGGTTATGTAATAATCAGGTTTCTAGTGTTTGACATGTTTGAGCCACCCTTCAAGTGTGACATATAATGACCACTATAATGGTATTATTATCTAGATTAAATGGATTATTTTATTGTGAGTTGTTAAAAGGAAAGTACCATTTATTCAATCCACTTGACCTGACTAATCTAACTACATCAATTGATTAATAAATGTGAAATGTAAATTTCAACATATATTGGGTATATGACTTGCCCAAATTAAATATTAATCATTAATATCATGTGTATACATATTACCCCTTAACAAATTAATGGAGTGTCATGTAATGAACAATGAATATGGAATATTTCGTAAATAGATAACATGGTAGCATTGTACTTTTCATTATTGTGCTAATGAAAGAAAAGTCATTAACTGAATGAATTTATAAAAAGGTTGTATGTTACTTCATCTTATCACACTAATTAAATGAAAGTCTTTAACCAATAGAAATATTACATGACTTCATAATTAAATATAAATGTCATGACTCAAGATCTCCTTGGATTCTAATCAAACAATTCCATGAGCACTTGGGCACCCCATTATGATTCAAGGATACAACATTTATAGGCTGATACCCTCCTAGATCCTAATTTTTGTCTATTCTTGGATCCCTAGTATGAAACCTTAGTATCCATCAATATTATTACAGAATGCCTCTAATATTCTCCTTGGATCCAGCATTTACACGTATGTTACATGGTTACAACCCAATATTCCATCACCTTTCTTGGCACCGTCTTACCATGGATGATCACCTTGGATTCAGTATGCACCTTATTGTGGAATTACTTGGAATATGATCCTTGGATTACACCCTTATCTTTATCCAAGCTATAGTTACTACTATGTTGGAGACCCATGAGGTATACATTGCCTTGGTTATTAGATTGGATGTTCACTATTAAAGATCATTACTGGATGCCCAGTTACATCTTAAACCCTTCACTATTTATACTTTCACGAGCTAATGTCTATATTGGGTATACCATACAAGTCCAATCAATATAAAATTGGTAATTGATTATTTAAATGAAATATTTAAATTTTATGACCCCCACCAATGGTTGAAGTAGGTAATTGGGTATTTAATTACATTTTACTACTTTAACTTATATATGAATTCTTGCACACTATTACAATTCTATTACATAGGATGAATGTTATAGAAACCGTTGGATGTGGCCTTGTGATATTAATATCACACCCTTTCAGGGAGTATTTTGGTACCCATGGATGATTACATGGATACAAGTGTTGACAAAGGGAAGCATACGAATTCAAAAACTTGATTTCATGTCGTTTACTATGGATCTTGATAGCAGTGGACCGAGTTTGAACCCGAGATGCTTGTGATATTATTTTATTCCTTTATTCTTTATAGAACATATTATTCATGCTATCATGTATCCAAGATATCCAATTTTCTAGTGACATGACATATCATCAACGATTTTCGTATGTATGGATGTTATTCCAGTTCTTGCAGTTATTTTTACTACTGTCTATATTTTCTGATTTCCCTACCATTTACTTATATTTCATACACTAATTACCTAAGTGTACTCTCATATGTTTCAAATCAATTTTCAAATGAAGTAATAGTCTCTCCATTGACACACCATAGGCCCTTGCTGCAAGTCGGTAGTCTATGATGTTTGCAGAGATTTGCTTGAGGTCAGGTGGCCCACTAAGCTCTGTCCATATATCATGTTTTATCGGGGTCTAGGACAACACTTTGTGACATCCCATACCAGAATTCCACATTAGGGTTCCCCAATACTATTGGTCCACATGGCCTACGACACATTTCCTCGAATACAAGAGGCTGCCGAATAGCAGTGAAGGCCTTGGGTGTTTGCGTAAGGATATTATGCCCTTGTTACAACAAAAATAATGTGTTTTATTAATTAAGAATCAAATGCTAAATGAGTTGTTCTTTTTGTATTGAATGATTATTAGATTACAAAATACAATTTAACAAATAAAACCATTAAATCGATCTATACATCATTTAAGATAAATAAATAATGATTATATTGATATGTTTATTTAGCTTGAAACAATATGTTTTACAATTTCCTCCATTACAAGTTGACGGACATTGGTTATGTGGTAATATGAGTTTTGGTTAGGATAATTTGAGAAAATTTATTATGGGAATAAATATGTGATATTTTTTGGTTAATTTGTGATAATAAATTTTTGAATTAATTATATGGCTTATGTTTTAATTTATATAATTAATCAAATAATTAATTATAAGATAGTGAATTATATAAGTTGACCACAGTCCATTTTATTTTATTTTATTGAAATGTCACATTGAGTGTAAGTGAGAACTAAAAAACAATTCCATCTGCATCTAGTCACGCCCTCAAAATTACTATAATATATAATTCAAATATAAAAATGATAAAAAACTACATCATCCTGAAGACCAGCACCACACACCATTCCCAAAAGTAAGACCATTTTCACCGCAAATCACACATGTTGACTGAGGAAACTGCATCGACTACATGTATATACACATCATCCACATCATCATGCCCACCTTGACCTGAAACAAATAACACAAAAACATGTTGAAAATGAAATCACATCAATAAGGACTACATCCTCCATGCCTCGTCACAGATTAACGTATCCTCGACGACTACATGAAGTGTTCAACCAGAGATTCAATATTCAACCATACGATCATCAAATAATAAATTCTCCATCGAATTGGACCAAAATCCAAAAAACAGAACATCTTTTGGAATCAAGCCATACGAAAAAACTACAAGAAAAAAATAATGAATCTATCCATCGAGATAACCCTGCAACACCACTACCCATGTAGGTCCAACATCCTTAATCAAATTGACCAGTCATCATAACAAGAAAGAACAAACCCAATCCATCAATAAGAACTACATCAAATTTATAACTACAATTCAAAGAGAAGATGAAAAATGTTTGGCATCCTATAATGTCGTTGACTGAACAAGAAACACATACCAAAGCCTCTTGATTCCACCGCTACAGACTGATAGGGGGAAAAATGAGGGATAAAGAATCAATAGAACATTTTGTAGAAGAATAGTCTATATGGGGAAGCTCATCCTCACCCAAAATCACCAAACATGACTATCAAATACACCATGTATTCGTTAGAACTCTTGGGACCCCATAATGATTCCACCAACACGTCCCAAAACAACAACAAAAAGTGCAGCAGACCAATGTTGGGTCCGAAATGTGGTAACTAGAAGGGAAGAGAAGAGGAAAAAAGTGATGGGGCTTTAACAGGGAATCCTAACCACATACTGAGGAGAGAGATATCAGGGGAAGAAATGAACAAAATAAGAAAAAATATGTACTAAAATTCAAACATTAGAAAGAGGTTAATGATCCCTTGATCTAGAAGGAATTTTCAGGGAGGAGAAAAAACTTATCAACAGATCTGAGGTCAAATGTGAAATCTCTGCACACCAGATCATACCCTTTGGTCATTTCTGAAATATGTTAAGAAGACACACTCCAAAGACGAAACACCGGGAGTGGAGAGGTTATGAAAAGTGGATTCATCATTGATATGTGGGATAATCATGTGGGAGCACATGACTTAACAAGAAAAGTAGGAAGCCGAAGAGAGGAACAGAGCGAGTTGGATACTGCTAAATCACTAGGGAAGAAAACCCTAGTAGAAGAGGAACTGTGCTTGGAGGGGACAACCAGAAGAAAAAGCATCCATCCTTTGGGGTTTATTGGATATTTCACGATAATTAATTTCTAAATTATTTATTTTTATTAATATTGAAATATAGATAATTAATAAGGGGATTAATTATTTGTATTGAGTTGGATAAGTATAGATAAAAAATTTTGTAATTAATTATGTGCTTTGAGATATGAATATTGATAATTAGACAGGGGATTAATTATAAGATATAGAATTGGATAATAGATATAATTAATCGGTGGATTAATTGTGAGATGTATTTTTGGGGAAATTGAGATAATTAATGGTGGAGTAATTATGTGAATTTTAAGTAATGATTTTGATAATTAATTATGGAATTAAATTACAGAAAGATGATATTTTGATCGAGATAATTAAATCTATAATATTAATTATGAGATGTGAAATGTGTCCGGATTAATTAATTGATGAACTAATAAAAAATAGTGTACATAGTTAATTGTGGTATTAACAAATCAATTTTGGTATATATCACTAATCCTTGGATTAGTAAGGGAATGATTGTGGATAATTCATGATGAATTAATTATTGGGCTTGGATTAATTAATTTTGTAATTAATTAATGAATGTGATGGATTGGTTGATAGACACGGATTTTTAGACAGGCGATGAGATACATAAATGGTTAAATGAGGTCTTTCCTTGACATTCAATGACAACGATAGATCTATAAGTGTTTATTGGGTATGATAAATGGAATTCTACAGCACTGATTCATGCACAGAAATGAGATTGGGATGTTATATATGATTTTGAACACTTGATGTATGTATTGAGAATATGACTGTTATACATGGTGATCAACACCATGTAAATTACATTAACAAGTTAGGAGTTGAATTTGATTAAATGAAGAATAAATAATCAAATTCAAGTGATGGACTCACATGAGAATAATTTGATCTTTGACATGAGTAGAAATAGGTACTAAGATATCATACAACTTGAATACCTCTACTTCTGTCACAACCTGAAGTTGGTATGAAGCTACAGTATAACCTAGGGACTGGTTTAGGCTTTGACACGAGAAAAATTCCATATTGAGGTATGGGTATCCAAGATAACCTGAGAGATAATAAATTATCAATTAGAGAATAAATTATAATGGGATGAAAAATATTTTGGGCTGATAAATATTCTTGTATGGTTCATGTGAAGACTCTTATTTCTTCTGTGGGAAGATGCAGTTATCTTTATTAGGTGACATTTTGTTTCCTGGACGGGTTGTTGGATGTTTATTCAATTCTTTATATCATTTATATATCATCAGACACATAAAAAATAAATTTCAATGTATATATTGAACTATACAACCGGTGGTCCTGAAATACTGAGATATATATCTCACACCCTATTCGGGTAGACATTATACATGGGTACTTGAGTTGACATTACTTTTTTTCAATGCCTTTTAATTTTTTGGCAGCTGTTTTCTTGTAATTGGGGGTTAATAAAAAATGACTGAGATGGAACTTAGGTTTCCCGTGGAGATATCCCTTCGGTTTTGATCATTTTTATTATTTATGTATTCAAATGTGAAGCATGATGTTTTGTTTACTTATTCATATATATATCACCATGACATCCACGCATTGTATAATGTGGAATTGCCCATTTACATTATTTAGTCTATTACTGTTCTATATATGTTTATATTGTTGTCTGCGTTTATTTTCTACTTCCTATATGTACTATGAATATGAGTGTATAGTCTCTCCATTGAATATCTATAGACCCTCACTTATAGTTGAAATCCTATGTAATATGGGGATTCACACATGAGTTCATTTGGAATGTGGTACAACTACTGGTTTGAGGGTAATCTAGTTTAGAACATTACAATGTGGTATTAGAGGGCTAGTGTTATTTTATTATCTTCTTCATTTCTATTTTGGGTTGGTAGAAAAGTGATTAGGAAAGTGATAGTGCTCCATTAATATCCTTGGTTGGGAATGATCACCTCATTTATGAAAACAATCCAAGTGGCCATGGATGATAATTGATATTTATATTACTTGTGGATATAGTTGATAAGATTTCACCTCGAGTGATTGGTGTATTTTCTGCTACTTATTGATTTTGAGAATTTTGTAAATTTTAATTGGAATGATATGATAAACAAGTTTCATTACAAAAATCATATTAGGAACCTTAATATTCACATGACATTCATATAAGATCCCATTTAGTTTCATTAATAGGATGGCTACTAATTTTGATTTAGTTCCTTGGATAGAATGCCATGTTTTGATCTTCATTACCATCCATACTATATAAAATGTTTAGATAATTATATTCCCTAATGCCTCTATTATTTTGATTGATAACATTAATGATGCGATCCAATTTCATTTATAAGGTTTATGGTCACCCTATATCTGCGAATAGTGTAACCAGTATATTCGAGTGATTGAAAAAGTGATACTAATGTTAATATAGTAAATGGAAATTTAATGTGATACAAATTGGTGAAAAAAACTATTTTTAGTGTGTATGGGATCCATATCGATAGGTACATTTCCATATATGTGACCGATCCTAGTATAACAATAGCATTTTTGAAATTTTTATACGTGTAAAATTGTTGAGCCTTGTGAAAAGAACTATTTTGTGGTTGATTTTAGAAGAAACTTGATTGAATAAATGGTACCTTTAGAGGTCACCCCTTTGTTAAAAGGAATTTAGATGCTAAATTCCTTATTAAAATGAATTGAAACTAAATGTTAAATATTAATATTGTTGTTTGTTATGGCCTATCTATTAATTACATGGTGCGTAGCTTGAAAAAACATTTTCGTTTTTATGGGACATTATTTATGGGTTTGTTAAAATTCATTAAAATATTTAGTGGGTGAAAGTAATTAATGAAATAGGTAAAATAAAATTGGGGCTTTTGTGCCTAGTGAGTTATGTTTTTGGTTACCAATAGATTGGGTTGTCACATATGCTTCTTAAGGGACTAGTTGTGGTGGTTAGATCCCTTATAAATTTCGATGATTTTTTCCATTGTGTGATTTTTGACATTGGTATTATTTAGTGTCTTGTCCCTAGTAGGAATTTTTTGTTTTAAAGAATGACACCTTTTTTTTGGGGTGGTCATTTTATGTTGACTCTTTGTTTGGGAATAATCATTGAGGAATGCTTGGTTCAGTTGGTTTGATATGCCATGGGAATGGTCAACCTTTAAAGATGTTCAAGGGTTAATTCCAGAGTAGAGTGTATGCGGTGATAAGGTAAGTTCATCCCATTGATCAGGAGGACTTTTGGGGTCTCGAGTGTTTTGACATGCCGGTCGATTTAAAATTTTCATCCTTAATTCGAAATTTTGACATGGTTATCATGGTTTGTGGAATGTAACACATTCATTTATTTTATTTTTGACCTAGTGCACATGTGGGAGACTAGTATTTTGTTTCGATAACATGGAAACTCCCACGGTGGGGATTGTTACATCAGTTTCAGTATATGTATCAATGCTATATTGGTAGCACAACATCGATGATATTGGTAGTGTGAACAGACCTTCAGAAACAACATTAGATTTGGAGAATTTTTAGTGGAAATTATTAAATGACTAAGGTTTATTGGCTGGTATAGGCATAAGGTTTCAGTTGATGTCATGTAAATAAGTGAAGCTGGTCCTTTTGGTAATGAGTCAAACTATATTTGTTTTACTGATCTTTTAGTGACATGGGTTTACTCCTACTTCTCTCCTATGAATGATACAATCATTTACCCTATCTTTTCCTAATCCTAGAGACACTGAGATAGTGTCATTCTTATATCATGCTAAAATTTTAAAATTCATTGGGCTTGATGAGTGGTTTTTATCAATGTTTTATATAGGATACATGGTTATTTTGGGTAAACCATTGTTAGTGTTGGGGAACAACAATTTTAAAATATCCAAGTGATGGCTTGACTCGAGAATGTCACTAGAGGTTGAGTATGGACATCATTTTACCTATGGATGGTGATGGAATCATTTTAAAGGCATGTCTCTAGTTTTAGGGTGAGTGTGGTATTATGGTTCGGTGATGTATTTCAAGGAATGAATTGTGGATTGGGAGTTTGAATGTTAAGTGTTAATCCTATTGGTGGAAAGAACCAACGAGAAGGTAGTTGTGGATAGGTTTATGTGATTGTGTATCTAGTTGAATTGGCTTGGTTATATATTGTTGGGATGTTTTTGGTTAGTATTTGGATCTTTGGATCATGTAATAAAGAGTAAACATGTTGGGAATGGGTAATGGATAATGGTGTATTCAGCGTTTGGGAATGTAGAATGACAGTTCAGATAGGACATCAAGACTGTAGTGGTTTGGTTAATATTGTAGAAATTTCTTATGGATTATTTGGGATTAATGTTTTTAAGGTGGGGAGATTTCATTGTCCAGTGTTTCTGAATAGAGATAAAATATTAATGATTTTGACCAATTGTCTCTATTAAAATATCAAGAAAAATAATAATTTACAAAATAATTTTCATAACTTATCCAATTCACTGTCTCACAATTAATCCACTAAATAATGATCTAAATTACCAACCCAAGAAAGAAAATTAATTAACTAATTAATTATATCATCTTATCCAATTAATATCTCATAATTAATCTGTTGATTAATTATCTCAACGTATCAGACCCAATACTCATAATTACAATTTACCCCAAGTGTGTAAAAATGTAAGGGAAATAAAATAAAAACACATAGTAGTAAGATAAATGCACATATGAATCTAGTCACTATATTTTTACCTTGAAGTAATTTCTCCTCGATTGTGGGGTTTTATTAAAAAAATGTGATTTTCATATATAACAATCATTTATTTCCATAAAAACAACACATTCAGCATTTTCAGTCAAATTTATCAACAACCGTACTAAATCCAATATCGTGTTTTCTTAATTAAGAATATATTTGGAACCTTCCTCAAGTAATTGACTGAGAAAATGCTTTCTTATTTAAATGGGCATCTTATCATGTACAAAAACCTCAAAAACTTCATACACACAATTAAAAGTTATCAAAACACCAAAAGAACATCAATTGACCCCATGATTAGTGCGATGGGGATCAACAGACACTAAATTAATCAATTTTAACTCAATTACACCATAATCACCCAATACAAGGGGTGTGAAACCAATTATCAGGTATATAACCTTAAGTGAATATAAAGGCGGTGAACCAAATCAATCTGAACCACCTCGCCATTGTTGGTCGTTATCAGAATACAGAGTAGTGGGACTCGAGATATCATTTTTTCCTATTACCTTCTTCTATTGTTCAATTATATTTCATCTTCTATTTACCTATGTTATTTTTATCGGTTGTGGTACACTATGATAATGAGGGAATAATCTCCCCATAGAAACAACCAAGGCCCTCGCTGCTAGTCGCCAGCCTCTGTCATTCGGGGAGATGTGCTTCAGGCCATGTGGAACACCGGGCTTAGGGAACCCCTAAAGTGGAATCTGGGTTGGGGAAGTCACCAAAGTCGAATCATCAAAATATCCTAGGTCATTTTTCTTATCATGTCCTACAACAATTAAGCTTGCTCAGGTGCCAATCCGGTGGCCAAAATAGGATGTGATTACAACTCAGTAGGCCACCACACACGGTGTCTAAAACTAGTCCAGTCAAAAGATAGTCCATGAAACTCTATGAATCTATAAATAAAATTCATAACTAAAAAATTATCACATAATCCCTTATTCATCATTAATCACATTATACTTGGGTTTGATTCATTTCTTTAGTTGATCTTACAAATTAATTATTATCATTATTATATTGTATACCACCATGTCTAACACCCAAAATTTCATTCCGTGTAAATCTCCATGTCTCGCACACCACTTTCTCAATTTGGGTAGACCTCCATGTCTACCACCTAACTTCAAAAGAGCTTGAATCAACTATTGGGGTAGAGCGCAAGTCTGACACCCCAACATCTCAACTGGTCTTGAACTCCATGTCTAGAACCCATATTCTCAATCATTTACATCATTTATTAATTCATAAATAATTATTCAAGGAATTTCCTTACAAATAAAACGATTTTTTAAAAACATTAAAATCTATTAGTTATCCACACAATTGACTAATTACACAAACCATTAATTAATTCATCCATTAATTAATCAAACTACAAAAATCTCATTCCCTAATTAATTCTAGAAAATTAATTTTAGAAATAAAATCTATACTTTTAATAATTAATCTCACAATTAATTATCTTAATCAAATATAAAGGTACATAATAAATTCAACATTAATTATCTCAACATGTAGAAAACATTATATCATAATTAACTACACCCAATAATTATATCAAACAAAACCATCTCAATATGTTAGTTATAATATCTCAATTCATAAACAATTTCCCAAAATAAATTATCTATTTCGGTAGTCCCTTATTCCCCTGATTAAATCATCAATTAATAACCTCCAAAACAACAATATCTCAATTGTATATTCCTAATTGATCCAATTAGGAAAATAATTACTATGTAATGCTAAGAAATCATTAATATCACATAAACATATCAAATCCAAAACTATAGGAGTTCAATTTAGACCATGTACCTTTTATTTATGAATGATCACCCAATAGAAATCTACATAATCTGAGTGTCAAAACATCATTGATTAAGATATGGATCTAAATCCATAAACCTAAAATTAAAATCAAAGGTATCCATATCTTGCAAATCCAGATCTAGATCCACAATCCAAGATATAGATCTCAACCCATATGTATAGATCCTTTACAATGGTAAATATATTCCATGAAAAGACCATGAAAATATATAATAATGAAATGGGGAGGCATCAGGATGAAATATACTTACCATAAAATAAATATAATCTTCAATACTAGCCTTTGGTATCAAAGAACGTTGTTCGAATCGCACTAGAACTCTTCCAAAAAGCTCTTCGATCACCTAGAATTTATCATGCATGAGCATAAGCCGAAATAGATGGGTTTCAGGGGCTTAGGTGGTTTTAAAATCTATGTTTCTTAGAAAACTATTCTGCTCACATGATTTCACCAGGAAGGGGCACACAATTATGGAAATTGAGTTCAAACTATGTAGAACCTAGGTATGATACAACATTTAACATCCCAGTATAGTTTACTATCATACCAGTCGCTAGACCAGTCACCACATGATATCATGTGCATCTCCCCATACGCTAAAGGCATCGGACTAGTAGCGAGGGTCTATGGGTAGTCAGTTATGAGACTATACACTCATATTCAGATTCAAATCATTTAAAATATGAAATTTATCTACTCAATTCATTTTAAAAAAGAGGAAACCTCTATGGGTTGTATTTTCTCAAATCTAGGTTCTTTGAAATGAAACCCCATAATAGTTCATTTCAAAAAACTCAACAGCTTTATATTTAAAAACATATTCAAACACACAATGGTAATACTTGGCTCTGTAACCTGGGTGTCCATATACCTATCGATAAGGTGCCAATATACCTTTACACTAGAATTTGGCTCCCATTTTTTACATAAAATTTTTATTTTACATTTTATCTTTAGCATCTACTTTTTCAATATTTTGAATACATGATTTACGCTTTTCCCAGTTATAAGGGTCCCATGAACATTAAAACTGAAATAGGATACCATTGTAAACAAAAACAATTAATAATATACTCATGAATCCATTTAAACATCAAAACATCTCTATAATGTTATCATAATCAATAACCCAATACCATTAAATAACACAGAATAATGGAAAATAGATTAAAAACTTAATAATAGTGGTGACATGGAAAATAATTATTTAATAATGTCATACAAGAAGGCATGTTGTAGAAGATCAAAATATGGAACTCCCCCCAGCGAACATAATAAAAATTAGTTGGATTCATACTAATGAAACTAAATGGCATGTCATACTCATGGAATGTCAATTTATAAGCTACTATGATGATTCATGTTATATGACTTCCTTTCCATATTAGGCCAAGGAAAATTTTGAAAATTCTCAAAATCAATAAGCACTGGAAAACACACTAGTCACCCAAGGTTAAATTATGTCAACAGTAACCATGAATTCCATAAAACATCAATTCCCATCGATGAACAGTTTATCATTTCCCATAAATAAATCAGACCATGGTATGTGGTCAAAATAGAACTCCCATATTCAAGGATTTGATATTTGTATGTGAGATTAATTATATTCAAGAACCAATTAGTAATTGTTTTCCTAAATTTGTTCAATTAAAAATGTGAAATTTATATGTTGATATTTTTAAGATATAGATGATTGATTGAACATTTAATTACAGGACAATGGTGCTTCTCAAATTAATAAATGATTTGTTGAAATTGTATATGATTTGAGATATTGTATTCTAGATATTGATTTTTTGGTGTTTGAGATAACTAAATGGGGGATTTAATTTTGACATAATTATTTGGATATGTTGAGATAATTAATGACTAATTAAATATGTGCACTTATTTTTGATTAAGGTAAATAATTATGGGATTAATTATGGAATGTTGTGATTTGATTTGGAAAATTAATTGTGGGTAATGAATTATAAAATAAGACATGTTTTTTTTAATTAATTGATGAAATAATTATTGGTGTGTGTAATTAGTTAATTGTGGGTTTATCTAATGGATTTTTATGTATTTAAATAATCATTTTATTAATAAGTAATAATGTGGTTAATTATTTATAAATTAATAACTGATGTAAATGATTGAGATAGTGGGTACTCTATGTGAAGATCTAGACCAGTTGGGAAGTTGGGGCGTTAGACATGGTGTTATACCACAAGAATTTATACAAAAATTATTGAAGAGAGGTGTTAGACATGGTGATCTTCACCGATTGAGAAATTGGGGTGTGAGACATGGTGATCTATAATGAATTTGATTTTGGGTGTTAGATATAGCATTCTATACCAAACTATAGATAAAGATGAATTTTTGAGTTGAACTAAAGACATGAATCAATCCAAAGTTTATTTTGATTATTAAAGGATAAGTTAAAATGTTATAGATATTTTATTAGGAATTTTACTTATTTATTAATAGAATTTCATGCACTATCATTGGAAAAGACTTGTTTTAGACACATTTGGTGGTGACCTACTGAGTTGTACTCATAGTTTATTTGGTCTATGTGATCAGCACCTGGGCGGATATTGTTGTTGTATAAAATGATAAGCACAATGCCCGGGGATAGATTTCTGATTTTTGATGGGGAATTTGTAGGGGAATGAGACGTGGTTCGGGGACCTCTTGGGAGTCATTGGGTTTTTATTTTTTCGACATATGACACTTGCATTGTCATAGTATGATTTTCCTTTTTGCTGAGTATTATATTTCTTATTTTGATTATCATGTGGCATTGGTATTGTTATGGTTATTTATATGCCTCCAAATTTTTTTGTTGATTGACTCATCTACATGTGTTTTAATCTGATAAAAATTTTATAGTCTCCCCATGACTGATTTACTTGACCCTTAATTCTAGTCGGCACCCTCTAGAGTACGAGGATGTGAGATTGAGGACACGCGACCGACCATCTTATGGAAGCGTTGCATGAAACCTTTGTTAGGAAGTTAAAAAATATTTCAAAAATGTGTTTTGGATATATTTTTAGGTCTTTTGGATCTTATGTTTAAGTTTTATTCATTTTTATGATACTTTTTCTATTAATCATTGTAAATGATTATAATCACCTACATGAATATTTTTGGTCAAAAAGTAAGATGAAAAATTTTTAAATAATAAATTATAATAATTACAAATATGGAATCCATTTTCTCAAAATTAGAATCATTGAAACGAAATAAATAAATTTAAAATTAATCGCACAAACATGATAAACATGCGGGTTATAAAAATAAAAATGTCCAAAATTTTTCTACGTTCATATACCTATTTTCAAAGTGAAATTGATCCAAAAAACAAAAATTGATTAACTGATATATATTTAGTATAATTTTTATTAAACCCCGATATAACATATAATTTTACTTTATTAATAAATTAGATGAAAAAGTAGTTTATAATTTAAATTTTGTATTTTCACTATTCATGAAAAATGTAATTTTTCTAAAAATACCAAATATTCACCCTAACATAATATTGATGTTTATATTTCAGAAAATTCTGTTGTTTTATAATTAAATTTTTAAATTGACAACATTATAATTTAATATAGGTTCTCGAATAACATGCTCTAAAACTACCACTTTGAAAATATTGTATTTCTCATTAAATTCTATTTATTCTTATATTATGTGTACATAGTACATTGGATGAATGTAAAATTATTTTATTGGATATATAACATATAAATTTTCAATATTACTATTCAATTTGGTTTAAAATTTAGTTTATTCTCCAAATCATGAATAAATAGAATTTTTTTAACCAGGTGTTGTGTTCATTAAAGGTTATATATTCAAAATTAAATTTACACTAAAATAGAAAATATGGTAATGTATTGGTGTGCAAAATTAACACATTCTACAAAAACAATCCTCCAGGTTTTTGGTGTATTTCCATCATAAAATATTTTTATAGTTCTCCTTCACGTAATCCACAGGTTCCCAGGCTGCTTCTTCAATTTCGTGATTTCTATAGAGAAACATTACCAGATGAGAATTAGGAATCATTAAAACATTCTTTCTGTTATCAGGATTCCATATGGGATTTCATAGTATGTAACGTCATGTTCTAATTCTATTTCATCAGTGGTGGTCATATGTGTTGGTTGAGTCATGTAATTCCTTAAATGATAACTATAGAACACATTGTCTTCTTTTTAGATATTCGATGGTATTGCTGAAATATAAGATGTAACTCCAACTGAATTAATAATATAGAAGGTTTTGATGTTCCTATGACTCAATTTCTATTTCATTCCAAATATCATAACACCCATAAATGGATATAATTTTAAGAAAACATGATCACAATCTGGAACCTCTAAAACGTTCTTTCGATAATCAGCATCACTCTTTTTCTTACAATGAGATTCATTAATACAATCATGAATATAATTTACCAATATTGTTTTCACATCAATGAGTTATGGTCATTTGAGTTTCCTTTCCACATCTTCAACCAAACTTGTTTGAGTGTGTCATCTCTTTCTAAATATGGCTTTATATGGTACTATTTTAATACTAAAATGGAAGATATTTTTATATGGAAGTATACCAAAGGTATTTACTGATCTAATATAACTTGAAAGTTGAGTGCCAATGTTCTTAACATGTCATTACTCATATAAATTGTTCATTTATTTTCTTATCAGTTTGATGATGGTTGGATGTGCTCAATTGTAGCTCAGTTATAATAGACTTATAAACACCATTCCATAATTATGATGTAAATCTATGACCTTGATTAGAAATAGATGTTAAAGGTTCACTATTAGTTATACACTACCAGTAATTTAATTAATTTTGGGTTTCTCAAGTGGAAAATCTTCTCTTATGTCATATAAATTTGTAGATTTTTTTAGGTGATCATTGATAACTCATATTCCATCATTCATTCAAGTAGACATTTGTAGTCTTGTGAAATTTCCCATAGTAATTTAATCTCTTTTACACATAGGAATAGAAAGATGTTGTAGGGATCAATAAGGACACTACATCACAACATTCACCAATTGAGAAACCATGTATCACGATATATACCCAGTGATTTCTAACATCATTTAATTCCACTAAATTGTTTCTTTCATGTCCCAATATTTTTTTTATTTTCATGGTGTATAGATAAATTTGGGCTATGAGAATGACATTGTAGGGATAGAAATATGTTGTAGGGATCTATAATTATTGTTTTACCTCAGACATTTATGAAACAAATAGCCTCCTTACAAAATTAAAACACCATCTTCAGAAACAATGTATGCTAATTTTTTTGAAGTTTACAGTTAATTTTTTTGGAAGTTTTCATGATCATATTGATAATTCATTATCAGATTTAATAAATATGGTAGTGAAATAATTTAAAAAATTATTGAGGTATCCACTTATATAGAAACCCACAAATATATATTTACTAGATCCATGAACATATGATCTTTATCAATCATCATTTCGGTTAGAACACCTTTATCATTTATACTCAATGCATAATCTATATTTTTTTATTTCCTTGGGCTATAATGTATTGATCAATCACAATACTTATCTAGCATGATCCATCACCATTGTCTCATGTTGATATTTAAATGTGAGATGATTTATTTCATGCATTTATGATCCATGTGTATCTTAAATCTTTCATCATAGAGATAATTTTTCAATATTTTCAATGTGAATATCCGATAACACAAGATCATGGGTTTGATAGTTTTGTTTGTGGGACAATAATTTCCTTGATGAATAATCAATATATTTTTCATTTTTCATAACAAAACTACTTCATGCCTTCTTCAATTCATAAATATATATATTAAAACCAATCACATTGAGATGGTAGAGTAAAAATCTTATCATTTAGTAATCTTTTCCTAATTATATCATATAATTATTCATATTATTTTCTCTAGCCAAACATAACACCTTTATGTGTAATATTGGTTAACAGGGTAGATAATCAGGAAAGGTTATTAATGAGTCAATGATAGTGATCTTCAAAAACTATAAAACTACATACCCTAGTTATGTTTGTTGGTGTATCACATTCCCTAAATGTATTTTCCATTGCAGGATCAACTAATTTTCCATAATTAGAGACAATACAACCCAAAAAATAGAATGTTCTTGAAGTTATAAATCTCTCTCACAAAATATAGTATATAACTCTTACCTTCTGAGTGTCTTAATGATAATCTAAAATTCATTCTTATGGTCTTAATTGATTTTAGAAACACAGTAATAACATCAATAAATACCACCATAAATCATCAACGTATTCCTTGAATATTCTATTCAATATGTCCATAAAAACTGAGGGAATATTAGTCAATCCTAATGTCTTTTCTGTAATCTTGTATTATTTATAACATTTATAAAAATCAGTCTTCAAAGTTTCTTCATTCTTCACTCATAATTACTAATACCCAAAACTAACAATAATCATTAAAAACATTGTTGTTACATGAAGTTGATCAAACATGTCATCAAGGTGAGTAATATGACAACTTTTATTTATTTTAATATCATTTGGTTCCATATAATCAACACACATCCTCAAGAATCCACCATTCTTTTTAAAAAATATTATAGGGTCCCCCTATGGAGAATCACTAGGGTGAATAAATCCTTTATTACCAAAATACCCTATATTTTTCATTGACTATACTAATTCCACAGTGTTTATTCTATGTGGAGTCTTTGATATTCGTTATTCATTAGGGATTAAATAAATTGAAAATTCATCTTCCCATTATGATGGATTTGTAGTTAATTCATCTATAAATACATTAATATATTCATTCATAATAATTACCTCATCAATTTAGACACTAATGTCTCCAAAACCTTGTTTATTTTTTCCTTCTTATCAAATAATTTTATCATTAAATCTATTGAATGTGAATCCAGATATGACTAAAATGAGGAATATTATAAGATAAAGATGAGGGATTCTTCTTCTCCCTCATGAATTGTAATTTCAATCGTCTTGCTACAAATTTCTACATAATATTTTGAGATCCATTCTATAATGAGAATTATATCAATTTTATACATAGTTATGATAAAAATGTTGACACATGAATAATTTTTATACATTAAAATGGGGGCTTCCTGAAACATCATTATTTCCATGTTACATCCCTTATTAGTTTTAGCTGAAAACAATCTTAATGAATTAATCGGGAAATGTATAATTTTTTATCATTTAAGACAAGGTATATATAAAGGAGAATGGTGATCTAGAATCAAATAATAAATTGGATTCATTTGAATACTAGATTAATATACCTTCCTCCACATCATATGTTACATATACACAAGATGTATTGATATTATAATCTTGGTTATCTCTCATTGGACTCTTCTATAGTTTTTTCCCTTGATGCCTTAGGAATTCATTTGAGTATTTCTCCTTATCCCTATATGTGATACACTAAATAAAAAAATTTTCCTTCACCCACATTCATTATTTATTATGAATCAAATTTTATCCACACATATTTTAGACCCCCAGTCCATTCAAGAATTTTTAAATGTGATTTTCCCATCGTTCTCACATGATGGGAGTCGATTCTTTCACTTATTATTCTTTGTCACATTACCTTTTTCATAGGGTTCATAAGACCACTTCTACAATTATATACTTATAAATATATATGATCTTTATAATCACATCTCTATTTTAATGGTGCATATAACCATCTAATTGTATGATGAAAAATCCTATGAATCTAGTTCCCTTCGGCCATATGGATTGAGACCATAAAATAAGTTGTCAATATTACACTCTTTATTTTGTTTTTAATTTTTACCATACTTGGGTAACCATGTAAATGTATTTTTTTAATTGTTGACATTATATTTTTATTTTTGATTTAAGATAATGAAAATTATTTTCATCTTAATTTGCTGATCATTAGAGATGTATTTATTGAAGAATATCCCCTCAAATTTTCTCCATTCTAGGAGTTCTATATCTTATCCCCTTAAGTATTATGGATTAGAGAAATTCATTTATCATAATCACCTTTAATCCAATATACCAAAAGTGTACCATTTTCTATTTCACTGTATCCCATGGCTATAAATATCTTATCTAAATACATAATTCATTGTTTAGCTATAATTGGATTTGTAGACCCAATAAATGATATGGGTTAGCATATTTCAATCCTTAAAACGATATTATCTCTATAGAATAGGTTTATCAAGTTTTTCAAGGTTATTTTTTTATAACATGATTGTGTTCCTTAATAATTCAATAATTTCCACTTTTACTTGACTAGCTGTATTGGTTTCTTCAATTTGGAAATATCTACATTTTTCGTATGTACTAATATAATTCATCCTACCACATGCCATTTATAAATTTTTAAAGAAAAAATTATCTCATAAAACAATAATTTATAATATAAAATGCATTTTTGAATATAACATAAAATTATGTTTCTTAAATATTAGAATCATAAAAATTGGTTTCTTTCAGGAAATCATTACTTTTAAATAATTCATAATGATTTATAAAAAAATATGAATTATACTAAGAGTATTCCCCAGGAATGAAAATCCAAGTTTGAAATAAAGACGTATATCATGTACTATGTTACGCTAAGTCAGGCCTGACACACCTTTTCGGAGTTTTTACCCCAAGGTACATTTGTTCAAGGATAACTTATACATGTAGTATCCAGACATGAATATATATCTAGAAAGAGACACAAAATCTCTACCATATAAAATTTCAAGGATGTTAATATATAATTATATTAAATGTATATATTAGTGGTTTTTACCCAAATATACTTTTTGTAAATCTAGATTCCAACATTGCTGGTAATATTTTTCAGATACCAACAATATCGACCAGACTCTTGAAAGCCTACTGCCGAAACAATACATTATTACATTGGCGTAAATATATGATTCAAATACAATGGTACCAAACAATTTAGCATTTTTGGTAAATGATATTAACGTATTATACCATTATTATATTTTTAAATATAATATAAAACATTATATATATTAAAATGAAATGAACTTTATCCTATAAATCATATTCAAATATTTATTCTTCATAAAATGGGGAATGAAAAAATTAATGGAGAGCTCAAATTCATAGTAAGTCATGTAATGTTTAATAATAAAAGGAATTTATGAAATTAAATTAACATTTATATTTATATTACTGATAACACATTCCACTCAAAAAATATATATATATAATAATCTATATGGGAAGGTGAGAAACTAGAATACAATCCATTTAGTCAACAATATGTGAATGAATTGTATCCATTGAAAAATAAATGAACTAATGTCATGTATAATAATAAAAAATCCTAATACGTTTAATTCATATGTATTGGTTAACTTGATTCCCATGAACATTATACCTTTACCTTCAAGATAAGAAATTTTAAACTATTCTGATTTAGCCAAATCATTCATCACATGAGACTAATAATGAATTGAGGGGATGAAATAAACAGGACCCAAAACAATAGGTATTTTATTAATAGGTGACCTACAAATGTATTAAATTTTATAAAAATTCCAAATATATAAAATATTTTATTTAATTGAAATAATTTATTATCAAAATGTATCAGCATTGAATAGAAGATATAATTTTTCAATATTTCCCTATTTAAGGGAAAAAATACATTGTCAAAACCATATGTAAATATGGTATATAGATAAGAAAATAATAATATCTAGAATCCAATAATTCCTATATTTATGGAAATTTAAAATTAAAAATTATTACAATAAATATAATTTCTTAGGATATTGTTACAAATCACGAAATAATGTAAGACTGTAAAGACAAAATTTAACAATTTACAAATTTTCAAGATAAAACCACATGGATGATATAATTCTGGTAAAAAAATAATTACCAAGAATATAATATGATTCATGAAAAAGTGTATAATTTTTTTTAGTATATATAGAAAAATATAAAATTGGTGATAATGATTTATGACTCATGATAAGAAAAGAGAGACAGAAATCCATAACTTTATCATTCCTTTGGGTAAATTTTCATTAAACAAATATATAGTGGTTTGAACATGTTAATAAATTATTCAAGAGCCGTATTAATATTTATGATATCACATATGATATTATTATAATATATTATTTATCATTTGATTACAATCAATCATTATTTTCCTTTTTGTGGTTGTTAATTGCCTAGTTTTTTGGAGATGTTTTGAAATGATTTTTATTGTTCTGATTAATTAAATATGATTTTTTCACCTCATGAATTTATAACCATATTAAAATATAATATATATTTTTTATATAAGTATTTATATTAATACATAAAATTTTTAGATATGAAATGAAATTCACAGATTAGGGAGACAGTTGGCCATATAGACGCATAAAAACTACTTTAATTTTCATATCGTATTAAAATAAGAAATGTAAATGATATATGGTTATTATAATTCTAGTATCATATAAATGGAATGTATGATACATATTATTATTTAAACCATCTTTATATATTCCATATACAGCATCAATGAGTCATAATTCATTAGGGGGGCTTTAGTCCACACATCCAAAAATAATATTATTGTATTTACACAAAATGTCAAGAGTAAGGGTATGTGTTAAATAAAAATTATTGAATCATAATTTTTCTATATATATCATATATATCATATATAAATATTTATTTCATCATAATTCCAAATAATGAGATATGGTGAAGGAAAAATTAATGGTATCATTTTTTGATGTGGAAGTTCATTATACACATAAACGATATTTTTGTTACCCATTAGATAGATGTTTTATAGGTGAACGTCAATACCATAGTAAAAACATATCAGTATATTTATTATATTTATATTATTTTATAATAATGGAATAATGGGAATTGAGGGGGTGGATAATGAAAATAAAATGGAAGATCTTGGAGAATGATGTTACCTCTAATTCAGGTAAATCAATTTTTTTTCACCCAAGGTCATCCTTGGATGGTTTATTCACAATTAAATGATTCTATTACTAGGGTAGAGATTTTGGGATATTATTTTAATACATATTAAGTGATTCAAATAGATATATATGTTTAACGAAGTTGGAGGTGTGAGTGCATTTTTATTTTGGAGAATGACTGTAATTCTTGTATTCTTTTGAAAAGGGAATTCCCAAAAAAAGTATACCAATGTATGTTGATCCAATAGTGTTCAATATTACATAAATAGAAGTGTAGGGTGTATATTTTTGGAGAAAATGTATTTTGGAGATGTTTGTAAGTCATTTGGGCTCTTAGGATTTTGTTTTAGTCCATTCTATATCTTTTTTTCTTCAAATCATTGTAATTAATTTTAATGACTTTCAATAATGAATTTTGATAAAAAATAAGTTGAAATTATTTAACATTATAAGTAATTTTTAATCGTAATACTAAATCTATGTTTCTAATTTTAAATCGTATATGTGGGAGAAATAAATTTATAAGTAGTCTCATAAATGGGACGACAATGTTAGTTTTAAAATATAAAACTCCTAATGGTTATCTATGTTTTTGTACCCAATTATAAGTTCAATTCATTGAAATGACCTAAATTTTATTCATTTATATATAATGTATATAATTTTAATTTGTGAGTATTTAATTATATATTTTATCATTATTAATAAATTTTATGAAAATTTAATTATTAATTTTAATTCATGATATTTTAATATTAAGTAGAAATGAAATATTCAGTAAAAAATAAAACCATCCCCCTTACATATTATTTATGGTTCTATTTCAAAAATGAAGACTATTTTTTCAAATTAAATTATTAAATGTTTAAATGAACATCATTAAAATAAATAAACAATTATGAGGATGAAAAATTTCCTTCATAAATGTATAGATTAATTTATGTATAAAATAGTTTTTCCCTTACATTTTTCTTATCAAATAAATTGAAAAAATGTAAAATCATTTGATTGGATATATAAAATTTAAATCTCTTATATGAAATCTTTTAAAATTTTATAATTTAATTGACTGTGTAAAAGATAATTGAATTTTTTTTTATTTAAACTGAATGTTGTGTGCAATACATGCTATAAAAAATTAAATTTATTCTAATATTAAATTATTTTAAAAAAATAAAGTCCTTCTTGTAGTAATTATATCATATAAAAATTATTTATTTAGGATTTATTGGGTATATGATAATGTCTGTCATGTGTGTGGTGGATAACCACCTCAGTAAGTAATGTGATTTGTTTTCAAAAATGATTTACTTGGACGCTCACAAAGGTAAATTTAAATAAAATATACTAAATAAATGATAGAATTATAAAATGAATTATTTCTGTATTATTATTAAATGATAATATATAATTTTATTTCATTCTGTTTTAGTCACTAAAAGAGGATATCATTGTTAATTAACGTGTGTACTACCACATTAACAAAGCGATGATACTCTATCATTTAATCACTAAAAAATATAGTTGATATATACAAGTATATATATTAAAATAATATTTTATTTCTAAAAAATATTATCATTATTGAATTATGTTACTTTACTTACATATATTTAATAGTGGTCAATGAGAAAAGGAAATGTTATTCATGTGTACATACAACCTACCATCTCTATAATCATAAAATACTTTATCTCTCATAAACAAAATTCATTTTTTTGTTAAATGTATAAATTATATTTAAATATAATTAGTATTTTCTTATTATTATTTTTTACATAATTTATCTATGATTAATATAATAGGATCAGAAAAAATAATCAAAACATATATTGAAGATGAAGTGGGTATTACATAAAAATATATTTTATCATGGAATTGTTATTAAATAGGTAATAAATGGTCATAATAATAACAAATATGATATTATATATAAAAATATGGATATATAATAAATTTACAATAAAAACATATAAACAATAATTTTGGATTGAATTTTTACAATGGAATTTGATACTTATGGTAAGAGGTTTCAAATATCTCTTTTATTTCTAAAATTCGTATAAAAATTATTGAAACATTTCATTTGTTTGGTGTTTAAAATTTCCCAATAACATTTTATATCATTAATATAATCCTTTTACAATATTTAATGTTTCATTTTATATTTTTCATTATTGGGGATTATGAATAAATAGATTACTAAATATGTATTGGATTTTCATCTCATTATTATTTTCATTGAGGTGAGGCCATATTCACCATTTGTTTCATTTTTATAGTTAATACACTAAAAATAAATAACTTTCATTATTATTATCCTGAAAATTATTTTAATTTTAATATTAATTTTTGTATTCCTATTTCATGTGGTTTATTTTAAAAAATGTAACAAATCGGCAAGAGATCATTACCCTAATTATCCTTTTTTGAGGAATATGTTTTGTTATATAGCTATATTCTTTTATGAGGTTTATTTAATTCTAATTTCATATTTAATATCCTGATTTTATTTTTTCATGTGATATTTTACATTTCATTTAACATTGACATTTCATAGGTCATTAATTCAATGTTACAAAATTGGTAATGACTTCATGATACAATTTTATAGTTTATCATGACTGTTCATGTTTTTATTTCTAATGATAAAATATCAAAATTCATATGTTAATAAAATAGTGAATTTTATTATCTTATGATTATTTATTTCATTTCAAATTAATAGTATCATTTTCCCACCCTTTTCTACATAAATTAATTATAAAATGATAATAAAAAATCTAGCATTATTGTTCACCTCAAACTAATCCATTATTTTCCAAAAAACAATCATCTCTAAATATATGTTTCTAATTTTTTGACATTCTTAAAAAGATAAATTAAATGAATTTATTACCATGTATTATTTTTTTAAAAAATCATTAAAATCGACATTAAAATTTACAAAAAATAGCCTTTTGAATTTTATAGAAAATGTGAAAGGAATAATTTTTTTGAAAAGTAGTGTAGGAATGATAATTCTAGTCATCATTAATAAACAGTTGTTAGAAAATTCCATTAAATGTCTTTATGGTCAATTTCATATAAAATTATTTTTATAATATATTTCTGTTTGAAGAGTGTTTTTATATTGGAAATATTATTTTCATCATGGAATATATATTAAACGATCATTTAAAATTAATTTACCTCAAATATATCATCCATTTATGTTACTTATTCCTTACCAAGGATATGATTGAAGGATACAATTAATTTTGATTATGTAAATGCTATATGATTATTATGAAATGATCACTGTGAAAAACTTTTCTATACTAATTATTAAAAATTGATATAATTATTATAAAACCACTTCTTTTATATTGGTAATGATATGATAAAATAAATAAATGATTATGAAAATGTCTATTTTCTACATGTAATGATAAGATGAAATTTTAATGAGACACATTTAATTTCATAGGTTATGGTATGATGAATGTTTTATCATATTATGGCACAAAAATGATTCATTTTCATTGAGAGGTGGGTGGGACATATAACTCCCTCTAATGAATCGGGTTTTGATTAATATTATATGAGATCTAATTGTATAATGAATGCCATATCATGACCCGAACATTATGATAAATGGGAGTTTATCACTTTCTCGAAAGAAGAGATTAAACATGATGATATCTCATACTCAAAACAATATGGAACATGGGTGGTCATCCCAATTGAGGTCCATGATTTATTAGTATAGGAAAAACTCGTTTTAAATGTTTTGGGAGATATTCCTAATAGAATATTTTATATAATTATATTTATGGAAGAATTCTATATTGTGCCAAATTCATTCTCTCATGAACCTCTTTCTCTAAATTACATTTGACTCATTCCTTATGAACTGATAATCATTATTCTAGGACTCATCATTGGGATCATTGAATTTAATTTTAGGGATTTAAATTTATATAAACATGTTCTTGAAAACATATACTCATTTTAGGCTCATGTATCTCACATGTTTACCCTTATTTGGATACTATTATTTCCATTTCATATGTTTCTTTTCCTTAGGTTATGTATAAATCTTTTATGTAGGATTAATAATGGATTTTGTCTTTATGGGAAAATAGAAGAAGGTCTAATGAGTTATGATGATTTTTTCAAGTTATCATGGGGAGAAATATTATATTCATGAGTTATATTTTTGTGTAAAGTAATTTTTATTCATATAAAAATATTTAATATCCCTGAATGAGATGCATGGGTCTTCATAAGGTGTGTAGTCTTATGTCAAATAATATTGTTTGGGTCATCTATGAACTATACTAGTTTTTCCTCATAAAACATCATTATATGATGGTATGGTCTATGAAGTCAGTTCATGTGATTGTTCTTGTATACACTTATTCTTGATATTTATATGGAAAACATTGTGGACTTGAGAGAGGCTTTGTGGAGGTGTTTACTGATAAGATACCATCCTGATATGATATAGAATTTTAGAGGGACTGTATTACCTATGAAGAAGTTCTCTTTTTTGATATGAATCCCATAAAATTAATCAATATAGAAATTAATTGATACACCATATTCACAACTTAATATTCTTGATCACACATTAGATTATATGTATAACTATTCTTAAGTATGTGAACATAAATGATGTGTTAGTAAAATGATTTAAACTTCTATACAATATCCTAAAATATCTTATGTTCTACTAGATTTATCTACCCAACCACATTCCATCACATTAGATGTAGAAATTTATATCCATTGAGGGATCCATAGGGCGCCATCTCAATGCTTTATTGAATTAAATTGTTTTATGGAAAATAAACTAGAGTAATGTGTTGATATCGATGACTATTGAAATATAATGAACATAAACTCAATATATACTCTTGGGTAATAATTTTTTCCTAGTACTAAGAATCTCACTATGTATGAAACAATTTTCTTAAATAAAAATTCTAATCAAGAGCTTATAGATGACTTATCCAGAACATTGAGGTAATCCTTAGATCTCAATAATACAAAATGAAATGTGGTAATTCATGAAACATCACCACTTACTTAATTTATATCAATTAAATCTAATATATATATATATTTTATCTATGATATCAAGGACGTATTATGGATTTTTATGGTTATTCAGTACAACCCATATAATATTATTCCATTTAGATGTTTTTGGGAGTGCATTAAAAAAAATCCATAGCGATTGTTTCCAATTTCCATTTTGTTTGGTTTAATGGATGTATCATCACATTTTACTTTTCTCTCTAACCCTTTATTTTCTAAAATACCATGAATTGAGAGAAAAACATTATGATATCTCTACTGATACTATACCACTATAAGTAATCTTTCAAATACGTATACAACCTCATACATCCCAGACAAATATATAATGAAGATTTTTGAGATGTCCTAAAAATAAATTAGTAAATCAAATATAAATGGAACCCATACATAGTTCATGAAACAAAATATTCCATCATGATCATGGTAAAACTCCAGGACATTACTAACTATCTTTTGCAGCTACACATCAGTCTTCTTCATGACTTTAATATTGAAATTTATAGAAGGTTAAATGTTCATTTGAGGAAGAATAAAATTTTAACATCCATCAAGATTTTCATATCCATACATTAAACATATTAAAATATAGAATTTTTTAATTCCTCATCCAGGATAATCTAGTGTGATCCTTTCAACTGAATGTATCATCCACCTTGTTTGATTTCCTGAGGTGGTAAAGTATTAAGCCCTAAAAATCATTAATCATCTCTTTACATCTTTCTTATCGTATAATCATTCCATTATATTTGTATATATACATTATTCTTATATAATCATTATATATATATCTATATATATCACAATTTTTCAAAATAATGAAATTTTTTCCATATCATAAATGAAAAAATCACCGAACCATACTCGAAATCAAGAGTTGGGTAACTTTCCAAATGAATGTTAAATAATCTGGTTTCATAATCTATAAAAATTTATTTATTCATAATAAAATATAAAAATTACTTTTTTGATGCACACATATTGATTAATAATCATTATAAAATATAGGTTAATGTACATATAGCTAATATTACTAGTCATCACATTAGGTCCTTAAAATTTTCCTCAAATTCATTTTTAATTAGTAACATATATCTCTTCAGATTTAACAAGGCCAGAGATTTATATAGCTCTTTGAAATTGTTTGAAAATCATCAAGAATATGATATTATACAATAGAATATGTGGGTCCCTCTTACCATGGTTAGTTTGGGTCAATATTCTAAAGCCTCAATTATTCCTGGATATATCAATATTCCATCCCTTGTGATTAAACGACCTCAAAATGAAACCTCATTCAGCCAAAATTATAACTTTTTAAATATTGAATATAGTTTTTTCCTTATGTAAGGTTTCCTATAGATTTAAAAAGTGGAATAAATGCTCTTTAATTCTCTTTTAATATATAATAATGTATTTTTTAATGAATACCACAAACTAATAAAGGAAATATATAATGGATCGGTTAATTAAATACAGGAGGAGTGTGTGGGAATTATTAATTATGAATGAAATAATTATTTATTCATAGTGTACATACCATGTATGAAATTTTTTACTGGCAATATCCTCTTTATATTCCTCTGATTGATAATTTCTAGAATGAATGTCAATATTTTAAATGTTTTTATCTTATTTTTGTTGACCACATAGGTCTTCCCCACATGGTTTGGGATACTAGATAAAGATATTAATATTGTTCAAATATTGGTAATAAATGAAAAGTTACATCAATACATAATTATTTTTTAATGAAAATAATCACTTCACCCTATGTTGACAAAAATTGGTGAATTAATCCCTTGTAAACATTCTCTTATTGTTTCATTTTTTTTACTGTAAATCAATTGGTGTATTTAAATTGGGAGTCTTTAATATTACGATGGAACCATTTATTCATTATATAGGCAAATCAACTATATATTTTAATATATGTATAGGAATATCTTTCTAAATGAAATAAAAACATCCAAACAATATGAAGATAATTTATTTTTTGTTCCTCCCCTGCCAACTAAGATAAACACCCCATATAAATAGAAATTTTGACTGATACAATAGATTTTATCTCCATTGTATGTTCATAATTATCATCACATTAATAGATGAAGATATATTGGATTGGATTGTTGAACTTGAATTAGATTAGTTGAATAATGATCTAACAATTCTTTAGAGAAATAAAATTCACTCATAATATAACATCAAATTCAACCAAAAGAAGAATGAATATATTAACATGATTTAGATTACCATTAAATTCAACTAGAGAATAATCATAAACATAAAATGAAATCATTATATCATTAGTATGTTTCACTAATATTATCTATCTATTAGTTTAGGTTATATATTTATGCCCTTTTAAAACTATATAGGTATGTAATAATTGATATATCAAGAGTTGAATAAGTCATTAGTAGTTATAGAGTGTATGGTATGTGTACCTTTCACCACATTTTTATCATACTTCTAGTTAGAAGTAGAGATAAAATGATATTTACCCATATCCCTATGCTTAAAAGGTAACTAACATCACTCAGCATTATTATCCATCATATTTTTGTACTAGTTAGTATATTTCAAATACTCCTATAGTTTGAAACTATAGAGTGTGGGTGGTGAATTTTGTGTTCTTTCACCCCATTCCCATTATACAAAAACATATTCCCATCAGTTATACAATCAAATTACCAATGTAACTATCTTCAAAAAATAAATAATTTACTAGATCCATTATGACAATATCATCTATGCTTATTCTGACATATTGAGTTTATTGGAATTATAATCATCACCATTTCTAAGTGTTCATATTTTCCTTTGATATTAATATTTCATTTCAATTCAAAACCCAATGATTGATTCTTTACAATAACCTACATTTCCACCATGATAGAATGTTGAAAAATATGTTCATATCAATGGATGTATCATATGGATAATTCCTTTTAGAGACATGGTTGTAAGCCAATAAAGAACCTATACAACGAACTTTTTAGTTAGATAATAATACTATAAGCATACCTCACAGGTGATTTAATGTTTTGCCCTTGTGTACCAAAATTTTTAAAATCCATTTTCATTAACTCATTTAAATAGTTCTCCATATCTATAAGGAGAATGCATAGACTTCACTTATTTCAAAAATGTTCTCAATCTTTTCCCTCTCTATGGACACAATTTTATCTTGTTGACTCATATTCATCATAATATTCCGCAGAGAATATTCTCCACCTTCCAAATAGACAAAAGAAAAAAATTGAATTTTTCATGTTCCAAACGCTGGAGAAGAAAAATATCTTGTCAGTAGTAATGATTTATTTTCTCAGTAACTATTATGTTAATTTTATCACTGGTGGAATGTGAACCTTTCTTCAAAATGGACTCTACCAAATGTAGTTCTCTATTTTTTTGGAAGTGAAGCATGATTCATTGAATTGGGAATTTTTTGTGGGAATAATGAATAAATTTGGACTTCAATATCCCAAAAAAAATATGATCAGGTGGAAAATGATTTTATTTTACATCATACTCATCATTAATGTGGTTCCTTTAGGTTATATCCGTTGAAAAAAAACCAATAAAAACATACATTATTAAACATTAATCATAGTATTGGAACCATGATATCCTGGAAAACAACTTATAGGATGTATAATCATGACAAATTATTCTTTAATATATTAATCCATAGTTTTATACAAGGTTATTTCTTTCTATCTTCTATTTACACCATTCATGATGTTTCTTAACAGTGCAAATTTTCAAAGTATAACCATAATATTTGTAAAATTAGTTATAGAACAAGGCATATTTTCATGAACTAGGCGGAAATCGATTCACGATCAATGATCACTTTTGTAGTTCCAAATATTATCTACCCTTATGAAAGATACATATCAACATATAGAATTTATAAATGGATTTAATTTTATAATAACCACTTTCCCTATACTTTTTCAAAATTTGTTAACTATTTATTATACATTCACTCATCTCTATACATATCTCTAAATAATTCCATGTGGTCCTTACAATTTTTTTCTCCTAATCGATTCCATTGGTTAAAAAAACATATCCTCTTACATAAGTAATATAAAAATATTATTAACATACATTAATATAACATCACTTTTAACATTGACTTAATTACATAAAGACACACCAATCCACCAGAAATGCATAATGTATTTATATTCATAGAAACCCAAAAGATTTGTCAATGTATAAACTATATCACCTCCCAGTATGATATTCATAACTAGAAAACTTTATTAAACATATCATATATAATACATATCTTCATAACTAGTGGATAGGAATCATAAGAATGTTTATGGTCATATTCATAATATGGGTAAAAATTTGTGATAAGTTAACAAGGAATTTTTATAATTTTATGTGAACATGAGTATAAAATTTGGATACAATACCATTCATAAATAAGATATTATTCATGAGTAATAGAATAATTAAATGAATATCATAATACATGAATTATATTTGAATAACATTACATGATCCATAACACCACAACATTATAATAATACATTGATTAATTTTTATACACATAAGCATAGAAATTCATTTCTATATTAGGAAATTATAATTTAAAAGGATAATATAGTAGGGTGGAATTACTCCCCAATCTATCACAGTAGTCCTTGTACCCTCTTATGACCATCATATAATATGACGTACCATAATTGACTTGATTCGCTCTTTATTAAAATATTTTTTGTCTCATGAGACACACATATATTTCCAATTCATTATATGTTGATATAGGTCTTACCCATCTCATAATGAAAACCACATTAATGTGGTATAAAAGATAAAAATACATCAATCATCACATAAAAAATAAAATTAAATGGGTTTCATAAAAATTTCATTAAATCACAACTTATAGAAAACATATTGTTTTCATATTCGTTCAATTATTTCATTATATGATTACCCTTGGATAAGGAAGAGGATTTCATAATAATGTTATCTTTTTATAACCCATGTAAGAGAAACAAGTTTCATAAAAATCTATTCAAAATAAATATAAACCATTTATATAAAAAATAAGAATGGTATCCGTGGATCAATTCACCATATAAATAATAAGTAACATCAGTGGATTACATCTTACATATAACATGATTCTGATCGATCATTTAAAACATTAATTAATGAAAATATACTTTTCCCTTTAAAAAACATTTTCAAAAATAGAATATTTAGAATTTTAATTTTAATTTAAAATCAAAACTGTAAAATTATTCAAATACCCCCAAATAAAATAATAGTAATGATGATTCGAAGTTTCTATAATATAATACATGATAATACATCCCTTCCATTAACATTTATTGTAAACTAAAAATAAGTATTATTTTCAAATTTACATGATAATTACATTAAAAATATTTTTTTAAGAAAGATAAAAATGGGTTTAATTGGATTTTAAAACCATAGAAGAATTATAAAAAATTTCAATTTTTTAGAAAATATTGTTGTGTAGAAAATGTATTTTTTATAATTAGAAGAAAAAATGTTTTATTTTATTGAAATAATTTTATAAATTATTTTTCAAAACATTCTAAAATTGATAAAATTAAATGAAAACATAATGAATGACCATATGGGGATTAAATTAAAGAGATTATTGCGAAGTGGATCATAATATTGTATCATCATAAACATAATCATAAAAAAAATCTGTATAAATGAGGATATTGTATCAAAAAATCCATACTAATTTAGTAACCTTTAATCATAAGATCGATGAAGGAATAAAAAAAATATATAATGATTATAAATAACTTCATGATATTAAACGTATATGGGGAAGAATATACACATCAAAAAATAATATAGGTATATTGAATAACATATCTTAAAAAATGTAAATGTGAGACAATAATATATTACCTATTTGATATTAATTTGAATCGTTATGCATAATAAATAATTTCCTAAAATGAAACATTATATACTACTAGAATAATGGTATTGATAATAAAAAATTTTAAATCTGAAAGTATATACACACTCATTGTTTAAACGAGTAGTGAATTTTCATCTATATCCCAGAAATAAAAGAGTTTCTAGAAATCAACTACCTAAATCATTAAAATCCATATTACTATTTCAAAAAAAAAGTTTATAATAATTAATGGTTTTTTATAAATTAATTATATAACCATATATATTATCTAATTTTTCTTACATATTATTACCCTTTTTTAATAATTCCATATCAAAGTCATGTTGTTGGAAATTTATGTTTTATTTCACATGTACGTTTTGACTTGTTACTGTAATTCATATTACATCACACTTTCGATAATCTAAAATAAAATTTAAATCATGAGATAAATATAATATTAATTCAACATATAATTTTATATATTACTCAAAAAAATTTAATGATATCAAATGAAATACTCTGTTCATTTAGATGGAAGGACGTAAGTTTGCATGAATGTTGTTTTCATTTTCTTGTTGGATTGAAATTTAGAAATTTAAATGATATATAATTTTTTTAGAATCATATTTATATCATATATATATCAAAAAATATAAATAAAAAATACTTATTACATTCTGTGTAATGAATTAAGGAATCAAATTGCTTTATGAGGTAATAGTATATCGTACTCACGATTAATGGTATTGTACTATACAAAATAGAGAGTATGGAATTTTGTGTGATATTATGACTCCATAAAAATAAAAATATCATAAATTATATATATAAATAATAAATCAACCATTTCTTTTGACTTTTATATTTTAAAATGAAAACATTAATTACATTGGTTCATGAAGCGGTAGTCCACCTTACCTATGAATGATGATTTAGAAAAGCATCAAATTGATGTGGAGATTTTTCCAAGGCATGACAATAAAATAACAACACATAAATATATTTATGATAAAAACTTTATTATTTCATCATGGTATAATAATAATTAAATGATGCAGATTATGATATAAAACAAGAACACTCATTTATGAACATTACCTCAAATTCTGGTAGCCTAATTATGATTGGACCAACACCATTTCTATGATGTATTTCAGTATAGAATAAGGATTTAGGATGATAGGATGGGTGTTTAGATGTGAATGGGGTAGGTATTGGTCTATAAAAATGATTTTTATATTTTCAATAAGAAGGAATATGATGTGGTCTTTTATATGTAATGTGATTCACATACTTGGAATTTTTTAAGAGAAATAATTCCACCCAATTTTTTCCATCCAATAAAATGTTGATAATTGAAGATTATAAATAATAGAATATATAATGTATATATATTTGGAAAATATTTTTTATTGAGATTATCAGTCATTTGGATGCATATCTTTTACTATGACCACCTATAAAACCAATTTTTTCCTTAGCAGTGGTAATTCATTTTTACTATTTCACATCTTTTTTTTATAAAAATATATGTTGAAATTGTTGAATAATATAATTTTTTTGGATTATAATATGGAATATATTTTTATAAATTACATTCAAATAATTGAAAATTTAAATTTTAAAATTAACCCATAGATGTGACGAAAAATGTTTTTTCAAAAGAGACAATGTTCAAAAGATAGCAAATTTTTTATATAAATTATAAAAAATAAATTGATTCAAATTAATTTTTATAATAATATATGTATAATTGAACTATTGTTTAAATATAATTTAAAATATAATTTATCATTATTAATAAATTTAAATAAAATGTGTTTTTTATTATAATTCTTTGTTTGTAAGTATTCATCAAAAAATTAAATTATTCATAAAAAACCATAATAATCACCTAAATTGAATTTTGAATAGATGAGATAATTTTTTTTTATTTTATTAAGTAAATATTATAAAGGTTTGATTAATTGATTTTATTAGGGTTCAAAATAGTAAACAAAAAACATTTTTTGATGGAATATTATTTCTGAAACATATAATGACATTACAAGAAATTTATTACCTCTCCATCAATATGATTTCCTAAAATAAAACCATTAAAAATAGTCATTTAAAAATATTTATTCACATTATTCTCACTATGTTTAATATGTAGGATATAATGTCCCATTTGGAATAAATATATTAATAATATATGATAGTATTTTAAAAACTAAATATCATGGGTGATACGAGATGACAAAGTGTTAAACATACCAGTTTCATAATTTGGTGTTTCATGTAATTTAGGGTATTAATGAATTCTTTTATTCATATAATATAATTCATTGGGTCTGAGTATGTTACAAAAGATGAAACACATGTTATAGTATTATCTTCACCATGTTCATGTAAGATCAAAATTGGTGTTGTTTTCAAATTAATATTCATATTTATAATATAATTCTTACATGATTTAGTCTATTCTAAATTTATACACTTATAATTAATTTTCTCAGGAGATTCTTCCATACAAGAAAAGTTATTAATGAATATTCACCAATAACATGCCAAACCAAAAAAACATTAGATATCAAGAACATTCATTGAATTATCCCAAGAAAAAACCTCTTGATATTTATCAATGTCCATTGACACACATTCTTATGATATGAGTTTATTTATAGGATTTACCTTTTCAATAAATAAATCATTCATGGATATGGTGGAATATATCTGATTCTCTCTCAGTGTACTAAGGATGATGTCATGATTCTAAAATTGATCAACATGGGTGTGGGAGTACTCTAGGATGTATTCAATAAAAATATTGAAAAATTGATCCAATTATATTAGTAATATTCTTATAAAAAATTTCATGGACATTGTAGGAATGTTGTTTGAATTCAATCTACATTACAATAAAATAACTCAATCGATACAAAATTCTGAATTTAGTTAGTGTTATTTCAGAGGGTCATATGTTCAACTGTTGATTCCATGATCGTAAATCATTCTTTAAAAACATACAAAAACCCATCATATAGAAAAAATAATAATTGATTCATAGAGGATGATACTAGTTTTTAATCTAGATCTAGTTTAACATCAAATAATTTACAATTAAATTCAGTTTTTTGTATTCATTTTATGGTTAATAAAACTATATATACCCTATGTGAAATACTTGCATAGAAAAAACATAAATACTCTAAATCCGCCTACTGAGTGTTTATCTCTTTAAACTATGAAGGATCCATTATATAGGTAAAAATAAAAACCATATCATCTACTGGAATAATAATTATCATAATCTCAATATCTCTCTTATGTGGAATCCCAAAATAATCAAGTGAAACTTCATAGAAATGATCCACAATATGAAAAGGATTTCATATTTGTCTACTCCATCATTTTGAACATGAATTTCCACTTGGGATGTGAGATCATACTGTTTCTAAGAGTTTTTCCCTCTTCATCACACCTACATATTCCATTCTTCATAATGAACATAAACATGACCCTCATGAGACATAAAAATGACTATCCTTAATTAAAAATAAATATAAACCTAATATGAAATAATCCAACCCATTCCTATTATTAAATAATCCATGAAATTTGATGCATGACCATGTTCTTGATGAGATAGTACATACTAACCTTGAGGAATTTTTTTTTTCATTTTTTGATACCCTTCGACCATTCCCTAATCATCAGGTATAATGAAATTTCCCAAAAAATATATTCTACCACCATAATGATACAATAAACATCCAAAGATGATAAAAATATTTAGGTGGTCATGTATCAAAAAAATCAATTTCATTTTTATAAGCTGCAATAACCACACATTGAACTGCCATTTATTTAGACTTCAATCAATATAGTGTTTGCTAAATTTAATGTAGATTACTTATTCACCCACCTTGGTATCCAATTTGAGTATCATTCACAACACATTCCTACTAATATGTATAATCCTCTCGTAATGTACCTTATCATCAACCTCAACTAGTAATATTGTTACTGCTATAATTATCAAAATGATACATGGTACAAGATCCCCTCAATTTCTCTATACCATCTAATGCCATCATTACCTACTTATCAATCTTGGGATTCAATTAAACAACCATATATTACCAGTCATGTAAACATCCTAATGTCTTATATGGAAATTAAACGGTCTATGATACACAAACTCTCATGATCCATCCCACTGGGGATCGATAAAGAACTACTACAAGACCACCTCCATTCTCTTACTAGCCATGTCATAGATGACACAAAACTCACTAATCATGTAGAACTACATGGAGTGTACATGTATTCCATTACATGCCTCCTCCACATAGGGTTTTTTACTATGCTATTAAGCATGTTAGTATAAGTCTTCATGTGTTTGTATACTTTGGTAAATTGTCTTTACATCCGTACGTGGCTTTGCCCATGTCATTGGCTATGTCCTTGGAAATTGATACAAAACATCCACATGACTTGATTATTCCTGTGAATTTCTTCCATGTTTTTTTCAGATGATTTTTCAACATAATAAGGAACACATTGAATGTGTCCTAGACACATGGTATACCATCGTTATTATTCTGAAACCCATTTATCGGCAACCGAAGGGCCACATCCGTCTATGTGTTCTTTAAAAAACAAGTTGGGTAGTTGTGTTTCTAAATGAATATATAGATCAACTTGGGTGAATCCAAATTTGTCTCATCCATGTAAATTCATTCCTTTTCTTATCCTATGCCAATGGTTAATCCTTCATCCATTGTTTCTTGTTGTCAGTTGAGGAAAATATTTCTAAATAATTTATGGGTTCACTATATGCCCAATGCATGTATCCAAATTCTTCCATATTATATTTCAATCCAGAATCAAAAAAACATTCACACAGTAGAAGAATGTCTTTTAAAATATTTTCTTGATGGTTTATCCATTAGTCACACATTAAACATCCATGAATCTAGGTTTCTGATCAGGCATGACCCCACAAAAAATGACGAATCATGAAATTGTGGTCCAATGATGTCATACACATTGAATTATTTTTAAAATGGCATTAAAAAAAGGTTTATGATTCATTTTTATTTACCTCATGTAGAAAGAATAATAAAAGGGATGTCCTGGGTTAGAAAGAAAAATAATAAATTAAACTTTCTTTTGTGGATGAATGTAATATATGTCAATTCACATAGATAATGAAGCAGTATGAGAATTATTAATAAAATTGATAACATGGATCATAATCCATAAATTATTGATTCCTATATGTTTTTGTATCATTCATTGATTAAAAATTCCCAAACCAATAATGAATAGTAGTTATTGCACAAGATGTACCTTGATTACCTGATATCAAGAGTTTTTTCATTATTAGAATATGATTATCCAATAAGTGGTTGAAGGTAAACCTGTCAACTATACTTGGATTTAAGAATCTAAACATGGAGAAATATCATAAAATAATTTTTTATAGTTAAGAAGAATTAGGTCGATTTTAATTAAACAATTAAATTATTATTTTTTAACTAAACGTACCCACCCACAAGAATCTTCTATACGATTGTCTCATGCTGAAAAATATTTCATAACACCTAAGATAAATTTCGTATTCCAGATTCAACCGTGGACTCATATTTTATGTGAAATTACTCATTAATGAATTATCATAATGATTAGGTAAATATGAATGCATAATATAAGATATATTTTATATTTTGTAAAATCAATTATGGGCTCACTCAGCCTCATAATCACATAATGTATCAGAAACAGTATATGAAAATATATCTATAAATGATTCAAAAAAATACTATGAAAAAACTATAATCTCTTAATCATTTCCTCATTCAAATATTTCCCACTAAACAATAATAAAATTACAAAATATTTGATATAATGATCATGTATCTAGCTCTCCCTCTTACAAGAGATATATTGCATACTCACGTTCAACCAAATAACATGAACCATGGAATGGACCATTGACATTCGGTATTATCACTATAGTCCAAAATATCTTGTTGGTTTGTATCCCTAACAATTTTAGGTTATTTTGTTAATAATTTTAGTACCATCGCCAGTTTACGTTTTATAGAATAACAGGCATAACAGAATATAAAAAAAATATTATTTTAATAAGACCTTTATAAAATAGTTGTTATCTTTATGGTAATATAGTGTAGTAACCAAATTATGTAGTATATAATAGTAAATATAATTTTAAAAATATTAATATATTCTTAGGAAATAACCATGAAATTTAAACTATGGTAATTTTGTTCCTCAAATATATATTTTCTTCAAAAATTTATTTTTATGAGAAAATGAATATAATTTATTTTTAAAGATATAGAAATATTACTTTAAAAATTGAAGACAATTTTGGGATTAATCATGTAAAAATTATTTTTGGTTGATTTTTTTAAAATCATATGAAAATAAAAATTCTAAAGGGAATATTGAGAAATTATGATTTTCTAAATGACATTTCATTCCAATAAATTATGAAATTTTTGGTGCCGTTATTTTGTGAATTATTATTTAATGTGATATAAGTATTATTTTATTATATTTTTTTCCAATTAATTTAGATTTTATAAACATTCATATATATTTTATAATTACTTTGTGTTTGGGTTTAAAACAGAAATCTTCTAAAAAGTATTTTAAATTATAAAATGTTTTTCTTTTTACATGAACTAAAATAATCAATAGTGGGGAATTTTTTAATTTAAATTTATAGAGAATATATAATAAAATATTAATTTAGTTTCACATAATGATAATTATTTTTCATATATTTAATATAGAATCATCTGTTTCTTGAAAAATACAATTATTGAAAACCCCCATTTTCATCATGTGTGCATGTTTTTTTGTTAAATATAAATTTTTAAATTAATTGAATTTATTTTGATTACATGTATTAAAAACTTGTAATCAAGAGGTCCATATTATTGTTTTACGGTAATACAAGTTTTAGAGAGAATAATTTACAATTTTAAAAAATATATACCAATGTGTATGTAAAATAATTAATAACATTAATGATGACATATATAAGATAAAAATACGTAAAAATAAATAATTAAATTGTATTATGATGTTTTTATATACAATAAACATACTTTATAAACGTTTATTATCAATCTAACTTGTTTTAATTTATTAAACTAAAGTATTTTTGGCTTTAGTTATAAATAATCATTATTTATTCACTAAAAAACTAATCATCATCAAGTATAAATACCACTCCTCACCAAACATTTTCACCTCAAAGGAATTAATTGTCTTAAGATACTTTTAATTACCTCTCATTCACAGTCTACCCATATCAAATATGTTCTAGTCTCACCAAAATTCCATTTCCATGGCCATTATGGGATCCTTTTATCTAGACATATTGAAGTGATTATTTTTACAAGACAAATCTAATAATTTCTTTTCTGTTCCTACCTTCACCACACTTCCTTAATCCATAAGGGAATAATAACTATATAATCATATAAATAATAAAATTTTATTTTTTTAATGTAATATAGTATATTAATACCTATAATTATCTCCTCTAATTAAATGAAATGAAACCACTGTCCAAATTATATATTTTAATCATATTAATAGATAATGATATGTCTTTTATCATTATCACCTTCAATGGTGGACATACAATATTAATTATGGATAAATAAAATTAAAATAGTTATATAGTAACGCTTTTCTAATTCTGAATTAGTATGTGGATATAAAAAACAATAAAATGACACTAATTCAATATGTTTGGAAAACCATCCATTTTAAAATAAATAGATAACATCATCATTTTATCAGTTGAATCATATTAATTTAAGAATGAAAAACGAAATACAGAACCATTTATACTATTTTATGATCACGTAGAAATTTAATTTCACATATATTATTTCCTTTATATTTTACTTTAAAATATATAATATAGTCAAATAAACATGCCATGAAAATAGTAAAACAAGAACACCCAAGAAAATAAAAATAATGAAGTATTATTAATGAAAAGGTGTAAGAACGATATAAAATAATCATATATGGTTTTATAAGTATTATTATATTATTGTAATGAATTAATAAAATTAGTTAAATCATTATACATGTGGTTAAAATATGTAAATCTGAAGGGAACATAGAGGTAAGAGTTTCACGTATCACTTTTACATTTCTAACGTATATGACCTAATAAGAAATTATTTCATATTTATTATTTTTATTCTACCGTTTCATATATAATATCATGAATCTACATATATTAATATTATTTAATATTTTATATGATAATTTTTTCTTTTATGGTGAATAATATTTGACTTTTTATAAAGTCGTAAAGGATATATTAACTCAATTTTATGTCATATTTAATACCATATAGATAATTTATTATCATATGATATGATTATTTGTGGTATAAATATTCATTACCATAATATGTATTCATTTATTTTGGACATACTATCATTAAAAATAAATAATTTATTTGGTTAATGATAACTTTAATTATTAAATATTTATAAAGGATTTTTATTTAAAAATTATATTTTTAATGTTTACCTTAAAACACTGTTTTCATCCATGTATACTTTTGAAAAAAAAATTATAGGATATTTTTTAATATTATAATATGATATTTAATATTCATTACTACTCATTTGTGTATTATTAGATAACATTTAAAAAAAATTCATCTATTATGATATGTTTTTCTTTGTTTTCCCATAAAAATACAAATGGAATGATTTTTATAACTTATAAGGAATTATTGTCTCTTCCCACTGTTAGGATTCAATAATTACTAAAATATAAATTTAAAATATTGCAGGGTTATTTAAAATTAATTTCATTATTTTTTGATTTCATGGTATTTAAAAAATGTTTTTAAATATAAAAGATATTTTCATCCTAAAATATTCAATGTGATCCTTCAAAAGAATAATTTTTCAAAATCAGATAAAATTAGTTGTAATTACATACTATTTATAGGGGTTCTTATTTAAGGATGATATTATTATTACTTTTATAGTTTGTTTTTGTTTATGATTCAATGTTGTTTGTGAATCCCGTTTCATTTTCATTGGTCATTCTATGTTGAAATATTTATAAAAATCATTTATTTTAATAGGATTTGTTATGAAGAGTGAGTTATGATATTGGGAATACAAATACATGGTTTTCATTGTGTGATGAGCAGTACATATATGCGCTGAAAGTTCATTGCGTAAATATTTAAAAATCATGAGGTAAATATGTTATTAATGAACCATTTTTACATTCTAAATTCCATGTATAGACATGGTTTTCAAGCCCATATTATTATTCATAAACCTTTTTTTTGTCCATTAAATTATACATAGACCTAGTTTCATGTAAATAAATTTATTCAAGGGCCTTGTTTCATGTACATAATATTAAGAGTGACTAGGTTTACATTTATATATGTTGAAAATTTTATAAATCTATATCTATGATACAATTTCATGGTTCCTTTAAATTTTTTTGGGTTATGTTCTTTGATATGTTTAGGATGAAACTATAATAAAATTCTACGAATTATTCCTTAAATCAATATTTTTATCCTTATTATAAAGTGGAAAATTGTCAAATTTTATGCCCATGTTCTCATTCTATTGTTCTTATGTTATGATTCATATCTCTTTTTATACCCATATTTGGTCTCTCTATTAGTCCTCTTCTTATGTGAATTTTCCCTTGGACATGAATCAGGATACTGATTATCACATGTTAATAGTGGTACTACTTATGAAGCGATATGTGGAAGATGATGTAAATGTTTTATGAACCAATTATTTTTTTTACCATGTTTACAAAGAATTGAAAGAAATTTTTTCCTAGAATAGTTTTGTAATGTTATATAATGAATAATTATATTTTTAGATTTAATTTCCATGTATGAAATGTATGGGTCAATATAGATGTTATTTGTGGAATGTATTGGCTAAGAATTATAATCTATGATTTGAAAACCATATTAAGAACCATATTTGTACGTCTTGGTTACATTCATAGTGTTTTGGTAATTATCATGAAAAAATAATTTAATACTTAGATGTTATATATTATAATTTTGTAATCAAATCTTTTCTATTATATGGTTTTCCAATTATGATTATCATTTATCACACTGTGATTTTTGGTTTCAGTCAATGGAAGGAACTTGAAGAAACAGTTTTAATATGGAATGTGTTATGAAATTCAATGTCTATCCTCCTGAGAAACCATTTTTAATAGAAAATATTTTTTCTATGATGAAATAAGATATTAATCTGGGGTATGATTCCATATGGGAAAAAGAAGGAACAAAATTATATTGAGTCATTTATGAGGAAACATCCACCCTCTCTGAGTGGGTCTTCTGAACCACACATAACTGTGAAATGGAATAGCATAATTGAAAATATAATTTTTATTATCCAATGTTTAGAACAAAATCAATTCATTATGAATCCTTATCATCTAGAAGTTGAGTAATATTAATGGTTAAATAATATCTAGAATACAAGTAATTATTATGAAATTGAATCAATTGTTTTGAAGAATTTCAAAAAATATATTTTCTAAATAATTAATTTCCTAGTATTCTTCATATGAAAATATAAATAACAAGTATGAATAATATTATAGACCCTTTGAATAATTTTTTAAAATACTTCAAGGCATGGTTTTTTATTGATCAACGAACAGAAATGTATGATCTATAAATTATTTAGTGCCATTAAATTAAATATATATATATATATATATATGAAATTATCCATAATGTACATTGGAAGTAAAGAAAAAAATTTCTATGTCCACTAAAAGTAAAAAATATATGTTGACACCCATAATGGATCTACTGATATGAAATAGATGATGTGGAATTATGGAATCCCTAGTGGTTTTCGACAAGAAGGGAAGAGAATACATAATCATCATACTTTCTTGAAAGTTGGGAATGAGAACTCAATTTAATGTATGAAAGGAACAAGATAACATTTCATGTATATGAATACAACTCATAATGAAATTTAATATTTATGTAATTAAAAGAGAATTGTTATTGAAATAAATAGAGATATAGCTCATAAAAATTCACCACCCACCTATAAGTTCTATAAATACAAATATTTTCAGAACTATTCAAATAAATTATCCAATCCATGGGATATTACGGATAATAATACAAAATAACCATAAATTTAAAAGGAATGAAGGGGGTTAATATTCATTAAAATTATATTAAGTAAACCATGTTAATAAGAGAATATTTATCAACCCCTCATTACTTGGTAATATCATGTCTAATTTTTTTATGAGTGAGGGCTATGAAATTATTATTGAAATGTAAAATTATTATCTACCTCTAAATGAATTATAGAAATATGAAACATATAATCCTTTTTCTACTTCAGTTTTTTCAAAATTATTAGAAAATATTTCGTTTAATGGTACTGGTAACCATGAGAAGTTTTTGAATATATATTTTAGGAGAACACATTTTTATTGGAAACAAAACACCTACTAAGTGAATCATTACTGGATAAGAATGAGATAAATATATAATTTTTCAATAAAATAAAATGGAGAGTATTAATGAATTTGCGAATTATGAGTATAATGACCAGGTGGTTTATGGATTGAGTTTATAAGAGGTTTGAATTTATGATACGAATAAATAGTTATTTTTCGAATGTAAAACTTTTTTCACTATGGTTTTATAGAAATTTAGTTGATTAATATATTTAAATAGAATAATTTATAATGATATTCACATGTTAAGTATATGAAATATAAGAGAGACAACATGTTTTTATGTTTTTTAATAATTATTAAAATTTATTGATCATTTTTGAAATAAAAATTATTTTAATTATTCCGGATTTTTTATAAGGGTCAACATTTATGCAATTATTTACTTTCAAATTTGAATGAAAATTTGTAGATAAATTTATTACATAACCATATTAATTTTGATCTGTATTTTATAATATATTATAACCATTTCTTATGATATCTATGTATAGAAGGGATGAGTTTTCATCCTATCATGGATCCTATAATCCACAAGGTCTCTAGGAATTCAATTTCAACTTCATTTTTTTGAGTAAAAATTGAATCCATGATTGATGAAGGGATAAAAAAGAGTTTGATTGTATTATTGAGATAAAAACCAATAGGTATATCTTTTAATATGATTTTGAAATAAATATTTTTCCTCTTACTATAATTTTTCATGATAAAATTAAACACTTTAAGACATATATGGCATATGGTCTGTGGACGTTATCATTAAAATTACCATGTTCTCTATCATTATCTCTCATGACTTGAAAGTTATAATTAACTTCAATTTCCATGTCTTTATATTTTAATAAAACTGACATAGTCTCAATCCTAGTTATGTGGTGATCATTGACTTTAACTTCCTCTCCTTTTATTCTGATTTTTTATTAAAAAAATTTATGGTACTTTTTTCCATAAAAGGTATTTTCAAATATCCAAATTATATTTTCATATTGAATCTTCAAATTGTATGGGAAATAATTTATTATATTATTTCATCATATTTGGACGGTGTCTTACTAACTAGAACTTCTGCTAAATCTTTCTAAGTTTAAATATGATTTTCATATATCTATCAGAAGTAAGTAAATACCTAATTCTTTACATGTACTAATCTACGATTACATACTAATGGAGAAAGATATTATAGATAATTAACCACAGGAAGAGATTCTTGATTGTTGATATAATGATCTATGAAATAGGACCCCTCAATGGGTAAATATTATGCTGCAAAACCACAAATTTTTGAAAGTTATGTGGGAAACTAAAAATGTTATTTGGTAGGGTTATCCTCGAATTCTTATATATGAGTAAAGAATTTCAGGGGTTATTTTAATTTTTCTACAGTAGAATGAAACACCCTAAGATATAATATTATGTTTTTCAATAACATTATGCTATTTGATATCTACTATTGCACAAAACATCATAATTGAATAACCTCCAAAATATTATTTTTTTAACAATACCATTATAACATATCCATTAAATTGGAGAGAATAAATATTAATAAGCACATTATTAAATATATAAATTTTGAAATCATTTTTAATATATTTGTTTATTCTTCTGAAATCAACACATAACTTATAGTAATGTCTTTTTGTTTTGTAAATATATTTTTTAAAGAAAAATTGGATTTTATTTCATAAAATTAGAAAATATATTTCATTTATTATGAAACCAATAGAATCTATATTTTATTAGACGAAAATAATTTTTGGATTCTTCATGTAAAAGTTATCTTTAGAATATTTTCTTTAATCTTTTTAAAATTATAATACTTCATTGAATAATTTATAATATCCATTATTGTAAAAATGTCATTTCTCTAATACATTAATAAATATAAAGGTAAAATTATGTTTTGAATAATATTTAAATTCAAAATAAATATTATTTAGTTATTTTTAATTCCAATAATGTATTTTTAGTCCACATTATATTTTATTTTATAATAATGTAATTTTTGTGATTAAAAATTAGATTTTGAAAAAAACTATTTTAATGTATATAATGTTTCCACGTTTGAATTAATTAATGGTATATTAAATGGATAATGTTTTAAATTAAATATAATGATAATTTATTATTTCATTTTAATTGATTTTCATTAAATGGTAATTATTAGTCATATAGTTAATATAAAATATTTAATTTGATAAAAAATATACTTCTTTCCAACTACTTTTTCATCTTCATGATGAATTTTGGACAAAATATTATTTCAAAAATTATGTTTATTGAATTAGATTAAATGAATCGCCTATTTTCTATAATAAGATTAAAATAATTCTATGGTCATTTCAATTTTTTTGAATAAAAAAGTTATGGTGGTCAAAAATGATTTACCATAGTGTAGGTAAAAAATAAACCAGGTTATAGTTTAAAGGTAGAATCATAAAATACCACAAAGAAATAAAACATTGAATTAGTGGTTTATTTTTTTTCAACCATATACATCCTTTAAAACATGAATGTTTAATCTATTTCATAAAAATTAAGTCCACCCAAATGCGGATGGATTTTAAAATAAAATTATCATTATTTAATCTATAAAAACCTCACCTTAGTTATAAATACCACCTCTCACCAGTGAAAATGTCCTATCATGACTTGATTTTCCTATAATCTCAGACAACCCATATATTTACCACTCTATACAATTACATATACTACTGATCAAATCAAAATACCCCCTTTAAAGACATTAAGGACATTATGAGGGAGGTGATATTCAGGATGTAATTTTCTCAACCCAACTATCGTAATGTCATTTTTAATAAATTATATTAAACTCCTTCATCCATCAAGGAATAATAAATCCAATATCAGTAATATAATATAATTTTTAATGGAATATATTATATACATATCTTTTATTACATCCTCTAATTCCATGAAATAAATCTGTTGGCCAAAATATGGTGGTTTATTGTCCATGTGGGAAATGATTTTCCAAGTTCAATTACTGCCTACAATGATGATAATAAAAGTATTATTCTAGTTAAATAATATTTGAAAAGTTATGTAATATCCTATTTAATTTTCTATAACTAATATATTGAAATAATAATTTGTAAAACAAAACTAGTTTATTGTGGTCGAAAAAATAACAAAATTAAACAAAACATTAATCACTATCATTTTATAAATTAGATCATTATCATGTTATAATGAAAAATATATTAAACGAATAAAAATATATTGTCTTAATTTATATAATTTCATATCACTTTTAAGTATTTATTTCTAATTGACATGATAATCCTTAATTATAAACAAATGAATCAATCGTGAAAAATGAATTAAACAATGCCCCAAAAAGAATGAAATTAATGAAATATTATTAATGAATAGGTGGTAATATGTTATTAAATTATCATTTATGGTTTTTAAAATATGATTATAGTCCTATAATTAAATAATAAAAATTTCTAAAATTTAATATATTAGATTAAAATATTTAAAAGTAAATGGAATTGTGATGTACAAATTTTTCATATCACTTTTACTAATGTGAGATACATGCCTTATTGAAAAAGTATATGTTTTTTTTGTTTATATATTTTCATTTGATATATAATATCTTTGATCTAATTATATTATTTTTATTAAATGATTCATTTGAAAATTATTAGTTTTGTTGGGCATATGTTTCGACAGATTAAAATGTGATAAGGTATTTATTTACCAAATTTCCATTCTCTGGGTTAACAACATACTTCATTTATTAGTTTATTATATGATTTTGTGTATGATCAATAATTATTTCTTTCTTTTGTATTCAATATTTTTTTATTTATATTGTTTACACACAATATATTCATTTCATTTAATCACACATAAATGATATGATATTTATAAGGGAGTTTCATTCAAAAATTATCTATTTTAGAGTCCCTTCAAACTATATTTTTTCCATCTCCGAAATTTCCAAAATACATTCTGAATATGTTTTTACAATTCTATTTTAATTTTTTAATTAACTCATACTCATTTAGAAATTTTTATGAAATGGTTTCAATGTATTTTTGTCCATGCGACATTCTATATAAATTTTTTTAAAACATAATGAAGGAATGATTTTTATCTTATAAAGAATGATTGGATTTTATCGATGTCCTAATGATTAAATTCATTCAATATTACTTTAAAATATTACCTATTTATTTTTAATGACAATATTTTATTATAAAATTTAATGGATGTCTACAAAAAAGGTTTTCAATATATAATGGATATTTTCAACCAGAAAAATGTCATGAGATCATTCAAAAGAATCTTTTTTCCATGTCAACTATAATTATTTTATCTTAATTATAATTTAATTGGGTTATGATTCTAGTATAATTTTATTATTCTATTTATGGTGGGCTTATATGTATGATTGAATAATATTTTTGATTCCTGTTATTTTTTATCAGTTATTCATTGATGTGATATTGATGAAAACCATATATATTAAAGGGTTATAGTAGGATGAATGATTTATGTTCTGTTGTTGCACATATGTATGGATTTTACTATGTGATGTTTGGGATCTATATCTACCTCTAATTCATTGGGTAAATATGTATAACTCATGAGGTAAAATAGGTTATGTGTGACCATAGTTTCATGCTAAAATTTTTATTCTTGGACCTAGTCTCATATAAATAATTTTGTGGGTGGTCCTAGTTATTATGTATATAATATTATTAATGGAACTCATTTTATGTAAATATGTTTTATAAGGGGACTATATTAATTTCAATAACAATATTAGTGATATTATTTCTATTTATACATGATCACTATGATATAAATTTATAGGTATGAAATACTTATTTATCTTCGTCAATGTTATGCTCATAAAAATTATTTCCTATGATACATTTATCATTAATATATTGTTACCACCTATGAGTTATTACATTATTCAACATTTTTATCCTTGATATGCCTGGTAAAATTATCCAATGACATGTCCATTTTCTTATGCGCTTCTACATATGTTACGATTGATATCACTGTTTTATACCCTTAGTAAGTATATGATCTAACCATTTCTTTATGTTTACATTTACTAGAATATAAAGGACTATATTTGTTATTTCATTCCAATAATGATTCTTATTAGGAAGAGATAAACAGGATATGATGTATTTGTTTTATGCATCCATTTTTTCCTAGTTTCATTGACAGTAAAACCATACGGTTTATTCATGGTTTTTAATATTTTTAATGAATATTAATCTATATAGATTTAATATCCATGTGTGGAATGTACCAGTTTTTATAGGGTGGTTTGTAAATGTCACTACATCCTCGATGTATACCACTCCCTTATTTATAACGTGTTTGGGGTCATGCAATAATCTCATAATCTATGAAAAACCTCTCACTATAAATGGGGGTAGGGTGAGGGAGAAATAACCCTTTTTCATACCAATTAATGATCTTCAATGACCAAATGAAACTCGAGAACATAACTCATCTCCTGCTGACCCTCTGCAATCCCCTTCATAGGGAGACTCTCATGAAACATTTTTCCCCTTAATTTTACTATAAGAGAAAACTATGTTGATCTATGAAAGATTTATTCCATCTTTGAGATATCCTCATGCACTCATGGATTACCTGGACATTCTCCCACATTAAGTGCACCATCTCTGGACCAATAAGAAATGTCTTTCCAATCTCTATCTAGCACATGTTTTACCTACATGGTTTCATGTATAGTGATTAAAAAGGTTATATTATGAAAATATAGTTGTAGTTATTGTTTTATGAAATATATACCTATGGTATGTGATCCTCCCACCTTCGACCGAAGTCTAACAAAAAAATACCTCTACATAAACTATAACAACTTGATAATGAAATAATTTCGACCATATATCATGGGGTGAATGGTTGTACTAATCCTTCTCTGTGTCATGAATACCCCTTGAAGGCCCCTCAAAAACTATGGAATGAACATAACATAATTATTGTAGATAATGTTTTAGGGAACCACATGAGAGTAAAAAATATATCATTGAAACATCTTCCCCTAACACTCCACTGAACATCATTCACTGATGGAGAAGTAATTTTACATCATCATGTGTTAGTAAAATATCACCTGGATGGAATCTTGGCCTCTCACATTATATAGAATTCATATCATAATGTACAAAGATATCTCATTCCACTGTAACTCCGGTATATAAAGGGGATGAATGAAACCAAATGAAACAGGGTGACTAGCATTCACCTATTGATAGGTGAGGCACTTAGAGACAAACTGATCCACACTTCGTCTCTTGTTGGCCAACCAAAATGGTTTCTGAAGGCCTCTAAAAACTTCCACATACCATGATGTAAATCTGACTGGTACGTATTAAAATCTCTCCACACCTCCTCCAACATATGGATTGGGACAACTATCCATACTTCAAAAATAATTATGTGATTCCATAATTCAAAATATGTATATAGTTAATCCAATCAGGACATATGGTCATTATATACCTCACATTATATGTAAACCAATGTGGAATCTCTCACATTATTGATAAGTATAGGATTAAAATCCATCTACAAAATAAAAATTTGAACCCCCTGCTAAACTAGGGACAACAACAAGGAATCCAAATGCCCAAATGCCTCTCTCACCATATGAGTCTAACAAATTTTGAATGGTAGTATTCTACCATGATTACCTTCATTGAAAAATACTATAGATAATTAATTGTGTTATATGAACAATATATTTTTCTTATCTCACTTTCATGTCTCTCATCACAAATACATACCTTAGACACTGATGGTCTAATTGAACAACAACGTACTCATGCAGAAGGTAATTCCTCTTCATCCTCATAGTGAAGAACACCATCGTTATCCCTATTTCATGATTCATGTTGTTATTTTAATTGGGTTTTGAAGTACCAAAAACATTTTTGATAACATCTATACAATGAATTAACATAATGTTATTCCCAGTTCATGGGAAATCACAATACACAATGTACTCTATAGCCCTATCTAATAGAATTAGAAAATAAACACTCATCAGCCTCATCCACAAACCATCAAAGGCCCTCTGGCACAGCTTAGTCAAGGTAAATGGATGATATTTCCATATCATTTTAGAAAAATGGGCTTAAATCCTAATGAATTGTTCCACAAAACAATGTTAGTACCTCACCAAGCCAGGAATACTCTACACCTCCAGATATCTCTTAAGTAGATGCCAAGAAATTAATATATCAATTAACATAAGGTAAATGTATAAACTATTCTTTTAAATTACATGACCTATAATCCGAAACTAGTTAATCCATAACTAGAAATTTTTGATCTCTCATTAAATATGGTTTTCATGATGAGAATATAGAACCAGTCTCAAGTTCATCAACATGATTCTCCTCTAACATATATTATATGAGTATATAATAAATTTAGAAAACCAAAAAATTGAACATGAATGAAATGAATATATAGTTTATCAATTACCTAAACACAGTGAGGGTGTTTATCTCAACATCGGTTATCACCAGTGTATCATAGTGTCTATAGTGAAACCATATCCATATTCAAAATATCACCCTTAAAAATCACTATTGGCGGTATATGGACCATAGATCGATCATTGAGAAAAATATCACGACTCACCACAAATTAAAGAGGTTATAATTCATTAGAAAGCTTACATTTTCATTGTCGTGGCCATATCTGGTGACAATAATCCATGCAAATCGATAATTTCACAGCCACCTGTTCATAAAAAAACATGATCAACCCAGGTGGACACATTGGGCCAAAATAAAAAACATCTCCTGATTGTGAGAAAACTATTATAGAAGCTCTATGAGCTTGGTAGGTTCCATCCAATATAACATAGATGATATAATAGTTGTACCAAGAATAATGACAATACAATACTCCATTGACAACCTCAGAGGTAGTTCATGAATGACCTCAGGGAAGATGTCTATTAAATCATACAAAAATAAAGAATCCAGATCTCAAAAGACAACGAATCACCTAGGATAGAACTAGACAATGATGTGTTCTGTTATATATCCTCTACATTGAAATAACCACTCATCGCACCCTGAGATCTCCCCATCCCGTAATAAAAAAATATTTTCCCATTTGTATGAAGGAATCTGACTCATCTATGGTGAAACTCAATCTTGGATCTAACTATGGACAAATAATCAATAACAATGATTACATCATTGGAATCCACTGTAAATACCATGTTGTCCCACTATAACCTATCTCAACCAATTAATACCTCACACTTCTAGTAGATAGTTGTTATAGAAGAAATGTTCCCCATTAAAAGCTCATGACAATTCTACTAAGGGAAGGTATCAATTGGGAGATACATCAATCACACAAGGATTATAGAGATGAAGAAAGGATTCATACATATGAATACTAAATCATATTTATGATTGCAGTAAACCAAGATCGTACCTATAATCATATCATGTTTCTTTAGGTTTCACGCATCAATAGAGTTGAGTTGTTCACATATACAACAATCTTCTCCCAATGCATAATGTGATCCACATATTAGTTATTGTCAAAGGGTTGTATTGTGTCATCCAACACCAATAACTAATACTCTAAGATCTATACATGATCCTTACCGGATCATTCACCCTAGGTGCTACCCTACCCTTTGTAAGGAGATACTTGATTATAGGGTTTCCACTTCAATGTAGTTCTATGCACTATCTTCTTATACTCATTTTCTTTTTATGTCGACAAATCACAAGCCATGTGACCTCTCCCATTACATGCATAGAAATTACCCTTTCAAGGATTCCTTAGACCTTTAAGTGGTCCTTGTTTCATTGGAACATGTGTTGGAGTCTAGCCATTGGGAGGTCTCATGGTCTATCCTACAATGGAATGACATCTACACGCTTTTGTAGGTGACTCGTCCATGTTACACCCACTACTACTTCTATCTAACTACAATACCTTTTATTGTTAAATATCCATATATAGTTCCAATACTAGTACCCTATCATAAGTAGGAATAAAAAATGGAACTATGGTAGCATATTTATCTCAATGGGGACCCTTCTTAATCATCATTGATCAGATGATGAAATATATGATCATATCAATAGTGTAATGTGTAAGGATTATTAGCCTCATAGAAAAATCCTATACTATAATCCCACCATTTTATAGCTTTATAATCTGATAAACTTGAATTGAGGATAATCATGAGGGATATGACTCTTCATTAAAAAAATTATTGGATGACTACCATTGATATTGTAGAAAAATCATGCATATTTGAAACTAGATTTTGTCATTTTACAACAGCTATATATATAAGGATATCTTCTAGTGAACCTGGATGATCTATCAGTGTCTAGATAATCATGATTTCATAGACCACCGACACAACATCATCCTCTTCATCATGGGGATCTATCTCACTGTGTAACCATAGTGGCCACTAGTACATGAACATGAATTGTGCACTAAGCCAACATTAATCTACATCCTGCACTCCCATTAGGATCTACAACATGATAGGTGGGGTTTCATCGAACTATACGCATGAATGAAGAATCTTTTGGGCTTGACCCTGAACATAGGCCTCATCTCTCAACAGATCATCATCATTATCTAAAACTGTAGCCTTTCTATATTACATTACAGATGAAACCTGAAATTTTAATCAAAATGTACCATGTTATGATGACAATATATATAGAGTTAGAGATGGATCATGAATTAAATCCATATACTCATTTTAATATAATTAATGTTACATTAATCTATGTTACTAATGTATCTATATGAATAGTTGAAAAGATGTTAGTCGGGGTCATAGTACATGTATAAGTAGGATTCCACACCAATATTGTATTCTATAGCCTAAAAATCACCCTTGAAAAACATTGTTAATATTTCACAATATCCCATCCAAATCATTCTAATGGGACTACTAAAAAAATATACCCAATGATCAACCAATCTCTAATACCAATATGTATCAATCCAACCCATTGAGTCTCAAGCCATATCTACCACAAGAATGCTTCTATTGGTTAGGGTCTAGCATCAAGATTTGAAAGGAATCACTAACATGGGAAACATTTTTCTAATTTACAAGGACACAAACATGAAAATTACAACATAGAGGTTCATTGTAATAAAAATTAAAATGTGAAACATCATATTAAAAAACATGAATTTCACAAAACTAAATTCTGTATAATAGTACAATAGAATAATCTGAACAGTAATCGAGAAAAAATAGCGCCAAACTATAGTGACTTACCAATGTAACAAAACATGAAATAAGAAATCTGAGAGAGATAATATCTTGATCTCAATGTTCTGACTACCATCCATATTATAATGGAAAATGTATCCACATGTACCATAATAATAACCTCCAACTAATCCATCATCTATATAATAAAAAACACATGCATGAATATTCAATGTAGAGGTTAGTATGCACAGACACAATTGGATGACATGAATCCTGAAAGGGGAGAAGTAAGTGACAAGATAAGAATAAAACGACATGTCAACTGAGACCAAGAGTGTAAAAACTCTAACAACATAGATTCATATATATATATATATGATATCACCAATGAAACCCAAATGATAGAAAAGGGGATCCCTCTCCCATATCCTAGACTAGAAGAAGAGGGAATCACTTCCATGAGTCCATTATCAATTTCCATCGTCGCGATTTCTAGTCCTTAGCTGTAACCATATGAAGGGAATCTTCCATGTCACTATGTCAAATAATTTAGGGGATATAATAACTAAGAATAAAAACCACAATCAAATCTATCATGGGGTTCTACATATAGTTTGTAGGACCTATTCCCAAACTAATACTTGGTATTACTCAATATATAGTGGATCTACCCCCTGTTATGTCAAGGAGTACCACTCATTTGATTTCGTAACCACACACCAATTCTAAAGGGGGTACCAATCAGTGGTTAGAGGACCTGAACCCTATCATTATTGGGGATACCACCAAGTAGATAGAGGGACATAATTGTAATTCCAAGGGGGTACCACTCTATAGATAAATGACCTACACCCTAATCCCATATAATGGAACCACTAAGTAGAGAAAAGACCTACACCATATTTCTATAAGGGTTCACTACATAGTAGATTGTGGGGAGAGAAACCATGTCATGCCTAGATAGTGGATTTCACTCTTATCCTTTTAATAATAATTCTTGATCACTACTACCACTGAGGGTCTCCTAAATATGTGTCCGGATAAGACTATATGAAAATGTAACAAAAAATATACTATTGATGCTACCATCACATTCTAGGCGGAAAGAACTCAAGATATCATAAATTTAGTCCAAAAGCTATTTAATAACAATTTATATATGATATATTAAAAGTTTCTCATAATGGAATAATACAGTGTGCAGTATGAAACGGGACCCAAATGGCATGTGGTACCACTTAAATTCATGTTTGTGTCCCATGTGGTGCATTGATCACTAATAATGTAACACTACATAACATACCTCTTCCACCAGTGGTCACTCACATACTATTGATCATTTATGTGTATGTCATCCCATGACCGTGTAATTTGGTGATATTCATAATGATTTTCTTCTATTGTCCCTGGTCATGTACATGTTCCCCGGTAAAGGTCATGATCATCGTTTTGTAATCCTATATAGAGTCCTCCCTGTGTGCTTCACCACAAGATTGGTCCACCCATGGAAAAGAAAATGGTTTGTAGACCATCCATGTGATGAATCATGAATATAAATTTCAATACCCTTGGGCCATATCCAATGGGGAACTATACATTTTTTTAAACTGGACGGTGTGTAACAAAATATCTCGCTGAATTTTTTAACCTCCTCTTTCACTTCTAGAACCACCATTATACAACTGTTGGAAAATATAACTAATTTCTAATATAAACATTGGAAACTATACACTTTTTTGATAATTTTATAATTTTAATTATTTTTTAAAAATATTAATGACAACTGATAATTGATATAAAAACGATGATTGATAGCCACAACCATTGCAAAAATTACCCTTAGGGAGAATGCAAGTGTAATAAGTGGATACTTGTCTAGATCATAGTGTAAATTCCTTTTTATAATTACATGTTATATTTAATATATTTTACATATGAATAGTTTTTCATAACAATATATAGTTTTATGTGAGGAAAATATGATAATTTTATTTTTGAATGAAAAAACACAATTGAAATTTTCAAGAAAAAATATACAATTTATATAATAAAACAACGTATTATAGATTTTATTTTTTTAATTAAACAGTCATTTACAAAATTTTTATTAAAATAAAAATTATTAAATTGCATTATGCTGGTCTAGGAAATGTTTTATACGTTCCAGAAATTGGATTGTGTCTAAAAAATAATACTTTTAATAAATAATGATTTTATAGTTACATGATAAATTTGTCATATTTAAAATATTTTTGGCATAAAATAAAGATTTTTTTGAAATCATAATATCAAAATTATGTTCTGATGAATTTATAATAATTTTCTAAAAAAATTAGTTATTTTTAATATTCAAAAATATAGTTTTACAGTTTTTCTGTATTTTATAACATTATATTTATGTAATATATATGTAATAATTAATTAAACACAATCCATGACATAAATAATATAATTTTTCTAATATAAACTATTTTAATGCATGTAATATTTTTTAAAAAGTATAAACGTTACTTTCAAATGCTTAAAATGGAAGGTTTTATTTTTAAAAACATTACATTTTGGACTGTTTGATTTTCTTTTCCAAAATAAGAATTTAAAAATGATACTATATTATGGTGCATTAAAATGAAATAAATTATGACCAAATTTCCCTGAACCTAGGAATAAACACTTCGGGAAGCTAATTGTTTTTCATTTTCCACAACATAGTTTTCCAAGACCTATATTTGGAAATTATTAACAATTACTTCATTTCTTATATAAATACCCACAATTTTGTCCATTTAGATTCACTAAAAATATACCCACCATGATAACGTGGTCATTTTTTATCCAATGATGTCCCCCAAAGTTGTATTCAGTCCCCCATGATATTCTCCTCCTATTTTAGAAATGAATCTTCAATGTAATGGAAATCATCACTTCTATTTACATTTATGATTATTTTTTATTGAATATCATCTAATTTAAAATGAATTTGTCTTGTAAGAATTATATTTTCCCTATTAATGTAAAAATATCCATTTTTATATTGTATTTAATTTCTCTCTCTCATTTTTCCAATTTCTCAAACCATGTTTCATACCCACAATGCTATCGAATATTCATCTCAAATTAAACTTTTCTGGGTGAGAAGTTATCCTTTACTTTTTTTTGAATACCCAGACCTATTATGTAGTCAATAGGTATTAAAAAGGATGTACCCATGACATTTTAATTTAGGTATTTATATATATGAAACCTGTATTTCCTCTCATGGGTTTAAAAATATGGAATGATCATGTCATTAAGCTACATTGTATGTCAAGAGTAGGGACAAGGTAAACATTATTTATTCATTGTGGGTTATTAATTAAGTTATTTATTATAATATATATGGATCTATAATATTAATACATAGGAATGATGAATAATGGTAGTGCTCCAATGTATATGGTAATCAATTTAATCTCTAGAATTGACATGTTTTCTGATTCATTTGTAATAACCATAGTAACTTTCAATAAAGACACCTTCGTAATTATATGTGGTGATTTTATTATGAATGTCACATTTGAATATTATAGCCACATTTAAATATTATTATTAATATACTTTTAATTATGATACACATCATTCTCATGCTTTATCGTTATACCTTATGTTCTTATCGATATGTCCCAAGATCACAAGATATGTGTCTCTATTACTTATTCACTTACTAGGCGCCATGCTCAACCCTTTATATTGATGTATCCCCCATGTTATAAGAAATAATAAATAAACCATGTAGTGATACCATGAAGATGTCTTATAAGTGTTTCTAGAAAATTATATTATGTTTTCATGCATTATATACCTTATTTAAAAGAAATAGATTAGTAAATGATCATACACTATGTACCATATAATGAAAAGTCATGTAACAATAATGAGGGATTTCACAGTTGGTTTTAAAGGATAGGTTAGTTATTTTTTGAAATATGGAATTGAAAATATTAGGAAGAACACTTGGTGAATGTATAAAAATTGGAAAACATATTGGTATTTTAGTGATGTATTAAGAAAGTGATTTCTAAGAAAATCAATACATATCTGGATAAGAACCATGGGATGTGGATTTGGAACTGATGTACCTAAGGGTAACATGAAAAAACTACCTCTCTGAGATAGACATGAGTGAGATCATGTGAGTGACAGTGGGCCTTGTGGTACTCATAGTTTGACACTACCAAGGGTTAATATTGTTTAATCACATACTTTTTACGATCCATTAAGAAGGATATATATATAATTTAATATTTACTGGAGGTGATTAATAACATTTTTAAGAATGATGTTAACTGAAATAAAATACATCTAGAATTATAATATTCATAAATATTACATTTTTCACACAATGGTTTTATTCTTTTATAAAAATGTCAAGAAATATAGGGAATCATATAAATGTTGAGTGCAACAAATGATATAATGTGGAAATTATGATTGATGTTGTTATGAAAAACATCATGTCGATGATGAATAAAAAAAATTATTAAGGAACTATTTATTTAATAACGTCGAGAAAACATAGTCACTTCAAAGGGAAGCTCATTCAAAAGGATTCCTTCAGTCATCAATGACCTTCCTTCATTTAGTGGATCAACATAGAAAATTATCTCTGAACAGTTGATAATAACTATAGAAAAGATTATTTCAATACATTGTTGATAGGAAAAAGATATGTTTGACTGATTTTTATTTTGATTCAATGTAGAAGATAATAAATGGTGGATAGTGACTAAAAATACGAATCCAATATTGTATATGGATGCATTGGAGTTGGAATAATATAGGGGAATAATTTTCAATAAATCCATTACTATTTTGATATGAATAAATATGGATAATGAATTCATTGAATATATGAATATGGAAAATGAATTGGTGGTAAGATATTATATTAACATTAAATGACCTTCTTATTATACCTCTAGAATTTTTATGCATCCTAATAGAATAGTTGATCATTTTTTTGATGTATACAGACCCCATATGTTGAGGAACTTTTTATAATAGTGTTTATGTAAGCTATTAAGAGAAAATGAGGAGTTATAAGAAGGATGAATTATAGTTTGGGGAGAAAAAATGGTCACATAAGTTGAATGAAAATAATATTTATATGGATCTAAAAATAGGTATGAGAATTGATCCCGGGAGATGAGGTGAGAATATTCAACATCCCACATGAAATAACATTGTGAAAAAGAATTCATGGAAATACATAAATAGATGTGGAATGTGTCACAAGTCATAATGAGATGGACATATATATCAAAATGTTTATAGTGATGTGGAGTGTTAATGTGAAAACACTAATAATTAATGAGAGATATTGAAAGCCTAGCCATAAGGGTAATTAATCAAGTGTGGATAGATTTGGAACTTTTCCAATCAATTTACAAATCAAAACATAAGGGAGGGGAACCACCATAAACTGTAGTATAGGACTAGGGATCATGGAATGCAATTTTCATTCATGATAGCTAAATCAGATGCTCTAACTGATGTGGTGGAATGTACAATCACTGTTATTTCAAATATAGATAGTACACTGTTTAATTATTATTCCACACATTCTTTTATTTCATCTATTTTTTCAAAGAATATAGAATCAATCCAAGAACAACTATATGTAGTGCTATTATTCCGAAATCCTAGAGTAATTATTCTAGATTCCAAAGTGTATAAAAACTATTTATTATATACGGTGTGAAAAATTAAATCAAAAATATATTATTCATTCCCATGATGTAATTTGACACTATACTAGGGGTAGAATAGATCTTAATGTATAATGATAAAATAAACTGATGAATCATGTAAATTTTAATAGTAATAAATGGAAAACGTACAATCACATTCAAATGAGAGATATCCAGACCTGATCATTTTCTATTAGAACCTCTCATGGCCTTCTTTATGATGATGACCATAGAAGAGGTGGAATGAAATCAATGTAAAAAATAGAGAATGATAATATATTTCAAAAATACATTGACATATTTTATGATGAGTTACATGAAACGTCCTTAGAAAGAGAGGTAGATTTATACATTTAACTCAATACTGGATCCCAGACAATATCAAATACCAAGAAAATTATTGAAAATATAGAGTTTGAGGAATTAATGAAACCACATAAAGATGTTTTGGGAAAAGGGTTTTATCTGATAATGTGTGTCTCTATGGGGATCACCTTTTCTCCATGTAAAAAATAATAATGGATTTTTTAGTTATAAATTTATTATAGACAACATTATAGGTTCAAACTGAAAACCATGTACCATATTCCAATGATTAATGTTTTATTTGACTTGCTTTGTGGGGATCTATTATTCTCTATGATGGGCCTCTGATCTAGGGATCATCAATTGACGGTGTATAAAAATGATATTCCAAAATTCCCTTCTAATATTGATATGGTCAATATGAGTTTGTTGTTATATAATTCAACTTGACTAATTATTCTTCTATATTAATGGATTTTATGAGTAGAGTTCTTATAGAGTACCTTGATAAATTTATGGCATTTTTTATTAAAAAAATTATCATATACTCCCAAATCCATGAGAAGGAAGATGATCATATAAAGGTAATCTAGAAAACACATAGTAAGGTGTCCATCTTGGTAAAATTCAGAAAATGTGAATTTTGGATACAAGAAGTTGCATTCTTGAGGCACATTTTACCAATGATGGAATCCAAGTTGTCTATATAAAGGCAAGGCAATAGTTGAGTGTCCTCATCATATAACTTTGACTGAGATTCATAATTTCCATGGTTTAGAATAATATTTTAATAGTTTTATAAGATAGATTCATGAATTTATAATCCACTAAAAAGTACCTCAAACTAGGGATACATTCATCTAGATATGGGAGTGCGAAAAAAGTTTCCAATAGCTAAAGAAAATAATGGATGTTGTATCTATCTTAACGACAACATATGTTTTAAAAATATTCATTAATTATATTGAGGCATCTGTGAAATAGATTTGGATAATGCTCATGAAAAATAATGATGGAATTACTTATTAATCATGATAGTTAAATCTTAATGAGAAGAATAATCTTATGAATTTGTAGGATTTTACTGCAGTTATATTTTCTCATAAAATATAGAGGCACTATATTTATTAGAAGAAATGTAAAATATAAATAGACCAGAAATGTGTGAAGTAATTTTTCACAAAAAATGAATTGTGAAAGATAAAAAGGAGTTGTTCAGTGATTCATAAATACTATAACTATTCAATTTAATGTCACCCGAAAGAGAAATAATGTCCCCTGTAAATTATGATGGTTAAAACATATTGTTCTAGAAATGGGGAGGAGTCAAGGAGTTCATTTTATCAAGGATATAGTAAAACTATACATGGTAATCGTAAAAAAAGGTAAATCACCTAACCAATTCCAAATGATTTCTAAACCATCGATACTAGAGAAGATCATGAGATCTCAAAGAGAATATCATTTCTAACAATTGAATATGTGGGATGAGAAGAATGGGTTGTTTCTTTATATCAACATTTATCAACAAGGTCTACTAATATTTCATTCATGCCTATGTTTCCCATATATACCATTGATAAAGAAAGTGATGGTTGATGAAGATTATATATCTACACTATCTACAAATCCTGATATAAATAAAATTTATAGGGACCTTTGTGATCATTAATTGTTGGAAAATATAAAAAGTAAGATTTATGACAATGGTGTAAGGTGATTGGTTTTTCATTATGCGGGGGCAGACTGATAACTTCTTAAATGGGTATTGAGACAACTATGCATATCAGCATGGTTGTTGGGAAATATAACAATAGACTTTTTCATTGATCTCCCAAGAATATCCCACAGAACTAATGAGATATGAATTACTGTGTATCGACACACCATGAATAATTGTTTCATCACTATTCTGGAATATTTTTATCATCAACAACATGCTAATATATACGTAATTGAAGTTGTGAGGTTTTAGGGGGTGACTCTATGTATCATTTATGATCGTTTTTGCATGCTTAGCATCTAACTTTTGAAGAAGTCATCAATATTATCCCAATAATGAATTGATTTTTGTATTGAATATCATCCACAAACTAATGTCGAATATAAATCGATAACCCAAAAAATATAGTAAATAATGAAACAATGTTCGATGGATTTCAAAGGTGGATAGAATCATTACCTCTAGTTATTTCTTTTATAATGAAAAAACTATCTTCCATTCAAGTATTCAAATGGGACCACATGAATCAATTTATGGAAAGATACGTAGAACTCCTACTTTTGGGATGAAGTTGGTTATAGAATTATACATGGGATCGATAATGTGAATGGGATGATAGAATATGTTCATGAAATATAACAACACATAATGGATACTCAGAGTTGGTAGAAGAGCTATGATGAAAATAGTCAAATGGAATTGGTGATTTATATTTGGGGAAATGTTTTCCTTCAGATATCACCATGTAAGAGAGCTGGGTAGTTTAGAATAAAACAGAATATTATCCCTAGGTACATGCACCCTCTGAAATCCATGATCACAAAAAAGTGGTGATCTATTAGTAATCACCAACACTGAATTTATCTCATGTTCATTATGTTTTTCTTTTATCTGTTTCGAGGATGCATTGACTTGATCCCTCACATGTACTAAATCTATAGGTGGTAAAATTGGAACATGATATCTCATATGTAGAGTAGATAATGGAGATATTGTACCATAGTAAATGGTTTTTATTAAAAAAAGACTACTCACCATGTTAATGATTGGTTGAGTAACTATAAATATGAAGAAGCATGTGGGAACAAGAGGATACAATGGGATAGAACTACCCTCAAATCATCTAAAATATAAAAAGGAGATGACATTTTTTTGGAGAAATTTATTAATGGGGGAATTAAATAAATATAAATTTAAAATGATATTTTTCCAGAAAAAATGTTTGATATATATATATAGTATATAATACATTTCACATAAAAAATTAAGAGAAACTAGTAAATTTACATCTTATCAGTGATCATTACGTAGATCAACTATCAAAATAATTAAAATTCCAAAAAATACAACTTGAAAAAAACTATAAAATAGAATATCTAAAAGGGGAATGTAAGTATTTCCCTAATCTACATGATTCATCACCCGACTAAAAATTCTAAACAATTAAAACAAAATATTAGTAAACCAATCAATTTTCTATAAAAATTAAAATATATGCTAAATAGAAATTGTAGTTAATTTTGAGTGAAATAATAGCATTGTATTTATAGGACTAAAGGAGATATGTGACTACTGAGATTCTTCTATTATATGAAGATTGGTAAATATAGTAGTTGGAAACTATAACCTTGGTTGATGATTTTTCCAATATAACTAGTTTTTTATATGTAATAATTACCAAAGAAAATTTGACTGAGAAACAACAATTAGTGGCCTCAAGAAGTACAGTCATTCTATTTGAATCCCATTTGTCCAAAGTAGGGAGGTCGGTATCATAACAGGTTTTCACCCATCACCAAGACCAAGATATATGTTAAAAATTAAATCTTGAACTAAATCTCTCTTGGGATAAGTTCATGTTAGTGGAATTTATCAGACAATATTTCTTATCCAAGGAACCCCGTGAAACTACTGCCATCACAAACCTTACAAATAGGGTGTATCCATGGGTAATAAGGGGTTATGTGTCAATCCTATAGTGTAAGTTACATTTTATAACTAAAATCATTAGTCCCCCTATTCCTCTAAAAAAATATTATTTCTAAAAAAATATAAGTTTAGTTGAAACGAATTTGGTAATTTGATATTTGGATGCAAATAAAACATGATTTTATTTTTCAATAAAATATCTATAATTTCTATGATAAAAAAGGAATTCTGAATAAAATTTATTTTAATTAAATTGTCCTTTAAAACACATTTAGTTAAATATAAATGAGAATCTAATTTTATAATTTCCGAGAAATTGTTTTTATGTTCCCAAAATTGGATTATCTAAAGAATTAAAATTTTTAAATAAATATTGAATATTATATTTACATTTAAATATATATATATATATATAAAGAGATATATAGAATATTTCTAAAAATAGACAACATATTTAATATCATTGTATCAAAATTAGGTTTTTGTGAATTTATGATAATTTTCTAAAATACATTATATTTTTCAGGAATAGTAAAAAAATACATTTTTTGTCTTTAGTATAATTTATAATATCATATTTATTACATAATGATTTAATAATTAATTAAACAAAATCCATGACCTAAATAATTTTATTATATTAACATTATGTATTTGAACATATTTAATCAATTTTTTAAAACTATATGTGACATTCCAATATCTTAAAATGAATGTTTGATTTTTAAAAACAATACATTGCATAATCATCACTTTTACATGAAAGAAAATATTAAAAAATGATTCTCAGTAGTGGAGGTTTAAAAAAAATAAATTGTTAACCGAATTTCTAGATTCATGAGAAAACCCCATGTGTAAGCCAATGGTTTTCATTTTCCACAACCTATTTTCCATGTACCATATTTAGACATTATTAAAAAATTACTCCACTTCTACAATTAATATCCAGATATTTATCTCATTTAAATCACTCCCAATCAATTAATTATGTTCTTGTAGTGACTTTTCACCCCCATTTAATACCCTAAAGGTTTCCCCGGGCCCCAGAAGATTCATTCACATGTTTTATGAACAACACTTCAAGGAAAAAGAACCTCTCACTTCTACTTTCACTCAAGATTACTTTCTAGTGATACGTATTCAATATTCCAATGTAAGTTCTCTTTTATAATTACTATTATCCCATTAATAAAATAATTTTTTTATGAATGTGGGAGTCTTGTACCCTACTATTTTTCATTTTTCTAAAACAGTGTTTTACCCATATGATTAGAGGTTTTTTCCAAAAAAATTGTCTCTTTGTCATGATAAATTACCTTTTCCTTTTTATTTGAAAACCCAAAACTAAGATATAATCTATGGTAGTAAAAAATATTCAAAAAACATGTTTTTATTTGGGTATTTATATATATGAAAACAATATTTCATTTCATGGGATAATAATGATGTAATGATAATGTCTTTAAGCACTATTTTGTGCCATGATTTTTTATTAGAAACTAATTTTTGATTATTCATGGGTTATTAGTGAAATTTATTATTATTATCTATGTGTCTTACATGAAATAAATTAATTTGAAGTGTGTTCTTTAATATCATCCCAATTCATTGGTTAATGAAGTTTATATCAAGAGAATACATGTTTTATGATACATTGGTGAATAACTTCTCCTGAATTTCATTTATGAATCCATTGTGTATAACATGGTGATGTAATTTTGAATGTATAATTTACATTTTGTTTCCACATTTCTATGTTATAATTCTTATTCTTATTATAATAATATTACCCTTTCTCAAGACATATTTTTATTCCTTATGTTAAAATTGATATTTGCCAATATCACAAGTTGTACATATTTATTATGTATTCCCTTACAAGGCCTCATTCTATCCCATTTCATTTTAGGCATGTCCCCATGTTATGAGATTTGTTATATATAACATATAGTTAAATAATTATTATTTTTTGATGTGGTTGTAGAATAATATTATATGTTTTTATTTATTATGTAACTTATATCCATGAATCTAAACATGAAAATATCCTCCATTTTATACAATGTAATAAAGACATACGTAATATAAATGAGATATCCCCTACCCACATCATTTAAAACATCCCAAATCCTTTCATGATATATGATCCCTCATAACAAGTAAACCCATCATGGCTCTAGGGTTACAATCGAGTTTGGTCTTTCATATCAATGTCTAATCTCAACAAAGTGGTGCAGGGACTACAAACGTGAAGAATTATTTATTGATAACAATAAAAATAGAAGGTTTACTATATTTGCACATTAATTAATGGGAAATAGATATAAATGTTGATATATAGGGGTGGAAAATGAATAATACATTAAAAAAAAAATACATGTGTGCATGAAGAGAATAAAAGTTTTGCGGATAAAATAAGAAATATGACCACTCTCTATTAATTTAAACAATTGGGTTAGAATCCACTAGTTGAATTGTACTTCCTAGATTAGATTTTTAATTTATGAAGAAATCACTCACCCAAGAATGGGGGTTATTTCTTTTGTTATGACATGATCTACTCTAATTCAGATTCCCTTCGTTGTCATATTTTTATCCCCTAGGGAGATGTGGAAGGATTATTCATAAAATATCTGATGTATTATATATAGAAACATATAGAATCATCCAACATGTATTTTAATGGGAACCCAAATAGTGTTAATTTAACTAAATAAATAAATTTGAATAATGTTTTAACAAAACGCACCCACCCAAGACTTCTATTATATGAATTACCTATGCTGAACTATTTTTTATTTCACCTATGGTAAAACACATGTTATGAGTTCAACCATATTCATAGATTTTTGTTCATTGATTCGATTTATGAGATACCAAATTATATTTTGGAAACATTGATAGCATATAATAAATATATATTTAATATTTTTAAAAATTTATTTTGAGAAAACCAGCCCTTGGAATCACATTTGACTTAGTGATTGGATCTAAACATTAATTTCAAATTATTCCAAAGTCATATTAGAAATGAAAATGGTATCTACGACACTAGTGTTTGCAGAAACCTGAAACACACAGGACCAGGACTACCACATTAAGAGTGAAACAAATAATTCCTACATTAAGCGGAAAATCCTCTCCCACCGATATAATTCCAACCACTATCATCATGAATGTTCTCAATGAGACGAATCATACTATCTGAGTACATAATACTTGATCACATACGTTGAATAATTTATTCACCAAATGAAGCATCATTTAGGTCCATATCAAAAATTATTATAGGATTTACCATGTTTGAAAACATATCCAAATAGATAATATTCACCTAAGACTTGATGTCACTTATGAGACCATCATGGAATGATTTATCTCATTAATCCCTATCTCGTGTTATTATCAATGCAAAGAGAATTAGGTTGGTGATGTGAATATCAAAATATATCATTGAAATCCACCCATGGGCAACCTTATAAAACCTATAACATCTCTCCTATCTCAAGGACAGTTGTTAAATGTTATCTATGATTATCTCTCTAAATTCATTCCAAACAATACCATGTGAATTATAATCCCGGTATGCAATATCCCACTATTGAGTCATTGGTTATAACAAAAATAATTATATTTGACTTGATGATCTTATATATAGGTGTCACTATGTAGTCAACAATTTTCTAGATAGACACAATATAGAGCTCAGCTTCCTCAGGTACTCTATATCTGATGATCACTAAAGGATGATGAAACATTGATTTCCTTTTCACATTGAAAAACCATGGAAGATTCTGTCATGGTTCTCACTATATAAACTATATAAAAAGAGTGATGTTCTCATGGTAATTCTTTTCATCCCACTCACCCAGAACCATTGGAGTTTATAGTCCATCTTCTGCAAATTCCTTATGATCAATGTATTCATGTAACACTATTGGTAAACTTCATCATGGTTGAATCACTCTATTACTGAAATTTACATTTCATGGAGAAAAACAATTCATTTAATAGTCACTTAAATAAAAATTCAATACTTCTATTAATGCTCTACATCATATATACTTTAAAAATTAACATAATTTTATTACAATAACAACACCCAACCATCCATATCATGAATGATGGATAACTATGGGTAAATAAATATCCATATTTTAAAAGAAATAAATAGTGAACCATTTAAAAAACTATATATATTTAAATTTTTTTACCATACATAACAGGAAACACATCATTAATAAAATAAAATAATATAATGCCAAATTATTTCACATAACCCCATGCTTTTTCTTGGGTTCCAAATAAGATGGATGCACTCAGAAGACCAAAGTCCCTAAAATGATTGATCTATACAAAAATATCATTCCATGTCATCCCAATATTTAAATATCATAGAACAATTGCATCTCAAAATGTGTATCACCAAAGTAGAAATATTTTTTAACTATAAAATCAAAAATCAAAAACCTCAAACCCACCTTGAGAACATGAGGATTCCCCCAACGCAAGGGTTAGTTACTACAATTCATGATCTTGTTACACAGTAATGATACCTATTAGATAAATATTTAAATTTAATAACTACTAAATTAAAAGAAAAGAATAATTTTTATAACAGAATATCAAATCATACAAACCTTAGTCCCACTAAACTATATTCTATTTCTTTTAACTCCAAAATACTATAGGCACGACTCAACAAAAACCATAGTGTAGAAACTAGCAGTGAGGGTTTAATGAGATATGGGAGAGAATATATAGAAATTATCATTTTAAAACCATAATAAAAATTAAATAACATAAACATGAAATTATAAAAAATATCCAAACATCATATACTATATTCCGAAAATGAATAATTGATAACCAAATAAAACAACATACATTTAACATAATTATTTTCTAAAGTGAAACAAATAAACAAAAATAAAACCATAGTTAAATTCGACAAAAGGGATCATAATAACACGTGTTTTCCACTCATCCATTATCCATAAAAAATCAACCATATATCAAAGGGCCCTTTCCAATATTTTATAATTCACTTATTATTTATGCTTGGGTGCCAATGATGACCTATAAAAGGCATGAGTGAAACTTAATAGGCCACCACCAACAATTACTATAATAAAATTTAGTGTATTAAAAGTGTATAAAGAAGTACATATGAGTAATAATAATTTAGTGAATGTAAACATGATCATAATTTATAAAATATCATATTTTCCACTAGGATCTTTATCCAAAACATTGAACTAAAAAAATAAACATGCTTCATCCCTAGTTGGAAATTTGAAACATATACTATTACAGAATAAAATCAATACATTATATGGTATCGATCAATCGATTCAACTACATCATTGTACATTGATGCATCAGTCTAGGTACAAATAACATGTACAATGTAATGGATCATGGTGCATTAGTAAAGAACCCTGATAGGTAGATCATAGAGAATATTTCCACCAACTATAACATAAATTAAATCCATGGATCCTAGATCACTAGTTTTGATGAACCTAGTGTGCTTTGAGAATAAATATATCTTCAATATCAAACAATCAATCATTATTTGAATGTATTGTCATCGATTTCTTTTTATGAGATAAAGGAAACAACATATCAACTTTTTAATTAGAAACATTTCCTTGTCTCATTAAATTCAATACAATTAAAATAACCCATGATTAAAAAATTTATTCATTTATAAATAACCACAACCATCAAATATTGATTTTACCATTTAATAACAATGATATGCACCAATTATCCATTAATTTCATTTATATATAATAATCACATAACACATTTATCATTCCAAGTAAATCCAAACCATATTCAATACCAATCTAGAATGAAAAATAGAATTAAAATTGGTTTATTATCATAAACACATTATCTCAACATTTAAAAACTCATTTCTCCATTTTCAAGTCATAGAATCCCACATGTCTGACCATAGTTCATGAAAAAATATCTTCAATAATTATAGTGAGGTTTGTGACTGGTCTCACACATAATATTTAGTATCAATATAAATTTATCAATAAAAAATGATCAAAAAATAGTAAATAACTATAGAATAATGAATTGAAATTGGGAAACAATGGGGAAATAGGAAATATCTTGTAGAACACCAAAAACAAGGGCATTAATGAGAAATTTTTCTAACTCGTCCATGCATTCAAGATATAATGGCTAAAATCACCATGATAGGGAATACCCTAGCAATACGGTTTGTAATATTCTTGAGAATATAATATAAAAAAAAAATATTCTTCGATAAATGTAAATGGAACAAAGTTATATACATATAGGGTGCATCAATTTGATCTAAATGACACTTCAAATGCCTGTGAATTGAAGGAGTCTGATCCTTGTAGGGGAGGGGAGATTTTGGTTTCTAACCAATGCTATAGGTAAAAATGAGGGATATATTAGTTGAAAATATAATAAGGATTGGGAGGGAAATATATTCTTTTCAACTCTTTTAATGAGGAATGCAATATGGCCACATAGTTAATCAATCCGAGTTCCAACATAGAAGCATCAACAATCACATTCAAAAAATGTGTTGTAAGGTTTAATGGGGAAACAGACATGAATTAATAATGAATTTGAATTCCACCATCTTGGCTATGAACAAGGCCACATTGATTATATACCTCCTAACGCGTACACACACACACACATGGTTTTCAAACTCTCCCGCCTTATAAAAGGATCACAGATCTAGTTCATGGTTTGTACGAATGAAATTCCAATCATGAACGATGAACTATATGGCCACTTCTTCCAATATTTTATGTGTTGAAGCCCTAGACACCCATGATATAAAGACCTCTCCTAGTAATAATTAAATAGAAAATATAAAATGGGTTTTAATTAAATAAAAACAAATACATACATCCTCCCACATAGAAATCTTAATTTTAATTTTAATCTAAAATAATATATAGTTACATAATTTCAATATAAAAATCATATAATATTGATAAATTTATATAAAATTATACCTCCCCATTATTATTTTATAATAATATATTGTTTTCTAATCTATATACTAATTATTTTAAAAATATATTTTAAAATAATTTAATTAATATTTGTTTAAGTGAGTCATATGTCCTACTATATATTTTATGGATGCATAATTATTTAATTTTATAAAATATCCAAATGTATATATTGAATATTGTTACCTTTTATTTGGTATACATTAACCTCATGGAATAGTAAATGACTATGATTTATATGAATACATTTATTTCTATTATTCATTCAGTAATTCTTGTATGTATCATTAGAATATGGAATGTATAATTTTCCTATATTAAATATCATATCATGATATATACACTTATCTATTCATGTGACTAATTTATAAATGTTACCTCAAGTTTCCAATTCCTATAATGAAACCCCTAATTTTAAAACATAGGCTGTCTGACCCTAAATTATTAATGGAAAAATCTATTTTATTAATATAATAAGATATCCAAAAAGATAACACCATCCCCTAACATCCTGGAAGATTCATAATATAATCATCTAAAAATAATATTGATTATGAGTAAAATTGGGGTTGATGTGTAGTCGGGTTAGTACACTAGAATTATTATTGTCCCCTTTATAGGGCTAGAAATTACTCAAATAATGTTATCAATGTAAAAATAATTTATTAGTAATATATATTTTTTTCTTTCAAGAGGTATGTTATTTATTGGTTTTTTTATTTAGCTGAAACATTTGGTTTATAAAACTTATACTTCTTGGAAAAATAATACCATTTAATTCTCAAATTTTTTTATTTATCTTATTAAGTGTAAATAGATTTTTATTTTCTGTTAATTTTTTTAAAAATTATACTTTATGTGTACACAAGTGATTAATATTATTTTTCAATATTTAGAAAAATATTTCTTATCAAGTAATTTTTATATTACATTATACATTTTAAAATGATTTCAATACCCTATTGAATAAATATTTGAACACAACCCTTTTATGTTTTAAATGATTCCATCAGTTAGAATATGTATACATTGGTTCATGGAATAATTTTACACAATAAAACATAGGGTTGGGAATATGAAAATACCAATGTATTTTATGTTACATCAAACTCAATGATCACATGAAATCCGTATCACTTTATTATCATAATATCAATTACATGACATAACATACCACCCAAAATCCATATAGCACATGTCATCTCATAACATGAGATAAGTTAGTATCAGTTTACTAAATAAATATATTTACATTAGTTGATATCAAATAGTTAAAATAAGGTTTCAATAATTCATATTTTAATATGAATCAATTCTTAATGCAACAATTTTGAATGTTTACATAGAATGTTGTTTCATTATATATTTTTTATAAGAATAATAAAAAATATGATTAAATTATTTATGATAATGGTTACTATTTGGATTTAATATTATTTTACATTCAAGGAGGTGTACTTATCCCAATATATCTATCATGAAAAATCTATTAAGAATGTCACTAATAAATTTATGTATAGAATCACCACATGGGTTGAATCGTTGTGCACTAACTATATGGGGAAACTCTTTGAAAATATACAAAATTCTATCTGTATAAATTAAATCATTTACATTCATTGTCGAAGATCATTTTCGTTTATATTTTTAGATTATTTTGTGTCTCTCCTGAATTAATAAATATTTCAACCAAATTTGTGAGCATACTATAATTTTCCATTTTTCCTACCATACTAAAATATAAATATATAAAATTTTAACTTCTCATGACCTGCTTTCAACATTTTCTTCATGACCTGATACTTTTCACTTCTAATCCATACAATCTAATGAATGTAAAAATATATATTTTTATAAAAAAATCACAGTAAGTGACATATAAAAATAATAATGATTGAAAATTATTAGTCTATTAATACTCATATTGAATTTCATATATATAAAAAATCTTAATCTAAATATAATTTTTACACAAAATAATCAAATTAAATACCAAAAATATATCTAGAAAAAATTATTAAGAAATATTAATCCTAAAAAACTCATTAACGATTATTTTAAATCATAAAAAAGATTTTTTCTAAATTAAGTATACATTTCACACATAAGATATCATTTAAACATATGATATTTACCCTAAAATGAGAAATTTTAAGATTTACTTAAAACCCATCATAAGAATGTATATGTTCATGTTGGTATAAGATATCAATTTCATATAAATTTTTCAATAAATTTTAGAAATTGAATAATCATCTCTGTAAATTACAATAATCTCATATGGGAAACCTAACTGATTGACACTATCCCTTTACATAATTCATTTGAGAGATATATTGGGAATAATTATCATCGGGAGTTGGATTGAGGTCACCATTAATCATTAGCACTAACATCTTAACAATCATCATAATAAATTATAAAGAATAATTACATAATCATAACACAATAATTCTTTCATTTCCATCAGTATACTCCTAAAAATATTATTTGTACACTAATAAAAAACATTTTTGGATATTGAAACATTAAATTCTTATAATACCCTTATTTAAAACTCCCAGAACACAAAAACATAGGTTTTCATTTGATTAAAAATTGATATATTATAAATAATATCTACCATAAGACTAATTTTTCTGTTGAGATAATTACCATTGATGTCGTATATTTTAAAATATAAAACTCAATTTTCTATTTATAATTAGAGACAAAACAATATGAATAAAATATGTAAAAAAATCAGTTGATTTTTTATGAAATTAAAATAATGCCTAAAAAGTTCTTTATAATTCATTTATGTACATATAATTAAATCCATCAATTTTTTAAAATATTTATATCCTCAAAAAAATATTTAGGAAATGATTTTTTAAACCATTTTGGTGGATTTTTTATGGTAATTAATGCATTACTGTGGATCCGAATCATCACACACATTGTTTATCATCATAAATAATACACATATAATAATTAATTTCATTATAAAAAATATTTTAAATTTTTAATACTTCTTTTATTTTACATTTTCACAAGTTATATTCATTTAATTTATTAATGAAATTCAAATCAAATGTTTTGTTGTTACTCAGAAAATATGTCCAAAATTACTTAAGTATGGTGAATATTGTTAAAGAGGTAATTTTTCAAACATCTCCATAATATGATTAATGTAATTACTATATTTTTTATATGATAATTAATATTTTAAAATAAACCATGAAATATGGTTTTGAATAAAAAATTGATTTACAATTATGGAGATGGTAGATCGTCTGTAGGAATGAGTAACATTTTTACTTCTCAAAAAGCATGGAAGTCAGATGTTGAGTATAATTTTTCTAAAAAAATATAATTATATCATAAATAATAATATATATTCATTATATACAGTTATATATATGATCTGTTTCATTAAATTATTAAAAGATAATTACTTTTTTCCATAAAGGTTGTACTCAAATTGAACACATGAATGATGTTATCATTTTTCAATGGATGAAAATGTAATGTCTAAATTTTTTTATTATATAAGTTTCATGATAAATATATAATTAATAATATATGTACATATATATAATAAATCCATCATTATAACTAGCTGGGATAGGATGTGATAGAAAACAAAATATATTGGTTAGTGAGTTTGTATTCTACCCTACATTGGAAAAATTATTTCATTTCTTGTTTGCTGGAAAATGAATATGTACAAATGTTATTTCATTAATATAAAAATATCTAACTATATTTTTAGTAATTTTTTATTTTATCATATTTGATTATTTTTTTAATAGGTATAAAAGTAAATATTATGAAAATGCTTTGTTGTGAACTCTACCTATACATCAACAAAGTCATTGATATTATACCTAAGTCCTTCCTAAGATGATTTTTGAAATAAAAATGGACCTCCCGGAATTTTTATGAATATTTTTAAGAGATATTGATATTTCATTATCAAACCAAATTCTATTCAAAAGTAACATTAAACGTTTTAGTAGTCACTAGTCTTCAAAAAATTATATTTGTAAGAATAAAAAAATTATAACAAATTCAGGTGTGTTATTTAATCAAAAAACATTTTTATGGATCTATTTAAGGAATAGTATCTTATTATATAATAAATATAATTTAAAAAATAATTTCATATTTTTCATACGTGAAATGAAAATTTTGTTTTTATTAAATATTATAATTTTTTCTGATTCATCAAAATATATAACATTCTATAAAATTATCAAAATTTTATCACATAGAAATTTTAACATTTTTAAATTTAAAATAAATTTTATTTCATCAAAAAAAATTTATAAATTTTTTTAATTATTATTTTTTACATTATACTATATGGAAAAATATTTTCGGTAAAAATAAATGTTTTCTTTTTTCATTGAATAAATTGATAATTTGTTTACATGGATATAAATCTATAAAATATAATTAATGAATATTATTGTGCAATGAAAATGAATTATCTGAAAATTAATTGTGTTTTTACATTCATCCCTCATTTTTTGAAAGATAATAATATGAATTTTATTTATTATGAAAAAATGGAATTATAATTCTTTTATATAATTTTTTTATTCCCATATTACTTACTAAACTATATGATTCTTCTAAATAACTATAGTAGGTTAAATAGGTTTATTTCACACTAATTTCTCATTATATTAATGAATCAATTTTGTATTCTCCTTATAGTATAGTTTTTAGTTTTCCTAAACTACATCTGGGATCAATAAATTTGTTGTGTCTAGTATATAATTTCTTAAAATGATTGATGGGATATCTCATTTATTGAAGATAACTCATAGTAAAGGATTCTTGATAAGACAATAACAAAAACTCTCAACGATTTCATATGGTTTCATGAACCACTAAGTTAACTTCTCTTTTTTACCCACAATCATAAAAATATTAAATTGGTAGACTTTATAATAACATGAATACCTATATTAACATAATGATCTTTCATCCTATTATGTTTATAAGTTTTATTCTTGATATATTCTATCCTTATTTTATTCCAAATAATCATTAACTTCTCATCCATTTCAAAAAAAATGGTCCCAATTTTTTTTTCATTAAAATCATCCTAATAATATAGATTCACGTAGTATTTTCTATATAATTCCACAAAACGTATGATTTTTATTTACGAATGAAAATTTTTATTAAATGAAAAATCATATAAAGAAAGATATTTATCCCAACATCCCTATGTACCCATTACAATGTATCAAGAAATATATTCCAAAATTTGAAACAGTCTTTCTTTATATCTATCTATATGTAGAATTAACGTTGTATAAAATTTCAATTCTGTAACCAATGACATCTGAAGATATATCTAAAAAATAACATGTAAAACTTGGACCTTGGTAATATATAATAGATATAAATAATCCATGCAATAGAATGAAAAAATTAATATAAATTAATGAGTTATTATTAAATGAAAAAATATATTCAATAAAATGTAATTGATCATGTTTATTTAAATGATCATCCATAACCCATATCACATTACCACCTCTAGACTTTTTTATTAATTCAGCGATGAAATTTTTATATATTTTTCTTATTTACACTCTAATATTGGATAATATGGATTTATTTTCTTTGATAATATTTTTGATATTTACATATTCATTTGTAACACATTTAATAGAAAATTTCGAAATCTCAAACTTCATTCATTCAAAATAAATCCTTAAAGGTTGATATATATTTTTATATAGCAATGCTGAATAGAAAATAGAGTTATGTGATGATCAAATAATATATCATTCTTAAACATTTTTTTAATTTTAATTAATTTCTTATATTATGAATTTTATAAGACTTTTATTTTCATTATTCAATTCATGAAACATAATTATCTAATCCAATTCTATGTTTTATTAAATCACACAATGATCCTTCTAAGGTTGAATAATTATTTATAACAATGGAATTTTGAAAATAAATGTAAATCCAACAAAATGGAGGTCCTTCAAGATCATTTTTTGAATCCAACATTCATCATCTAATTATTCGAATTATCATTTTCTGGGAATATCATAATTAATGTACAATTATCATTCTAACATAATGAATTAGATACATTCATTTCATTACAAATATAAAAAAATTGTTTATTCTTCATGGGTTCTCAATTACAACCATCACCTTTATCTCATGTTCAATTATGTTTGATGGAATATTAACTTCATTAGTTTTTACACAATACATTGATGAATTATTAAATTATATAAGTGATTTCACTAAATATATAATAGAATCATAATAGACACCAGTAGAATATCATGTTTATTATAAGTTTTATCAAATTATTTTAATTTATGTGAAGCATTACATATTACCATGATAGTCTACGTTAATGAATAGATGATGTTTTCAATGAATAATTTTTAATAGATATAAATTTCACCAATTCTTCTCAAAAGTGAAAAAACTAGAGAATTAAATATTCATATATTCGATTTCAAGATACAACAATCTAATTCATTTTTGTAGATAAATGAAAATCCGTTTATTGTTAACATAATTATATCGATTACAAAATTAAAAATTTAAAAAAAAATTGTGGTAAAATACTAGTAATAAATTAATCAATAGATAATTATATAATTTATTATTATCAACCATTTATTAGTCAATTATATTTTGAAGGATAAATAATCAGGTCATCATCGATTTTTATTTATCACAGAAAAAATTAAATTGTCACCGAAAATGAAATTTTGTAAATTTATTATATAATATAATTATTCATGGTTTTCATAATAATCAAAAGATTATTTTTTAAAACATCCTAAAATATTGAATAATCCAAACAATCAATAATAAGAACAACCTCAAACTGGTCAAAATAATAGTGAAGCACCGTATTTATAAAATATTTTAATAGAATTATAGTAGTAATTATCTCAAGTGGCATAACAAACCATAAAAATACACATACCTAGAATAAAATAATATATTAGGGATGTCAACTTCTATCACCTTTAAGTGATGGTATGTAAACCTAATATTAAACCTAGAAAAATACTAAGATCCTTGATGATGTTCATATTGAATATTGATAAGAGGTCATGAATTAGTGATGTTATTTAATGATATATAATATATGAAAGGACACATATAATTGTATTTATTTTTAACAATCATTATAGTATCACCCCACGGTGTGATTCTAGAATGAATAAAACTTTCTCCAGACACTCATGGAAATTCATTTCAAATTCAACAAGTTCTATATGAGGAATTTGATATTGAAATTTTTAAATTTCATTCTTATGAATCACATATTAAACAATAAACTCATCAACTATATCTGGTTTAATAATGTTTAAATGATAACAAAAAGTTTCTATATATTCAGATAATACCTAGACATCATTAAGATGAATAATTGCCTTATTATCAAATATATAAGGAAGCAAATTTTTAGGTCTTTGTTTTAGCAGTTTTTTCTTTTAATATGTTATAAATATTATGAATTCATTCATATGTAAAAAATGAAACTCCTCTTAGAAAATTACATCTCTCACTCTACAATCTAGCACATAATTATAAATTGTAAGCCAATACATACCCATAATATATTTAAATTCTAAAATTGGATACACAACATTTTTTGGGGGGAAGAAACATCCACATATGATAGTACAACAATATTTTAATGTTATTTTTTCCTCAATACAACACCCAAATGATTTACCAAAACTAATGAATCAATTTAATATGGTGAGAGTTTTATTTCACAGTTACATTTTACATATATATAAACTTTTTTACACCTTGAATAAAATAAGGAATTATCAAATTCTAAATAAAAAATTAATGTACTTCTTACAAATTCATTTTGGGTCCCTATATACTTTTAGGAAGTTGTAATGGATTTTAAAACGCTCTTCTACTTATAATATAACTACATCACATCATTCATGATCTCATTCTAACATGTATATATATAATGACCATCACATAACATATAATACATCTTAAACCCAATTTCTCATATTGAATAATATTAGTACTAATATATTTTTTAATAATGATCCATATGACCATACACATCACATTAGAACAAAAACGTTATTTTATAAGATATAGCATTGTGTTATTTTTACCCCACATATTACAAATTGAAATAGTAATTTCATTTCCTTAAGATTTATTCATTAGATTCACCCCATTTACATTCCCCAATGTCATAATTTTTTGATTTATATATTAAAACACAAGAACATTGTAAAACTAATTTTACTCCTTCTCAAAACATCTATATTGATTCTCATAACATTTAAATTTTTTAGAGGCCATATATATTTGGTATATTTAATTGTCCTAGTAATTTATTATTAACTTCATTATAAATTTTATGAATTAAATTATGTGAATTCTATGACAATCGAGTGTATCTCTTATCATATGTAGACACTAAAATGTTTTGCAACTATAATTCCATGAATTTAATTTCTATCAAACATGATAAAAATATTTTCAAAATACATCCCAAGTTAATTATAAATAAATTTTCCATATTCAAAACAATAAATATAAACTATTTATATGGATTCGTTAACAATTTATATCCATTTATTTTCAACACCTTCAAAACGGAAAATAGAAAAATTAAACACTTTATTATAAAAACAACCTATGACATAATATTTGTTTCCAAAAAATAATACATTAGTCACATACAACCATGTTTAGAAGGTTGAATAAATAATAGTGAGTGAAATCACATTATATTTCCCACTATCAATATGTTTCTATATTGTAGATCACATATCTCTCAATCATGGATAACACCACAATTTATAGTTTATATAATATGACCCATAAAAACAAAAATATTTTTAGTTTTAATTTAAACCATTCAAAGTTCCTAATTTAGAATTATATTTCCATCTAAGTTCCTTACTAATTTAGATTCATCTTTCCATTATTGGGAACAATTATAAAAATTTATTATTTAGATAATTTGTTATCTAAATTATAAAATTCAATATGATGATAAACACACATTAGAATATCATAGGGGTGCTTTCATTAATTATCCTACATGAGAAATATATGTAAACTATTATAGTGATACACACTATATAGATCTAACTAATATATATATATATGATAATTTATAATTTAATTTATTACATTAAACTCTATAATTTCATTATTGATATATTTTTACATTTTTCATCATTAACTCATCATTTTCCCTACCCATAATTTATACCATAAGAAAAATAATTGAATTTTTTTGATAAACACAAAATTCATAGTATTCCAAATGTTCAATAATAAATAAACAATAAAAATGTAACACCCTAACACCAGTAACCTAGAGTCGGTGCATTTTTTTAATACATTGGCATGATTACAAGGAATCAAGTCCTGAATGACCGACCAGTTTAGCAGTCAAGGAAAATAGATTACATACATCAATGTTACATTATATTATAAAATGAAAAAAACCAACAATAACATTGTCTCCAATGACCACATTCATATCCCTTAGACTATCCATGTAGGCCAATAATAATATAATTCTTCTCATCATGGGAAAAATAAAACATTGAAATGGGTGAGATCAAATGCTCAGTAAGGATAACAATATAGTAGAAACATTCATAAATAACCAAAAATATTTTAGATAGTGTATAAGACTAAAAAAAGTCATTTAAACAAATACTTCAGCAAAATTTAGAAAAGATAAATCAAATAATACTATTTACTTATTCTCATAGATATTATAAAATTCTAGTAATCAAATGTAATATCAATATACAATTTTATAATGATGGAATGCATAATTCTAGATGTCATAATCACATAGTCAAATCCTCATGATAAGACTAAAAATAAGATTTTATCATGGCCTTGTGCGAAGACACTAGTTTTTTCACATAAGACCTACCGATGCATCGAGGTGCTATAGCAGGCTCCAACAGACACTTACTAAGTCCAATGCATTTCTGAAATGATATGGTTTAAACATAACATAAACATTCGCATTAAAACTAGCATAAAAAATTTCAATAAATAATCCATAAAATATGAAAGGTATAAAAATAAATCATCCACAATCAAACATATCGCAAAACCATTAATTCAATATGGAAGATTTGAATCATAATAAATCAACCTCGATCAAGAATAATACCTCTTAAAGGATGTTGGAAGAGTATAAAATGATCATTAAAAATATTTGAGATAAAGATCCTTTATTATAGAATAATTTTAAATCCATATAAAGAAATTAATTTAAAATATAGTTTTGAATCAATGAGTCACATACCAGTTTGATACATTTGTAATAAATTAACATTTTAAAATATTCTTCTCCTTATACATAATTCGTTAAAACCATTTTGAAAATATGAACGCTTATGAGAAAGGGTTAGAAGAATAAAGAAATAAAACATTTGCAATGATATTTTAATAAAACATCCCTTAAAAATAATAACTTTATAAACCCTTTTATGGTACATGTAAATGGATAATAAATAAGTCTTAGTAGATACATTCATAAAAACAACCTCAGATAATAATGAGATTATGAAAATTACCCATTCCTGTAACATTCATTTGGACGAGGGTACGTTTATCCACCTGTATAATGATCATAGTGTGTTATTAAATTATACCATAACCATATTCATATTTATTATATCAGACATGATTTATTTGGGACCTTATACTACCCATTTAATAATGATTTCCATGTTAATTTATCATTTCAGGTAATAATATCTTTCTTTATCATACGCATTTTAACATTTTATTCTAGATCGTATCATTTATATCATGATTTGAATACTTATATAATATAAAAAAATGATTTGTACATCATATATATTTTGAATATAAAGATTTATAATAGATAGATATAAGAAATGGAAGGCTCTAATTATGGAGACAGTAGGTTGTATATATGCATAAACGTTGTTTCTCTTTAGATATCATATTGAATGGAAGTAAGTTAATAAGATAAATTTAAGTACATATATATAGAAGCATTATTATGTCATATATTTCAGACTTATTAATAATATATATTTTTATAATCATCATTGAATGGTGAACTTGGATATGAATATCATCGCGTCATGGAGACGGTAATTCGCACGTACACATGAGCGATAATATCATTATATTGATGGTGAAATAGTATGTAATTGTATGGAATATCATATATAAAGAAGTATTAACAAGTTATAATCTTTATTATACTCATCCAAATAATGAAGTGTTTTAATCACAAACTACACCACGACGTGGAGACGGTAAGCCGTACGTAGACACGTATGGTGAGTTTTTCATTTATAGGATGGATATAATAACAAATATTGTTGTAACATATTTATAATAACATTTATTTATTTAATAGGTACTATTGTTATTATTTTTTTATAAAAAAAACAAAGAAGGAGGAAGTGGAATAAGAAAATAACATGAAAGAGGGTGGTGAAATAATTACCTCTTCTTTGGGTGTTTCCTATTGAGTTGATCAAAAGGGATTCATAGGTGGGATTTATGATCAATTTAAGGACTCTAGGTTTATTTTAGGCAAATTGGGAGGATATTTGGGTAGGGTTTGGCTTATCAAAATGGAAATGGAGGTGTGATTTTGAGAGAAGGGAACATGACCTTTAATAAGAGAGGTGAGGGACACTTTATGAAAAGATTTGAATTTTAATTTAGTATATAACAATATTCTGTTAATAAAGGCCCCAAATGAATTTATTTCCAGCCTTAGGTGGTCATGGTTCTACATTCCCTCAAAAAATATGTTTTAGATATGTTTAGGATACTATTTTAACAATATCTTTTAGATTTAGCTCTTAGTTATATAGTTTAACTTTTACCGTGTCTTCTTGTATTCTTACATTATATGGATAATACACAAACTCTAAACATCCATTATAACCTCAAGTGGTTCATTAATGACATATATAATATTATTTAAGACCTTTGGATGCACCATCGATGTTTAGAAATATTAATTAACCAATAATATAGTATTTGTTTTAAAAATTAATTTATGTCAATTTTGACAGTATTTGTTATTTTGTTTTTTTAATTCATAAAAATTTATCACATCAAAAAAAATTTGCCTTATCAACCCTAAAATTTCATATTAACCTATAAAATTTGTGGAATTCATCAAATTTCTCATGTTACACTTATTTGAATATTTATAATATCAATTACTTTAATAAGGTAATTAATGCATCATTATTGTGTTAAAATTAAAATAAATTACATAATGTCAAAAAATTATAAATAAAATTACATTATGTAGGAAGTAATTTACTTTACAAATTAATTTTATAGTCAAATTTATCTTCTATTTAACTCTATATTGAAATGGTTTTCTTATTTAAAATTGAATTAAAAACTTTTAACTCTTCTTTAAGGAAAATAATAACAAATGTCCCAATCACATCCAAGTGAAAGAAAGAGGATCATATTTTATTCATAAGATTTTCTTTGGTAAAATTACACTTATCCAATAGAATTAGGACATGTGTTAGGGTAATTATAATATCATTTTTACCCTTAATTACTTTTTTTTAACCGTGGTAAATAAAATTCAAAAGATACAATTCAAGAAATAATACTTTCTTCTCATTGAACGACATTTTAAAAACCGATGCCAACTGTGTCTCTCAGGAGTTTAATATTCAACTCATAAAAGAGGTAACATCTAGTTTTATGCAAATTTGAAAATTCTTCTAGAAGATTGGTAAAAGACGATAAAAATTTCAATACAATTTTATATTTCTAAATTTATTATAAAATGAATCTAATAAATTAAATTGACCATATATTGGTATTATATATCTATATTTTCTTAAAAAAATTAAACAAAATAACTAATTATTTAAATAAAAAAGAATGTTTTAAATAATAACGTAGTGTTTTTCACTATTCATCAAAAATTAAAAGTTTTCATAACAATACCAAAAGTTCACCCTAAGATATTTTTGATATTCTGAATACTAAAATGTAGTCTATTTTTCCAAATTCAAAACATAGAAGTTTTATTTATTAATTTAAAATTATTTCATGTTGTCAAAACAAAAAAACATGTTTTTAAAATGTAAAAACTATCGAAAGATTGACATGTTTTTATGTCAAATTTACATTTGAAATAAATTATAATGACCTGCATTGTAATAAATGATTATAATATAATCAAATCATTCTTGTAATCTATTTAAATGTATAATTGAACACTATAATCTATTTGGATAAAAAATGTTCTTTTCAATAAAAATTTAGTATTTTTTATAGTTCACCGAAATATGACAGTTTTCAGAAGAACACAAATAATTTATCAAAACTAAATTTGTATCTCCTGATTCTAGAGAAGAATATTAGTTTTCTAAATGGAATATATAAAAGTGTCAAATATTGGATTTTAAAAAGGTTCTCCCCTACAGTCGTTAAAATTTCATTTTCTGAAAAATATTTCCTTCATCTGAAAAAATGAATTTGGTCATATATGATGTCTTAGAAGCACATTAAATATATATATATATATTAAAAAATATATGGAATATATAAATTTCTAAATACAAATAATATTATTCATAACCGCATTTGAACAGCTAGTTTGGTAATTTGTGGTGTTCTCAAACTCAGCGTTACATGTAACACAAGTGATTGAATTTCTTTAAAGAAATAATGTACATTGAAATCTTGGGGTGTTACATTCTACCCTCCTTCAATAAATTGTTCCCCCACAATTTTAATTTTTTTTCAAAAATAAAATGTTAAAAATAGAGAAATACCTTTTTTGAAAACCGACATCAGTAATTGGGTTGATAAAATTTCGTCATAATATATAACGACCCATACTTTACATACATTATTATTACATCAAAATTTAAGCATACTTATTACAACATATAACAAAACCATGAAAGTACCGTATAGGTATAATGTCGTTAGAAACTGGGAAACATAAAAAACTGGTTCATAAAGCATCTACATTGTCTCCCATTTATTTCTTCATATCTATATTACCTTTTGGAATATCTTACTTAATAACCTTATACCTGACCTGGGGAAAGAAAACATAAAAAATGGTGAGCTCAAATTCTCAGTAAGGGTAAACAAAATAAATATCAATAACATCATATTCATAAGAAGATAACATTTTGGAAATCCTAACCTGCAAAAGATAGCATAATTTCATAACATGGGATAAATAATATTAGTGAAATGAAATCCCAATAATAATTACGTAAAACATGAAACTTTGTGGCATACTCAAATAATCATAGAGAATAATTTCTTATTAGTCAAGACTCATTGCAAAGACTATCTTAGTGGACAAAGTCCATTTCTGAACCGAGTTCACTCCTCGTTTCAGTCCTGTTTTACTGAACCAGTTTAACCTTCCGTTCTAGCCATGTCTATCTCATGAGATATAAAATCTTTACCCAATTCATTTTAGGGAGATATAGGTCCCACCCATCTCATAATGATACCATTCTTATGTGTGCCACAAAATCATAAATCATACATCATTGCATAACCCATGTAATACAAATGGGATTCTTAAAAATTGTGACATCATAAAACAATTCATATAAGATAAAGGAACTCATAAAAATAATTCCATCACAACATAATCAAATCAATGTAATAATATGTATAGAAACAGAACCCTATATTATCTTAGATGGAAAATAATTTTGATAAAAAATAACTTGAACTCCATTCTTGAGGAAAATATCATTTCTACTTCAAAAAATCTTTTCCTTTCTTAACATGTCATACAATTTTAAACTAAAAGAAGTTCATTAAAAATAAACATGAAAACTTTTAAAGGAAGCTTCTTGGAAATAATGTTTTAAAAATCCATTCATGCCGTATAAGTTAAAAAAACATTCTTCTCCTCCTTTTGTCGGAAAAGTCAAAAAGTACTTCGTACGAAAAACAACAAAATATTCCTTTCTTATCCTTTACTAAAAACTCACCGATGGGTAAAATTGGATTTAAACAATTTTAGAAGGATATAAATATTACATATTTAGGAAACATGGATGTGGATGATAAAATACACCCTAGTAAATACCAAAGTCTAAACAATCTCAGAAAAAAATTAGATTGTGATATTTTCCCTTACCTTAGGTCCGATTTGATTCGTAACTGTCCGAACATCCTATATAATGATTTAAATAATGTTATTGACTTATTCTAGATTCATACTTATTTTTATGATATCATATATGGTCATATTCTTAGCTTTTTATTAGTAATATTTCATTACTACTTGTTATTCGGGTGTTTATTACTTTTTGTTCTTATGCGCGTTTTGTCGAATAAATTCTTATTTTTTGTTTTAGGTTATAGATACCTCATTTCCAGAATGTTATTAGTGTAATATATATCATATTAATTCACTCAATTCATTTATATAATCATTATGCAATGAAGATCATGTTTAACGAGTCGCATCACATCGTGGAGACGGTATTCCGTACATACGCACGAGCGATGATATCGTTCCCATGATCGTGTAATTGTATTGGAGTGTATGTATACTATTTAAGAATCAATATCACTTTACAATAATAATATATAGTTATTATTTACACCATTATACCCATCCGAGTAAGGTGGTGGTGGAAAATAGATTACACCACGGTGTGGAGACGGTATTCCGTACGTACGCACGCGTGGTGATTTCACTTTCTGTAGGATGGATATATGGTGAAATAGGGTTGTTTCATACTTATAATAACATATCAGTATATGAGTGATACTGATGATATTACTTCACAATGAAACAACTAAAGAATAATAACTGGAAGAAGAAATAAAGATGAAAGAATCGGTAACAGACATTACCTCTTCTTTGAAGTGCCTCTTTGAGATCTCCTCTTAGGGCACTAAAATTGGTCTTTGAAGAAGACCAGGACATCTAGGATGTTTCTAGGGAAGTGGATAGGAGATAATGGTAGTATTTGGCTGAGCTTGAAGGCTCAAAGTGGTATGAAGAAGAGAGGGAGGAGGTGCCCTTTTATAAGGGAGGAGAGGGGCATCTTTGGAATAACCAAAAATATTATTTTATTATAAAGTCGAATTCGGTTTTTAATAGCTCCAAATTGATATATTTATAAGATAAGGTGGGGATGGGTCGAAATACTCTCATCCAATAGAATTTAGACAAGTTTAGGCATCAATTTTAACCTTATCAGTTAGATTTAACTTTAAGTTAGATAATTTAACTTTTACCGTGTCTTCTTGTTTTCTTACACTATAAGGTTAATAAACTTACTATATCAAGACAAACGAACCCCAAGTTGTTTAGTATTAATATATATAACCTTATCTAAGTCATATGTCCGAACATTATATTTTTAGGAATAAAATAACAATTAATAATATATTATTTGTTTTAAAAAATATTTTATGTCAATTTTGACACTATTTGGTAATTGATTTTTTTGAAAATCATAACAGAATGATTAGTTAGAAAACATTTAATTAAATCGATAATAACATGTCATATAAACATATAAAATTATTGGAATTCATAAAAAGTCTCAAATTACATTTATTTGGGTATTTATAACACCAATTATGTCAATATTTCATTAATAAGATAATTATCGCATCACCATTGTATCATAAATAAATTAAATTATTTTAAGTCTAAAAATTACATAAAAAATACCATTATGTAAGAAATCTTTTTGGATTTCTACTTAATATTTATAATCTAATTTATCTTATTTATAACCCTATATTAAAATTTCTTTTGTTATTAAACATTGATTATAACTATTTTAACTCTTCTTTAAATAAATTGATAATAAATGTCCTAATCTAATCCAAGTGGGCTTAAATGGTCATATTTTATTCCTAAGGTTGTTTTTGGTCGAATTACACTTATCCAATAGAATTAGTACATGTTTTATGGTAATAATAATATCATTTTTACCCTTAACAACCCTATTTAATTTTAACCGTGGTAAAAAAAGTAAAAAGTTACTATTCAACAAAAATTATTTTTATCTCATTGAACCACATTTCAGTCCTTGATATTAACCGTGTCTCTCTGATTTTTTAAATTCCACTCACAAAAGTGGTAAAAATAAGTTTTATGAAAAAATTTAGTTTTTTAACTACCACTTAGTGGTTTCAGTATTCATCAAAAAATTAAAGTTTCGAGAAAGATACCAAAAATTAGGTCTAAGTTATATTTGATATTATGAATTAGAAAATGATGTTTATTTTACCAAATTGAAAACATATCTGTTAAATTAACTAATTTAAAAATTAATTCTCGTCGTCAAGACAAATAGCGTGTTTTTAATAGATAATAACTATCCAATGATTGACACTTGTTCATGTCTGGTTTAAATGTGAAATTACATACAATGAACAAAATTGTATTAAATTGTAAAAATATATTCTAAATATACTTTAAAACCACTCAAATAAATAATTTATCACTATTAATTATTTAGATTAAAAAAGTTGTTTTTAATTAAAATTTAATAATCTTCACTATTAATCAGAATATGAATGTTATCCAAAAAGTACCAAAATTTCTCCCTAAGCTAATTTCAATATTCCAAATCAAAAATTGAAGTCAATTTTGAAAAAAAAATTGCAAAATTTCAAAAAGTGGTTATTACTATTCATAACGGCTAGTTTTAATAATATTTTATTAGCATATTGTTGTTTAGTGAAACTTGGTATTACGTACGATGCAAGCTATCGAGGAAGGTCGTGGTTGCGTGTAAATTAATCCAAGCTAGTGTTGTGTGTAGTGAAAGATTCCTTTGATGATTTATATAACACAAAATCAAAATATTTCTCATAAAAGTCTTGGGTGTTATATTCTACCCCCCTTAAAATGAATTTCGCCGTCAAAATTCGTCACATTGAAACAAAAAGATGAGGATACCTCTCCCACATCATATCCTCAAGATCCCATGTAGCTTCTTCTAATTTGTGGTTCCTCCAAAAAAATTTCACCAAGCGAGTGGTCTTGTTCCGTAGGGTTTTTTCATTACGATCTTGAATCTCTATCGGTTGTTCTTCATAAAAAAGATCGTGCTCCAGCGGTACAAATTCTGAGCTGAGTATATGTGAAGGATCAGGTATGTACTTTATCAGGAGAGATACATGGAACACATCGTGATATTGAGAGAGATTCGGTGGAAGCACCAATCGGTAAGCTACCTTTCCAATACAATCCAGTATTTCGAAAGGACCGATATATCTAGGGCTCAACTTCCCCTTCTTTCCAAATCTCATGACCCTCTTCCAGGGAGATATTCATAAGAATAATTTATCACCCACTTCAAACTCTAGGTATTTTCTTCGGTTGTCAGCATAACTTTTCTGTCGACTCTGAGCTGCTCTAATGTGTTGTTGAATAGATCGGACCTTTTCTTCCATCTCGTCAACAAGATCAGGTCCTAATAGCTTTCTTTCCCAAACTTCATCCCAGCAAGTTGGAGTCCTGCATTTCTTTCCATAGAGAGCTTCATAAGGAGCCATCTGAATACTGGAGTGAAAGCTATTATTATAAGAAAATTCCACCAATGGTAGGTGTTCATCCCAAACAACTTTGAAATCCATAGAGAAAGCTCTCAACATATCTTCTAGAGTTCTAATTGTTCTCTCAGACTGACCGTCTATCTGAGGATGATAAGCAGTGCTGAAACTCAAATATGTATCTAGAGTATGCTGAAGACTTTACCAGAACATCGAGGTAAATCTCGGCTCCCAATCAGAAATAATAGAAAGTGTTACTCCATGCAATCGCACCACTTCCTTTACATATATCCGGGCAAGCTGATCCAGATAGAAATCCTCTCTAATAGAAATGAAGTGTGCAGACTTTGTAAGATGATCAACTATGACCCAGATATCATTATTGCCTTTGGATGTTTTAGGAAGTCCTCTGACAAAGTCCATAGTGATGTTTTCCCATTTACATTTGGGTATGTGTAATGGTTGTAACATCCCCTTAGACTTCTGTGTCTTAGCTATAACTTGCTGACAAAACAAGCATTGAGAGACATATTCAGCAACATCTCTCTTCATTCCATCCCACCAGAAGTACTCTTTCATGTACATATACATCTTCGTGCTTCCAGGATGAATAGATAATGAATAACTATGAGCCTCATCCAGAAGATCCTTCTTTATTTCTGGGATGGGAGGAACACAAACCCGATTCCTGAACTTTATTATCCCATCACAATCAAGGTCGAATTTAGGAATATTTCTCACCTTCTTTTGTAACTCTACATCTTCTTTTTGTGCCTCTTTAATCTTCACATGTATAGATGGTTGAACATTCATTTGAGAAAGATACAATTTTCCACCTTCCATTAAAATTCCAAGATCCATCCTTTGTAAATCCATAAATATTGGATCTTTTGTGATCCTCATCATGGATAAGCTAGAATGGTCTTGTCTACTTAATGCATCTTCCACCTTGTTTGCTTTCCCATGGTGGTAATGAATTGACCAGTCGTAATCCTTAATCAGTTCCAACCATTTTCTTTGCCGCATATTCAGCTCCTTTTGTGTAAAAATATACATTAAACTTTTATGATCAGTATAAATGTCACACCTTTCTCTATAAAGATAATGCCTCCAAATATTTAATGCAAAGATTACCGCAGCTAACTCCAAATCATGTGTTGGGTAATTTTGCTCATGGATTTTCAACTGTCTTGAGGCTTAAGCTATCACCATATCATTTTTCATAAGAACACACCCCAGCCCCTTCTTAGATGTATCATTGTAGATCACAAACCTTTATCCACAACAAGGCAGTGTGAGCACAGGTGCAATTGATAACCTTCTTTTCAACTCCTTGAAATTCTCTTCACATTCCTCCGTCCAAACAAACTTAACTCCTTTCCGAGTCAACCTGGTGAGTGGATTAGATAATCCTGAAAAATCTTTCACAAAACATCGATAATATCCAGCCAAACCAAGAAAACATCGGATCTCAGTTACAGTTGTTGGTATCGTCCATCTTTAGATAACCTTTGTTTTTTCTTGGATCCACATATATCCCCTCTTTTGAGATTATGTGACCCAAAAATGCAACTTTTTGAAGCAAAAATTCACACTTCGTAAATTTGGCAGAAAGCTTCAACTTCCTCAGGGTCTTCAATATAATTCTCAAGTGATCTTCATGTTCTTCCTTTCTCTATGAATAGACAAGAATATCGTCTATAAAGACTACAAAAAATTTATCAAGATAGTCTCTAAAGACTCTATTCATTAGATCCATGATGATATCAGGGGCATTAGTAAGACAAAATGGCATCACTATAAATTCATAGTGTCCATACCTTGTACGGAAAGCCGTCTTTGGTATATCCTCCCTTTTGACCCTTAATTGATGATACCCTAAACAAAGATCATTCTTGGAAAAGTATTGAGCTCCGCATAGTTGGTCAAATAAGTCATCAATGCATGGGAGAGGATATTTGTTCTTGAGAGTGATCTTGTTAAGTTCTCGATAATCAATGCAGAGTCTCATTGATCCATCATTCTTCTTAACAAATAGAACAGGTGCTCCCCAAGGTGACGCACTACAGCGTATGAATCCCTTATCAAGATTCTCTTGGTGGTGCTTCTTCAATTCATGCAACTCAATTGGGGCCATTCTATAAGGTGTCTTTGAAATAGGCAAAGCACCCGGTACAAGATCTATTGAAAACTCAACTTCACGATTTGGGGGAAGACCCGGCAATTCATCCGGAAAGGCATCATCAAACTCCCGTACAATGGGCATATTCTTAATTGTGAGTTTCTCACCAACCATTTGCGATAAATAACCTTCATTTAGTGGAATCAAGACCCATAAGATGCAAGAAATTTCCACTGGAAGGTTATGTTCATCCTTGCATTGATAGACGATCATAGATTGATCTAGAATATGATATGTGACTTCCCTTCTTTGGAAATTGATATGATCTCCATATAAAGAAAGCCAATCCATGTCAAGAATCACATCAAATTCCACTATAGGAAGGATCAGAAGATTTCTAGGAAGCACTTTCCCACAAACTTCAATCAGGGAAGAATTAAAAACTTTGGATGTGACTGTTGTGCCATTAGTTGTTGTCAGAGCTAACTCAACATCTAATTGTTGAGGTAATACGGTGATACTCTTAGAAAATTCTTAAGAAATAAAAGATTGGGTGGATCCAGAATCACATAAAACATTTGCTACTTTAGAGTGGATGGTAAGTGTACCTTTCACCACATCGTTATCGTACTCCACATCGCTGATAGAAATTGCATGTGACATTCGTTTGTCTTTAGCCTTAAGAGTTTGTTGACTTCGACCATCATCATCAACCCTTGGATTTGGTCATTGATTGGCATAATTCCCCATCTCCTTGCACTTGAGACACTGAAGTGTAGTAGGATCATTCTGTGTGTCCCTTCCTTTGTTTGCATCATTATACATCTTCTTCCCATCATTACGGCATTCAAATGTCCGATGAACTTCCTTTCCACATTTGAAACATTTACTTGTCCCTTTAAGACAACTCCCTCCATGTTTCTTTCCACACATTGAGCATAAGGTAAATCTCAACGTCTTTTCAGTCTGCTCTTTAGATTTTCCTTTGAATTCCATTTTCCTCTTCTTATCAAACCCATATGACTGATGGGTTACTCCAATCTCCATCTCAACTTTGAGAGCACATTGAAGAATTTCCTCGTACCTATTTAATTACCTTATGGATAAGGCCCTTCAAAGAATTGGTTTTAAGCCACTAAAGAATCGATCGATCTTACTCTTAGGTTGGATAATAATACCATAAGCGTACCTTGAAAGTCTTGTAAAATTTTCTTTATAGGTACCAACAGATTCATCATCCTTTTGATTCAGTTCAAGAAACTCTTTCTCAATCTTTGTTCGGAGAATATGAGGGAAGTACTTATTGAAAAATAAGTTCTTGAACTCATCTCATTCCATGGACTCAATTCCACCACTTTGCCTTGTATTCTTAATAAGATTACACCATTGATCATCATATCCTTCCAAACGATACACTGCTAGGATGAATTTATCATGCTCAGAACATTGAAGAACTGAAAATATCTTTTCAGTAGTACTAATCCATTGTTCAGCAAATAATGGATCAGTAGACCCGCTGAAAGAAGGTGGACGCTGCCTCATGAAGGATTCAACACAATGTTGTTCCTTCCTTTTCTCGTTTGGAAGTCCTGCATGATTCATATCTTGAGAAAGTTGTGTGAGCATGGCTACAAGATTTTTCATTCCATCTCCCATAACGTTTGGTTGCTCAAGGGGACAATCATTGCATTCCCCGTCACATTCCGCATTAACACGGTTCCTTCGGGTTCCAGCCACTGACTAAAACCAAGAAGAATAGTGTCAGCAACACTAATTATAATAGAAAAACCACATAATCAAGAATAAAATTTCAAACTTAAGGTCCTATCCTAGGTTATTCATGGTCATTTCTAAAACACTAAGATTGTGTTCTATTCTTAGATTTATCCTTAGGGTTCTTACTAAGGCTTTCACATCATAGTTTCCAAAGGCTAACTGTACCTTTCCTCTGATACCAACTATAACGACCCATAAATTACATACATTGTTATTACTTCAAAATTGAAGCATACTTATTACAACTTATAAAAAAACCATGAAAATACCATATAGGTATAGTGTCTTTAGAAACTGGGAAACATAAAAAACTGGTTCATAAAGCGTCTACACGGTCTCCCATTTATTTCATCATATCTATAGTCCCTTTTGGCATATCATACTTAATAACCTTCTTCCTGAGCTGGGGAAAGAAAACATACAAAAGGGTGATCTCAAATGCTCAGTAAGGGTAATCAAAAGAAATATCAATCCCATCATATTCATAAGAACATAACATTTTGGAAATCTTAACTTGCAAAAGAGAGCATAATTTCATAACATTGGATAAATAATAGTAGTGAAATGAAATCCCAATAATCATAACATAAAACATGAAACTTTGTGGCATACACACATAATCATAGAGAATCATTTCTTATTAGTCTAGACTCATTGCCAAGACTATCTTAGTGGAAAAAGTATATTTCTGAACCGAGTTCACTTCTCGTTCCAGTCCTGTTTTACTGAACCAGTTTAACCTGCTGTTCCAGCCATGTCTATCTCATGAGATATAAAATCTTTACACAATGCATTGGAGGGAGATATAGGTCCCACCCATCTCATAATGATACCATTCTTATGTGTGCCACAAAATCATAAATCATACATCATTGCATAACCCATGTAATAAAAATGGGATTCTTAAACATCGTGACATCATAAAACAATTCATATAAGATAAAGGAATTCATAAAAATAATTCCATCAAAACATAATCAAATAAATGTAATAATAGGGATAGAAACAGAACCCTATATTATCTTAGATAGAAAATAAATTTGATAAAAAAAACTTGAACTCCATTCTTGAGGAAAATATCTTTTCTACTTCAAAAACATTTTTCCTTTCTTAACATGTCATAAAATTTTTAACTAAAAGAAGTTGATTAAAAATAAACATTAAACTTGTAAAGGAAGCTTCTTGGAAATAATTTTTTAAAAATACATTCATTCCATATAAGTTAAAAAACCATTTTTCTCGTACTTTTGTCGAAAAAGTCAAAAAGTACTTCATACGAAAAACGACAAAATATTGCTTTCATATCCTTTACTAAAAACTCACCGAAGGGTAAAACTGGATTTAAACTATTGTAGAAGGATATAAATATTTCATATTGAGGAAACATGGATGTGGATCATAAAATACACCCCAGTAAATACCAATGTATAAACAATCTCGGATAAAAATGAGATTGTGATATTTTCCCTTACCTTAGGTCTGATTTGCTTCGTAAGTGTCCGGACCACCTATATAATGATTTAAATATTGTTATTGACTTATTCCAGAATCATAATTATTTTTATCATATCATATATGGTCATATTCTTAGCTTGTTATTAGTAATATTTCATTACTACTTGTTATTCGGGTGTTTATTACTTTTTGTTCTTATGCGCATTATGTCGAATAAATTCTTATTTTTCTTTTTTTGGTTATAGATACTTCATTTACAGAATGGTATTAGTGTAATATATATCATATTAATTCACTCAATTCATTTATATAATCATTATGAAATGAAGATCATTTATAACGAGTCGCATCACATCATGGAGACGGTATTCCGTACGTACGCACGAGCGATGATATCGTTCCCATGATTGTGGAATTGTATTGGAATGTATGTATACTATTTCAGAATCAATATCACTTTACAATAATCATATATAGTTATTACTTACACCATTATACCCATCCGAGTAAGGTGGTGGTGGAAAATAGATTGCACCACGGCGTGGAGACAGTATTCCGTACGTATGCACGCGTGGTGATTTTGTTTTCCGTAGGATCGATAGATGGTGAAATATGGTTGTTTCATACTAATAATAATATATCTGTATATGAGTGATACTGATGTTATTACTTCATAATGAAACAACTAAATAAGAAGAAGTGGACGAATAAATAAAGATAAAAGAATCGGTAATGGACATTACCTCTTCTTTGAAGCGCCTGTTTGAGATCTCCTCTTAGGGCACTAAAATTGGTATTTGAAGAAGAATAGGACCTATAGCATGTTTGTAGGGAAGTGGAGAAGATATATTTTCATGGGTTGGCCAAGAATTAAGGATCAAAGTGGTGTGAGTAAGAGAGGGAGGAGGTGCCCTTTTATAAGGGAGGAGAGGGGCACCTTTGGAATAACAAAAAATATAATTTTATTATAAAGTCAAATTCGGTTTTTAGTAGCTCCAAATTGACATATTTCAAATCTAAGGTGGGGAGGGTTCGAAATACTCTCATCCAATATAATTTATACAAGTTTAGGTATAAATTGTAACCTTATAATTTAGATTTAACTTTAAGTTAGATAATTTAACTTTTACCGTGTCTTCTTGTTTTCTTACACTATAAGGTTATTAAACATACTATATCAAGCCAAAAGATTACCAAGTTGTTTATTATTAATATATATACCTTATCTAAGTCATTTGTCAAAACATTAGATTTTTAGGAATAAAATAAAAATTAATAATATTGTATTAGTTTTAAAAACTATTTTATGTCAATTTTTACTCTATTTGGTAATTGATTTTTGTGAAAATCATAACAGAATGATTAGTTCGAAGAAATTTAATTAAATCAATAAAAACATGTCATATGAAAATATAAAATTATTTTAGTTCATAAAAAGTCTCAAATTACATTTATTTGGGTATTTATAACATCAATTATGTCAATATTTCATTATTACGATAATTATTGCATCATCATTGTATCATAAATAAATTAAATTATTTTAAGTCTAAAAATTAAAAATAAAATATCAATATGTAGGAAATCATTTTATAATTATAATTAATTTTTATTGTCGAATTTATCTTATGTATAACCCTATATTAAAAATTCTTTAGTTATTAAACTTTGATTTTAACTATTTTAACACTTCTTTAAATAAATTGATAATAAATGTCCTAATCTAATCCAAGTGGACCTAAATGGTCATATTTTATTCATAAGGATGTTTTAGGTCGAATTACACTTATAAAAAAGAATTAGGACATGTTTTAGGGTAATGATAATATAAATTTTACCCTTAACTACCCTATTTACTTTTAACCGTGGTAAAAAAAGTAAAACGTTATTATTCCCAAAAAATTATTTTCATCTCATTGAACCAAATTTTAGTCCTTGATATTAACCTTGTCTCTTGTAATTTTAAAATTCCACTCACTGAAGCGGTAAAATTAAGTTTTATGAAAAAATTCAGTTTTTTAACTACAACTTAGTGGTTTCACTATTCATCAAAAAATGAAAGTTTCCAGAAAAATATCAAAAATTAGGCCTAATATATATTTGTTATTATGAATTAAAAAATGATTTTTATTTTACCAAATTAAAAAAATATCAGTTACATTAACTAATATAAAAATTAATTACCGTCGTCAAGACAAATAGCGTGTTTTTAAGAGATAATAACTATCAAAAGATTGACACTTGTTTATGTCTGGTTTAAATGTGAAATTACATTCAATGAACAACATTGTATTAATTTGTAAAAATATATTCTAAATATACTTTAAAACCAATAAAATTAGTAATTTATCACTATTAATTATTTCGATTAAAAAATTTGTTTTTAATTAAAATTTAATAATTTTCACTATTCATAAGAATATGAAAGTTTTCCGAAATGTACCAAAATTTTACCCTAAGCTAATTTCAATATTCCGAATCCAAAAATGAAGTCCTTTTTGAAAAATAAAATTCAAAAAATTTCAAAATATGGTTATTAATATTCATAACGACTAGTTTTAATAATATTTTAATAGCATATTGTTGTTTAGTGAAACTCGGTATTGCGTACGACGCAATCTATCGAGGAAGGTCGCAGTTGCATGTAAATCAAGACAAGGTAGAGTTGTGTGTACTGAAAGATTACTTTGATGATTTATATAACATAAAAAGAAAATATTTCTCATAAAATTCTCATGTGTTACATAATAATAGGGAAACTAAATGAAAAATTCACCAACAAATTATGATCTCGATTAATTGAACATTGGAAGAAATTAGAGTGATATAATTGGAGAAAAACGTAAATATTTATAGGGAGTAAATTTGGTCATCAATCACAAACAAATGTAAAATTGAGGTCCTCAAAGCCATCAATCTACGATGATTTAAAATATCGTTGGTTCAACAAAACATAATGTATTAGGATAACACATTTTTGGTTTTAAGATACCTTCCCTAATGTTTAAGAATTAATTTATTCATAAAATCATAGGAAAAAATATACTTGGCAAGTATAGTTTCATCCTTAAACTAATTCCTACCACAAACTCTTGTTTCACTCCAAAAGATAATTGAATTTAAAAATATTATATTTATCCTAATCGTATAGGGCTCCAATGATAATGAAATAATAATTTATTTTTCAGACTATTTAGAAAAATCTAAATAATAAAAACTAGGAAATCACATATGCAAGTGGTAGGTGATCAAACCTTGACGCCCTTTGGTTGCAGGTTCATGTTCTGTGGCCTTTCCGGACGTGATGGGTTGTCGCCTGACCTCCGAGTTGTCATTTTCATTACAATCCAAAAATAATATTATGAAATTATTTAACCTTAACAATACTATCCAATGTCAATATTAATCCATTCCAACCATTATTCTTATATAAAATACTTCTATCCAAACTCAATTTCCAAAATTTATAACGAATTTAATCACAATGAATATCTTTTTTCCACGTAATAACATGTGAATACCTTTATTATATATTATTTTAAAACATAATAACACCATGAAGTACCATAATACCACATTTTTTACATTCATGCTCCTATATTCTTTATGGAATACTGGATATACTCATTATATGCCAAAATTTTGTAAACTCCAACAATGATGGAATAAAAAACCATTAATCAGTTCCAATTATGTCTATAATATCGTAAATAATTTATCCAAATCAATCATTTGTTTTTCCAAAATCACTACCTCAGTATCAGAACCATATTAAGTTTTATCTTTCCTTTAACCATGTATTTTCCAAAAAGTAGAACTTTCTCTTGAGTCACTTTTTTTAGAACCATATAATCTTAAATACTTAATGAAATAGTACTTCAATACAATCCTAATATACTCTATAATTCTTATAACATGTACATCATTAATAAAATACTCAAATTAAAAAATACTTTAATAACAACATAAAAAAATTAATCATTCCTCTTTATATTTGGTAGTATCATAACTTGATTATTATCCAATAGCAACATTTGGGGTATACGCTGATGATTTGGACATTGATTCGCGTAGTGTCCAAACTCCTTGCAGATAAAACATTATACTTTTGAAAACATTTTCTTATAAATTCAATCACGTACTTGGGGTCCTTTTTTTCTACACATAGAACAAAATCTCATTCCCATAAATCATTTACAAAGATGATTTTTGTCCAAAATTATCACATGTGGGAAAATCCTTTTCCCCCACCCCATTTATATATCTTCTTCTCTTCCAACCACTTATTCTTTTGCTTACCTCTAAATAAATAGAACTCAGAAAATTATTCACTTATCTTATTAAAACATGATACAATTTCTAAATATGATGAGAATACATGGGAGACTATTTACCTTGTAAATATAGGCTTAATAGTATGAAAAATATGATCTTTTTTAATATTTTTATCATGTAAATTTCTGGAATTCTCATTCATTCTACAATGCACCATTTCTAAATAATGGCATAAACAAGGTTAGTTTATGAATCACAATGCAGAAATAAAAACTTGTAAAATAAAAAACATAAGTTGAAAAGATTATTCATATAATCAATAATCATAAAATTATTTCACTGAGGAAATATATACTCTTAAATCCATCATATTGTATTGTAATTAAAATTTGAATTATCCTAAGAATATCCCCCTAGAGTTTCATAACAAACTGTGCAGCAAGGCCCGTTGTTGTGTACACAGATACCCTGGGTCAATCCTGAAACTCATGGATGGAGTTTTCACTCCTAGGTACATCTGCTCTAGAGCTACCTCAACCTACTCGTATCCAGAGAGGGATGTATTTCATGAAATATATACAAAATCTATACATTAAAAAAATTCTAGATAGTTATTATATTCTAATCCTTAAATTCTATAATAATGTAATTTGCTAAAATAAGATTTTATCTAAATCTATTTCCATGTTTGTTGCTAAAATTTCTCTGATACAAACTGCAACACCCCAACCTTGGTTACCTACAGTCGGTGCACTTTTTTAATACATGGGCATGACTAAAATGAATCATGTCCTGAAAGAGAAATCAGTTTAGTAGTCTTGTAAAATAGATTACATACATAAACATTACATTACATTATAAAATGAAAAAACAAAATTTTCTCCATTGACCACATTCATATCACTTAGATTATCCCCGATGGTCAATCATAATATACTTCTTCTCATCATAGGAAAAATAAAACATAGAATGGGGTGATCTTAGATTCTCAGTAAGGATAAAAATATAGCAGACACATTTATAAATAACCATAAACATTTAAGACAATGTATAAGACTAACAAAATCCTTTTAAACATGAACTACAACATAATATTTCAAAGAGAAACTAAATAATTCTAGTTACTTATTTGCATGGATATTCTACTTATCAAATAATCCCATGTAATATTATTATACAATTTCATAATGATGGAATGCATAATGATAGACTTCATAACCACATAGTCAAGGCCTCATGCTAGGACTAAAAGATATATTTTTTCAAGGCCTTTTTCCAAGACACTAGTTTGTCTCATTAGACCGATCGAGGCATTTAGGATCTATATAAGGCTCCACCCATCACTTACTAAGTCTATTTCATTCCTCATATTCAAAGGTTTGAACATCACATAAACATTCGTATTAAAACTAGCATATGAAATGTCAATATATTATCAATAATCAATGAATGGTATAAAGATAAAACATCCACAGCCAAAAATATCACAAAACATTCAATTATATCTGGAAGATTTGAATCATAATAAATCAACCTCGATCATTAATAATATCCAGTACATGATTTTGACATAGTTAAAAATGATCAATAAAAATCATTGAGAAAAATATCCCTTTATCCTGAAATCATTTAGAATTAATATAAAGTGATTCATTTAAAAGATAGTTTTTAACAAAAGTTTCCCATACCACTTTTAATCTTTTGAATGGAATTAATATACTAAAACATTAAAGTCCATATAAATTAATCCTTTAATCCATTTTGAAAACATGGACATTAATGAAAAATGATTAGAAGAATAAGTCATTCCAAAATTTAAAATGATGTTTTAGTAAAATCTACTTTAAATATAATCTTTTTAAAAAAACATTTATGAAAAATTTAAATTGAGAATAAATACGTACTAGTAGTTACATATGTAAAAACAACCTCGAATAATAAAGAGATTGTGAAATTATCTTTTCCGATGCACTTTACATTGGTAGTGGGTACGTTTAACAACTTTTATAATGACCATAGTATGTTATTAAATTATAAAAGAACCATATTAATATTTATTATATCATACATAATTCATTTATGGCTTTATACTACCCATTTAATAATTATTTCCATGTTAAATTAACATTTTTGGTAATAATCGCTTTCTTTATCATACATGTTTTAACTTCTTATTCTTGGTCGTATCATTTAATTATCGATTTAGAAAAATTCCAAAATATAAACCTTTATTTATAAATCATATATATTTATAATATAAATATTTATAATAAATAGATATATGAAATGTAAGGCCGAGTTTTTGGAGATGGTAGGTCATACGTACGCATAAACGTTGTTTCAGTTTTCATATCGTATTGAACGAAAGTAAGTGAATAAGATATATGTATGTAAAAACACACAAATATTTATCTAGTAGAATATTTATGTCTTATATTTCATACTTATTAATAATATATATATATATATATTATCATCATTGAATGGTGAACGTGGATATGAATCCCATCGCGTCTTGGAGACGGTAATCCATACATACACACAAGAAATAATATCATTATATTTGTGGTGAAATAGTATATAATTAGATGGTATATTATATATAAATAATAATTAACATGTTATATTTATTATTTACATCAGTTATAATCATTATTATACCCATCACAATGGTGAAGTGTTTGAATAACAAACTACACCACAATGTGGAGACGGTAAGCCATACATGCGCACGTCTGGTGACATTATCATTTATAGGATGGATTGAATAAACAAAATTTTTGTATCATATTTATAATAACATAAAAGTATTTAGGAGGTACAAGAGTTATTTTTTAGGTATGTAAACAACAATGAAAGATATGTTGAAAAAAAAAGAACTTGAAAGAAGGTGGTGAAATTATTACATCTTCTTCAGGTGTTTCTATTTGAGTTGATCAAAAGGGCTCCATTATTTGTATTTCTGATCTATGTAATGACTCTAGGTTTATTTGATTGAATTTGGATGGATATTTGGATAGGTTTTGGCTGATCCAAATGGCTTTGGAGGTGTTATTTTGAGATAAGGGGGCATTCCCTATTTAAAGAGAGTTGAGGGTCACTTTAGGAAAATATTAAAAAATTAATTTATTATATAATTATATTCCTTTATAATGGCTCAAAATGAATTAATATATTGACTTAGGTGGTTATGGGTATAAATAATATCGTCCAATATTTTTTAGACATGTTTTGGTTACAATTTTAACAATATATTTTAGATTTAACTCCTAGTTAAATAGTTTAACTTTTATCGTTTCTTCCTGTACTCATACACTATATAGTTAATATACATACACAAAACATCCAATAGAACCTCAAGTGGTTCATTAATGACATATATAATATTATTTAATCCCTTGGGCCAAACCTTAGATTTTTATGAATATTATATCAACCAATAATATAGTTTTTTTTTAAAAATTAATTTATTTTAATCTTGACACTCTTTGGTATTTTGTTTTTGTGAAACTGATAAAACCTTATAACATTTAATTAAATTTATATAATAAATTTTAACATTTCATAATAAACTTTGAAAATATTTGAATTCATCAGAAGTATCAATTTACATTTATTTGGATATTTATAATATCTATTATTTTAATAAGGTAATTATTGCGTGATTATTGTGTAATAAATATATTAGATTTTTAAATGTGTTGGAATTATAAATAAAATACCATTATATAGAAAATATTTATATCTCTCTAATTAATATTTATATTCAAATTTATCTTTTGTGTAACCCTATTTTAAAATTTGTTTAGTTATTCAACGTTGAATGTAACACTTTTAACTCTTCTTAAAATGAAAAAATAATAAATGTAATATTCTCATCCATGTAGACCAAATAGGATCATATTTTATTGCTATGATTGTTTTCTGTATAATTAAACTTATCTAAGGGAATTAGGACATGTGTTTGGTTCATTATAATATCATTTTTACCACTAATTACCTTATTTACATTTAACCGTGGTAAATAAAAGTAAAAAGCTACAATTCAACCAAAATTATTTTCATCTTATAAATCCACATTTTACATACTAATGTCAACAGTGTCTCTCAAAATTTTTAAATTCAAATCCTAGAAGCGGTAAAATTTAGTTTTATACAAATTTGCAAATGCTCCAAAAAGGTGGGTAAAAGAGGGAAAAAAGATCAATAAAATTTTTATATATCTAAATTTTTTATACAATGACTCTAATATATTACATTGAACATATATAGGTATTAAATATCTATTTGGAACTAAAATAAATTTAAATAAAAAATAATTATTTAAATAAAAATTATATTTATAACAAATAACGTAGTGTTTTTCAATACTCTTCGAAAATTGAATGTTTTCAAAAAAATACCAAATATTCACACTAAGATAATTTTGATATTATGAATTTGAAAAGGAATTCTATTTTATCATATTCAAAAAATTAAAGCTTCATTTCTTAATTTAAAATTAATTCCACTTTTCAAAACTATAAAGCGTGTTTTTAAAATGTAAAACCTATCAAAATATTAACATGATTTTATGTTAAATTTAATTTTGAAATTACATATAATGACTTAAATTGTATTAAATTATAAAAGTATAATATAATTATACATCCAAAAATATTAAAATATATTATTGAACACTATAAATTATTTAGATTAAAATGTTCTTTTCAATTAAAATATATTATTTTTCACTAATCGCCCAAATATGAAAGTTATATGAAAAACACAAAAAATATATCGAATCTTAATTTTTATGTCCCGATTCTAAATAAGAATTTTATTTTGTCAAATTTAATATATTAAACATTCAATTATTGGATTTAAAATGGGTTCTCTACTAAAGGCGATAAAATTTCATTTTCAGAAAAATTATTTATTTATCTGAAAAAAATGATTTTGTTCTTATATTATGTCTAAGAAACCCATTTTGTAGATGATAAAATTTATATGTAATATATAAATTTCAAAATGCAGATAATACTATTCATAAAATCTTTTAAACATCATGTTGGGTAAGTCGTGATGCGCTCGAACTCGGTGATGTGTGTAGCACAAGTTATTTAATTAATTTGGAGAAATAACTTACTATGAAATATTGGGGTGTTACATTCTTCCCACCTTCAATAAATTGTGTCTCTGAAATTTGAAATTTTTCTTCCAAAATAAAAGGCTAAAAATATGAAAATACCTTTGTGGAAAAACCACATCAGAAATTGGGTTAATAAAATTTAGTCTTAATAAGAGGGAAAGTGAATAAAAATGCCACTACCAAATTATGATATTGATTTTCAGAACATTGTTGCAAATTAGAGAGACATAATTGGGGGAAAAATGTAAAAATTTAAAGGGAGTGATTGCGGTCATGAATAAAAAACTATTTTCACATTGAGGGCCTCAAAGCCATCAATCTATGATTATTTAAAATATCATTGGATCAACAAAAAATATGTTATTAAGATACAAATTTTTTATTTTAATATCCCTTACCTAAAATATAAGAATTAGTTTATTCATAGAACCATATGAATAAAATATTCATGACATGTAGAGTTTCTTCTTTCAACAAATTCCTTCCACAAACACTTCTTTCACACCAAAAGATAATAGAATTCAAAAATATTCTATTTATCCTAATCATATAGGGTTCCAAAAATAATGAATTTATAATTCATTTTTCAGACTATTTAAAAAAACTACATTATATACCTTAGGACATCACATATGTTAGCGTTAATTGATCCACAATTGTCACCATTTGGTTGCGGGTTCAAGTCTCATGGCCTTGCCTGATGCGAAGGGTTGTCGACCAACCTCCGGATTGTCGTTTTCATATCATTCCAAAAATAATCTTAAGAAATTACTAAAAAATAAAAATAGTAATCAATGTCAAACTTAATCCATTCTAAAGAATAGTCTAATCCAAAATACTTCTGACCAAACTCACATTTTATCATTTATGAGGAAGGTAAACACAATGAAGAACTTTTTTCCACGAAATAACATGTGATTACATTCATCATGTATACATTTAAAACACTGTAACACCGTAAATTACCATAAAACCACATTTATTAAATTCATGCTCCCTTATTCATTATAGAATACTAGATATACTCATTATATTGAAATATGTTGTAAACTCTAGCAATGATAGAATAAACAAACCATTAATCAGTTCTAATGATATCTATAATATCCAATATAATTTATCCAAATCAATCATCACTTATTCCAAAATCCCTAACTCAGTATCTGAACCATATTAAAGTTTATCTTTACATCAACCATGTATTTTCCAAAATGTTTAACTTGATATTGCATCAATTTTCAATGAAACCTATAATCTTAAATCCTTAATGAAATTGTACTATATTACAATCCTGATATACTATATAATTCTTATAACATGAACATCATTAATACAAAACTAAAATGAAACAGTACTTTAATAACATCATTAACACTCTTATCATTCCTCTTAATATTTGGTAGTATCATAACACGATTATTATTCAATAGCAGTATTTGGTTATACTCTGATGATTTGGACATTGATCCGTGTACTGTCTCAACTCCATTTAGATGAAACATGATACATTTTAAACCATTTTTCTTACCCTCAGAATCAGGTACATGGTTTCCATTTTCTCCACTCGTATAACAAACCCGCATTTCCTTCATGAATTTACCAAAGTGATTCTTTCCTCAATTGTCATATATGGGAAAATCCTTCTTCCCCTCTTTCATTTATCTATCGTTCTCTCATAAATTTCTTTTCTTTTCTTACTTCCCATCATAGCCATATAACTTAGATAATTCTTTACATTTATTATTAACACATGGTTCTAATTCATCATATTTTGATAATACATGTGAGACTATTTCCCCTTTAAAAGTTGTCTTAATACCATGAAATATATCATCCTTATTAATCATTTGATTATGCATATTTCTGGAATTGTCATTTATTTTACTAGGAACCATTTATAAATAGTGGAATACACTATGTTAGTTTATGAATCGCAATGCATAATTCCAAACATGTAAGATACCTCACCTAAATTGAAAATATTATGCATATATATTATATAATCATAAATTGATTTCATCGAGGAATTATTTACTCAAAAATCCTTCATAATAGATTGTAATGAAAATGTGAATTATCCTAAGCCTATCCCCCTAGAGTGTCGTATCCAAGAGTGAAGAAAGGCCCGTTGTCATGTACTAGGATACCCTGGGTGAAGCCTGAAACTCCTTTTTAGAGTTTTAACTCCTAGGTACCTCTGTGCTAGAGCTGACTCAACCTGATTGTATCTAGACACGGATATATTACATGAAAAATAGTCAAAATCTCTACATTACCAAAATTCTAGGATATCATTATATTCTAATCCTCAAACTCTATCATAGGGTATTGTTCTATAATCATATTGTATCTATATATATTTCCAAGGTTGTTCCAAAACTTTCTATGATACCAAATGTAATGCCCCGACCCTAGTAATCCATATTTGTTGCATTATTTTGATACATTGGCATGATTTTGAGGAATCCAGTCCTGAAGGACCGATCGGTTTAGCAGTCTTTGAAAATAGATTACATACATTATCTTTACATTACACTATAAAATTAAAAAAACAAAAACAAAATTTTCTACCTTGACTATATTCATATCCCTTAGATTATCCTTTCTAATTAGTCATAATATTATTCTTCTCATCCTAGAAAAAATAAAACATAGAAAGGTGTGATCACAGATGATCGGTAAGGATAAAAATAGAGCAGAAACATTCCTAAATTACCATAAACATTTAAGACAGTGTATAATTATAAAACAAATTTCTTTTAAACATAAACTTCAGCATAATATACCAATTCTAAATGAAATAATTCAATTTAGTTATTCACATTAATATTCTACTAGTCGAATAATAAAATGTTATATCAATATACATTTTCATAATGATGGAAAGCATAATTCCAGACTTCATAACCACATACTCAAGGCCTCGTGCCAACACTAAAAATAAGATTTTGTCAAGGCCTAGTGCCAAGAAACATGATTGTCTCCTGAGACCTAGCGTTTCATCAAGGAGATATAACAGGCTCCACCCATCACTTACTATGTTCGATGCATTCCTCATATGAAAAGGTTTAAACATAACATAAACATTCGTATTAAAACTAGCATACAAAATATAAATACATTATTCATAACCCATAAATGGTATAAAAATAATGCATCCTTAGTAAAACATATCACAAAACCTTAAATTCTATATGTAATATTGGAATCATAACAAATCAACCTTTATCGAGAATAATATCTCTTAAAGGATGTAGAGATAGTTGAAAATCATCAGGAAAAATCATTAAGATAAAAATCCATTTTTCATGAAATAATCTAAAAGTCATATAAAGGAAGTAATTTAAAAGATAGTTTTGAAGAAATGTGTCTCATACCAATTTAAATTTTTTTAATGTAATTAACATTTTAAAACATTCATTTCCATATAAATAATTCCTTAAAACCATTTTGAAAACAAAGACATTAATGAGAATAGTTTAGAAGAATAAATCGTTAAAACATTTAAAATGATGTTTTAGTAAAAATTACCTTAATAATAATCCATTTGAAATCCCTTTTATGAAACATTTACATGGATAATAAATATGTTATAGTATATACTTACATAGAAACAACCATGGATAATAAATAGATTGTGATGTTAACCTTTACTTTGCAATTTCCTTTGGTCGAGGGTACGTTTAACCTCCTGTATAATGACTATAGTATGTTATTAAATTATACACAAACAATATTAATAATTACTATACCATACATTATTCATTTATGACTTTATACTACCTATTTAATAATTATTTCCATGTTAAATAAACATTTTGGGTAATAATCACTTTCTTTATTGTATGTATTTTAACTTGTTATTATTGATCGGATCATTTATATCATGATTTAAATACTTAAAAATATAAACCATTATTTATATATCATATATATTGAAAATATAAATATTTATAATTTATAGAAATATTGAATGGAAGGCACAATTATTGAGACGGTAGGTCGTACGTACACCAAAATGTTGTTTCAGTTTTCATATCGCATTGAACAGAAGTATATGAATAATATATGTGTAAGTAAATACATACATACATAAATATATATTTATCATTAGATTCATTATTATTTCATATTTTACATAATTATTAATATTATATATATTTTTATAATCATCGTTGAATGGTGAATGTGGGAATGAATCTCATTGCATCGTGGAGACAATAATCCATACATACGCATGATCAAAAATATCATTATATAGATAGTGAAATATTATGTAATTGGATGTTATATCATATATACATAATCATTAAAATGTTATATTTATTACTTAAATTCGTTATAATCATTATTATACTCATTCAATTAATGATGTGTTTGAATAACAAACTACACCACGACGTGGAGACGGAAAACCGTACATATTGACATATGGTGACTTTGTCATTTATAGGATACATAGAATAAAGAATATAGTTGTAACATATTTATAATAACATTACAGTGCGTAGGAGTTAATGGAGATATATTTTTGGTATGTAATCAACAATGAAAGTGGAATTGGAAGAAGAAAAGAACTTGAAAGATGGTGGTGAAATTATTACCTCTTCTTCGGGTGTTTTCTTTTGACTTTATCAAAAGGGATCCTTAAAATTGCTTTATGATCCCTATAAGGACTATAGGATGCTGTGAGGGAATTTGAGAGGAAATTTTTGCAGGGGTTTTCCAATCCAAATGGATTTGGAGTTGTGATTGTGATAGAAGGGGGAGTTCTCTTTTATAAGAGAGATGGGGGTCATTTTAGGAAACGATTAAAATATTAATTTATTTTATAATCATATTTTATTTATAATGTCTCTAAAACAATTTATTTTGAGCCTTATGTGGTTATGGGTCCAAATACTCTCATAAAATTGTTGTTAGTAAAGTATTGGTTCTCATTTTAATCATATCTTTTATATTTAACGCTTAGTTATATAGTTTAACTTTTACCATGTCTTCATTTATTCATGAACTATATGGTTAATAATCATACTCAAAACAGAAATAAAAAATTAAGAGGATTATTAATGACATAGAAAATATTATTTAAGCCCTTTAGCCTAAACTTATAATTTTGGGAATATTATATCATCCAATAATATAGTATTCGTTTTCAAAATTAATTTATGTCAATTGTGACATTATTTGGTATTTCATTTTTTTAAGTCATAAAAACCTTTTCACATAAAAAAATCATTTAATCGACCCTAAAATTTCATATTAACCTATAAAATTAGTGTAATTAATCAAAGGTCTCAATTTACATTTAAATGGATATTTATAATATCAATTATTTTAATAAGGTAATTACTGCTTCATTATTGTGTCATAAATAGATTAAATTATTTAATATCAAAAAATTATGAATAAAATACCATTAATAAGAAATTGTTTTAGGTTCCTAGTGAATATTTATAGTAAAATTTATATTATGTGTATAGCTATATTAAAAATTGTTTAATTATTAAACACTGAATTTAACACTTTTAACTCATTTTTAAATAAAATAATAATAAATGTCATAATCGAATTCAAGTGGACCAAATTGGATCATATTTTATTCCTAAGGTTGTTTTTTATTTAATTACACTTACCTAGTAGAATTAGGTCACATGTTAGGGGAATTATAATATGATTTTTACCCTTAATTGCCATATTGACTTTTAACAGTGGTAGGTAAAAGTAAAAAGTTACTATTCACCAAAATTATTTTTATCTTATTGAACCAAATTTTACTTACTGATTTAAACTATGTCACTTGGATTTTTGAAATTTAACTACATAAGTGGTAAAATTTAGTTTTATGGAAATTTGAAAATACTCCTAACATGTGGGTAAAAACGGTAAAAAGATCAATAAAATTTTATATATCTAAACTTATTATAAAATGAATCCAATGAATTACGTTGAAAATATATAGGTATTATATTTATATTTTTTCATAAAATAAATGTAAATTAAATAAATAATTATTTAAATAAAAAGTCAGTTTGATAATAACACAGTGTTTTCACTATTCATCGAAAATTTAATGTTTTCAGAAAAATACCAAAAATTCACCATTAGCCAATTTTGATATGTTGAATTCAAAAATGAATTATATTTTAAGTTATTCACAACATATAATTTTAATTTAGTAATTTATAATTAATTTTCAATGTCAAAACCAAAAAAGTGTTTTTAAACAGTAAAAACTATCAAAATATTGACATGTGATTATGTCTAATTTAAATGTGAAACTACTTATAATGACCTAAATTGTATTAAATGATAAAAATATAATTTAATTATACTTTCAAACCATTCAGATTAATAATTTAACAGTATAAATAATTTTGATTAAAATAGTGGTTTTCGATTAAAATTTTGTATTTTCACTATTCACCTAAATATGAAATTTATTAGAAAAACACCAAAAATTTATCAAAACTAAATTTTTATGTACCAATTCTAAATAAGAAGTTTATTTTTTTCAATGTTAATTTATTAAAGTATAAAATATTGGATTTAAAAGGGCTCTCCATTAATGGCAGTAATATTTTATTTCCTAAAAAATATTTTCTTTATCTGAAAAAAAATATATTTGTTCTTATATTATGTCTAAGAAACACATAATATAGATGTTAACATATATATAAAATAAATAAAATTCAAAATGTAGATAATTTTATTCATAACCACTTTTGAATAGTTTTTTTGGTAAGTCGTGGTGCCGTCGAACTCGGTGTTTCATGTAAAGCTTGTTATTGAAATACTTTGATGAAAATACCGTACTATGCAATCATAAGGAGTTACAATAAATGGAAGGTGAAAAATCATAAAAAATATATTTTTTATATGTAAATATATACCTCAAATGAATAAAATTATTTCACTATAAATTAACTTTTCAAAAAAATTATGTTCCTAAATTATATTATATGATAACCTAAGTGACTAACAAAACAAAGAAGTGTTTCATTAAAATCATGAAAATAATTGGAATTTATTCTATAAAAAATTATATTTTTCATACATGTTGTGAATTATATACATATTTTTATACTTAATCTCATTATCCTACAATGATGAGTCAATAGTATTTCTTTAAAACAAAATAAATTTAATAGATAAACCATTCACGTAACAGTGAGCATAATTGTAATACAACTCTTCCATTCACTCTTATATATATAATAATATACCTAGTTAATTACAACATTATATTAGGATAAATTAAACTTGTTAATATCATACATTTTCCTAAAATACTGAAGATAAAAAATGGCTCCCCCATCATCATGAGCTTTATTGAGGTAAAACATCATTATTTGTTTAATCGGGACCAACCATCGTCATAAAAACTATCCACAAATGATAACATTATAGTAAGACATGAAATCATTAACTGCATTCTCATACTCAAAAAATATTCATTTCATTGCATTTTTTTTATATCCAAATTTATACTCAATTGAAAATCATTTTAAATATTTCTTATAATTAATGTTTTGATTGGTTTTTATTGTATTAAAGATGAGTTATTTATATGTAATCCAATCATCAAATAATTCTCATAGTAGAACGAAATACAATATATTTTGTATACATTAAAATATAAAATTTATTTTTCTATTTTTAATTACTATAAATATATTACACATATAATACATAAATTTATTCCATTTAATTTCTTATGAAATTTTACTGGATAATAAAAATACATTTTAAATTTATTAATGTTAATATTAATACATCCATATAAAATACCATTCTTTTATTTCACATCAAGTAACAATTTATTAGTACTTACTAAATATAATAAAACACAGATGGTATAGAATCCATGATTATGTTGATAATTAGGTAAATTAAATAAAAACTAAAAACAAATTTGTATATCGATATTATTAAAAATATCCATATCATTTTATTAATATTAAATTATTGTTAAAACAATAATGCAACACTTCATGGCATAAATTAAAAATGGTCAAGAAATAAATCCAAAGAATGGAATAAAAAATAAAAAAATGATCAATGTTTTACATGTTAGAAAATAATAATTTCAGTGGGACATACAAGTGGTTAGAATCATGAACATGAATGGGATTTGGGCCCAAAAGAATAGGCCTATGGGAAATGTAAACGGCTAAATTACCACTGGGACTTCGGGATATGTAATGGGTCTCTCTCTACCCAGTTAAAAGAGGTATTTTCTTTGCTTTAATAATAAATGAGGCTTTGTCCCCAACCTTTAAAAAAAATTATAACACAATAAATTATAAAATAATTTTCATAAGATGACTTCAGGTATATGATCCATGTAATATCATGAGACTAATTAATAATTAAATTCATTTAATCTCTCTCAAGTCACACCAATAAAAACATTATTATGTACATGCATAAGTGTCTGACATAAATCATATAACATAATAAAATATCTACTCACAGTTAATCAAAAAATAATGGTTTATGTGTTTAAAAAACGTAATTCCACAATTAATGAACAATTGTAACAAATTTATGAATACACTTGACAGGATGTTATTGTTGTTATACACGTCAAAAATGATTGGCATGGAAAATCAGAGTGAGATTTCATAAGCATAACAGAAGAACATATAGATTCATAAAATGGTTCAATGAGATATAATTGGGTCTATAATTATATTTATATCAAAATTTATATAAGAGGGATATGAAATAACATAATAATACATGGATAATTTGGATTTAATAGGCATAAGATAAGGATGGTGCCTGAATAAAAACATGGAATGTAATATTCACAGGATGATTTCTACTGCATAATAGTGGTATATATTGAATCATGGTAAGGATAAATGAGAGTCAAATCGGTGACCCACTACATTTAAATATAAATATATTTAATTTTTATGTGAAATATTATATACCATCAATATTAAATTAATGATAAATTGTAGTACATGAATATTTTTTGAATACAGAGGAGAAATATAGGATCCCTCGATAAATATTGATATAGGATCGCAAAAGGTAAATTATATATTTTATGAATAAATAATATATAAATATTATTTTATTATTTATATAATATATATATTTATAACATCCTGAAATAATATTCAATTCATATTAAAAATGATTAATCCAATGACGGTTCTTGAATTGAATAGAAGCGACATATATCCCCTACATTTGGTGAGGAACTTTAGATCCATAGACTGTAAATTTTGAGAAATCTGGGTCACCTTGGGAGGAAACTATAAAGTCAATGTAACATTATTGAGTTTAAAAATAGCTGTTATAGTAAATTATATGGTGTTATTAGTGTGGTTTTATAGGAAAAGTTTGGAGGGATCCTTATTATTTGTCAGACATTAGTTTTTTAATCTATATAATAAAGTAATACAAATATAAAAACCAAAAACTAGTTTTCATCATTTATTTTCTCCATAAGATATCATTATTTATTTATTTCATAAGGCCACGAGGGAAACATTAAAAAAATATTACACTCAGGGATTTTCATGTCAGTCAATTTTATAAAAAATTAATTTCCAAACCCTAAAATATAATTTATGAATCGAAGGTTTCATAAAATATTTATAAAATTAAAAAAAATAAAAACAAGAAAAAAAATTAATGGAGAAACATATATATATTATTTTATACCCTTTATATAATTATTAACAACCTTTTTGGTTCCTCATGATGTTATAAACACACTATATATTCATATAGTATTGATGTTTTTAAATGTAAAATTTTCTTGTCCTTGGAAATTATGAAAATTTAACTGTTGGAAAATTTTTAAATTCTAATTAAAAAAATAATATTTAAATTTATTAAATAAAATAACTAAATATTTGAAATTTCACTTTCAAGATAATATTTATATTTATAGGGAGATTTTTTATAGATAATAACAGTTTTCAAACCCCCTTATCAATTACATGGTACATCATAAAAATAATATTATCATTATTAATAAATAAAAATTATTTCAATTTATTATGTTATTAAAATATAATTTAATTAATAAATTCATTAATTCATCAAATTGTAATTTATTGATTAAAATTTAAAATAAAAATAAAATAAAATTCATGATTAATTATATCAAAACAAAATTCATGTAAAAGGAAATGACAATATTGATGCAAATATATTTATTATTATTTAATATATACATATTAATATTATTAGGATCTCAATAAATAGATATTTATTACACTAGTAAATCCCCTGATGTTAGGGAGCATGATAGTGAGATTTTCATGGGTAAGTTCTACATTCAGGGTCGGGGACGTGCTCTCGAGGAGCATCAACATCTCACATAAAATAATTCATTCATTCATAAGTTATTGGGTATCAGATTTGGAATGTTCAGGGGAATAAATGTAATTTTATCTCCCTTGTAATAAAATTAAAATTACATTCATGTGTCATGATCCTAATAGGTTAGTCCATGGACACTCATGTCTTTGTAGATTTGATATGCCATAAGACAATATTTATAATGATCATTTTATCACTATTTATTGTCAGATTTGTAAATGATTATGATTCATATTTTAAATTTAAATATAATATGATAAAATAAAACAAAATGTGTTAATTTGTATTCTATAAAAATCATAGGTCATTTAATTTAATCACAAAATTGATTTTATTATTAATTTTTTTGGTAGTTTCAATATTCCCTATTTTATAATTTTCTCCATTTAAATTTTTATTTAATTCACTAAAATGGGTTAGGGTAATTCTATTTCATAAACACCTCCATCTCCCACATAGCTTTTGTAAACATGTAGTTTTATTGTAGTATATTGACTAAGTGAATTTTCGTATTTTTTAGATAATGGTATCAATGATATAATATATTCATTATCTTCTAGTCATTTGAAAGGTCGTTATCCAATGGAATTAGCTTTGGATTCATCATTAGTATGGTTTCATATATATACTTCTTTAAGAAAGATAAATGGAACACATAATTTTTTTATAGTATAGAAGGGATATTTATTTTGTTTTCCACTTCTTATATTTGATCATGTACTTAAATGGGAAAAAGGGATCATGGATTAAGAATTTCATTATTCCAAAATATCATTAATTTCATCCATGGTGATATGAAGATGAATAAATTATCAGCAACCTAAAACTCTATGTATTATCCATGAGTTTCATCTTAGATATTCTGTTATCTCTTTGTAGTATTTTTCTTCAAGTAATTTTTATTGAACATTTCATCCCTTTACTCATCTATTTTAGGACCCAATGGTTTTATTTCTCCAACAACATCCGAGCATTTATGATTTTGGAACCACTTTCCACAATGGGATTTACAAGAATCAGTTTGGAGGATTCATTCAAAACTATATAATTGTGATAATTCAAATAAAAGAATATGTTGATAACGAACACCAATAAAGTCCTTATATCATTTTTAAACATTTCAACATGTTTCTAGATAGTTTATTTTTATTGATCATTTGGATGAGGGTGAAAATACATGTTGGAGTTAGAATTAGTATTAATGTCATTTTTGAGACTCTACAAGTACATGGGGATAAAAATTAGAAATTAATTTGATGAAGTAAATAATATTGATTCATGTAGACTCACCACTTCTATAATTTATATAATTTTATATTGATCAATTGAAAAATACTCCAAAATTTCAATGAATTATGTTTTCTTTTTAAGAATATCCACCACAAAAAATATAACCTAAATTTCTCCTGATGTCATCAAGAGACTATTGACATGTTCTATAGTTATTTTTTAACATTTCAATGTTAGAAATGTTAGTGGTTTCATTATACCCTTAGTTTCATTCCATTAACCATTAACATGATGAATCACAAGACACATTGATGTATATTATATGATATTCTTCATCATTCTTTCACACATACTATTTTCATGGTGATATTGATACATCATTGTTCACCCTCGTTGGATGGAGAAGGTTGATCTAATAATATAATCTAAAAAGTCCTTCTCTATCATAGGATTTAATGATATAAGCTACCATTAACAAATTAAACAACTCATTTATAATTTTTGGAATCTATGGATTTATTTTTTCTTAGTGCTTCCACCTTCTTTAGATTGTTATCATCATCTCTCTGAGAATACTGTTTCTTCTTGAGACGGTAAGGTAGAATAATAATTTATGAAAAGTTTGATTATGTTAATTCATTATGATTCCTATGTCTATCATATTCATGTCTAATAATATATTATCCTTTTAAATTCTCATCAAGGATAATATTTTTAGATTATTTATAATTTTATCGTTTTCCTTTTTTTTCTTTCCCTATATGACAGTGGATTGACCAATCATAGTCCTTAGTAAAATTTCACAATCTTCACTGGCACATATCAATGCTTGTATATGTTAATATTTAATTGATTCTCTTGTGATGTATATATATTTTACACTTCTATATAGAGATATAATTCTTTAAAATTTTCAAATGTAATGTTTTTTACAACTAACCCGAGATCATGAGTTTTGTATTTTTATTCATAAACATTCAATTTCTATGAAGAATAGGATTTCACAATCTCATTTTAAATTATTACGTATCTGAAGACCATCTTTGAAGAATATATATGTACTCTGAAAAGTTAAAAACATGAGGGTAGTATAAGTGCATGTAAAATAGAACTCACCATCTTCAAATCAATGCATCTCTATTTGAAATAATTTTTCATAAAACAATAATATGAAAACCGTTCAGGTAAGAATATTTAGAGGGTTTAGAAATTCAAAAAACATTCACAGAAATCATTGATAATACTAATATAATACATATAATCTTCAGGTTTACATTCTAATTGTCAGTTATTGCCATCCATTAATTTCATTTATATATTATTGTCCATAAATATCCCTTAATATGTGACAAAATGTAAACCGAATGTAACATAGTCGATGTATAATTTAAAATTTTATCTCAATGATTATTTAGGAGGGAGACCAAAAATTATTTGAGAAACAAATAATAGTATTTCCACACTATGGGAATATCTTTATACATGATCCTTTATATAGTTCCTATAATTTTAAAAATATATTTAATATCTTAGTGATATAATATCCATACATCAGATGATGATACAAATAAATATTCAATATCCTTGTTAAAATTTAAAGGAGTCAAATAGAGCTTCATGGTATAGAGGGTTAATTCATTCTTAGAATAATTTTTGTTGCATTCTAAAAAATGGAAAAATTAAATAATTATGATAATATGACATTACAAAAATTGAGGAATGATATAATTTTGATGTAAAATACTCACAAAAAACGTAAACACGTGATAAAAAAATTATATAATATTTCCTTGATGATGTCAAATCATTTCAGGTCATAAATCAATGTTCATATAAAACATACATAATATGCTAATAGGATATGAATTTAAATAAAACATTTCATAAAAAATTATGTTATAGAAGTTACATGTAATTCAATCTTAATGATGTAACTCAGTACATTTCATTCCTTGTGTTTTTAGTCATAGATATTGTTGATTATACTCAAGCATGTTAGCCCTTGGAATATAAAATTGGATGGGATAATTCCCAACATATACATATTTATCAAATTTACAATATATAGTACCATATATTAAATATTATTCAAACAAATAACAGATTTTATTTTTTTACATGGGAATTGGATACTTTAGAACCTATTTTTTCTACACTAACATATCATCCAGTTCCATTAGGACAATTCGTTTGTGCCTATTTTCAAACCACTTTCACAAACAAAATTGGACTTTCTTTCCCTTATCATAATTATTAGATAAACTTGAATGAAATTCCATTCATCTCATATTGGACAACTTTTGACATTCATCTATGATTTATTTGTTAATAATGATTTTAGGTATCTCATTTTGTATAATCATAATATATAATACAATAGCTCCCATCCTAGTAGGAGTCACATTTGGGTGGTCATACCTTTTTGGTTTATATTTGTTCTTTTCTCAGTCTTTACTATTTAAATCCATGGACTATAATAAATGGAATAGTAGGGATTGATAATTATTAACTACAAAAACCCTATAAAAGAGTATAGTAATATTAAACGTATTAATATAAAATTCTGTTATTCCTTATCTTATGAATTTATAGACTTCAGTATATGTTAACATGATATATTTCTTAATATAGAAAATTATAGTAATTTTATCCCCATAATAATGGTTTGTAATGTTATTTTGAATTTACTGAAAAAATATCACCTAGGAGTGTCCATGATGTTGTGCAACTGGCCAAATTCCATATACTAGGGGATGATGGATTCTTGTTTTATGGTCCCTTTTTATGACTCTTTCTCATAGATAATTGTTTTATAGTGAAAAATCTACGTATAGTATCTTGATATAAATCTATTTTTTGGTAAATTACATACTATATATTTCATAAAAACAATGGTTTTTTATTTATACATAGTGTTTTACATAATTATTTTGATAGATTTATTTATTCTTAATCCAAAAAATAAATAGACTTTTATTTTATACAGTTTATGACATGCATTGTCTTGATTACACATTATGTCATGATTTATTACATTGTAATACACATTATATAAACCAATATATTGATATTCATAATGCTTTTTTCTAATTATTTACATTACATAATAAAATTTAAATAGGTGGTGGATAGACATTGTTGAAAAATTCATAAAAATTCACATAATATTCCATTTTTCTAAAAATAGTAGGAGATATACTTGGAACACAATTATAAATATATTTCGTTTAAATCCCATTAATGGAAAAAATAAAAACATTAATAATAGATAACATGTAAAAAACTATTAAATCAAATTGGATATGAAATGGTATAGAATCATAATATTTAAAAATTATGTATGATTCATATTGGTTACAAAAATGAAACATGAGAATATTGAAACAATATTAAACATCACATTATAAGAATATTTCAATGTTAACAATTAAGAAATCACAAAATATTATTGTTAGGATTACCTATTATGTGCCACTTTTGGGATATTATGAAGCAAAAAATTTACAAAATTCATTCAGACTCTATCTAGGAAAACTCTTCATAATGATATCATGTAAATTAATTATTCTTCCATAAATATCATATAAAATAATTACAAATTTATTCACATTTAATACCATAAATAAGGATTGTGCATTACAAACATGAAACTTCTTAATGAATTATTAACCTTTAAATCTAGTTGAAGACAATTTAGTTGAAATGGATACAGTTATAAACATCCCAAATTTGGGTCATGGAAAATCAAAATGACATTTGCACTGTCTAATGGAATTATATAAAGATTCAAAAAAATTATTCAATGGGATGGAATGTGTTATCTAAAAAATTTAAATGAAAAAATGTAATATGATTGACTTAAAAAAAATAACATTAAATGAATATTTGGGAATTAATACTAATAATTAAATGAGGGGTCTTGATAAAAATTTGATAGGTAAATTTAGAGGATAATTAGGGCACTATAACAGGGGTGCATAATAAATCATGGGAGAGATTTATGAGAGTGAAACAGGTTTCACATTCAATGTATATCATAAGGAAATTAGGTTTAATGTGTAATATCATATCGAATAAATAGGAATTGGCTGAAAATATTCACTATATATATGTATATGTAATAAAGAGATGAAACCGAGGTTCCCATACTAAATTTCATAATGGTGACGACATAAGAAAATTCTATAATGATGGGGGGTAAGTAATTTATCATTATTAGTGATTAAATTTTCATATATTCCGAACATTATATATTCATTAAGTAAAAATAAATTGGGATTTGAAAGGTTAAATAAAAATGATGTGCCTTGATTGATAAGAATAAGGAGATTTCCCATAACTTCAGTGTGTGATTTGATATTATTGGGAGGATTTTTTTGAGAGAACGTGGGACATTGGGAGAGATCCAGAGAGGGGTGGTAAATGTTTTTACATGATCAAGGGTTATTTTGTGAATTTGATTAAGAGATCAGGTATATTCATATAATAAAAGAGATATTAGTCTTTCATTATTTCAAAAACATTGGTTTTTGATTCTATTTTATAATTAAATAAAAACAACTTTAACATGTTCATTTCAAAAGGAATATTAAAAAGTGTATTGTTTCAATTTATTTTATATTTTCAATGGTAAAATAAAGAAATTACCCTAGATGATGTTAATGTTAGTCATGTTTATTATGAATTTACTTTAGATCCAAAAAAATATAATATAGGTGTTGGAGAAATCATGATGACATTGTAATATTAATAAAATAACCCCATGAAAGATAATATTTTAGAATTAAAAAATATACTTAGTAGTGTATAACCTATAGATCATTAGAGACAAAAATAATCGGTTATTATGATATATTTATTAATTTTAAGATGATACATTTTCTAAAAGGAATAAAATATTTTATTAGAAATATATAAAGGCAACATACAGGTTTCTGAAGATGGAAGTTTTCAATTTTTTTATTTTCTTAAGAGATAAAATATCATCGTGAATCTCATATAACCTTAAAAAGTCAATACCATTGGCAAATTTATTTTCAAGTGTATCCACCACAAAATTGTCTTACTTCTAGTCATGAGTGATAAAAAGATTAATGGATGAGTGATAATCCTATAATTTCGTCCACCGATTAGTATGATACCAAGATAGATGAGAAGAACCAATCCTAATGGAAAAGAAAATAATAGTGGAATCACATTCCTGGAATGTATTGGTGTTACAATGATGATAAGATTTCTCCCCCACCATCATAAAATGAATCATTTTCGCTTTGATAGAATATTCAATACCACATGTGCCTTGTAAATAATGAAGGACACCCCCACCCTCGTGATCTCTGAAGATGTCTCCATAACTTGAGGGACCTGGATTACCTCTTGAGGAACCATCAGAGTTCACTTTAACACAACCCTCAATGGGAGCCTACCAAAATACCTCAAAAATATCATGAGGGGGAAAAATATACCATAAAACCAAACCTATTTAGGACTATAATATCATGGAATGATTTTGGACAATAATCCTTCAATAGTGGACTGGAGTACCAAAAACTAGAAAGTATCACACAAAGTACGACCCTAGTAGTGAAATTAAATCTTTCATGAATCCCCTTATTATAAATGCTGTATATATTTATTCCATATTATAGTTTTACCTAAAAATTTGAATATCATAAAAAATTATGAATATTTCATTTTTTTATAATTTTGAAATGATAATTTATAAATAATAATTATTTTATAAAAATTATTTTCCAAATATCCATTTTTTCACATTTCAAACATGAATTTTTATTTATAGAGATATTTTTTTCCATTAATTAATATTTTTAACCCCTTATAAAAATTACATTTGACATCATACAAATTATATTATAATTTATATTTCAATAAATATTATTTCATTTTATAACTATATCAATATATAATTTATACTTAAAAATCTTGAATTAAAAAAAAGTAAAATTATAATAAAAATTTCATATTACAAAATAAATTTTTTTATGTTATGAAAATAAAATCATTGATTATGTAACGAAATTAACACAAAAAATTAAACATTATTCTATAAATTATATATTTTTATATTATGTGTGTCATTATACATATCCCTTTCTTACACAATAAAACAACATGACTTTAAGGTGCTTGATGATGTGATCTGCATGGGGTGATTTGTCTTACATGGTTTGGGATGTCATATAAATGAACATGTAGTTATTTTTTAAATGGTTTCATTCATTCTTTAGTTGGCGTATCTATGCATGGCCAGGAAAAATATAAAATTCCATGATTTTGATCTCGCATGGAATCTATGATAAATTGGATTCATAGGGTATAATAAAACGTTTTGTGGTTGTTTCTATTTTATTCAATGTCAATTGGACTTATTAAATTCATATATTTAAACTAATCCTTTGATCACTTTTGGATTGGTTTTTTATAAATGGTTATGATGAATAATGTTACTTTCAATCTGATAGGATTTAAAAAAACTAACGATGTTCTTGTGATTTATATAAACATAACACTACATTTAATTCAATCAAAAAGTGGATTTAATTTATAAACATTATTTTCATTGAAAATACATAATATAATTTTATGAATATTCACATAGAATTTAATGAATTATTACATAAACATTTAAAACATATTTAACATATTTTTAAAGGTAAACAATTCATTACATTAACACGAGCTCATATAGTATGTTAATTAAAATCTTTATTAATAAATTTTTTTTGTTATTTAATTTTGTAATAATATCACTCCTTTTTAATATTAATTTTATTTTATTTATTATCATGTTGTTTATAATTACATAATCAATTTCATTTATATCGAATTTTTTGATTAAATTTGACCCATAACTCCAAATTGATATCAGTATATTGACTTTGGAAAAATATGTTATTCTTCATTAATATATTAAATAATAACCCTAAATAAATATGATTTTTATTAATTTTTTTAATAATAAAATCAATAATGATATTTAGTTTTTTAAATTGAATTATGTTACAGTTATAGAGATGATAGGTCCTTCATATAAATTAATTCTCTATTCTTTATTTAGTGAGAATGGTGGAAATAAGGTATATATTTATTGAAACATTTAGAATCATAATAATATTACAAATATGATTTTCAATCTATATATTAACTTATATAATGTATATATATTATTTCGTGATGAAAAAATAATAACATCACCTCAATTATGTTGTAATCCAAATGTAGACCAAAAATACATATAAATTTTCAATAGATGGAAAAGTAAGAAAATATATGAAATGTTATATTTAATAAATAATAAAAATTTCATATATATCAAATATATATATATATATATATCTGTGTTTATGTGTGTCATAATTACTTATGACCATCAATGATATGTGGAGATCGAAATAATAATTCCATCAGTTCATTATTTAGTAGTTCATTGAATACAAAATGAGGGTTTTATATTTCATTAATTGGAATAATGTGATCTATTTAGGTAATTCCAGAAAAATAAAATAATGCCATGGAATTTAATATAACTTGTTTAATTTAAGAGTTATTACAGATTATTTGAATAAGGTATATGTGGAAACAAAAAGAAAATCTTGAATAATTACTATACATCTTCCTCGGAAAATATATTCAAGTTTATGCCTAATGTTTATATTTGTTGGGTTTAGAATCAAAACAAGGCCTCTAGGATGCTTTGGGAGGATATTTGGATGGGATTTGATTTAGTGTTGAAATCATTTCCCTTGATGTAAGGATTGGAGAGGAATGGGGATTTAGATTATATATGACGAAGGACATAATTGGAATTTCAAAAATGAGAAAAATATATGATTTGATTTATAATTTTTTTAAATTTTATAATGAAAAAATTATTTTGGACTTATAATAATTTTCAATTAATATGATTATATATTTTTTATTTATTTTATATTATATAATTCATATTAGTGGTTTGTTTTTATTAAAATAAAATTTGTAAAACATGATGTACAATGGGTTCTAAAAACACTAAATACTTTTTTATAAAAATATTTTTAAAGAAAATAATTTATTTATTTTTATTAAATAAAATAAATTATATTTTATTAAATGAATTTAATATATTTAATTATAAAAATAATAAAAAATGTAATAATGATTTTTAAAAACATGAATAGAAAAATATTATATTTTCATTAAGAATAAATATTTTCCATGTTGAATTAAAAATCATTCATTTTGAAAAAAAATATTAAAAATTCATCTACTATTTTTTATACATTATGTATTCATATATGATTACTATTTTTAAAAATGAAAATTCATTAATTTTATAATTAATTATTTAAATTAAACCTTATAATTTTGGAAGAATATTTTTGTTAACAATACATAATTTTTCTTATAATAAATATTATAATTAATTTTTTAGTGAATATAATATTAACATATCATGTTAATTAATTTGACCAGGAAACAAAAAATATTTTTCTTTAGAAAAAAATAGTTATAATAGTAACTGAGTATAATACTTCTCTTATTTCATGCAATGAGATGAGCCACTAATTTGTACAAACCATACCCATTAAATAAGATGGATTTAGGATTTTTCACTATATGAACCTGTATTATGGATGAGACACAATATTTATATAGACTCCTATAAGAAAATTACCAAAAATAATAAATTTATTTCATGTTTTTGATAATAAATCATAGAAATAGTAGTGTAGCTAGAGAACTATAAGGTTTATGGAGTAGAATATTATTTACATAAATAATATTTTACAATAATTGACAAATAGAATCCAAAATATCTCTCATCTCTAACTTACAAACATCTCACATTATATAATCATATTCTTAAATAAGGTAATAAAAAATAAATAAATGGTGATATTAGAAACACTCTAAGGGAAAAAATATCTCGATTAATCATATCATAACCATGATGGAGGACACGATGAAGATATTAAAATATTAATTAATGAACAAATTACTATATATGGTAATAATAAACCTAAAATAGATATTTAAAATCATAACAATATCATTATGTAAGTATAATTTATATAATTTGTCTCAAGTTACATGTCAACAACCATAAAACATATGATCTTCATATAAATGTTTATATAACTATAAAAATGAGATTAAATCAAGAAAACATGTAATATAATGAAAATTAAATGAACTGTAAAATTGTTTCATGCATTGATATATAATGAATGAAATATAGAAGAAGCATAAGAATCTGAATACATATTTGAGAATGCAAATGCAAAGAAATTCATTATAACCACTATTGAAAATTTTAGGAATCCCATTATGCTCATTCCTATGTGAATGTAATGAAGTACCATTTTAAATACTAACAATATGTTCAATCACATATATGATACACAACACCAAGTCTAAATGTCCAATGAAATATATTATTTAAAAAAACCACTATAAACTAGTTTTTAAATAGTGGGTGTAAACTAGATGAACAATTTAATAAATATATATTTATATGTGTACTGATCAAATCACATTCATTTATTATTGGTTATAAAATAATATATCAATTTTTAATGAAGACAGTATATTTTTTTTAAAAAATATGTCTTCATCAAAACACATTCTTCCATTTTTGGAGAGATAATATTAATATTCATTTCGTTTTATTTTTGAAAAATTTATGTTCTAAAATTAAATTCCATTGTCAAACCATCATATCATAATGAAAATAATGTCAAATATTGGTATTTTCCTAAAATTGACTCTTCTTCAAAGAATAGTGAAGATTACTGATTTCTCAAATAATGTCCTTTAATATTATTTAATCAAGAAATTAAAAAATTACAATTTCATTTTATATTATATATTAACATTTCATATGAATCATTTTACATATAATAGTATAATTAATTTTTTTTAAATTATTAATTATCTAGAATTTTTTATAAAATAAAGGTTTATTCATAAAAACATAATTTCATGAATTATTCATAAATATTCCAAATTTTTATAAATATAAAATTAACTATATTACTAAATTTATATTAAATAGTTTAATTATTTGTATTTTATCATCAAATAATAATGATTGCAAGGAATAGAGTTAATAAAATACAATCTATTAATAGACAAATATATTTTTTTAAATCTATATTTCATCATGCTTTAGAAAATTTTTATAATATAAATTTATAACAATTTTATGAATTGAATTTGATAATAAATAATTAAATATTTGTAGACATTTTAATTAATATTATCAAATATTTCAAAATTATTTTTCTGTAAAAATGTATAAAAATAACAGAAAAAACACTAATTACACACGTAAGGTTAAAATAGGATTACATCTTAATAATCCAAATTAGAAGTTTATATATTAATATTAAACCAGTATAATATCTATTTAATATAAATAAATAGACCCTTCTCTATTACACATTCTAATATAATTTCATTGGAGGAATTTTTCATGGGAATGAATTTATCAATCTTTACTATATTATGAAATTTCAATGTTATTTCAAAGTGGGTACTATTCCCCACATATATAAAGACACCTCCTCCAATTTATACTTCAATCAGAAAGATAAATTTGTTTTCATGAAATCCCTTTAAAAATGCTTAAACACATCTATCCCCATGTTTTACAGTCCATGTTATTAATAGAAAACCATCATTGAAATGATTTATCTATAAATAGAAAGATATAGTTCGAATGAGAGGAATATTTCATAAAAATTGGTATTCATTTTATTTCATCGCCCTCTTACATGAAATCATATTCCAAGATTATTATATAATAATAGAAATATCCCCCATATAAGGATATTTTATTATGTTAATTTAACAACCTACATTCATATACTCATTTGTCAAGTAGGAAATAAAATATTTGATCACGTGTATGGTAGGAAATCGTGTGGTACTCAGATATAATTCATTTTCCAATAAAGTAACCCAATACAATATATAAACAGTTATTTAACATTTATATATATGATATTAATGATTTATTTATAATAATATAACTATAATATTAAAACCACATTCTTACCATTGAATCTGTTGAAAATGATAATGATGATCATGCGAACTTATAGAGTACCACCTCACATAAGTGATGTGATCCATTTTATATTTTGTTTTCTAATGAATCATAAAAGGGTAGATTTTATAATATACATTATATATCTTATGTACTTATTATTCACTATGTTTAAATATTATTTTACTTTCATTCAACTAATCTACTAAAAAACGGCAACAATGTTATTTCTTATCTACAACCTACTATATCCATGAATGGTGTAATTCAATTTTTTTGTATATAAAATTTATTGATGAAACTAAATGTGTATATAATTAATAATTATATTATATTTATTCATTATTAATATTACTTAGATTATGTACCCATGATATAATAAAATGATAAAAATTACCAAAATAAAACATATGTGAAAAATGAAGCAGTTATCATCGGTAACATCAAATTTATTATATAATTGTTAATATGTTGGTGGTAAAAGTATATAAGTAAATCATATATGAATTTATATAAATTTCTATGTTCTTCTAATTGTTATAATCAATAATATATTTATTATACTACTGTTTTTAATATTTATTATTAATATAGATACATGGTGTTAATGATTTTCCACTAAATGTTATTTCATTAATATAGATACCATTTTTACAAATTTTTTCTTTTTTATTTTGAAAATAACAATCCAAATAAATTTTATATAATTATTATTGTTATTTATTTGAAATTTAATGTTTTATTATAATTTATTTTATCAAGAGGATTATGATTCAAGGTTACCAATATGGTAATGCATTTATGTTTCAATATTATTGTCGTACAAAAATATTTCATATTTCATTTTGAATAATGATATCTTATAATTATAATATTATGATCCTCATGAATCTTCTTCTTCAATAGTTATTTTTTAAATACATTTTTTACTTACATTTTCAAATCATTAATAACTAATAAGTATAATTCCCATTATGAAAATTGATATTAATTATAAATTCGACCGAAAATTATTTTATATCTATATCCATGTTTTAAAAAAAATATAAATAATAGATTATCTATATTATATAATAATTTTATTTCTGCATATAAATAATTGAATTGTTTATTAAAAAAATGACTATAAATGTTCTATTTCTCAAATTAGTCACTTTTTATTTTTTTTGGAAATATTTTCTATAACAATTATTTTAACACATTTATAGAGAATAAAATTTTATAACATAATGACTAATCGTTTATTATATGCATTATTTACAAAAATAAAATAATGATTTCAAACAAAACATTTTATTTAGTATTTGGAAATTTTTAATGATTTTCAAAACATTATTTCAATTTAGAAACCATATTATCCTAAATAAATTGTCCACGTTATCTTTTAGAATCATTTTAATTCAAATTTTACATCATTTAATGTTTAATAATCATTTATGGTGATATGATAATTTTTTTTTAAAAATTGTTTCTCTAGATAGTTATTTTTTACGTTGAAATGTTCTTTACAAAACTCATTCATTTTTCAAGGATTATGGTTTGATGTATTGATGAAAACAGTGTGTAAAATATTTATTTTACATGGATTAAGCAATGAAATAATGTTTTCGCATCTTTTTACTATTTAAATAGTTATTATATGATTAATTAATAATTATTTTTTGTGAAAAACCTTTATAATTTTCATTCCTTTATGGTCGGCCTCAAAATTATGTATCCCAATAATGAATTGGGTAATGATTGATAACTCATTAGTTAAATTGGAATAGAATGTGGTTTGAACATAACTAGGTAAGTGAAAAATTCCAATATGTATTCTTTGGAGTAAAACTATACTACTTTAATTATCGTAAGAGTGGTCCTATTCCACTATGATATTTTTGTAAATGAGCCTTGACTACTAGGTAAATTAATGTTTATGATTCTTAGTATTCCAAAATTCCATTTCTCCTTCCATGTTATGTTAAAACCACTCATTCTCATTGATTTCATTATGAATAATATCATAGGAAACAATAGGGTTTATTACATGAAAAAAATATAAGTATCTATTATATAAAATGTATATTTTTGTGTTTTAAACACATTTACTCATACAATTATTTTCGTGATATGATTAAGTGGTAATTGATATCTCTATTTTTACCCATTCTATGATTCTGAGCTCATATTATCTTATGATTCCATTCCAAAGGTAATGATGAAATGTATCGTTAAAGATATTTATATAAAGTTTATATGTTATCAAAAACAAAGTGGGATATGATGTAGTTTACATTAGAAAAATTTTGTTATGCATCCATGTTTCAGAATACATAAACTGTTATGATACTCAGCGGTGTTCTTTTAAAATGAAATATGTAGTTAAAATTTTATATTAAATATATATGTTTGAGAATAAGGGTTCACAATATTTTTATCATAGTAAAATCATTGTTATCCATCTGATATAGGATGAAAAAACCTTACAGGAAACCTATTGGAAAATCATATGTATAATATAGTATCATATGTTATCATAAATAAATTATGACGGTTATCCGATTAATACATCCAAATATTTATTCTATAAGTAGAAATTAATTTAGAAGAGAATAATCATGGAATAATAAACATAAAAATTTTCTTATTTCACTATTTCAAAACTATAATTTTGTTGCACAATTGTTATTCCATTACACTAATTGTGTTTTTACAGTATTAGATGATATGATTTCTATAATTCAAAATTTTTTTATGATGAATTATGAAGGATTTTTATACATGATGACAATGCATGACCTCTTCAATATTATGTTATCTAAGATTGAAAAGTAACTTCCATTATTTTAAAATTTTATAAAAGAGTTGTCATGATAATTTGGTTTCACTATAGGATTATTTTTATCACAATTTTTTTTGTTTTAGATTATTGATGTAACTATGTGGATTCATGATAATATTAAATGAAATATATTACATAGAGATTCTATTTTAGAAACACATATTGAAATAGGAATTTGATATTTAAGCCTTGTTATTATACCCAATTATAAGTCCCGATATATGATTAAATACATATACATCAGTGAGATTCGAAAACCATCAAATAATACGAACAATGAATTTCATGAATTTTTATGTATTAAATAAAAAATTGTTAATAATAATCAATATTCACAATGTGATAAATGTGAGAAGAGACACCCAGGAGAATGTATCAAATGGCCAATAAAATGTTTTATTTGTGGAATGGAATGGCATGGGAAATTAATTATTGACATGTAAAATTTATTACGTATATAGAACAAGTACATTTTTCAACTCAATGTCCAAATCCAATAGTTGACTCCTAGACCAATGGAGAATATATATTATGTCAATTTGTTATGTAAAAAGGATTAATGTGTTAATGAATATAGATTTTAATATTGTGTCATCGAATTATTACATCAATGATATTTTTTTATAAATACATTTAAACAATTACATATTGATACATAGTAGTTTTTACGGATCTATTTCAGATAATATATTTTAATGTATAGAAGTCATATAAAGATTATTTAATGATAGAGTAATATTATATAGAAAAAGCATGATTTATTTGAATGATAACCCTTGATATATGTCTAATTTTCAATTAATTATGTTCTTTGAGATAAACAGACGATTTAAAATGATGAAAAAATTAATATAGTAAAGGCGACCTTGAACATAAATATTGAATTGGGGAAATTTTAATTTATGACCAAATTTACTTCTTTTTCAAACTCTTGTAATTTTATTTATATTATGGTATTTTAGTTAAGGAATAAGGATATTGTTTTTTTGGATGAATTTATATTTAAATTTAGGTTTAATAATGATCATCGTATTAATATATTTATAAAATAACAATTATTGATACAATTTAATGATCATAGAAATTTAGTTATGTTTAATTTTTAATTATGTTAGATTTATATTAAATGTTTGGATTTTGTATTTCTTAAAATATGTTTTGGAATTTTTTTAAGGATATATACAAGTGTAATATATTATGTTGAACATATCCTCAATATTCATTATCAATTTTATAAATTCTGTTGAAATTTATCAATGAAAAACTAGAGGAGGAAAGTGTTCTTATGAACTAATATTTATCAATTGAGTATAATTTTTTAGTGTTTCCATTATAAATATTAAATGAAACCCAAATCATTATGAAATGTTTATTGAAATGAAAATTTATACTTTTACATTCAATTATGAATAATAATATAAATTTTCACTTATCATTGATTTATGTCCTTGTGGTTGTTATCATTATCCATGTCATGTTATATACAACTCTATATTAGTTTAAAGTAATTTTATTTATACCCCTTGTCTATATTTTTTATACTATCTAATGTTTCCCTTAATGGGACCATAGTTATGAATTATTCTAACTGACCTTCATACTTCAATTTATCTATTATAAAAATGATGTTTTAATAAACATTTTTTGTTTTATGGATTCAAAATGGTCTCTTCAAATATAAATCCTATATTTTTTAAAATCGGGAAACAATTATGTGGATTATATTAATTACATAAGAATTAATATAATGAAGTTATATTTTTAATTTATAATATTACTTTAGATATCGTATATGGTTAGAAAAACTGAGCATAGACATCAATTGAAATATATTATTTAAATATGACTATAATAACCTAGTCATTGAATGTTCATATTTGAGTATGATTTTTTTTTTCAAATTGAAATATATATATAACTATCATTATCAATATAAAGTTATTAATTAATTTTTATTAAATAGGAAGTCGATTTTTTTAATGAAGCTATATTGATAAACAATTTCTAAAATAATGAGTTATATTTAATTTTGAGAGAAAATATTGTAATAAATTTATGGAAATTTGGGTAAATTAATTTCAAAAAATGAAATTTGGTTCTGAAATCAGAATATAAAAATTCACCTAGCATGATATTTTTGGGATTTTTTTAAAATGATTTATTTTAAATGAAAATTGCTAAATTTTTAACCCCCAAATATTGTCATTATTTTCATTATATAATGAATTTTAGATGTTAAATTATAATATAAACATATTAAAAAATTTAAATGTGAACCCTTTAATTTATAATAATAAAACTAATCTTATATGATTCATTAATATCCATTATTTTTATATTATTTTATTTTGCATTAAGACATTGTTTTGTAAAAATTATATTATTATATAATGATAATCAATTTGAATTAAAAAAATTATAAACTGAGAAATAAAAATTCCACTAAAATAAATAAAATATATATATTTTTATTTATTTAAATTCATATAATTATTATTACTGTTATTAGTGTTAATATCGGATGACTTATTTCTAGAATATGCATTTTTTTTGAAAGAAACTAATTTTTTAACACATTGAAGGATACATGTTAAATTAAATTATCCCACTTATATGAATTGAATTTATAAAAATATGTTCAATAATTGGAATGTAAATAATCTGTATAAGGTAATATGGTAATATTAATTGATTGTGAGAATGAATATTGAAAACATTAAAAAATCACCACTATTATGGTGAAAATGGATTTAATGGGGGTTAATCCATAAGAGGGGAAATTGATTCCCATTAAAAATTACTAAAACTTTTTATATCACCATATATTGAACTTATTGTATAAATAAATTAATTTTAGGCTTATTGTAATGCATTTGGTTTTATAATTTCTCTATCAATACGTATTAGTTGGAAATTTCTACATGGTTTCCATTTGGGTCCCCTGTGCGACATATAAAAGAACACATTATCTCCATTCAACAGAACAATTCTAGAGAAGTCTATTTAATATGATAAATTCTTAGAAACCTTCCTTATATCCCTCCCAATGACAGAGAGTACCTATATTGAACAAAAAAACCAACCAATGTAGGATTTAGTTATAAACATACAGAAATCTCTGAAATAAGAGGCATAATTCGTAAAAATAAATATTTATAATATATTATCAAACATATCATTAAAATAATATTCAAAAAAATGATGCAATAATATATTTATTACCCAGATAATTATATTTAACTATTTTAATTGAATAAGATACATTCATATCCTCTTTTACTAAATGGGAAACTAAACTGTCAATTGTGTGTGAAGGGAATCAGTACCTCACAAAGTAATGTAATTATTTTTCTATCACTACCTCTCATAGGCTGGTATAATAATTGATTTAATTTTTATGTATTATATTTATTAAATATTTATACTCCTATAATTATAATATTTCATATACCTTTTTTCCCTATAATCATATTGAAAATGATAATGTCACTCATTTTTATGGGTCGCTTAGTGCTTATACAAAGTCATTAAATTATTTTTTTCATTCAATTTTATCATAAGGGGTTACGAGGATACACATAATAATAACAATGGGAATCTAAAATATAAAAAAAATTATGGGATTGTGATATATTAGTCAATATTATTTTTAAAACGTTATAAAAATCTATTTACAATAGTGATACATATGTTATGACTGTAATATAGAATAATGAATTTTGAGGATGAATATGATTACATTCAATAATAGAAAAGTGAAATGACTAGTTAGAAATTTATACTCACTTTATGGAATATCTCTATCATTAATGGATGTAAACCATTATTGTAATGACTTTTGAGAAGACCAATACACATATATGATATCTGGTAGTATATATGCTATATTTGGGATATTTTGTTTTCAAAAAATATATATATGTTTTTAATATGAGGTATTGTGAGTGTATGAGTACCCATTTTATATGATAAACAAGATAAATTTTTTATAAATACCCAAATATTTTTTATAATTGTTAGTCAATCCAAAAGATTTTTGGTCCAAAATTAAGAAATAATAGATATGACAACTTATTAATTAAACAAATTAATCTACCAAAAATCCCTATAAGTGGTTAAAATTTGCTTAAGTTCATTCATTCTTGGTTACACCATTTTAAACTATTTTGATTTTAACCAATGTAATATGTTTTTATAAAAAAATCTATCATTTACTGTTTGAATAAAATGTATCAAATTAATATATATATATATAATAATTCTAAAAACTAAATCCATTTTATTAAATTTCATTTGTAAAATTTATATAAATTTATTTTGAAATATTATATTAATAATTCTTTAAAAATAGTCTTTTGGAATATATTACATATTTTCACAGATATCAAGTAAGGATTAACAAAATTTTTAATAATCATCCCAATAAATATATTAAATAATTCATATAATTTTTTAAAAATATGTAAATATTATTTGAAATTTACACATATATATATAATTTTAAAAAAATTAAATCTCTTTCTAAACACATTAATTATACTATTCACATAAGAATAGATTTAAAAAAAATACGAATAAATAATCTTGAAATAATATTTCTATGAAAATTCTAAACATGACGTAAAAATTATCTAATTTAATATACCACCATATTATCTAAATTCAATTGGTTTTATATATAATTATATCACATAGTAATGTCATTCTATATTGAATAATGTATTGACTTTCTCGTATGGTATCAAAATTAATAGTAGAGAGTTAAATGACTACGACTTAATAGGAATGTTTAATATTAAAAATACCATGATTTTAAATAATATTTGGTAATTGATTGAAAAAATATTCAATATTTCATTTATTTAAGGGTAGTATATCATTAATCCTCATGTCGTTTCATTTTATCGCCTATAAATCAAGTAGATCATCACAATTAGAATTTTTGCTTACAAATGAAGTTAGCTAATAGTATCTATAAATTGACTTATGATTTAACTTTCTACTGCATTATTAATGACATAACATTAGTTATAATAAGAATAATAGAAATATTATTCTTTATTTGGACAACATGTTTTTACTACCTCTCAATGTTCATGGATATGAACTATTTTCGTTTTCAAGTTCATATCCATACAATAATTGAAAAATTATATCAATTAGGATTGAAGTAATGATTCGTGATGTTAAATGTTAAAAAAATACAATACACACACCTATCTCTCACTCCCAGTGAATCTTAAACATCATAGTTCTAAGGAAATGTTGAGGTCATCTAATGATGTTAGTGATGAATTCCTCTCCAACTAGAAAAATATCATTTATATACATGTCCAGACCCTTATTTTCCATTTAAATAATAGTTTCCTCAATCGAATTTTGATAAAACGTACATAATATATCTCTAAATTTTGTTTATTTCCTCAATAAATTACTACCCATCTTCGGAACTTATTATTGCTCTATTCAATGTGTTTCACACTCTATGAATAACTCATGGTTATCTGTTTGTGGGGGGGGGGGTATATTCTACACCATTTCCAATGTGGGTGGTTCATTATGTGACAAAATATTGATTCCTAATTAATAAACTATTTCTAAACAACATAGAGTGGGTTTATATTCTATTGTAAAAAAATCATATTCTCATACTACACATAGCGATGATGTTACTAGGAATCCTCCTTTTCACTTAATTACCTTGTCATGTTACACTTTTAGTGGTAATGGGTGTTAAAATTATATATACAATTTTAAATATTTAATTCAAAAACATTGAAATTGAAAGACTACATGTGGAATTACGGAATTGATGTATGGTATTAAGAGGATCTTTTTATGGGGTATGTTGTTGTAGTGATATTTGGATGTTCATATGGAAGTATATTCTTATTGACTCCTATGAAATCATATTTTACGATAACAATGAGGATTAGTAAAATATAATGATTATAAATTAATAATAATTTTATGTTGAAAATATTAGTCAAATTCTAGAGTAACTCAAATCCACCTAAAGAAAACAAAATAATATTGACATTACAAAATATATAAAAATAAGAGTTTTGATGCCATTCAACATGATGTTTTATTTCATATAGAAAACATAAATATTTAATACATAGGAAAATACATTGGAAGTATAGAGTGGCTGGAATAATGATATAAAATAGAAAATTAAGAAGTAGAGGACTTAGTTACCACATTACATCTCGTCAATAGTCTTTTATTGGATCCACCATTATTTCATGGTTTTGGCTATTATTGATACCTATCAATCATATCATAAATGAGACCATAAAACATAAATGGATATTTTTTATGTTTTATAGAATTAATACATTCTCGAGTTAGTTGTTCCATGGAAAACAATTTTCCACTCCCATCAATATAGTTGACCTCATTATTTACATATAGTTGTTTTAATTTTCAGAAAGTCCTATTAAATTTTAAAAAAATATTAAAATACCCTTTGTGAAATGTAATGACCCATAAATTTCAAGGGAACTTTTTTTCATAAATTTATTTGGGATTTTATGAGTACATAGTTCATGACGACACCTGATTCTGAGGCCCGGTGTGCCCAAAATCAATTTCTGATGTTTAGCTTGGGTACGTTCAGTGAATGAACGAGCGAGTTTTTTATAACTTTTGAAATGGTGCTCGGAATCAAAATCTAAGGGCACCAATAAAACCGCAGCGCCAATAATTGCTTAGGAGCACCTTTTCTGGAGTTGCGTTTTCTCGAGTGAGGTTATTAAAAAAATGGGTTAAATAAGGAACGAAATAAAAATTTCTGCAACAATTTTTATTTTCTATTCTAAGTAGTATAACCTATGCATGGTGGTTAAAGTGGGACCCACTAATATCCTAACTCCACTAGCTAGGATATTAGTGAAGTGGGGTCCACACGAGCCTCACCCCATCAAATCCCTTTAACCTCCCCCTCGTGCATTTAATTTGTAACTCACCCACAACCCCCTTTTTAATGGAAAGAAAACCCTCAAATTAATTTGAAATTTAAATGCTCTTCAATTAAGTGAATTAATTGAATGACATTACTTTTGAATTTCATATTAATGGTTCACGTGTGTGTTAACAAAATAAGATAATGACTTCTTTTATTAGTGGTTGATTCATTGTGTGAAAAGAAGGAGAGAACTCTTGTGCTCTTGAAAAATATCTTCTTCTTGGTCTAAAAACGCGAAGAATTCCGAGTCTTCGATGAAGAAATCCATCACCGCAGGAGAATCACTGTGCCATATCCTCTCTTCTGAACAGCCGGCGAGAGACACCTTCTTCGAGGAATGGCGACGTGTCGCACCTTTCTTCGGGCGAATTATGACGATGCTTACAGAGCATCGAACCACGACACAGTCTTCTGCGACGCCGTCTTCTGCACCGTTGTCTTCCACGACGTCCTTTTCCCGCGACAAACCCCGTTCGATAACTCCTTGAGGTAGGGGTTTGGAATTTTGTTCGCGAAATTTTATTTTTCGTTCTTCGTATTTTATTTTGGGCCGCTTGTTATCAACAAAACGGGAGGACGTCGGACCGCATATACATGACCGACTCTCCTCACCCTTTGTTTTTGTTTTTTTTGCGGCTCGAAATAAGGCGGCACGGTGCGATGACGCCACGCAGAAACGTGGAGGAATGCGGTGAAGAAGCGTGGTGCCTTCGCGCCGCGCCGTTGAGGCCGAACGAATCTGCGGCCGGAGTCGGGTTGCGGCGAAGGGGCGCGGCGCCATCGCACTGCGCCGGAGAACCCCGATGAGGCCACGACTGGAGCAGGGTCGTGGCAGAGGGGCACGTCACCGTCGCGCCCCGCTGGTCAGACAAGGTCGCGGGCTAAGGCCGCGGTGGTGTAGGGAGTGGTGGCCGGAACTGCCGGCCACCGGCGCCAGGAGGGCGGGACCCGCGGGGGTCCCGCGGTGACACACCGGCACAAGGAGGGAGGGACCAGTGGGGTCCCGTTTCTCAATCAGGGGGGCAGCCTCCCCCCACCCCTTCCGTGACAGCTAAGGTGGCCGAGCTGTGTGGCCACGCGGGCTACGCCCTCGCCAGGCCACCCTGCCGCACCAGGCCGAGCCGCGCCCACCGGGCCGGACCCGGGACAGTTCCATTCAAACGCCTGTATCATGGGATACGGACCGCCAATCGATTCACCGTTAGTTGAATTGTTATCCTTCGATCGAGACAGTCGTTTCGGTATACTACACTCAAGGTTTTCAAGAACTTTGGGTATGTCTGAGTTAGTTTGCACACAAATCCAACCGGGCCCTCGGAGGAGAAATGCTTATAACATGAGCTCCGGACGTCCGATTGACGTGCCATAGACTTTGTTGGATTCCCCCAAGTGAGATGGACCTTTTGGATTAATCTTCTCGAGGTTTGGATGTAGTTGGAGTGTAGTCGGGATGGTTTTGACTTAAAAACCAACCGGGGCCCTGGAACGAAAAAGCCAATAACTCTCAGACCAGGCGTCCGATTGACGCGCCTTCTGTCACATTGAGTTCCTTGTGTCCATACGGATCTTTGGGATACATCAACCTCGGACTACGTGTCAGTTGATGTATCAACCCCCCCTTTGGATCGTGGATCGGACCCTCCCGAAATCAAGCATGCTGTTGTGCGGGAACCCTAGAGCGGGCTATGACTACGATGATGATAAAGACTGCACTGAAATCCTCCGTGGGTTTGGCAGGGATGAAGACTCCACTGAAATCCTCCGTGGGTTCGGCAGCGATGAAGACTGCACTAAAATCTTCTGTAGGTTCGGCAGCGATGAAGACTACACTGAAATCCTCCGTGGGTTCGGCAGCGATGGAGACCGTACTGAAATCCTCCCTGGGTTCGACGGTGATGTCAAGTATTCTTGTATCCTTCATGGGTCTGGCAGTACAATTGTTCTTGCATCTTATGTGGGTCTGGTAGTGTTTGACCGCTATTGTAGTATCCTACGTGGGTCCGACAGAGTAGTTGGTTTTGTATCCTATGTGGGTCCCAACATATATGAATTAGTGGATACATCTGATCATCTATATCACCTTACAAAGAAGTATACATGTGTGAGCTGAGTCTTGACTTCCAATCATTATCTTGGATATGATTGACTTGCTTTCCTATGTAGATTGGGTTGTGTTATCCTGTGTGGATTGGTTTGTGATATCCTGTGTGGACATGATCTCAGTTGGGCTCGGATGTTGGAGCCGGACTGGAATTGATGACTTGGGTATATGTATGGGCATATACCTAAGTAGTGTTGGATGTTACTTCATGATTGTATCTTTCCCATGTGGATTATCTTCTGTGGATTCTGGGAGACCTTCGGGGGTCTCAGGGTCCCTACTTAGTAGCGTATACTCACACATGCATGGGCTATTACTGCACTACATTGTGTTGGATGTAGGAGATAGACAACACTGATTGTGGTTGAGGCTTATGGAGTAAGTCGGTACCTGGAGGTGGACCACTGAGGCAGGACATACACGGAGCAGACAACTGGACCCGAGGAGCTGAGGAGGCTATCTGTACCCACCCATCTGGTGGGACTTCTAGTGGATGGCTCGTCCTTTCTGCTTTAATTTTAGTTGCTGTACTTTCTTTCTAATTGTACATTACTTTCTATTTGGGTTTGTATTCTGGACCATTTACTTTCCGGACTTACTATTATACCCAGTTTTACATAGTGTATACTTATTCTTGCTTACTATATGGTTTTTTTACTTTATAAAGGCAATTCCTTCCCCTTTTGTCGGGATTTATGCCTTTGGTGCTAGTCGCTTGCCCCTGGCCTATGGGAGGCAGGCTTGGGGTAGTCACGACACGGGCCCCGAGGACGGGTCGTGATATGAAATTACCTTGGCAATTCATCCTTTACTTTTCTCATATAGGTGATTGAATATTCATTATTTCATCATTATTTATTACAGAATTTTAATGTGTCTCCACCATTCTCTTCATTTGTGGGGTTTGGAATTCTAATATGTTCACATTTTTGATCGTATTTCCTAAAAGTTGGTTTGGAATAATAAATTGGTTTCCCTCTATAATACCCATTAAAATGGGTTTCATATGGTGTCACTACTTTTCCCAATCATCCATTTCTAACATCATTCTATTCATTTATATCCATCACTAGAAGATATTGGGGTCATCATGAGGGAAAATATTGAAATTATAAGATTATTAGGTAAGTCAATACCATTATTTGGATTAAATGTTATATCCTTTTTCACTATTTCATAAACACGTTAGTCTTTGTTTATTTTAGTTCAATATTTAATATTTTCATCTTAATAATCATGAATATTTATTTACATACCCTTATTAAAATAATACCTATAATTAACTGGTAATAAAATTCCCCATAGTAGTTCATAGAGATCACATGATACACCATATCATATCTCTTATGAGGTTCAAACCATGTGTGTCGTTAGGCCTTTTTATTATACATCAGATGACTATTTATTTAATACATGTTACCTTTCACCATTACTAAATTTTTATATATCCATCATCCCATGTTTCTATCAATATATGGATGAATTTATAGTAATACCATATATTTTATACATTAACAATATTTTATGATATCATATTATAGATAGACTAATATCTTGGGACTTCGATAATGTCTTCTGATAGTAATTATAAAAAATTTCGTCCATAAACTCAAAAAATTAAAATTTATTTCTTTCATGCCAACTATAGAGACCCATGATTGTAACCACCTAATATTTCATTGTATGTTATCTCATTAATTTAATTCAATAGCTTGCACTACAAGCATCACCGAGTTCATGCGGACTATAACTTACCAAACTAGTCGTTCAAGATGCAGTTTTAAATATTATTAACTATATTTTGAATATTATATACACTATATAATTTCAACATCCATATTATGGATTTTTAGACATAATATAAGAACAAATTCATTTTTAGATAGAAGAAGTATTTATTCAAAAAATGCAATTTTACCGCCTTTTAATGGAGCACCCTTTTTTAAAACCAATATTTGACACTTTTATATATTCAATTTAATGAATTTAATTAATCTTTATAAGAAATACATAAAAATTTAGTTTGGATAAATTTTTGGAACTTTTCTGATAACATTCATATTATGATGAATAATGAAATATACAATGTTTTAATTGAAAACAACATTTTTAATTGAAATAATTTATATTGTTACATTATGATTTTAAATAGTTATGAAGTATATTTAGATTATATTTTTATAATTAAATTCAATATATATCATTATAAGTAATTTCACATTAAAATTTGACATAAACACATGTTAATCTTTTGATAGTATTTACTTTTTTAAAATCTTTTTTTTTGGTTTTGACAATGGGAATTAGTTTTAAATTAATAAATGCAACATCTATGTTTTTAATTTAGTAAAATAGACTTCATTTTTGAATTTTGAAATTGAAAATTATCTTAGGGTGGACTTTTGTTATTTTTTTGAACACTTTCAATTTTTTATGAATAGTGAAAAAAATCCATTATTATTTAAAAATGACTTTTTATTTAAATAATTATTTATATTATTTAAATTTATTTGAAGTGAGAATGGACATATAATACTTATATATGTTCAATGTAATTAGTTGGAGTCATTTTATAATAAAATTATATGTATAAAATTTTATTGAACTTTTTATCCTTTTTACCTACCTCCTACGCACGTTAGAAAATATTCATTAAACATAAATTTACATCTTATGTGAGAGTTATATAAAAAATTCTAGAGACATGGTTTACATAAGTATGTTAAATATGATTTAATAAAATGAAAATAATTTTTGTTGAATAGTAACTTTTGACTAAAATTTACCAGAGTTAAAAGTAAATAGGGTAATTAAGGGAAAAAGTGATGTTATAATTATCCTAACCCATGTCCTAATTCAGTTTGACAAGTTAAATTAGACACAAAATAAGCTTAGGAATAAAATATTATCCCCTTTGGTCAACTAGGATTAGATTAATAAATTTATTATTATTTTATTTAATGACTTGTTAAAAGTGTTAAATTCAATGTTTAATAACTAATTTATTTTAATATTAGATTACACATTAGTTTAATTCGACAATAAATATTCATTATAAAAAAATATTTAATTCATCATTGTATTTTATTTATAATTTTTATATATTAAATAATTAAATTTATTTATTATGCAATGATGATGTAGTAATTACCATATTAAAGAAAGAATAAAATAAACAGCATTATAAATATTAAAATAAATATAATTTCATTATTTTTATGACATCCACTAATTTTATAGGTGAATATGACCTGTTATAATTATTTCAACTTATCTTGTTCTAAGTAATAATTTTGTGATTACGTTCTTCAAAAAACAATATACATAATTTTATCAAAATTGACAGAAATTAGTTTTTAAAACTAATATTATATTATTAAATTATATAATATTCGTAAAAATATAAGGTTCAGCCAAATGAATTAAATAATACTATATATGTCATTAATTAACCACTTGAGGTTCTGTTGGAGGTTTAGAATATTTTTATTAACCATATAGTGTAAGAATACAAGAAAACAAAGTAAAAGTTAAACTATTTAACAAAGAGTTAAATATAAAAGATAAGGATAATATGGTGTCCTAAACCTATCTAAAACATATTGGTTGAGTGGTTTTTGACCCATCCCCACCTTAAACTAGATATTAATATCTTTGTATCCATTAGAAACCTAAAATATTTTATTATATAATAATATTTCAAGCTTTTAATAAAGTGAACCTCACCTCTCTTATAAAATGGTATTTACCCTTCCCACAAAACGACACATCCAAAACAATTTGGATCGGCCATACCCTGACAAAATATCCTCCCAAATTCCCTCACATCATCCTAGGGTGCTTACTTTGATAATAAATCCAACCAAAGGAGACTTTTTGATCAATATAAAAGGAAACACCTGAAGAAGAAGTAATAATTTCACCACCCTCTTTCACGTTCTTTTCTTCTTCCACTTCCCCTTTCATTGTTTTTTACATACCAAAATAATAACTCTAGTACCTACTACATAATGTTATGTTATTATAAATATGGTACAACCATAATTTTTTTTCTATGCATCCTATATATGACAACGTCACCATACGCGCGTACGTAGGGCTTATCGTCACCATGTTGTGGTGTAATTTGTTGTTCAAACTATTCATTATTTAGATGGGTATAATAATGAGTATAAGTAATGTAAATAATAAATATAACATGTTTATTATTCTTTATATATTAAATACTATCCAATTTCATATGATTTAACCATCAATATAATTATATTTTTGATCATGCGTACGTATAGATTACCGTCTCCACGACGCGATGAGATTCATTCCCACATTCACCATTCAACGATGATTATAAAAATATATATATTATAAATATGTATATAATATATGACATAATAATTCTACTGAATATATATATATGTGTGTGTGTGTGTTTACTTACATATATCTTATTCAGTTACTTCTGTTCAATACGATGTGAAAAGGGAAACAATGTTTATGCGTACGTACGACCTACCTCCATAAACATTGTTTTCCATTTAATATATCAGTCTAGTAAACATATTTATATTCTATATATATAAGATATATAAATCATGTTTTATATTCTGGAATTATTTGAATCATGATCTAAGTGATACGATCAATAATTACAAGTCAAAACATGTAAGATAAAAAAAGTGATTATTACCCAAAATGTTAATATTACATAGAAATCCTTATTATATGGCTAGTATAAAATCTTAAATCAATCATGTATGACATCATAAATATGAATATATTTTTGGTATAATTTTATAACTTACTATGGTCCTTATAAAAGAGGTTAATCGTACCCTCGACCAAAGGAAAGTGCATGGTACGGGTTATTTCCTCAATCTTATTATTATCTGAGATTTTTTATATGTAAGTATTTACAGAGACATATTTATCATTGATACCCATATGTCGAAAAATGTTTTCAGAAATAATATTTTAAGGTTTTATGGGAGGCTCTATTTAACTAGATCCTCATTTTAGGTGTTATAATGATTTATCTTTCTAAATCCTTTTAATTTATGTTCATGTTTTCAAAATTAATTAATGGATTTATTTTTGTGGACATGAATGTTTTAAAATGATAATTCCTTTCAAAAGTTTCAAAGTGTAATGGGAAACCTTGTTTCAAAAATTTATTTTTATTTACTTCTTTTAAAAATGTGTGATTTTTAAATGATTTCAAAAAAAGGGATATTTCTCTAAAAAAGTACTACAATTCATTTTCAACTATGTCATCATCCTTTACAGAATATTATTCTTGATTGAGTTTGATTTATTATAATACAATTTTCCATATTGTATTGAATGTGTTATGATATGTTTGGATTTGAATGTTCTATTTTTATATCATTCATGGTTTATGGTTAATTTATTGACATTTCATATGCTAATTTTATTACGAATGTTTATTTTATGTTTCAACTTTTTCATATGATTAATGCATAAGACATAGTAAGTATCGGGTGGTGCTACTATATCTACTTGATGCATTAGTAGGCCTCCTGAGACAAACAAGTGTCTTAGCACAATGACTTGATAAAAAACTATATTTGTAGTCTTGGTCCAAGCCCATGACTATTTGTTAATGATGTCCGACATTAGGCATTCTCTCATTATGAAATTAGTTATAAAATATTATTATTCGACTAGTAGAATATCCATGTGAATGTTGAGATGTTGATTCTTGATATATTTTTTCCAAATAATGTTCATGATTCTTTTTAAAAAGGATGTTGTTTTTATTTCACATCATAATTTAAAACTTTATAGCGTCCGCTAAATTATTTACCCTTATCGAGCATATGATGTCACCCCTTTCATAGGTTTTATTTTCCCAAGATTACAAGAAGTGCATTATGATTGATATGCAGGGTTAAGATGAAGGGAATAATGGAGTTATCTAACAACTATCTATGTTGTGTTGTATGTTTTAAATTGAAATGTATAGTTAAGGTATGTAATATATTTTCCAAGACTGGTAGAGTTGTCGGTCTTTTAGAACTTGAATCCTCATAATCATGCCAATGTATCAAAATAACACACCAATTATGGGTAACTCAGTCAGGTCGTTATAGTTTATATCATAGGATATTTAGAAAAAACATTGGAAATAGATTTAGATAAATTTGATTAGTGAACATTACCCTAGTAATGACTATGAGGATTAGTATAGAATAAATTTCTATAATTTTGGTAATGTAAAGATTTTGTATATTTTCAAGCAATACATCCCTATCTAGATATAGGAAGGTAATGGAAGCTCTAACATAGATGAACCTAAGAATGTAAACTCTGACAAAGAGTTTCGATCTTGACTCAGGGAATCCAGGTACACAACAACTAACCTTACTGCACTCTTGGTTACGAAACTCCAGGGGGATATGCTTATGATAATTCATAATTTCATTACAATCCATTATGAAGGATTTAGGAGTAAATAATTCTTCAAAGAAAACATTTTATGATTATATATTATTTGTGTAATCATTTCAATTAAAATTAATTATTTTACCAATTTGGAATTATGCACTGTGATTCATAAACTAACATAGTTTATGCCATTGTTTAGATATGGAACCTAGTAGATTAAATGATAATTCCAACAATATGTGAGATCTAACGATTAACAAGGATCATATCATTCCTTGTATTAAGCCAATATTTAAAAGAGAAATAGTCTCCCATGTATTTTAATCATTTTAATACAATCATGTGTTAATAAGAGAAGTAAATAATTCTCAGAGTCCGATGGATTTGAAGGGAAGCAAATGAAGAAAAATATGAAAGATAGAAAGATGTACAAAAGAAAGATAAGAAAGAAGGATTTTCCAATATGTGGTAACTATAGAAAGAATAACCTTGGTAAATTATTTGAGGGAATGAGATTTTTTTATAATTGTGGAAGAAAGGACACCAAGTACAAGATTGCATGGGTATGAAAAAGGTTTCAAATGTACAATTCATCATCTTCAATGAGTTGGGACACTATGTGAAAAATTTCCAAATCATCAGAGTTTAACCCAAATACTGATATTGGAAAATAATCAAGTTATGATACTACCAAAGATGAAGAGGAATGATTTTATTTCTTATGTTGTTATTAATGTATTTTTTCATTTGAGTATTGTATTAATTATGTACATGTTATAATAATTATAGAGTATAAAAAGATTCTACTGCATTATTATTTCATTAAGGACTTGAGATTTTGTAAAACTAAGAAATGTGAATCAATAGAAGTTAATTGTTTTTTTGAAAGTATATTATTGAGAGAATGATAAACCATATCATGGTTTTGATACTAATGCAGTTATTTTGGAATAATTTATGATTTATTTGGATAAATTATATTAGATATTCTTTACTACCTTGATATTGATTAATGAGTTTTATATTCCATCATTTTTGGAGTTTACAACATTTTTTATAGAAGAGGTATATCCAATATTGTACATGTAATAAGGTAGCATGAATGTAATAAATAAGATTTTACGGTAAATTAGGGGGTTATAGTGTTTTAAAATAATACATTATGAAGGTATTCACATGTTTTTACATGGAAAAATGGATTTTTATTGTGTTTATCATCTTTTTAAATTTTGGATTGTGAGTTTAGATAGAATTATTTTTGATAATTCTAAAGCATAGAATAAATTTGGTTAGACATTGGATATTGTAGTTAATGTTAAATTATATCTTGAGATTATTTTTGGATTATCATAAAAAGTACAACCCAGGGGTTGGGCGACAACCTGCCGCGTCTGGCAAGACTACGAGACTTGAATCCACAACCAATCAGGGACAAGGGTAATCACCTACCACTAGCTTACGTGATGTTCTAGTTGTTTTAATGTAGTTTTTTATCAAATATTTTGACAAATGAATTATAAATTCATTATTTTTGGAACCATATATTATTAGGATTAATGTTTTTTTTAATTCTATTATCTTTTGGAGAGAATGATGAGTTTGAGATAAGAATTAGTTAACAAATGAAACTATACTTGTCATGTACATTTCTTCCCACTTATACTATGAATAAATTAATTATTAATCTTTAGTGAAGGGATCTTTATACCAAAAACGTGTTATCCAATTACCTTATGTTTTGTTGAACCGATGATATTCTAAATCATCATATATTGATGGTTTTGAGGCCCTCAATTTTACACATGTTTGAGATTGATTACCTAAATCACTACCTATAAATATTTAAATTTTCCCACTAAATTTATTTCTCTAATTCCCACTAATGTTCTCCTAATCGAGATCATAATTTTGTGGTGACCATTTTATTCACTTTCCCTCTTACTATGACTAAATCTTATGAACCCAGTTTCTGATATGTGTTTTCCACAAAGGTATTTTCCTATTTCTAACATTTAATTTTTGAAGAACAATTTCATATTGCGAGGATGCAATTTATTGAAGGAGGGGATATTGTAACAACCCAATATTTCATAGAACATTATCCAATTAAATTAATTCGAAAACTAGTGCTACACGCAACACCGAGTTTGAGCGCACCACAACATACCAAACTAGCCGTTGAAAAATTGGTTATAATGGTATTAAAATAATTTTGAATCTTATATAATATATATAGCTTTAAAATCCATATTATGTGTTTCTGATATATAATATAGGAACAAATTCCTTTTTTAGATAAAATTAGTATTTTTCAAAAAGAGAAATTTTCCGACCTTTTAAATGAGAACCTTTTTTAAAACAAATATTTCTCACTTTTATATATTCAATTTAACGAAATAAAATTATAATTTATATGAGGGACATATAAATTTTGTTTGGATAATTTTTTTAACATTTTTGATAACTTTCATATTTTGAAGAATAGTGAAAAATACTATGTTTTAATTGGAAACAACTTATTTAATTAAAATAATTTATAGTCTTGATTTATAAATTTTAATTTTTTTGAAGTATAATTAGATTGTATTTTTATCATTTAATACAATGTAGGTCATTATATGTAATTTAACATTTATATTTGACTTAAACACATTTTATCTTTTGATAGTTTTTACTATTAAAAATCATGCTTTTTGGTTTTGACAATATGACTTAATTTTAAATTAATAAATGAAACTTCAATGTTTTTTACTTGGTAAAATAGACATATTTATTGTATTCAAAATATCAATATTTTCATAGGTTGAATTTTTGGTATTTTTTAGAAAACATTCAATTTTGGATTTATAGTGAAAACACTGCATTATTATTTAAAACAGACATTTTATTTATTTATTAATTAATTTTATTTAAATTTATTTTAATTAAATATATATATAAAACTTATATAAGTTCAATGTAATTCATTGAAGTAATTTTATAATATTATTAGGTTTATAAAATTTAATTGAACTTTTTAATCCATTTTACCTACCTTCTGGAAAATGTTAGCAAATTTGCATAAACCATACTTCTACTGATTCTATGAGTGGAATTTCAAAAATATGAGGGAAAAAATTGACATCACTAGTAAAATATGATTCAATAATATGAAAATAATTTCTTATGAATAGTAACATTTGACTTTTATTTACCAGGGTTAAAAAATAGGGTAATTAAGGGTAAAAATGATTTTATAGTTACCCTAACACATGTCCTAATTATACTGGATAAGTGAAATTAAACCAAAAACACCTTAGGAATATAATATGATCCTATTTTGTCCACTTGTATTAGATTATGGAATTTAATATTATTTTATTTAAAGATGTGTTAAAAGTGTTAAATTTAAAGTGTAATAACTAAACCATTTTAGATATAGGGTTATGCATAAGATAAATTCCACTATAAATATTCATTAGATATATAATAATATTTCCTACATCATGGTATTTTATTTATAATTTTTAGACATTATATAAATAAATTTATTTACAACACAATGATGATGTATTAATTAGCTTATTAACAAACGAATCAAATAAATGGGTTTTTAAATATTAAAATATAATTAATTTCAATGTTTTAATGATATCCAAGAATATAATTGGTGTATATTACATGGTAGTATTTATTCAAGGTACCATTTTCTATGTAATCATGTTGTGATTACATTCACAAAAACCAAATACCAAATAGTGTCAAAATTTACATAAATGAGTTTTTAAAACAAATAATATATTATGAAATTATATAATATATCTAAAAATATATGGTATGGAAAAAGGCCATAAATAATTTTATATATGTCATTAATTAACCACTATAGGTTCTCTTTAATGTTTAAATTATGTTTATTAACCATATAGTGTAAGAATACCAGAAGACAAGGTAAATAGTTATACTATTTAATTAAGAGTAAAATATAATAGATAAGGATAATATGGTAACCTAAACCTATCTAAAACCTATTGGTTTGTTTCTTTTTATCCATACCCACATTATCCTATAAATAAATCATTTTCCATTCATTATAAACCGATAATTATTTTATAAAAAAATAATATTTCATTCTTTCCCTAAAGTGACCCTCACCTCTCTTGTAAAAGGGTGCTTCCTCTTCTCTCAAAATAACACTTCAAATGCCATTAGGCTTGGCCTAACATTGCCCAAATATCCTCCCAACATCCCTAAAATCATCCTATAGGCCTTACATTGATCTGATAGCCAAAAAATGATCCCTTTTGATCAGCTTAAAAGTAAACACCCGAAGAAGAGGTAATAATTTCACCACCATCTTTCAAGTTATTTTATTCTTCCACTTCCTCTTTATTTTTTTTACATACCAAAATAATAACTCCAATAAATCCACCACACTTTTATAAAATTATAAATGTGGTACAATCGTATTTTTTATTCTATCCATCCAATAAATGACACAGTTACTATACATCCGTACGTACGACTTACCGTCCCCACGTTTTGGTGTAGTTTGTTATTCACACAATTCATTATTTGGATGGGTATAATAATGAGGTTAAATTATGTAAATAATAAGTATAACATTTTTATTATTCTTTATATATGATATACCATCCAATTACATAATATTTCAACATCAATATATTGGTAATGTTGCTCGGGTGTACGTATCGATTATCGTCTCCAAGACGTGATGAGATTCATTTCCATGTTCACCATTCAACGATGATTATAAAAATATATATTATTAATAAGTATTTAATATATGAAATAATAATACATCTGGAGATATATATATATATATTTATGTACTTGAATATATCTTATTCACATTCTTTCGTTCAATAGGATGTGAAAACAGAAACAGTATTTATGCATACATACGACCTACCGTCTCCATAAACGATGTTTTCCAATTCATATATATATATATATTATAAATATTTATATTCTACATATATATACTACATAAATAATGTTATACATTCTGGATTTATTTAAATCATGATCTAAGTGATACGATCAAAAATAACATGTTAAAACACGTATGGTAAAGAAAATGATTATTACCTGAAATATTAATTTAACATGGAAATCATTATTAAATGGAAAGTATAATGTCATAAATGAATCATGTATGACATGATAAATATGAATATTGTTATGGTATAATTTAATAACATAAAATGTTCACTATTCAAGAGGTTAAACGTACCCTCGACCAAAGGAAAGTGCAAGGTAAGGGTTACTTTCTTAATCTCATTATTATACGAGATATTTTATGTGTAAGTATTTACAAGGAAATATTTATCATCGATACCCATATTTCATAATAACATTTTCAAAAGGAATATTTTATTGTTTTATGGGAGGTTCTATTTAACTAGATCATCATTTTAAATGTTTTAATGCTATATCATTCAAATCATTTTAATTAACATCCATGTTTTCCAAATGATTTTAAGGATTTATTTATGTGGACATGAATTGTTTGAAATGATAATTATTTCCAAATGTTTTATAGTGGTATGGGAATATTTGATTCAAAATTATATTTTAAATTAATTCCTTTATAAATGTGTTACTTTTAAAGGATTTCACAAAAAGGGTTATTTCTCTAAAAAAATATACTTATCATTTTCAACTATGTCAACATCCTTTATTATATATTATTCATCATTAATGTTGATTTATAATAATAACATATTCCATATTTTATTGAATGAGTTATGATATGATTGACTGTGAATGTTCTATTTTTATACCATTCATGGTTTATGGTTAATGTATTGACATTTCGTATGCTAGTTTTAATACGAATGTTTATGTTATGTTACCACTTTTTCATATGAGGAATGTAGTGGAATTATTAAGTAAAGGGTGAATCCTGCTATATCTCCTTGAATAATCAGTAAGTATCATGAGAAAAACTCGTGTCTTGTAACAAGACCTAGACGAAAATTTTATTTGTAGACTTGGCAAAAGGCCTTGACTATGTGGGAATGATTTCCGCGGTTAGAAATTCCTTCATTATGAAATTAGTTATTACATGTGATTATTCGACTAGTAGAATACCCTTGTCCATGTTTATGTGGTGATGTTTTATTTATTTTTTCTATATTATGTTCAAGATTATGTTCAAAAAGGATATTGACTTTATATCACATCATTCTTTAAAATTTTACAGCTTCCACTAAATTATTTACCTTGAGCATCTATGGTCACCCCTTTCTCATGTTTTATTTTCCTAGGATTCCATAAAGTGTATTATGATTGATATGTAGGGTTAATATAAAAGTAATAATGGTGTTCTAAAAAAACTATCTAGGCTGTGTTGTTTGTGTAAAATTGATATGTAAACTGATTGTATGTAATATATTTTCCAAGACTACTAAACTGATCAGTCATTCGGGACTTGATTACTAATAATCATTCCAATGTAACAAAATAATGCACCAGCTCTGGGTAACAGGGTTTGGGGAGTTAAAGAGATGACACTACATTAAATAATATATTAATTACATGGTTTATATTATAAATATCTAAATAGTCACACTACTTAAGGATGAAATGGTTAGTGTCTTGGATATTAACTACATGTACAACTTATTTTAGTACACTTGAAAAATATTCTATATTATACCTTGTAAGATGCTATTATAAATTTAAAAATATCTCATATCTTTTATATTTGTGGTCTTATAAATAAAAGAAATGTAATGGCACGGGTTTTTGGGGTCCATTACTTAGTAAAAATATGATGTTGTGGTGTTCTGGGTGGTCTGGAAGGCCATCACAGCTTCTCGGGGACTCCAAGCGGTAGCCTTGGCCCACTGGTAGCCGCGGCCTACTAGTAGACCAAGCCTACCGGTTACCTTGGGGTACCTGTAGACCTCGGCTACCAGTAGGTCTCGGCTACCGGTGGCTCTCGACTACCGGTGGCTCTCGGCTACTAGTAGCTTTCGGCTTCCAGTAGCTATCAGAAACCGCTAGCTCTCTGCTACCGGTATCTGTCACCAACCAGTACCTCTCAGCTATTGGTAGCTATCGCCAAATAGTATCTCTCAGCTACCGGTAGTTGTCGCCAGCCGGTAGCTCTCGGCTACCAGTAGCTCTCGAATACCCCCACAGGTTTTCCAGTAGCACCTCCTTTTTGCTAAAATTGTTATTTAAACCATGTTTTGATCACATTAAGCCTATTTTAAATCCCATTAATGACCATTAATATTTTTTAAATAAATTTTTGGTGATGTACCCTGGTGTGTGTCGGTTTAAACCACCCTGAAAGGTGGGGACCCTTTAAGGACGTGTGGGGTGTCCCAATCGCGTGGTCAACCCACAATCCCGCTCCTTACGCGATTTCTATCCTTATCTTAACTATCCCTGGTGTGATGTATCTCAGCGCTTATTAGACTTTATAACCTAAAAGATTTTCCATACTTTTCTATTTCTCGATCAGCATGTGGTCGGAGTACCCTTCATCCTCACGAGTTAGTAACCCGGTAAATTTTTCCTTGATCGTGTTCCGTGGAGCTCCTGCTAATCACGCAGGTACTTAATGTTGCTCCTTGATCAGTCAAGTAGTGGTTTCACCTTCGTCTATCCTTTATGTATATCTTTAGGGGTGGGTACTCTACTGCTTCTATAGAATTTGATGAACCAAACATTAATGAAGATAATAAACGGACTCTAAAGAATGAAGGGGAGGGATGTGATTGATGATGCTGCTATGTTCTTCTCCACTTTCATGATTAATGATTTCTGAATTATGCGGGCAAATTCCTACTGAAAAACATGGCCTTTTGTGGTATTTCTCTATGAACTAATAAACACATACCCCTTGTGATGTTTAAATGGATTTTATTTTGGTTGTTAACCTTTTGTTGTGAAAAAGAAGTTGGTTAATTACGTATATTCGGCTAAATAAATTTGAATCACCATGATCAACTCCTTTTCTATGATAACACTGGTTTAAGCCAAGCGGAATTGAAATAATGGAGTGTGTTAAATCTTTTAAATACGAAAATACATGTTGAGTGCCTTGGGTTGGTAGTATTGGTTATGTTGTTTCCTCCACGAGCCGAGTATGGGTGACCTTATGGTTTTTTGGGATATGGGCATAGATTGCTGGGGTGATATGGGTGAGTATGGGATCCTCTGTTTGTATCACGAATGGGGGTGGGATCCTCTTCTGTTGTGAAACCTTCTTATTCCTTGTTGTGGGAACTTGGGACTATATCTCACTTTGACCTGCTTTGGTTCCAATACTTGGAGGGGTATCACTTGAGGTGGTTTTACAAGAGAACTGGTTGTGAATGTTTAAATTGTTGTTGGGTGTACTCTTTCTGTGGCTTGTGCTTATGCTTAATAGTTTCCCAAGTAGGTGAATAATCTTATTTAAACAATATAACTGAACATGAAAACAATTATGGGACAAATGTGGATTTGATTTGGTTTGAGTTGTGACTTGGGCATTGGTGCTGTTCTCTTCTCTTATGAATGAGTAGTAAGGATAGTGATCTTTAGGCTGGCTGAAGAAAAACCAAGATTGGGTGAGTGCTTATTACCTATACATATACTTGTATATTTTGTGTTTTTTATTCACGCCCCACCCAAGTTGAGCACTTAAGTGCCGATATCTCCCATTTCATGGGGGATGGTGTTTTTTCCAACACTTTTATGAGTGGCTGGTTATTAGCTCCTTTTCTGCTCCATTTTCCGAATAGCCCAAGACTCTTCGGGTAGGCTGTGATGGCCTGAGGTCCATTATTAGCCCATGAATCTTCGGGCAGGGTGGTTGCGGTGGATGGCCCAGGTGTTTATGGGCAGGTTGTTTCCCAAGTATCTTTGAGTTGAGGCCCAGGTGTCTTTGGGCATGGCAGTAGTTGTTCTGACCTAGGTGTTTGTGGGGATGGTTATATGTGGTGGTTGTGGCCCAGGTGTCTGTGGCCGGGATAGTGGTTATGGCCCAGGTGTTTGTAGTGGGGTTTGGTAGTGGGACTGCGGTGAGGTTGTGGCCCAGGAGTGTGCGGGCGGGGATTGGCAGTGGGACTGCGATGAGAATGGCGGGAATGGTCCAATGCATAGGATGTCTTCAAAAACCAGTGGGAAAGTGGTACGGGGTACCCAAACATCGATATTCTATTACTATACATTACTTGACTTGAGTTATTTGGGGAGTGTACCTTAGTGAGGCTTGGGTGGTGACTTTCCTTGCTAGGTGCTTGGTTATCTCTTTTCTTACAGGTCATTAGTATGCTTCCCCACTTTTGCATGAGAGTCTTTGGTTTTTCCCAACTGATTATACTTGTATGATCGCCCTCCATATATAAAACTGCTTTTAGGTTTCCAGGAGGACTTTAGGGATCATACGGGGCCGTACTGGCTTGGACCTTGGGGGCAGTTGCTGTTGTTGTTTCTTTTTTTTCATGGTATCTTTTTACCTTTGGAATTTTGTGACTTGTATCTTTTACCTTTGAACATGCATATCGGAATGGTTTATTTTCAGTCTTATTCACACTTTTAGTTTTGGTGTTGTGGGATTTACTATCTTACCTCCTGATCCTATTAAACAAAAAAGGGTAATGCCTTCAATTTAGTGTGTGATTTTATACCCTTGGTTCTGGTCGCCACTCTGGGACCAATTGAAGGCGGGTTTCGGGGGTCATTATCAATCCTTTAACTTAATGAAGGAAGGGCCTAGCAATATGTTGTTCCTTCCCTCCTTTCTGTGAAGGCGGGTCATGATAGAAGGGTATCAGAGGCGAGGTTGAGAGATAGGATGGAGTCTGGAGTTAGGAACAGAGCGGATTTCATGGGATGGTAGGGAAACGGTATTGGGTGACCTTGGTGTTTGAATTAGGCCAGGGAAGACCGGCATGGACACGGGATTTTAGGGGCCCCCGTGATCCGATGCAGGGAATCTGGACCAACCGAACGACCATGTGAGGCCATGCTGATTGTAGGGTGGAGACCCTAGGAATGGTACATGAATCATAAATGACTTGTGTTCTCGTGTTTCTGGGGAGTTTTGGGAATTTGAAATAAATAAAAAGTTTAAGGATTTTTAAGAACAAAATTATGAACTACATGGTCTTAGGCCTTCATTATTTACCTTTCATCTATGGCACCCGGGAGACGACCACGAGTTGTATGGGAGATCAAGGCCTAGGAGGTTGACTTTTCCAATCAGCAGAGGGATGATTGATAGGAGGAGGATGACCAGTGGAAGAAGACACTTCATGCCTTCCAGTGACAGGCCCTCGAGAAGTACGAGGGTTGGACCTCTGACATGAAGACGGAGGGCTGGCTAGAGGAGTTGGTGATAGCCATCGGCTTGATCCGGGCTCCAACCGAGTACTGGGTTACTTTGACCATCATCCAAATTCAGGGAGTAGCGCATCAGTGGTGGACGCTCTACCTAGGGGAGAGGATAGAGGCTGAGGTGGCATGGGCGGATTTCGATAAGGAGTTCTGGGAGGAATTCCTCTCTTATATGATGAATGCAGAGAAGAGGAAGGAGCTACTCTCCCTCCATAAGAGGAGTATATCGGTAATGGAGCTGGGGATCAAGATCAAGGACCTCCTAGGCTTTTCTCCAGGCCTATTTCCAGATGAGGAGTCTTAGGGGAGACTTTTAGAGGAGGCACTCTGACCCTCCCTTCAGTACGACGTTACCCCCTTCACCTTGCCGACATACTTAGAGGTCCAGAAGAAGGCATAGGTGGTGGAGAGGATTCACACTCTAGGTAGTGTGTCATGAGTGTGGATTCAGCTAGGCCCGTCAAAGGGAAAGGCCATCAGAACCAGACCTCCAGCATCGGGACCCTCTAGGTTCCGACCAGTAGGGAGCAGGCCGCAACAGTTATAGTTCTGGTCCCCCGGTCCTCACCCTTTCCCTTTCGGGCCCAGAACCGAGGTGCTTCGTCTATGGGATCCATGGATATCTCCAAAATCAGTGCCTGGACCGAGTTCAGTATGGGAGTGGTGGACATGCCCATCACCCGCCTTAGTAGCAGCTTCTAGTTAGGCCCTTCCAGTAGCAGCAGTAGGTGTAGTGAGCTCCTGCTCCTCCGGGGGCAGGCATTGCAGGGGGAGGCCGACCTCAAGGTGCTTCTCAGGGACCCCATCCAGGGCATGGTCGGGGAGGCGTCCGATAGCCGAGGGGCAGAGGAGCTGGGCGTGGACAGTTGTACGCTGTGGAGGGAGCAGTTCTAGCAGGACCATAGGTTGTTTGAGGTATGATCATTTTGTTTAGTACCCTTGATTATGCCTTGTTTGATACCGGAGCTTCGCACTCCTTTGTTACACCCGGTCTGGCCCGTGCTCTGGGTCTAGATGACGAGAGACTTCCAGTGCCCCTGGTGATGAGAACACCAGTCAGAGGTCAGACCAACTTGTTATATGTTTGTAGAAAATGCAGACTGATGATAGGGCCACATTAATCGGTCAGGGATATACTACTCTTATAGATACATCCATACGATGTTATCCTAGGAATCAACTGTCTATTCTTTATGTGTGCCATCATCGACTGCTTCCCAGGAAGGGTTGTGTTCTATGACATGGGAGGCTGACGTGTTACATTCATTGATGAGAAGAGTGGCCATAAGGGAAATAGGTGAGAGGAACCCCTCCTATCCTTGTTAGACGAGATATCAGTAGATTCAGTGGATGCTGAGATGGTGGAAGTACCCGGGATCGTCAGTGAGTTTATGGATGTCTTCCCTGAGGAGGTGACGACTCTACCACCTCGACGTGATATCATGTATGGGATATAATTTCATCCGGGTGATCGTCTGATTTCGATGTCTCCCTACCGGATAGCGCCTTCAGAGCTACGGGAGTTCCGGATTCAGATCGATGATCTGATGAAGAAGGGCTTTGTTCAACCGAGTGCGTCAACGTGGGGAGCTCCAGTCTTATTTTCAAACAAGATTGATGGTGTTCTCAGGTTGTGCATAGACTACAAGATGCTGAATCAGGTAACGATCAAGAATCGCTACCCTCTTCCGAGGATAGATGATCTCTTTGACCAACTGAAAGGGGCAGGATGGTTCTCAATGATCGACCTACGGTCTGTATATCACCAGTTGAGGGTGAATGAGGGAGAAATCTCCAAGGTGGCCTTCATATTCAAATATGGGCACTTCATGTTTGTAGTCATGCTATTCAGTGTTACGAACACCCCAGCTATGTTCAAGGTGCTTATGAACCCCGTCTTCCGGGAGTACCTGGATAGGTTCGTAGTTGTGTTCATCGACGACATCCTGACCTATTCAAGATCAGAGGAGGACTACGCGGGGCATATGATGATTGTTTTAGAGGTCCTCCAACAGCACCAACTCTATGTGATGTTGTCGAAATGAATGTTCTGGAAGCGGTAAGTACACTTCTTGGGGCACGTAGTGTCCAAACAAGGGGTAGTGGTGGACCCTTCAATTGTCGAGGCAGTTTTTTCTTGGGCAGCACCCAATAAGGTGGCAGAGGTTCGCAGTTTCCTCAAGCTGGTAGGTTACTATCGGAGGTTCATACCCAAATTCTTTTGAGTTGCAGCCCCTTTGAAAGCCTTGACCAAGAAATACCATGTTTTCATGTGGATTTAGCAGTGTGAGGCAACCTTCAACTATGTGAAGGAAAAATCGGTTAGTGCCCCAGTGCTGAGACTACAAGAAAAAAGGGGCGACGTATGAGGTGTTCTATGATGCTTTAGGGTAAGGCCTCAAATGTGTGTTGATGCAGCGACAATGGGTGATCTCTTATGGGACTAGGCTGCTACGCCCTCATGAGCATAATTATGCCACCCACGATCTAGAACTTGCAGCGGTTGTTTTTGCCCTGATGTTATGGCAGCATTACCTCATCGGAGAACGCGTTGTGGTCTTCACGGATCACAAAATCATGAGGTATGTCTTCTCATAGCAGGACCTAAAAATACAGTAGAGAAGGTGGATGGAGTTCCTCTAGGATTACAACTTCATGATTTTCTACACATCAAGAAAAGGGAATGTAGTGGTCGATTCCTTGAGCAGGAGGGCGCAGAAGGATGCTGTCTGAGAGTCGGCAGACACTTGGAAGGCAAAGGAGGAGTTGGCTGCCTTGCACATGGATGTGAGGATGGATAGTGGTGGAGGTTTCATGTATCAGATGATAGTGTAGTATTCTCTTTTGTGGCAAGTTCAAGAGTCTCAGTGGGGAGACCCAGAGTGCAAAGTGATGCGTAACTAAGTTGACTAGGGCAATGCCCTGGAAGTGTGGACAGAGGATGGTCAGAACCAAATGCTTTTCTGAAGAATGTTGTTTGTTCTAGAGGCAATGTGCGACCATTTTCTTAGTGAGTTCCACAACTCACCCTTAGCGGTACACCCAAGAGTTTCCAAGATGTACTAGGGTCTGAGGAGACAGCTTTGGTCGCCCAATGTAAAACAAGCAGTGGTAGAGTTTTTGGCCAAATGCTTAGTGTGTCAGCAGGTAAAGGCTGAACACCGTGTTCTAGGCAGGTTGTTGCATCATTTAAATGTCACTGAGTGGAAGTGGGATGACATCTCGATGGATTTCTCCATGGGACTACCCAAGGTGCAAGGGGGTTGTGACGCCATTTAAGTAGTGCTGGACCGCTTGACGAAGTCTGCACACTTTCTGGAGATTAAGGAGTCGAGTGCAGTGGACGCTCTAGCACGGAAGTATGTGGACGAGGTAGTGTGGTTTCATGGAGTTCTGAGTTCCATAGTCTTGGACTGGGATGCATGTTTTACCTCACGAGTCTGGAGGGGATTCTAGCATGCTTTTGGCACCCAACTACATCTTATCACTGCTTTCCACCCCTAGACAAATGGGAAGATAGATCACACCATCCAGACCTTGGAGGACATGCTGCATGCATGTATTCTGGACTCTGGGGGATCATGGGTGGGACATTTATCTCTCGTAGAGTTTTCCTACAATAATAGCCACCACTCTACCATTGGCAGGGCTCCATTCGAAGCCTTATATGGAAGGTCATGTCGCTCACCCTTGTGATGGACTGAGGTTGGAGAAGCTGGTGTTCTTGGCCCGGAGGTGGTGCAGAGAATGATAAGGAAGGTTCATCTTATATGAGAAGGGATGAAGGTGGCTCAGGACCAGCAGAATTCATATGTCATTAATAGGAGGAGAACCATGGAGTTTAAGGTCGGGGACCACGTGTTCTTGAAGGTCTCCCCTCGGCGTGGACAACAGAGGTTCAACAGGGGAAGTAAGCTTTCTCCCAGGTTCATCAGACCCTTCAAAGTGATGTCGCGGGTCGGTGAAGTGGATTATCAGCAAGCGCTACCACCGCTGCAACTGAGGATACACGATGTATTCCATTTTTTCCAGCTTCGTCGATATCTAACCGATGACTCCCACATCATCGATTGGGGAGAGTTATATGTCTATGATGACGCAAACTTTATAGAACGACCAATCAAGATCGAGGATTGTAAGGAGAAAGTGCGTCATGGAAGAACCATCCCCTTGGTTCGTGTGTTGTGGAGGCATGGTGGCCTGGAAGAGAGCACATGGGAGCGGGGGGCCCAGTTACGAGTTCATTACCCAGAGCTATTTTGACATCCTTGTTGTTTTTGTTCTGATCCTTGAGGTATTTTTCCTTGTTCTTTAATATATGAAATACTTGGATTTCTCAGCTATTATATTATATGTTCCCTGTTCTATGTGTGTGTGTTTACAAATGAGTGATGATTGGAAAACCTGACTGCTAATCAGGACACATTATTGTTGATGCAATTAAAACCGTGCGGGTGAGTCAGTGTGGCCCAATGCAGATAATATCCATACATGTAGGAGGGGACTCCCTAACTCATGTGTTGGACAGTGTGATCTTTGTGATTGTTGTGAATGTTTGTGGTTGATACTCTTGGGGGAGTATTTCTAGATATAGGGGGAGGGTTATGTTCCAACTTTCAAACAACTCTAGGGTTTACCCCTGAGAAGTATCTTTCTGGGTTGTTCATATATTCTCAAGGATGAGAATAGTTCGAGAAGTATCTGATGTAATGGTCTGGGTTTTGGGGTCCATTAATTATAAAAATATGATGTTGAGGTGTTCTTGGTGGTCTTGAAGGCCATCTCAGCTTCTCGGTGACTCCTAGTGGTAGCCTTGGCCCACCGGTAGCCTCAGATTACTGGTGGACATATCCTACCGGTGACCTTGGGGTACCAGTCACCCTCGGCTACTGGTAGTTCTCAGCTACCGGTCGTTCTCGGTAACTGGAAGCTCTCAGCGACTGGTGGCTCTCGGCAACCGGTAGCTGAGGGCTACCGGTGGATCTTGGGCACCTGTCACTCTTGGCTACTGGGGGCTCTCAGCTACTGGTGGCTCTCGGCTACCAGTAGCAGTCACTAACCAGTGGCTCTCATCTACTGGTATCTCTTGCCTACCCTCACAGGTTTTCCAGTAGCACCTCCTTTTAGTGAAAATTGGTTTTTAAACCATGTTTTGACCCCTTTAAGCCTGTTTTAAATCCCATTAATGCCCATTAATGCCACCTAATTAAATGATTGGTGAGGTAATCTAGTGTGCATTGGTTTAAATCTCCCCAAAAGGCGGGGACCCTTTAATGACCTGTGGGGTGTCCCAACTGCATGGTCAACCCATGATCCTGCTCCTTACGCAGTTTCTCTCCGTATCTTATCCGTCCTAGGATGCTATATATTAGCCCATATCAGCATTTATAACCTCAAGGATTCTCTCTACGTTTCTTTTTCTCGATCACCCTGTGGCCAGTGTTCCCTTCCTCCTGACGAGTTAGTAACCCGGCTATGTTTTCCTAGATCATGTTCTGTGGAGCTCCTGCTAATCACCTAAGGACTTAACGGTGATCCATGATCAGTCAAGTAGCATTTTCACATTTTTCTCTCAATTCTTTGTATCTTCCGGGGTGGGTACACTACTTATTCTGTAGAATTGGAAGAACCAAACCTTAATGAAGATAATAAATAGACTCTAAAGAATGAAGGGGAGGGGTGTGATCGATGATGCTGCTCAGTTTTTCTCCACTTTCATGATTAATGATTTCTGAATTGTGAGGGCTTACGCCTAATGAAAATCATGTCCATTGGTGGTCTTTCTCTGTACACTAATAAACCCTTACCCCTTGTGATGTTTTAATGGCTTGTATTTTGGTTTTCAACCTTTAGCTGTGTAATGGAAATTGGTTAATTATGTATATTTGGCTAAATAAATTGGAATCAACAGGATCAAATCCTTTATATGATAACCCTAGTTTAAGCCCACTTGAATTGAAATCATGGAGTGTGTTAAATCTTTTAAATCTAAAAATACATGTTGAGTGCCTTATGTTGGTAGTATTGGTTTGGTTGTTTCTTCCACGGGCCGAGTACGGGTGACCTTATGGTTTTCATGGATAGTGGCTTAGATTTATAGGGTGATATGGGTGAGGATGGGATTCTCTATTTGTATCACGAATTGGAGTGGGATCCTATTCTATTGTGAAACCTTCTTATTCATCATTTTGGGAATATGGGACTATATCTCACTTTGACCTGCTTTGGTTCCAATACTTGGAGGGGTCTCACATGAAGTGTTTTTACAAGACAACTAGGTGTGAATGTTTAAATCGCTGTTGTATGTAATCTTTCCTTGGCTTGTGATTATTCTTACTAGTTTCCCAAGTAGGTGCAAAAACTTATTTAAACAATATTACTGAACATGAAAACAAGGATGGGACAAATGGGGATTTGGTTTGGTGTGAGTTGTGACATGGGCATCGGTTCTTGTTCTCTACTCTTCTGAATGAGTAGTAAGGATAGTGTTCTTTAGGCTGGTTGAAGAAAAACCTAGATTGGGTCAGTGCTTATTACCTATACATATACTTGTATTATTTGAGTTTTTTATTCGCGCCCCACCCATGTTGATCACTTAAGTTTCTAACACTCCCATTTCATGGGGGATGGTGTTTTCCCCAACACTCTTATGAGTGGGTGGTTATTAGATCCTTTTCTGCTCCCTTTCCCGAATATCCCAAGACTCTTCGGGTAGGCTGTGATGGGCTGAGGTCCATTATTAGCACCAGAATATTCGGGTGAGGTGGTTTCGGTGGTTGGCCCAGGTGTTTACGGGCAGGTAGTTTCCCAAGTATCTTTGGGATGAGGACCAAGTGTCATCGGGCACGACAGTAGTTGTTCTGACCAAGGTGTTTGCGGTTATGGTTATGTGTGGTGGTTGTGGCCCATGTTTCTGCGGGCAGGATAGTGGTTATGGCCCAAGTGTGTGCGGGTGGGGTTTGGCAGTGGGACTGTAGTGAGGTTGTGGCCCAGGTGTGTGCGGGTGGGGTTTGGCAGTGGTACTGCGATGAGAATGGCGAGATTGGTCCGATGTGTTGGATGTCTTCAATAACCAATAGGAAAGTGGCACGGGGTACCAAAACATTGATGTGCTATTACTATACATTACTTGACTTGCGTTATTTGGGGAGTGTGCCTTGGTGAGGATTGGGTTGTTAGTTTCTTTGCTAGGTGCTTGGTTATCTCTTTTCTTATACGGAATTAGTATGCCTCCCCACTTGTGCCCGAGAGTTTTTGGTTTTTCCCAACTGAGTATACTGGTATGTTCACCCTACGTATATAAAATTGCTTTCAGGTTTCCAGGAGGACTTCAGGGATCATGCAGGACCGTACTAGCTTGGACCATGGGGGTAGTTTCTGTTGTTGTTTCTTTTTTTTCTTGGTATAGTTTTACATTTGGAGTTTTGTGACTTGTATCTTTTACCTTTGAACATGCATATGGGAATGGTTTATTTTCCGCCATATTTTCAATTTCAGTTTTGGTGTTGTGGGATTTACTATCTTATCTCCCGATCCTATTAAATTAAAAAGGGTAATTCCTTCCATTTAGTGTGTGATTTTATACCCTTGGTGCTGGTCTCCACTCTGGGACCTATTGAAGGAGGGGTTTGGGGGTCATTATCTCTCCTTTAACAAAAATAAAGAAGGGCCTGGAAATCTGCTAACCCTTCCCTCCTTTTGTTGAAGGCAGTTAGTGACAAGAAATTTGGTTATTATACACTTCTTATGGTATAACATATCCTAAAGTATGATTTCATAAATATTTAGGGGAATGCGAGGAAGGAAAAGATATTATATTAACAGATCCCAAGTCATAGGCTACAAACATAAAATATTATTGATTTATATAATAACATAATAATACCAATAATTAAATGTAAAACATATCACATGGATAAAAGTGCATAACAATAATCAATAAACAAAACTTAATTCTAGAAAAGTGTGGAATACATTAAAAATCATGATTCATTTGGAAAAAATAATAATTTATGATATTTAGAATAATAAGTGAAATGTGGAATTCCATAATAAACATGAAAAAAATGTGAATCAAATGTATGTATATAAAATAATTTTTTTTCAAACCCATTATCCCTATTAATTAGTGAACGTACACATTATTTCCTTGCCTGAAATGGTGAGAATCCCCATTTCCCCATGCCTATGTGAAAAATATCATTACGTCAGAGAAAGAATATCTCATAAGATGTAATAATAATTCAATGAATTTAAGGGTTATATTGGAAAAAATAAATAATCTTATATACTTATATATTCCACTTAAAATAAATCATCGTGATATCCTAATAGGATATTTAAAGAATAATGTGTTTATTAAAATTATAAAAATAAAATAAAATAAAATTTACATATGAAAACATATGTTGATAATAATATAATTCTCCCAATGGAATAATATCATAATCACATAAATATAGTGATGAAAATATAAAATCCTGATAAAAAATCACAGTTAAAAAATAGAATTGGTAATGAATGGTTTGACAAAATTTTTTACACAGTTTCAATACAAAAACATTCATAATACAATCATGATAAATTATTTAAAAAGAAATTATATTTTAAAACTATTTTATAAATAGTTTAAATTAAAATATTATATGAAATAAAAAATAATAATTCAAATAAATATGGAGTGTTTATAATGACCCACACTTTACATACATTGTTATTACATTATAATTGAAGCATACTTATTACAACATATAACAAAACCATTGTAGGACTGTATAGGTGTATTGTCTTTAGAAACTGGGAAACATAAACAACTAGTTCATAAAGCATCTACATTCTCTCCAATTTATTTCATCATATCTAGAGTCCCTTTTGGAATATCCTACTTAATAACCCTCTTCTTGACCTCGGGAAATAAAACATACAAAACGGTGAGCTCAAATGCTCAGTAAGGGTAAACAATGGAAATATCATTTTCATAAGAACATAGCATTTCGAAAATCAAAACCGGCAAAAGAGGTCATAATATCATAACATGGGACAAATAATAGTAGTGAAATGTAATCCAAATACTCATAACATAAAACAAGAGACTTTGTTTCATACACACATAATCATAGAGAATCATTTCTTAGTAGTCAAGACTCATTTACAAGACTATCTTAGCGGACAAAGTCCATTTCGGAACCGAGTTCACTCTTCATTTCAGTCATGTTTCCCTGAACCGGATTATCCTGTCGTTCCAACCATGTATATCTCATGAGATATAAATATTTACCCAATTCATTGGAGGGAGATATAGTTCCCACCCATCTTATAATGAAACCATTCTTATGTGTGCCAGAAAATCATAAATCATACATCATAGCATAACCCAAGTAATAAAAAATGGGATTCTTAAGCATTGTGCCATCATAACATAATCCATATAAGATAAAAGGACTTCATAAAAATAATTACATCATAACATTATCAAATCAATGTAAAAATAGGGATAGAAACAGAACCCTATATTATCTTAGATGGAAAATAATTTTGATAAAATGCTTGAACTCAATTCTTGAGGAAAATATCCATTCTACCTCAAAAACATTTTTACTTTCTAAAAATGTCATACAATTTTAAACTAAAAGAAGTTGATTAAAAATAGACTTGAAAACTTGTAATGTAAGATTCATGTAAATAATGTTCTAAAAGTCCATTTAGGCTGTATAAGATAAAAAAACGTTCTTCTCGTACTTTGTTTGGAAAAGTCAAAAAGTACCTCGTACTAAAAACGACAAAAGATTCCATTCATATCTTTTACTAAAAACTCAACAATGGGTAAAATTGGATTTAAAAATTGTAGGTGGATGGTAATAATATTACATATTGAGGAAACATGGATGTGGATTACAAATATGCCCTAGTAAATTCTGATGTATAAACAATCTCGGATGAAAATGAGTTTGTGAGATTTTCCCTTACCTTTGGTCCGATTTTTTTCATACGTGTCCGAACATCCTATATAATGATTTAAATAATGTCATTAACTTATTCTAGAATCATACTCATTATTATGATATCATATATTGTCATATTCTTAGATTCTTATTAGTAATATTTTATTTCTACTTGTTATTTGGGTGTTTATTGCCTTTTGTTCTTATGCATATTTTGTGAAATAAATTCTCATTATTCTTTTTAGGTTATAGATAAATCATTTCCATAATTGTATTAGTGTAATAAATATCATATTAATTAATTCAATTTATCTATATAATAATTATGCAATGAAGATCATGTAGAACGAGTCGCATCACATCGTGGAGACGATAGGCCATATGTACGACCGAGTGATGATATCGTTCCCATGATCGTGGAATTGTATTGGAGTGTACGTATACTATTTCAGAATCAACATAACTAAATAATAATAATATATAGTTATTCTTTACACCATTATAACCATCCAAGTAAGGTGGTGGTGGAAAACATATTACACCACGGCGTGGAGACGGGATTCCGTACGTACGCACGTGCGATGATTTCATTTTCCGAAGGATGGATAGAAGGGGAAACAGGGTTGTTTCATATTTATAATAACATTTAAGAATATGAGTGGTAATTAAGTTATTAATTCATAATCAAACAACTAAATAAGTGTATGTATAAGAAGAAATAAATTTGAAAGAATTGGTAACAGATATTACCTCTTCTTCGACACGCCTCTTGGAAACCTCCTCCTAGGGCACTAAAATTGGCCTTTAAAGAAGATTAGGACCTCTAGAATATTACTAGGGAAGTGGATAAGAGAAACTGGTTTGTTTTGTCTGATATAGAAGGCTCAAAGTGGTGTGAGGAGGAGAGGGAGTAGGTTCCATTTTATAAGGGAGGAGAGGGGCACCTTAGGAAAAACGTAAAGTATTATTTTATAATAAACTCATATTCGGTTTTTAATAGCTCCAAATTGATTTATTTGGAAGTTAATGTAGGAATGGGTCGAAATCCTCTCAAAAAATGGGTTTTAGACATGTTTAGGTTACTATTGTAACCTTATCATTTAGAATTAACTTTATGTTAAATAATTTTACTTTTACCATGTCTTCTTGTTTTCTTACACTATATGGTTATTAAACTTACTATAACAAGCCAAACGAACCCCAAGTGGTTTATTATTAAAATATATAACCTTATCGAAGTCATTTGGCCTATCCGAATATTTTTAAGAATAAAATAACAATTAATAATATAATATTCTTTTTAAAAAATTATTTTATATAAATTTTGACACTATTTAGTAATTGATTGGTGTGAAAATCATAACATCACGATTAGTTCGAACAATGTTAATTAAAAAATACTAACACGTATCAATAACCTAGAAAATAAGTGGAATTCATAAAAAGTCTAGAAGTACATTTATTTGGGTATTTATCACATCAATTATGTTTATATGTTATTAATAAGGCAATTACAACATCATCATTGTGTCAAAAATAAATTAAATTATTTAATGTCTAAAAATTATATATAAAATACCATTAGGTAGGAAATTTTTTTATATTTATAATGAATATTTATATTCAAATTTATCTTATGTATATCCCTACATTAATAATCTTTTAGTTATTAAACGTTGATTTTAACTATTTTAATTCATCTTTAAATAAAATAATAATAAATGTCTTAATCTAATCCAAGTGGACCTAAAGGGAAATATTTAATCCCTAAGTTTGTTTTTGGTCGAACAAAACTTATCCAATAGAATTAGGACATGTTTTAGGGTAATAATAATATCATTTTTATTCTTTGTAACCCAATTTACTTTTAACCGTGGTAAAAAAAGTAAAAAGTTACTATTCACAAAAAATTATTTTTATCTTATTGAACAAAATTTTATTCCTTGATATTAACCTTGTCTCTCTGACTTTCGAAATTCCACTCATAGAAGTGGTAAAATTATGTTTTATGTAAATTTTCAAATTCTCCTAGGAGGTGTGTAAAATACAGTGAAAAGTTCAACAAAATTTTTCTAGATATAAAATTATTATAAAATAACTCCAATGAATTAAATTGAACATATATATGTATTATGTATCAATTTTGGCCTAATATTAATTTAAATAAAATAAATAATATTTTAAATAAAAATTCATCTTTTAAATAGTAACCTAGTGTTTTCACTATTCATCAAAAATTGAAAGTTTTCAGAAAAATACCAAAATTTCACCATAGGCTAATTTCGATATTCCGAATCCAAAAATGAAGTGCATTTTGAATGATAAAATTTATAAAATTTCAAAAAGTTTGTATTAATTTTCATAATGGCCAGTTTATATAATATTTTAATAGCATATCATTGTTCAGTAAAACTCGGTATTGCGTACAACACACGCTATAATGGAAGGTCGCGATGGCGAGGAAAGCACACCAAGATAGTATTGTGTGTAATGAAATATTCCTTTGATGTTGCATAAGACATAAAAAAATATATAGAATTCTCATAAAATATCAGGGTGTTACATTCTTCCCCCCATAAAATGAATTTCTCCCTCGAAATTCGTCACTTCGATACAAACAGATGAGGATAACTCTCCCTCATCATATCCTGAAGCTCCCATGTAGCTTCATCTAATTGGTAGTTCCTCAATAAAACATTCACCAAGCGAGTGGTCTTCTTCCGTAGAACTTTTTCTCTACGATCTAGAATCTCTATCGGATGTTCTTCATAAAAAAATATCTTGCTCCAGCGGTACAACTTTTGAGCTTAGTACATGTGAAGGATTAGTTATGTACTTTCTCAGGAGAGATACATGGAACACATCATGTACATGAGAGATATTCGGTGGAAGATCAAATCAGTAAGATACCTTCCAAACAAGATCTAGTATTTCGAAAGGACCGATATACCTAGGACTCACCTTTCTCTTCTGTCCAAATATCATTACTCTCTTCTAAGGAGATATTTGTAAGAACACTTTATCACCCACTTCAAACTCTATGTCTTTTATTCGGTTGTCAGCATAACTTTTTTTTCGACTCTGAGATGCTCTAATGTGTTGTTTAATAGATCTGACCTTTTATACCATCTCATCATCAAGATCAGGTCCTGATAGCTTTCTTTCCCCAACTTTGTCCCAACAAGATGGAGTCCTGCATTTCTTTCCATAGAGAGCTTCATAAGGAGCCATCTGAATACTTGAGGGAAATCTATTATTATAACAAAATTCCACCAAAGGTAGATGTTGATCCAAACCACCTTTGAAATCCATAGAGCAAGCTCTTAACATATCTTCTAGACTTTGAATTGTTCTCTCAGACTAAACGTCTCTCTGAGGATGGTAAGCGGTGTAGATAGTCAACTCTATATCCAGAGTATGCTGAAGAAATCGCCAAAAATTTGAGGTAAACCTCGGATCCTGATCAAGTATAATGGAAAGTGGTACTCCATGAAATCTTACTACTTCATTTACATATATCCTGGCAAGCTTTTCTAGAGAGAAATATTCTCTAATAGCAATGAAGTGTGCTGACTTCGTAAGACGATCAACTATAACCCATATAGAATTATTTACTTTGGATGTTTTAGGAAGTCCAGTGACAAAGTCCATAGTGATTTTTTTCCCATTCCTACTCTAGTATGGGTAATGGTTGTAACATCCACTTAGACTTATGTCTCTCTAATTTAACTTGATGACAAACCAATCATCGAGGGACATATTCAGAAAAATCTATTTTCATCCCATCCCACCAGAAGTATCCTTTCAGGTCCCTATACATCTTCGTGCTTCCAGGATGAATAGAGAATGAAGAACTATGAGCATTATCCAACAACTCCTTCATTAATTTTGGGATGGGAGGAACACAAACCCGATTCCTAAACAATATTATCCCATCACAATCAAGGTTGAATTCAGGATCATTTCTCAGCTACTTCTGTAACTCTACATCTTCTTTCTGTGCCTCTTTAATCTTCACATGTATAGATGGTTGAACATTCATTTGAGAATGATATGATGTTTCCCCTTCCATTAGAATTCCAAGATCCATTCTTTGTAAATCAATAAATATTGGATCTTTTGTGATCCTCATCATGGATATGCTAGCATGGTCTTGTCGACATAATGCATCTTCCACCTTGTTTTCATTCCCAGGGTGGTAATGAATTGAGCAGTAGTAATCCTTAATCAGCTCCAACCATCTTCTTTGGCACATATTGAGCTCCTTTTGGGTGAAAATATACTTTAAACATTTATCATCAGTATAAATGTCACACCTTTCACCATAAAGATAATGCCTCAAAATTTTTAATGCAAAGATTACCGCAGCTAACTCCAAATACTGAGTTGGGTAATTTTTCTCATGGATTTTCAATTGTCATGAGGCATAAGATATCACCATATCATTTTTCATGAGAACACACCCCAATACCTTCTTGGATGAATCACTATAGATCACAAACCATTCTCCACTACAAGGCAGTGTGAGTATAGGTGGATGGGATAACCTTCTTTGAAACTCATTGAAATTCTCTTCACACTCTTCCATCCAAACGAACATAACTCCATTTAGAGTCAACCTAGTGTGTGGATTAGATAATCTTGAAGACTCATTCACAAAACATCGATAATATCCATCCAAACCACAAAAACATCGGACCTCAGTTATTATTTTTGGTATCAAACATCTTTCAATAACCTCTGTTTTTGTTGGATCCACAGATATCCTCCCTTTTGAGATTATGTGACCCAAAAATGAAACCTTTTTAAGCCAAAAATCACAGTTGGTAAATTTGGCATAATGCTTCTCTTTTCTTTGGGTCATCAATATAATTCTCAAGTGATCGTCATGTTTTTACTTGCTCTTTGAAAAGACAAGAATATCGTCTATAAAGACTACCACAAACTGATCAATATAGTCTCTAAATACTTTATTCATCAGATCCATGAAGATATTAGGGGAATTAGTAATACCAAATGGAATCATTATAAATTCATAGTGCCCATACCTTGTACAAAAATCATTTTGTGGTATATCCTCCCTTTTGACCCTTAATTGAGGATACACTAAACAAAGATAAATCATGGAAAAGTATTGAGCTTCGTGTAGTTGGTCAAATAAGTCATCAATGCACATGAGATGATATTTATTCTTGATTGTGATCCTTTTAAGTTCTCGATAATCAATCCAGAGTCTCATTGATCCATCTTTCTTCTTAACCAATAGAATAGGTGCTCCCCAAGGTGATGCACTAGGGTGTGTGAATCCTTTATCAAGGTTTTCTTGGAGTTTCTTCGTCAATTCCGGCAACTCAATTGGGGCCATTCTATAAGGTTTCTTTGAAATGGGCATAGCACCCGGTATGAGTTCTATTGAAAACTCAACTTCACGATTTGGTGGTAGACCAGGAAATTCCTCCGAAAAGACATCATAAAACACCTATACTATGAATTTATTCTTAATCATGAGTTTCCCTCCAACCAATTGAGATAAATAAAATTCATTTAGTGGAATCACGACCCATAATATGGATGTAATTTCCACGGGAAGGTTATGTTCATCCTTGCATCGATAGATGATCATAGATTGATCTAGAATATGAAATGTGACTTCAATTATTTGGAAATTGATATGAGCTCCATATAAATAAAGCCAATCCATACCAAGAATCACATAAAATTCCACTATAGGAAGTATCACAAGATTTGTAGGAAGCACATTCACACAAACTTCAATCGGACAAGAATTATAAACTTTTGATGTGACTGTTGTGCCCTTAGGGGTTGTCACAGCTAACTCAACATCTAATTATTGAGGTAATATGGCGATACCCTTAGAAAATTCTTCATAAATAAAAGAGTGGGTGGATCCAGAATAAAATAAAACTTTTTGTACTTTAGAGTGGATGGTAAATGTACCTTTCACTACTTCATTATCATACTCCACATTGCTGATAGAAATTGCATGTGACTTTCCTTTGTCTTTGGCCTTATGAGTTTTTTGACGTCGATAATCGTCAAAAAACCTTGGATTAGGGCATTTATTGGCATAATTCCCCTTTTCCTTGCACTTGTAACATTGAAGTGTAAGAGTTTTACTCTGTCTATCCTTTTATTTGTTCGCATCACTAGATATCTTTTTCCCATCATTACAGCATTCAAATGCCCGATGACCTTCTTTTCCACATTTGAATCATTTACTTGTCCCATTAAGACAACTACCTCCATGTTTCTTTCCACACTTGGAGCATAAGGGAAACTCATCTTCTTTTCCGTGTGGTCTTTAGATTTCCCTTTGAATTCCATTTTCCTATTCTTATCCAATGAATATGACTTATGGGTTAGTCCAATCTGTATCTCAACCTTGAGAGCACATCAAACGATTTCATCGTAGCTATTGAAGTCCCTTATGGCTAACGCCCTTCGAAGAATTTGATTTAAGCCACTAAATAATCGATCCATCATACTCTTAGGTTGGATAATAATAACAGAATCATACCTTGAATGTCTTGTAAAATGTTCTTCCTATGTACCAATAGATTCATCATCCTTTTGCTTCAAATCAATAAACTCCATCTCCATCATTGTTCGAAGAATACGAGGGAAGTACTTATTAAAAAATATGTTCTTGAACTTTTCCCATTCCATGGACTCAATTTCATCTCTTGGCCTCGTATTCTTGATAAGATTCCACCATTGATCAGCTTCACCATCAAAATGATAAACTGCTAAGATGACTTTATCATGTTCAGAACATTGAAAAACTGAAAATAAATTTTCAGTAGTACTGTTCCATTATTCAGAATCTAATGAATCAGTAGACAAGCTGAATGTGGGTGGATGCTGCCTCATGAAGTATTCAACAGAGTGTTGCTCCTTCTGTTGCTCATTTGGAAGTCTTGCATGATTCATAGATTGAGAAAGTTGTGTGAGCATGGCTACAATATTTTTCATTCCAGCTCCCATAACATTTGGTTGTTCATGGGGATAATCATTTCATTTCCCATCGCATTCCGCATTAACATGGTTCCTTAGGGTTCCATCCATTAACTAAAACCAAGAAGAATAGTGTGAGAAACACTAATTATAATAGGAAAACCACATAATCAAGAATAAAATTTCACACTTAAGGCCTTATCATAGGTTGTTCATGGCCATTTCTAAAACACTAATATTTTTTTCTGTTCTTAGATATATCCTTAGGGTTCTTACTATGGCTTCCACATCCTAGTTTCCTAAGTTTGACTATACCTTTCCTCTGATACCAACTATAACGACCAACAAATTACATAAATTGTTATTACTTCAGAATTGAAGCATACTTATTACAACATATAACAAAACCATGTTAGGACCCTATAGGTATAGTGTCTTTAGAAACTGAGAAACATAAACAACTGGTTCATAAAGCATCTACATTGTCTCCCATTTATTTCATCATATCTAGAGTCGATTCTAGAATATCCTATATAATAACCTTCTTCCTGACCTGGGGAAAGAAAACATACAAAATGGTGAGCTGAAATTCTTAGTAAGGGTAAACAAAGGAAATATCATTTCATAAGAAGATAGCATTTTGAAAATCTTATCCTGCAAAAGAGATCATAATATCATAACATGGGATAAATCATAATAGTTAAATGTAATCCAAATAATCATAACATAAAACATGAACCTTTGTTCCATACACACATAATCATAGATAATCATTTCTTAGTAGTCAAGACTCATTTCCAAGACTATCTTGGTGTACAAAGTCCATTTCTGAACCCAGTTCACTCCTCATTTCAGTCCTGTTTCACTGAATCAAATTATCCTGTCATTCTAGCGATGTCTATCTCCTGAGATATAAATCTTTACCCAATGCATTGGAGGGAGATATAGGTCCTACCCATCTAATAATGAAACAATTATTATGTGGGCCACAAAATCATCAAAAATACATCATAGCGTAACCCATGTAATATTAAAATGGAATTCTTAAACATCGTGCCATCATAACATAATCAATATATTATTTATGGACTTCATAAAAATAATTCCATCATAACATAATCAAATCAATGTAAAAATTGGCATAAAAACAGAACCCTATATTATCTTATATTGAAAATAATTTTGATAAAACGCTTGAACTCCATTCTTGAGAAAAATATCCTTTCTACTTCAAAAACATTTTTCATTTCTTAATATGTCATACAATTTGAAACTAAAAGATGTTGATTAAAAATAAACATGAAAACATGTAAAGGAAGCATCATGGAAATAATGTTCTAAATTTCCGTTCAGGATGTATAATTTAAAAAAATATTCTTCTATTACTTTGGCCAGAAAATTCAAAAAGTACCTCGTACTAAAAACGACAATAGATTCCTTTCATTTCTTTTATTAAAAACTCACCAATGGGTAAAATTTTATTTAAAAAATTTTTGGTGGATGGAAATAATATTACATATTGAGGAAACATGGATGTGGATGATAAATATTCCCCAGTAAATTCTGAAGAATAAACAATGATGGACAAAAATGAGATTGTGAGATTTTCCCATACCTTAGGTCCGATTTTCATTGTGTGTGTCCGAACCTCCCGTATAATGATATAAATAATGTCATTGAATTATTCCAGAATCATACTAATTGTTATGATATCATATATTTTCATATTATTAGATTCTTTTTAGTAATATTTTATTGCTACTTGTTATTCAGGTGTTTATTTCTTTTTGTTCTTATGAATGTTTTGTCGAATAAATTATTATTCTTCTTTTTTAGGTTATAGATACCTCATTTCCAGAATGGTATTAGTGTAATATATATAATATTTATTCATTCATTTGATCTATATAATCATTATGCAATGAAGATCATGTAGAACGAGTCGCATCACATCGTGGAGACGGTAGGCCGTACGTACGCACGAGCGATGATATCGTTCCCATGATCATGGAATTGTATTGGAGTGTTTTTGTACTATTAATGAATCAATATAACTTTAAAATAATCATATATAGTTATTATTTACACCATTATACCCATAAAAGTATGTTGGTGGTGGAAAGCAGATTACACCACGGCGTGGAGACGATATTACGTACGTACGAACGCACCGTGATTTCATTTTCTGTAGGATGGAAAGAAGGTGAAATGTGGTTGTTTAATATTTATAATTACATATCAGTATACTAATGATACTTATGTTATTACTTCATAATGAAACAACTAAAGAAGATGATCTAGAAGAATAAATATATTTGAAATAATCGGTAACCGATATTACCTCTTCTTCAACACGCCTCTTTGAAAACTCCGCTTAGTGCAGTAAAATTGGTCTTTGAAGAAGCCCAAGACCTCTAGAATATTACCAGGGAAGTGGAGAAGAGAAATTGTCAGGGTTTGGATGATCTTGAAAACTCAATGTGGTGTGAGGAGGAGAGGGAGGAGGTTCCCTTTTATAATGGAGGAGAGGGGCACCTTAAGAAAAACGTAATGTATTGTTTTATAATAAAGTCATATTCGGTTTTTAATAGCTCAAATTTGATTTATTTCGTAGCTAAGGTTGGAATGGGTCGAAATACTCTCAACCAATGGGTTTTAGACAAGTTTTGATTACTATTTTAACCCTATCATTTAGATTTATCTTTAAGTTAAAAAATTTAATTTTACCATGTCTTCTTGTTTTCATACAATATATGGTTATTAAACTTAGTATAACAAGCCAAAATAACCCCAAGTGGTTCATTATTAATATATATATCCTTATATAATTATTTGGAAGAACATAAGATCTTTAGAAATAAAATAACAATTAATAATATAATATTTGTTTTAAAAACTATTTTATGTCAATTTTGACGCTATTTAGTAATTGATTTTTGTGAAAATCATAACAGCATGATTAGTTCAAAAAAAGTTAATTAAATCAATAATAACAATTAATAATAACCTAGAAAATTAGATTAATTCATAAAATGTCTAAAATTACATTTATTTGGGTATTTATAACACCAATTATGTTAATATTTCATTAATAAGGTAATTACTGGATCATCATTATGTCAAAAATAAATTAAAATATTTAATGTCTAAAAACTCTAAATAAAATACCATTAGGTAGAAAATATTTTTATCTTTCTAATGAATATTTATAATAGAACTTATCTTATTTATAACCCTTCATTAAATTTATTTGTCATTAGACTTTGATTTTAACTATTTCAATTCTTCTTTATAACAAATAATAATAAATGTCCAAATATTATCCAAGTGGACCTAAAGGGTAATATTTTATCACAAAGGATGTTTTTGGTCGAACTAAACTTATACAATAGAATTAAGACATGTATTAGGGTAATAATAATATGATTTTTACTCTTACTAACCCTATTTACTTTTAACCGTGGTAAAAAAAGTAAAAAGTTACAATTCACCAAAAATTATTTTTATCTTATTGAAACACATTTTACTCCTTGATATTAACCGTGTCTTTCGGATTTTCTAAATTACACTCATAGAAGCAGTAAAAATAAGTTTAATGTAAATTTTCAAATTCTCCTACGAGGTGGGTAAAAGACGGTGAAAAGTTCAATAAAAGTTTATTAGATCTAAAATCATTATAAAATGACTCCAATGAATTACATTGAACTTATATAGGTATTTTGTATCAATTTTTAAATAAAATAAATTTAAATGAAATAAATAATTATTTAAATAAAAATTCGGATTTTAAATAGCAACCAAGTGTTTTCAATATTCATCAAAAATTGAATGTTTTTAGAAAAATACAAAAATTTCACCCAAGGATAATTTTGATATTCTGAATCCAAAAAAGAATTCCATTTTGAAATATATGATTTATAAAATTTCAAAAAGTGGGTATTACTTTTCATAACGGCTATTTTATTTTATATTGTAATAGCATATCGTTGTTTAGTGAAACTAAGTATTGTGTACAACACACGCTATCGTGGAATGTCGCGTTTTCTTGTAAAGTAAGCCAAGCTATAATTGTGTGTAATGAAATATTGATTTCATGTTTTAAAAGACATAAAAAATATATATATACTTCTCATAAAATATTAGGGTGTTACAATGTTAAAAAATTATTTAAATGAATTTATTAATAATTTTATGTTTTTTAAAGAAAATTTAGCTTATCATTGATATAAATTCATTTCATAAATAGTGTAAATATAAATATGATAATTATAATATAAAATAAATAAGTTTATATCTATAAATATAATCACTCAGAAAAGAAAAACATGGATAAGTAATATGTGATTCATCGGTACGAATGTGGTTTATTCATGCATATGTTTTCTATATATTTGAGAAAATATTAAAACAAACTAGTTATTGATGATGAAAAATCATTTATCTATAAAATAAAAAAAATTAAAAAAATTTAGTTGATTTTTATAGTAAAATAAAATAAAAATATTATATTTAATAATTACATCAACCAAATTAATCGAAACATTATTTGATGAAACCCTTAACATACCACCTTCATGAAAAAATAAAAACATTCACCTAATATAGAACCATATTTTAGTAAGTAAAATATTATAAAAACATAAAAAACAAAAAAAAAATATGTATACTAGTTAGTTATTTTAGATTATCAATTACAGGTGTGATAAATTGTTATTATTTTAAACTAGTTTCATAATAATGGTGTTTTACAAAAACCAACATCTAAATACCATATGTTTTATATGATATAAGGTGGATAAATGTATAAGATAATATGTTTTATAATATTACAATTTAATTAAAATAGTGTTATTTTTCAATTATCATGGATGAAATTGCAAAAAATCATGTTTCCTACATTATCAACAACTGAATGGTAATATCTAAATTTATGAGATTAATATTCATTTTATTATTCCATTAACAAAAATAGAAGAATAATTTTTTTTAAATCATCATATGAAATAAATTATGTTTTCATATTCTTCAATTGAATATTTTTGTAACATTTTTTATATAGGTGGTTAAACTGAACCACATATGGACATACCATAACAAATTTATTATTGGTATATTTTTTTCTAAAATATCTTTATAATAGAAGTATAATAAAATAATTTTCTATATATTTTCATAATGAATCATAATCATGTTGTATTAGAAGATGAAGTGTCGGTTATTAATCTACAACATATATTGATAAAATATTTTTCACATGATAATTATTTTGTATAAGACAATTAATTTTATATAAATTTTGGATCGATTATATTATATATACTTTATCCAATATTTTTAAAAAGAAATTTTTTCACATCATAAAAATCTTATGCAACATTTAAATTCATCATGAAAACATCTATTAAACTAAATAATGTAAAAAACTCTTTCATTCATTTCGGTGGTACTAGACACATACACACATACAAACATTTTCCTTTTTATTATTAGAAAATGAAGGTTTTTTAAATTAATATTTCTTCATTAAAATAACATTTCACTATAATATTTTTAGTGTCTATATCCTTATAATAATGAAAAATAAATTTCCCTTAGAATATGTGTTATAATGAAATAGATATTAGAATGGTGTGGTTGGTAGTTTATACCTCATGATATAGATTATCTACATTACAAAAGAAACTAAACGGTTTAGGGATGATATTTTGATGAAAAAATCTACATAATGTGTCCTGGAATTTTTATGAGAGGAATGATAATATTTTAGAAAATTCTATGTGCATTGTGGAGTAGTAGAAATGTGTATTGGAATACCAGTCATTTTATGGAAAATTGTGAAATGTTTCTGAATAAACCAAACATTTTTAAAATGGGAAGTCACTACAATTAAATTAAAAAAATATAAAACAATTTATATAATAAGTGATAAGAATAATAAACAACCCAAAAACAAATTATAATGCAATTTTCATCCATGTGAGTTACCTTTCCTCTAAGTCAAACAATTTTTATAACATTTTATTTTTACTAAGGTAACTAGTTTTTAAAAATTTAATTTATCCTTTAAGTGTGAATAATAAAATGTCTCTTACAACACAACTTTTACAAAATGATTCAATATTCAAATATGAATAATTATGTTACATTCAAGATTTCATGAAATGATATTTTATATTTCTAAATGAATAATTTATAATTTTTTTGAAAATAATAAATATTATCTAAATGATAAAATATGGGTTCATTAATTAAAAATAAATAAATCCTATAAAAAAAATATAAAATTCAAATTTCGTCTTAGAAAATGATTTCTTGAATATCAATTTTATACATTTATACTAATAATGGGAAAAGACTTCTTCTTTGTATGATCAATAATATCACCAATTCACAAGAAAATAAATTCTTTTTATAAATATATAAAAGTCACTATCGACATATATTTTTAGAAGAAATATACAAATTATGTTTATTTATATAAATTAACATCAAAAAATTTATAAATTATATTTTTTTCAAAAATATAATAAATTGTCAGTACTGTATTCATAAAAATTGATTTTTATGTCATACCATTTTATTTGGAATAAATTAATATATAATTTTTTTATATTATATATTCAGTGAAGTAATATTGTGAAAATTATTCTATGTTAACTAATTTTCATGAGAAACCCTCCAATTTCTAGATATAATTTTTTAAGAGTATATGATATTAGAAAGAAAATGTTCGTTCACAATGTATAAGAAACATAACATATGATGGTTTATAAATATTTTATTATATGTTTATATAATAATATTTTATACCTAAATTACCAATTATGACCATTTCATAATTCCAAAGAATATGATATGCACTTGTTATAGTTTCATGTGGTGGTTTAACTATAAAATTTCACTTTAAATGTCTTTAGAAGCTTGATAATGTCCAATCCAAAATTAAAAAAACAATATTTTATTGAATTTTTATCTATATTAGTCAATGGTAATAACTAATATAGCTAACTCCCTTAGAATCTAAAAAAATGGTATTTATAAGCATGAATTTTATTTCCAGATTCCTTTTCTTCTAAAATTCATAATTGATTTAGTGACATGGTTACATCTACTTATACCTAATAAATAAATAGATATGATTCAACTATCATATGAAATTTTAAAAAATTAAATTTTAATTTATTATAGCCTTTAATAGTCTTTTATACATGCTATTTAATTTATTTACTATTTATGGAGAATATATCAGGAAATCTCAGACCATTGCAGTTTTCCAACACCATCCATGATGGGATAGGCTCTATGATTTTTCCATCTCTTTCCTAAGAGTGATAATCCAATATTTTGAAAATTAAATTCAGTTCAATATTCAAACCACACAATACCATGAGTAATTTGTTATGGTTGTCATTTATCTCTCTAATGTTCATTCACATCCATTACATTATCATTCAAATATATGATTTTTAATTATTATCATATATTGGTTTTTAAATGAGTCTTTATGATCTTGTATAAACCAAATTTACATTTCATTTCCGAGTATCATTTTTAATGAAGTGATGTGAATTTGAATAATCACACCCTATATTGAAATTATAGTGTACATGTATGTCTTCCTATTTTTTAGGTACATTATTTATATTAGAATATTTATATTTATACTAGATATGGGTATCATATATAGTATACCCTCAATGTGTGCATGGATTTGGTGAGTGTTTTGGAGTTCTAATAGACCTAAAAAATGGATACATTGTAGATTTAATTTGTTTTTTATGTTTCCATAGATGATACCTCTTCATTTCATCCATAAGGATATGTTTTTTCTATTTTTTATATAGTCTCTTTATACAATTTTAATGGTTTTATACAGAAAATATAATAATTCTAGGTCAGTATATTTCATATGTGTGATACATATATTAGTGAAATAATATTATATTTTATTAATTTGATTTATTGGTTTTTCGCTAGAAAAAAAATGATAATTGGTACAAAATTGCATGAACACAATGGTTCTTACCGAAAATTTATTAAGGCAATTGTTTGGTTTCTATCGTATTTTTATGGGAAAGGAATATCCCACCTAAATATATAAAATACCTAGAATTCTTCCCACCTATAGAGACATTGTGGTATACTAGAGGTTTTATAATGTCCTGTCATTATATCTATTAAATGATTGAGTATTTGTTGAAAAGAATTGATATGATATCCAACATGATATGTTTTAAATTTTAATGTTAAATAGATTTTTTCTATACATATATATAATCTAAATAAATTATTATGATTTATATCTGAATTATCATTGATTAAAATGGATATTACAAAAATTGTGAAATGGAATAAATTTTCTACGCTAATCAACAAAAAATGAGAAATTTCATTAGTGTAATTACATTTAATCATTCCGTGTTATCTAAGGGCCCAATAGAATAACTATAATTCAGATATCACATTTAAATAATTGTTATTTGAAATTTAAAAAATAAAATGTTAGTATTTAATATTCAGGAAATATTATGTAAATGAACACTTTCCTTAGAGGCCATAATCAATTTTTTTGAAAAAAATTCTTCAAGAGGTAGATACAGATGAATTAACCTTTTTATGTATTATATAATAGTTTAATTGTTTTGATACATTAATAATTTAATATATACAATAATTAATGGAAATAAACATCCAATTATTTGTAACAATATAGGGTATTATCACTATAAAGACATGGTAGTTAATAGATTATGAAAATTCATTTGTTGAAAAATATTCATCATATTAACGAAAACATTGAGTATATGCTCTTAAAATATATTTCAGTGTCTAAATACCATATTCCAAATTCATATAACCATATGAGTATTATATATTTATATTATTTTTTATTTTACCCCTATAATATATAAAATACACACATTAATAAAATATAAACTAGCTATTATTTTTTATATGATTCAAATGGAATCTCTATGTAACACAAAAACATCATGAATATATATTTCAGCGTATTTGGATAATCAGTTTATTATGTTTGTTAAAAAATTATATTTTATAATTATATTGAAAATTATATTCAAAATGATATCATACCATCCAATATCATTATATTATCAAACCATAATGACTATTTTCTCATGTTCTTATTTCTATATTGAAATTCAGAAAAGAACATCATGAAACAAATTATTTTATGTTATGTGACCTTAATTCATAAAGACACTTGGTATTGTGATATAAAATTATGAATCATAATCTATATACCTATCATATATAAGAAATATTATAATATTATTCTACATATGTAGCATAGTAATAGGGAAAATGAAAAAAATTGTTGATTTTATCAAAAATCAAACACTGTTATAAACTATATTTGATAGAATCAACAATATTAAAAAATAATCACAGTCAATAGTTTATGAGTAGATTTATTTTTCCACATTCCTAATTTATATCTAACTTCTTTATCATTTATAATATCATTTTATATTTTCTTTAATAATTATATTATTTTTCAATCAATATTGTCTCAATGTTATAATTTTTACCATGTAATACTCATCAATTGAATTTAAGATCCACCTTGAATCCCATAATTGATATAATGTGCTTTATTAATATATGATATACTAATAAACTATTTATGATCCCTTTTTCCATATAATTTTCTACAATGCATTATTTTTCCACTTAATAATATATGCATAGATATAATATTTCATAAAGTCCACCGATCAGGATTGATAATGATTATATTTCCAACAATTGATGAAATATGACTATCCGTTCTGATTAAAAGGGATATATTTTATGACAAATTATATTTGATTTATATGAATTACTAATAAAAATTGAATATCTAAAAATCTTAATACATGGGTTTTCTAATGAATCACCTGATTAAACAATTACACTAACTATTTTAATATATAGTATTATTCCCCATCACAACTAATTTTATTCCATGTAATTCTAGATCTATTAAAAATTATCCCTTTCTAATCTATCACATATATTTATAATTAGACTTGTCCAGTGCATCATTTAATATTAAAGGATGCAATATTCTTAGAATATAAACTTGTAAAATGTCGTGAATTCTTTAGTGAATTGATCCATGGTTATAGTTATCATAGAATCATAATTTCTAATAGAACAGCTAAATATTTATTTAAATAATATAATATAAAACTAACAAAAAATGGGAAACTGCAATTTAATAATTACATCCACATTTGAAAAGTGTATATATATATGTATCTTTTGTGAAATAAATTTTCATTTTATTTAAATTTAGTTATTATAAATATAAAATTTCTTGTATTCAGAATAATGCTTCATTTTACATAGTGTATTAACACATTTTTATGAATTTCACATAATTATATAATAAAGGTTTATTCATAATATTATTAAAAAATATAAACAGAAAAAATTATTGAAATAATTATTATAATTCTAAAAAATTCAATTTTAAAAAATGTTCTCAATTTTTAAAATTAAACAACATGATATAATTCATATATATTACAAATATTTTATATATAGTATCAATTTTGTAAATAAACATTAAAATTTTTTCAATATAAAAAATATTATGTAGACACTACAATAGTATATTCCATGTGATTAAATATTACTCATATTTTAAGGATGATATTTTTATATATCATAAAGACATATCTGATTTAATTGTAATAATTCTAGAAGTACATATCAGTAATAATTTTATAATCAATAAAAAAATTTCACCCCATACAAATGTAATTAAGTGAATTATTTTCCAATAAAATGTAATATAATTTAATTATTTAATTTTTTTATTTATTGTAGATTTATATGTAATGAATCAAAATATATTTTTAGAGTTTTATAAACATGATAATTAAAATATATAATTTTCATTTTTCATTATATAAAATATTTCATATCACTGTTGTTCTATAAATTTATATTGCATATGAAAATTTATTTGCCTAAAAATATGATTCATCATTATTTATAAATAAAAAGTATTTTCTTTCCATGTGTAAAAGTATTTTCAACATTAAAAATATTGTATTATAAATATTTTCATAATTTTTGATACACCATAATTTAAAAAATAAAATTCTTCCAATTATAATATATTATAACAAAATAATGATTAAAAATAACGTTTTAAAGAATTTTTATTTAGTTAAAAATAATAAAAATTTTATCAAAATAAAATAAATCATTAAACAATCATGTATATTATATGAACATATCATTAAGACAAAAATTATCATTTCCAGGAAATTTAAATGATGATGACTTCTGTGTTACGATATACATATACATATTATAATTGTGTTTTAATATAATTGAGTATCTACATTCTGAAGTCCAATTTTTTTATTTCTATTGGTATTCATATTTACTAATTTTAATTTCAAATTTATGTTTTTAAATTAGTGGAGAGATATAATTTTGAGTCCATCCTCAAAATTGATTTTTTGTGGATTGAACCCCTTGCAGAGTGTATTTTTGACATGCAAGAGAGGTTGGAGGGTGGATGGGAGTACCATATGGGATTCAAAAATATTTCTTGATAGATGGAATTTTTCCTTCATCCATATTTTATATAGTACCATACCACCAAAAATTAAATGGGTTGAGTAGTGTCTTGTGTAACAAAAAAGTATCAATTTTTATTCCATTCCACTTTATCAACTTGACATTGGGAGTCATAGTTTACTTATGAAGGGATGGTTGGTAAATTTAATATTATTCCCATTGGGGTTTTAAATGGGAAGGGGTATGATGGAGGATATTCAGTGAAGCCACCCATACCCTTGATCTTCATGAACCCATGTTAAGGGTATTTTTTATCATCCCAGAGTAGTGACCAAGTTACATTCCACCTTTCTATGATATCAGTCGGTCCCATATGTCCATATTTAAATTTTATATTTTATTTGGTTTTGTATTCAGTTTTGATTCAATAAGACCTAGGAGTAATCTTCCAAATATGATGGAATTTTCATTTTATCATGGAAGAGGACACCCCAAGAGGCCAATTTAATGTTATTACATGTCCTTAATTAATGTAATAATTTCACAGTTACTTTTCATGGTGGCTTCATTAAATTCCACCTAATTTAATTGGTAAATATGAATTTTTTATGTAATTGGATTATATTAGTGCAGGGGATCCTCATTAAACTTCTTGTGAGTTTCTGGTCATTGTCCAGACACGATGGAGTTTCTCTGAGTAAAATTTAAATTCTTCCCTATATTTATTTAATAATTTAATTAATTATATATGAAATTAGTATTATGTTTTTAATGTTTATATTGATTTATAGGTTGAGGAATCTATATGGGTTCATACTGGTCATGGGTCATACGTGTAAAAACCTCAATGATACAGTATAGAGACAAAATCATGTAAAAAATAGATAAAATTATCAAAAAACATGGTTGGTCCTTAATAAATACATCATGTTTTATTTCTTCTTTATAGTGGTTATGATGTGAATCCTTGTAATATTGGCCATTTCAATGATTTTTTATTAAAAAAATATTTAATTAGTAAATTAAATTGGTGTTCCTTGAATGGAATAAGTAAAATAGTCTTATTGGTATATGTGAATAGGTCTGTTAACATGGCTAGTGATAGAAAATGTCCTTACCATCAACTACCCTAAAATTTTTAGACCCCATGTGTCAGTTTTAATAAAATAAAATGAATTGATACATTGTTTTCAGTGCCTAGTGTTTGTTCCCTTGGACATTCTTCACTAATGAAGGAAATTACTGGTGTTAGTGGGCTCTTGCTGTTTTCTATATGATCATTTGGGTTTTTCCTAATTTATCGTTTTTGACCATGCACAAATAGAAGGGATTAATTCCATATCTTAATGAAGATTAAAATGATATATACACATGAGTCTTATATGTTATTTCTATTTTGTGACATTGTAAAGGACTATGGTGTCATCTTTGATACAGGTGATGAGATTAGGAATGACCAATAATATCAACCCCTAGTGGTGTCCCCTATTTATCAGGACATTGGGGACCCTAACTAGTAACCCAGGTTCATATTGACAGACATCAAGGTGTGTAGAGGTCATGCACAAGAACTCTGAAATTAATAGGTTGAACAACTCATTTTTTCATTAACATTTATAATGATTAAAAAAACTACATTGGGTTATTGTTTATATTAATTTAGAATGTTATATGCACTTTTGGAATTCTATTAATCATATATTTAAATAAAACCATGTAGATGACTCTATTTTTCATAATTCAAGCTGAAAATCATCTGTTTGGGAGCTGAGTGGTACTAATTTTGGGGTTTGTACATATTTGGATCTATGTTAATGATAAATAATTGGTTTAATACTTAGTTTTTTAAGATGGTTATTGATATTCCATTGATTTGTCAGTTTTTTATATCAACCATGGATTTGGACTTTATATGTTGAACTATTTTTTCGTTATTTCTAGAACATAAAGATGGTACTATTGTAAAGTCCATATATTTGTATCTCAGTGTTTTAGTTTCCATAAATATAGTGCTCGGATGATAGGATTATTGTATAAGGGGCCCTATATTCCCAAAAATATGGATGGAGACAACATATATTTAGATCCACATTATACATGGTAGGAATTTTCCCCATGACGTTTAGAAAGGCACATGAACACTGGACAATGCATGTTTAGTTGATCAGGGTGACATGCTAATGGTTTGGAAATTGTAATTTGTAAATTTATTTTTCATAGTATGTTACTTTGTCCTAATAATGTCACATTAATATACAACATAATTTTGGATATTTTTGGGGAATTATTTGACAGTTCCAACCTATTTTAAGTACCCACATCCTACTCTGAAGTCCCGTGAACATGGGCACCATAGAAAATAGTCACATTATTTCATGCACAAGTTCATAAGAGTCAGATGTTTTACATAGTGGGATATATCATGAATATAAATTTATAATAGAATGTGGTGTATCTTAATGGTTTAGTACAACATCTAATAGATTTAAATTAATTTAACATATATTAATATTTTATTACTGTGGTGCGAGATCATCTTAAAATAACTATACTATTTCAGAATAAAATATAATTATGGTTTAATATCACATTGGGTACCATACCACACATATATAAGGACACCGCATCCCTTATATTATCCACATAAAAAGATTAATATTTATAAAAAACCCCTTAATTTACCGTAAAACACAACCCTACCCAGGTTTTATAGTCAGTTTTATTATAATAAAACACTCCTAGAAAATCATTATGTAACATCCCAGGAAAATAATGAATATGAAATTTTCATATTTATTAATATTTTTAAATTAAATATTAATTTCACTTTAAAGGGGTTGCTATGTTCGATAGCGTTCCCGATACGCAACAATGGATTTCTTTGAAATCTTACGTTGCATATTAATAATATTATATTATTATTTTAAATGGGAGTTGACTCATAGCTGTTGTACTGGAGGGAATAAATAAAACTAACTACAATATTATAATACATGTTTGTTAAAAGTATTTACATTTATCCAATAAATGTTAGAGGCAAAAAATGTGAATGAATCTAATTTTAAGAATAATTTACATTAAAAGGCCGATTTACCGCCTTTTAATGGCGAACCCTCATTAAATATAAATATGGTCACTTTAATACATTTTATTTGACCAAATAAAATCTTTATTTAGAATGGGGACATCAAAATTTACTTTGTGTAATTTTTTGGAATTATTCTGATAAAGTTCATTTTCTAATGAATAGTGAAAATTATTATATTTTAATTCAAAACTGTGTTTTAATCTAATTTATTTTTATGGTTAGATTATATTTTTAATTGGTTTTAAATTGAAATTAAAATATATTTTTACCATTTAATCCAATATTGGTCATTGGAATAAATTTCACTTTGAAATTGGACATAAACAAGTATCAATCTTTTGATAGTTATTGTTTCTTAAAAACCCTCTATTTGTTTTGATAATGGGAATTTATTTTAAAATTAAGTAATGAAACTTCTATGTTTTCAATTTATAAAAAATAGGAATCATTTTTTAATTCAGAATATCAAGTAAATCTTAGGCTTAATTTTTGGTATTTTTCTGAAAAACATCAATTTTTGATGAATAGTGAAACAACTTAGTGGTAGTTAAAAAAACTGACATTTTCATTTAAATGAAATTTTTCCTCTACTGTGAATTAAATTTTAAAAATCATACAGAAATGGTTGTAATCACGATGTAAAATGTGATTCATGAAGAAGAAAATAATTTTTGGTAAATAGTAACTTTTGAATTTTATTTACCGTGGTTAAAGGTAAATAAGGTAATTTAGGTTAAATGAATATTATAATAATTTAAAATTACCTAAACACTTGTAAAAACCTTAATTTTTGAGTCATTAAAAACCATGGGCATCTTTGGGCTGATTTTTGGACCCCACTGAGCCACATGTGAGTGAAAATGACAATCTAGATTAACTAATTTAATGTGAAGACAAAATTGACATTAACAAAAATCTTTTAGTAATTAAATTTTATATACTATTATATAAGTCCTATATTTTAATAAAAATATTCTTTGACAAGATAAATAGATATAATACATCATGGTTTTGTTTTTTAATTTTTAGACATCAAATAAATTAAATTATTTATGACACAATAATGATGCAGTATTTACCTCATTAATAAATGATTTAAATAAATAAGATTATAATGATTAAATTATTATCCAAAACATGTCCAATTCTGATTGGATGAATTTATTTCGAATATGAGTCATCTTATCTTCGTTGTTAATTATTTTTGGACTATTATAAACTGAATATCATTATATTATAAAATAATATTTTCACACTTTCCAAAAGAGCCCCTCCTCTCCCTTATATAAGGAGACCACTTCTATCCAATTACCCACACCTATAAATCCATTTTTATCGTCCAAAATATGCCCAATTAAACTCCATACATCCCTCTCCTCATCCTAGAAGCCTTACCTTAGGCAGAAGGCACTTCAAGAAGTTGTTTGGTTCAAAACAAAGAGAGTTTCCCAAATTAAAGGTAACAATTTCTCTTAAATTGTTTTCATTTATTTTACATCTCCAACACCAAAACCATTTTTATTTCCATTATTTTGTTACAAAATAAGTATCCTAAATTAACTAGGATGGTTTTATGAAATTTATTCTAACTACACTTACACACAACTCTATCTAATGGATGATGAACATAATGTTTCTGTGGGTGGAAAACTAACGCCTCACAAAATGATGATTGCTCAATTACATCTTACCGCCTATCATGGGGGCCATAATGATGGAAATGTATTTATATATGATATATATTTTGTTTATTATTTCCTTATTCTTATGTACTTCCCAATTATATCAATCCTTTATGGTTTCCATGGTGGGTAAATACGATAATATCATTTGAGGAAGTGCGGACAACCGCCCCCTTAAAGTGATGTGACTCTTTAATGCCTTATGTGGGATGTATAATTGATAGAGTAAATGATATTATATACTGGAATTATAATATAACTATTTATAATTATGATTTTATTACATTAAAATAAGAATTACAAATGAAAGTAGCGTTCGTACGTACGTACGACTTACCGTCTCTATGAATGATGCATTTCATTTCATACCTCCCAATGTTATGTACTATTATAAATACATGTATATACTGAATATATATGATATATATGATATTTAAATCATGAATATCAATTTTTATATAATATACTATTGACCACATGGACAACTTGTAAATATAAGATGTTTATTTATGACTCAAGTACCAAATATCGACAAAATTAACATTATTAAATTAAATGATTACATAATATTTGTAACATAGTTATAAGTTATATAAAAGGAATAATAAATATGAAAAAGGTTCTTAATAAAGTAGAAATTAAATTTAGTTTACTATTCAGGAGATTATAGAATGATCGAGTCAAGTCGGAAGCGAGGTAAGGGATCCGACATCTCTCTATCTTTTCATGTACTCTCTTTTATGTCATTTCTTTTATGCTCTATATTCTTATGATGGAGGATGTTGTTTTATATTCACCATACTATAATTTGTATTTTCATATGATTAGAGATGCCCTATTACTCTCATCAATTAATTTTAATAATTTTTAAGTGGCGTGGTTATTCTGCCAAATTTTTGTAAGGGATTTCATATCTCACTATTAATTCTGTAAGATTTCTATAGTTGACCACTTATTTATTTCATGTGGTGTATTGTGAACCATCTTTTGATGTATATTATCATGATGATTTTTAAATTCATGATATTATGTGATTAATTTGATGGTTATTAACTTTTGATCAAATTACTCAGTTGAATACAATATAGTAAAGGGTTTCATCTCACTTTTATTCCTGTGAGATTCATGCTATATTTTCCTCTATTTCCTTTTGTGTGGTGTATGTACTGACCAGGATTCTACTTTTTATGTTACACACTTTCATTTATGGGTATTACCATTTACATTGTATGGTCCTTTTTTCATGTGTGGTATGTTTTTTAACTTACTAAATCGGTAAGGGAACCTTTCAACCTCCTCTCTTTATAAAAGAATTATTTTTGTTATGTCATTTAATTTAAATTTTATTATGTTGGGATATTTTGTTCTATATCCTTATTGATGTAAAATTTATATCCAAGTGATGAGATTCCCATTTTTATCTCATCAACACATTTTATAAATTTTAAAGTGACGCCGTTAGGCTGTCGAATTTTAACAACGGAACCTCTTAACCTAATTTCAATTCATTGGGTTCAACTTGTACTTCATGAATATGTCATCCCATGAATATGTGTGAATGACCTTGGATTGTTCTAAACTTAATATCCACATATATTGGTTGTATTTATATTTTTCACACATAATTATGTGATTGATTTATCCTAAATTTAAGGATACCATCTTTATAAGGGATTTCATCTCAATTTACATTTCCACAGAGACTTCATTATTGTTATACACCAATTCACTCTTATGTGGTGTATATACAATACTTTGACATATTATATCATGAATATATTTATTCTCGTGATATTATAAAGTTCTGGTTAAAAGTTATTCATCAATGATTTGTATTCAATCGTCTCTCTTTTTGTTAGAAAAACACTTTAACTAAAATATCATTTTAAATGTTTTAAAGATTTAATATTATAAATATTTCTCATAAATGTACATGTTTTAAAAATGGATTTTAGGATTTATTTATATGAAAATTAATGTTTTAAAATGATAATTCATTTAAAAGCTTCAATGTTGTATGGGACACATTGATTCAAAAATATCTTTTTAAATGGTTTGTGAAAATTGATTGATTATTTCAATATCTGAAATTACTTCTTGTGATTCAAAAAGAAATATTATTAGAGAAATGTTTATATTTTCAATATTTTATGTTATATGATGGTACTTGGACATTTGACTGGTTGTTATGTGATATGCCATATGACGGGTGGTGTCGTGAATACTAGGAAGGGTGGTTATGTTATAACCTCCAATACATTGGTTATGGAAGTCAGCCGTATGTCTATTCCATTTAGTGATATGTGTGGAAGTCTACCATATGGTTATTCCATTTAATTATTTTTATGTCCTAAGTTACCTTTATAAGTTATGTGTTCTTTATATGGGTATTATAGTAATCTTTTGGTTATAAAAGGGTAAGTAATTATCTTTTGTTCAGTGAAGAGTATTTACTACTTCATAATGATAAAAAGTATTACTTATGTTAAAGTATTCATCGTTTTCTTGTTGTTTTGAAAAACTAATAGATTTACTTCTTTGGGTATCCCTTATTGAGGTTTTTATGCTTATCCTAAGTTTTTATTGAAATTTTTTTCACAGGACATAATGTGGAATAGGTTCAATGATCGGATCAAGGAAAATTCATGTTGTCTTAAACATAGAACTAGACATGACTTTTTTTTTCAGGAGTTCATGTTTTGTAAAATATTTGATACTGGGTAGAAGTGTCTACATTGAAATCTTTTGAAATGTAATAGTTATGGCCTAACACTCTAAAACTCTAAACCTGAATAGATCCTCAATGTGAATTATTCATTTAATTCAAGATTATGTAATGTTTTAAGGCTGGGTCGTTATAGGTGGTATCAATGGTCAGTTTAGAAAACATTAGGGATTAGGAATTTTCGTTATACATATGGTTAGTCACTATCTATTATATCAGTTAAATCCTTGTTTTATAACATTTTCATATCACGGAAAGTCAGTTACATATGGAAGGAGGAGGATCTCAAATGACATTCCTATCACTTCCAGATGACATGCTTGCAATAATTATTATAAAGTCATGTTCAGGTGATTGTGAAACTTTTTATAGCATACAACTCACTTTCAAGCAGTTGTTTGAGATATAAAACACCTCCACTATACCTCGCTATCATCGTTGTTCAGGGGTTTTATTTAGAAAAATCCTATTTTCACAATATTCTCGTTTTTTTAAGAAAGGTAAATATTATGAAGGCATTTTCAAATATTTTACCTTATCACAAGATTTTGAAGAATATTATGATTTTAAAAAAGGTGCTGAAGAAGGAGACCCTTGTGCAACCTATTTATATTTGATTTTATAATATAGTCTCTCAGGACATACTTATGGTATTTTAAATGGACTATTAATTGAAAGTTCTAACTCAAATTCGGTTCGACTATTTTATAGAAATCATGTTTTATCATATGTTTTGAAATTATATTTCATACATGATTATTTCCAAAAACTGTGTTTATGTGAAAACCCATATGGCCCATGTTGTACAAGGTGTATTTGGATGGAGGAAGCAAATGATTTTGAAGGATCTCTAAATCATTGTTGTGATGTATGGACCTTCTACCCACATGAATAAGATGAAGATGAAACAGAATGGACACCATGATCAAGGTATGATGTTATTCATTTTGGGGATTGTTTTATTTTATCATATGGTGGTGAAATAATACTTCTAGAATTAAGATTTTGAGATCATAATGAATTTGGAAGAAAATGATCGGTGTAAGGAAACCATTGAGGATACAACATGTTAGGGTTATTTTTGAGTTTTATAAAAAGGACAAATAGTAGGATGGGTGACAAGCCGTAACATCCGGAAATGCTGTAGGAATCGAACCCATAACTGAACGACGACAAGGGCACATCGCCTACCACTAGCCTACTTGAAGTCCCTGGTTAGTATGACTTATTATTTTAGTAAAATGTTTTTATGGAAGAAGAATAATTTGTTTTTTTAACATATGTTTTATCAAATGGATATACTTAGTATTGAAAAATGATCTAGTGATTAAGTGATAAAAGGTTGTTGTGGAAGACGTTCTCTCTTTTGAGGAAACACTATATTCCTAAGGAAGATCGAATACTATGGGATTTCAATTGTGGAATAATGGTTAAAGTTTTAGTTTGAAAGAATCTATATTTTTATTATGGACACATAATGATTTGATTTATTTATTAAAATGATTAACCTATCAAGGATAATATATGATTAGGTTAATTACTTTTCAATATGATACTTTATGAGTTACTGGTGTTACTTAGAGATAAATGATAAGATATATCTTGGAAGTCTATGTAATTAAATCCTTATGAGATTTAGGTTACAATAAAAGTTTTCATTACTTTTGAAGAATTTTAGGGACAATTGTTTATTGAATGGTCTTTGTTGAACATTGGGTTTTGTTAAGGCAAATTTTGGAGATTAAGAGTAGTTTCACTTTATGTAAAAGTTTAACCTTTTTGAGGATTATCTAATCTTGTACGAATCATTTTGGTTTTAGTTAATATCTAAAGACAAGGAAATATATAGGTAATCCTTTTTGAATTATTTTATTCTCTCGAAGTTGATTATAAGACTTTTAATGTAAAAAAGTCATCATGAATACTCAACATATAGAGGAAATATGAGTTTGTGTTAGAAATCTAGTGAAGGATAATAGTCTAAATTAAAAGTAATTGTGTTTCCTTATGTTTTTAGTTAATCTCATAAATAAATTCCTCAATGAAAAGTTACTTAAAAAAACTTATCTCTTAACATTTACTACTAGGAAATCAAAACTGTTTAACCCATCAAAAGTTTGAGATTTTCTGGTGGTTAACATTCTCCTAAACATGTTTTCTATCACTCACCATCAAAACATCATAGTTTGTTTTCTCCTTCGTATCCTTGTTTTCCTGGAATCCTAGTATCTATTATCTAGGGGAACCTTTTTACTTTTCTTCCTTTATTTTAATGTGATAGTTTTATTGACTCTTTTTTCAATGTGGGGCTTTCGAGGAAGTTCTCGAGCCAAATTTATGAAATTTTGGGGACGTATTTCCCAAAAGGGGGCAATGATGTAACATCGTAGAAAAATAAAGAATATGAAATTTTCAAATTTATTAATATTTTTGAAATAAATAATAATTTTACTTTAAAGGGGTCTCAATGTTCGATAGCGTACCTGATACGCAACAATGGATTTCTTTGAAATCTTACGTTGCACACTAATAATATAATATTATTATTTTAAATGGTAGTTGACTCTTAGCTATTTTATTGGATGGAATGAATAAAACTAACAATAATATGATTATACATGTTTGTTAAATGTATTTACATTTATCCAATTAACGTTAGAGGCTAAAAATGTTAATGATACTAATTTTAAGCATAATTTACATTAAAAGGCCGATTTACCGCCTTTTAATGGAGAACCCTCATTAAATATAATTTTGGTCACTTTAATAAATTCTATTTTACCAAATAAAATCTTTCGTTAGAATGGGGACATCAAAATTTACTTTGTGTAAATTTTTTGGGATTTTTCTGATAAAGTTCATTTTTCAATGAATAGTGAAAAATATTGTATTTTAATTCAAAACTATGTTTTAATATAATTTATTTATATGCATATATAATCTTTTTAATTGGTTTTAAAGTTAAATTAAAATATATTTTAACCATTTAATACAATTTTGGTCATTGGAATAAATTTCATTCTGAAATTAGACATAAACATGTATCAATCTTTTGATAGTTATTATTTCTTAAAAACAAACTATTTGTTTTGATGACGGGAATTAATTTTAAAATTAATTAATTCCACTTCTATGTTTTGAATTTTTAAAAATAGAAATCATTTTTAATTCATAATATCATGTATATCTTAGGCTGAATTTTTGGGTTTTTCTAAAAAATATAAATTTTTTATGAATTGTGAAACCACTTAGTGGAAGTTAAAAAAACTAACTCTTTCATTTAAATGAAATTTTACCACTTCTGTGAATTGAATTTAAAAAACCCAACAGACATGGTTGTTATCAAGAAGTAAAATGTGGTTCATTGAGATGAAAATAATTTTTGGTGAATAGTAACCTCTGAATTTATTTTACTGCGGTTAAAGGTAAATAGGGTAATTCAAGGTAAAAATAATATTATAATAATTCAAAATTCCCTTAACACTTCTCCAAACCCTATTGGTTGAGTCATTAATGATAATGGGCATATTTGGGTCGATTTTGGGACCCCATTGAGCCACTTGGGAGTGCAAATGACAATCTAGATTAATTAATTTAATGTTCAGACGAAATTGACATTAACAAAAATATTTTTGTAGTTAATTTTTATATGGTGTTATATAAGTCCTATTTTCGACTAAAAATATTATTTGTAAAGATAAAAATATATACTACATCATGGTATTTTTTATATTATTTTTAGACATCAAATAAATTAAATTATTTATGACTCAATAATGATACAGTATTTACCTAATTAATAAATGATTTAAATAAATAAGATTATAATGATTACATTTTTATCCAAAACATGTCCAAATTCTGATTGTATGATTTTATTTAGAATATTAGTCATCTTATATTAGACCTTAATTATTTTTGGACCATTAGAAACCAAATATCATTATATTATAATATAATATTTTCAAACTTTCCTAAAGAGCCCCTCCTCTCCCTTATATCAGAAGACCACTTATAACCAATTCCTCACACCTCTCAAGCCATTTGGCTCGTCCAAACTCTGCCCAATTATATTACCTACATCCTTCTCCTCCTCCGAGAATCCTTACCTTAGGCAGACGACACTTCAAGAAGTCCTTTGATTCAAACCAAAGATAGTTACCCAAATTAAAGGTAACAGTTTCTCTTAAATTGTTTTCTTTTATTTTACTTCTCCAAACCCTAAATCCTTTTTATTTCCTTTATTTTGTAACAACACCAGTATCCTAAATATACTAGTATGTTGTTATGATATGTATTCTAACTACACATACACACAACTCCCTCTAATGGATGAAGAACAAAATGTTTCTGTGGGTGGAAAACTAAGGCCTCACAAAACGATGATTGTTCAATTACATATTACCACCTCTCATGGTGGAAATTATGAAGGAATAGTATTTATATATGATATATATTATGTTTACTAATTCTTTATTCTTCTTTAATTCCCAATTATATCAAGACATTATGGTTTCCATAGTGGGTAAATACGATAATCTAATTTGAAGAAGTGTGGACTACCACCCCCTTAAAGTGATGTGACTCGTTAATGCCTTATGTGGGATGTATAAAGGATATAGTTAATGATATTATACAGTGGAATTATAATATAACTATGTAATATTATGTTTTAATTCCATTAAAATAAGAAATAGAAATAAAATTAGTGTTCAAGCATATGTACGCCTTACCGTCTCTAGGAATGGTGTATTTCATTTCTTATCTCCAATTGTTATGTACTATTACAAATACATGTATATAATGAATATATATGATATATATTATATTTAAATCATGAATATCATTCTGGATATAATGGAAAATTGACCACATGGACAACTTTTAAATATAAGGTGTTCATTTTTGACTCAAGTACCAAATATCGACAAAATTGACGTTATTAACTTAAATGATTACATAATGTTTATAACATGGTAATAAATTAAATAAAAGTAATAATAAACCGGAAATAGGTTCTTAATAAATTTGTAATTATCTTCAATTTATTATTCAGGAGATTAAAGAATGATCGAGTCAAGTCGAACGCAAGGTAAGGTATCTGACCTCTCTCTTTCTTTTCAAGTACTCTCTTTTATGTCATTTCTTTTATGCTCCACGAACTTATGTTGGAGGATTTTATTTTATATTCACCATAATGTAATTTGTATTTTCATATGATTATAGAGCCCCTTTTACTCTCATCAATTCATTTTAAGAATTTTTATGTGGCGTCGTTAGGCTGCAGAATTTTTGTAAGGGATTTCATATGTCACTATTAATACTGTGAGATTTCAATTGTTCGCCACTTATTTATTGCATGTGGAGTATTGTGTACTGCCTATTGATGTATATTATCATTATTATCTTTAAATTCACGGTATTCTGTGATTTATTATATTTTTATTAACTATTGATCATATTACTCAGTTGAATACAGTAAGGTAAAGGGTTTCATCTCACCTTTATTCCCGTGAGATTCATGCTATATTTTCCACTATTTCACTTTGTGTGGTGTATGTACTATCCATGATTCTACTCTTTTTATAATACAAATTCAATTATGGGTACTTAAATCTACATTTTATGGTACCCCGTTAATGTGGCATATGTTTTGTATGTTACCAAATCGGTAAGGGAACCTTTCACCCTCCTCTCTTTATAATAGACTTCTTTTTGTTATGTATTTCAATTTAGATCTTATTATGTTGGGATATGTTCTTATATATCCTTATTGATGTAAAATTTATATCAAAGTGATGAGATTCCCATTTTTATCACATAAACTCATTTTATGAATTTTAATGTGACACCGTTAGGCTGTCGAATTTTAACAAGGGAACCTCTTAACCCAAGTTCAATTCTTTGGGTTCAACTTGTACTTCTTGAATATGTCGTTCTACGAATATGTGTGAATGACCTCTGATTGTTTTACACATAATATCCGCATATATTGGGTGTATTTATATTTTTCACACATAATGATGTGATTGATATATCCTTAATTTAAGGATACCATCTTTATAAGGGATTTCATCTCAGTTTACGTTTCCACTGAGACTTCACTGTTGTTATACAATAATTTACTCTTATGTGGTGTATATACTGTCCATTGAGATATTATATCATGAATCCTTTTATTATCAAGATATTATAATGTTCTGATTAAAATTTATTCCTCAATGATTTGTATTCAAGCGTCTCTCTTTTTGTTAAAAATAATTTATAACTAAAATATCATTTTAAATGTTTTAAAGATTTATTCTTCTAAATATTTCTCATTAATTTCCATGTTTTCAAAATGTGTTTTATGATTTATTTATATGTACATTAATGTTTTCAAATGATAATTAATTTGAAAGCATCAAATTGGTATGGGACACATTGATTCAAAAATCTCTTTTTAAATGGTTTATGAAAATGGATTGATTATTTCAATATCTTGAAATTAATTCTTGTGATTGAAAAAGAAATATTATTAGAGCAATGCATACATTTGCAATCATTTATTTTTTGTGATGGTACTTTTGACATTTTATTGGTGGTTACATGATAAACCATATGATGGGTGGTGCCGTGATTACCAAGATGAGTGGTTACGTTATAACCTCCAATGCATTGGGTATGGAAGTGGGCCGTATGGCTATTCAATTTAGTGATATGTGTGGATGTAGACCGTATGGTTATTCCATTTAAGTATGTTTATGTCCAATGTTACCTTTAGAAGTTATGTATTATTTATACGGGTTTTATGGTAATATTTTGTTTACAAAAGGGTAATTAATGATCTCTTATTCAGTAAAGAGTATTTACTACATCACAAAGATGAAAAGTATTACTTATGTTAAAGTATTCATGGTTTACTTGTTGTATTGAAAAACTAACTGTTTTTCTTATTTGTGTATCCCATACTGAGCTTTTTATGCTCATACCAAGTTTTTTTTGAAATGTTTTTCACATGAAATAATGTGGAATAGATTCAAGGATGGTATCAAGGAAAATTCATGCTCTCTTAAACATAGAACTAGACATGACTTTTTTTCAAGAGATCATGTTTTGTAAAAAATAGATATTGGGGAGAAGTGTCTACATTGAACTATTTTGAAATGTAATAGTAATGGACTAACTCTCTAAAACTCTAAAACTGAAAAGATCCTCAATTTGAATTATTAATTTAATTCAAGATTATGCAATGTTTTAAGCCCGAGTCCTTATAGTTGGTATCAAAGGTTGGTTTAGACAAATTTAGGGATTAGGGATTTTCATTAGACATATGGTTAGTCCCTATCTATTATTTCAGTTAAATCTTTGTTTTATAACTTTTTTTGATCAAGGAAAGTCAGTTAAAAATGGAAGGAGGAGGATCTCAAATGACATTCATATCTCTTCCTGAGGACATGCTTGCAATAATTATTGAAAATTCATGTTCAGATGAGTGTGAAACTTTTTATGGCATACTACTCACTTGAAATAAGTTTTTTGAGAAATCAAATACCTCCACTATACCTCGTTATCATCATGGGTCATGGGTTGTATTTAGAAAAGTCCTATTTTTACAATATTATCATTTTTTCAAGAAAGGTAAATATTATCAGGGCATTTTCAAATATTTTACCCTATCAGAAGATTTTGAAGAATATTATGATTTTAAAAAAGGTGCTGAAGAAGGAGACCCTTATGCAACCTATTTATATTTCATATTAAAATATAGTCTCTCAGCACATACTTATGGTATTTTAAAAAGACTGTTAATTTAATGGTTCACCTCAAATTCGGTTTGACTATTTTATAGAAATCGTGTTTAATTATATGTTTTGAAATTATAGGTCATACATGATTATTTTCTAAAACTGTTTTCCTATGAACACCCATATGACCCATGTTTTACAAGGTGTATTTGGATGGAGGAAGCAATTGATTTTGAAGGATCTCTAAATCATTGTTTCAATGCATCGACATTCTACCTATATGAACAAGATGACGATGAAACCGAATGGACACCACGATCAAGGTATGATGTTCTTAATTTTGGGGATTGTTTTATTTTATTTTATGGTGGGGAAATAAGACTTCAAGAATTAAGATGTTGAGATCATAATGAATTTGGATGAAAATGAGAGGTATAAGGAAACCATTGAGGATAAAACATGTTAGGGTTATTTTTGAGTTTTATAAAAAGGGAAACCCGTTGGATGGGTGACAACCTTTCACATCCGGCAAGGCTGCAAGAATTAAACCCACAACCAAAGTGCGACAAGGGCGCATCGCCTACCACTAGCCTACTTGAAGTCCCTGGTTAGTATGAATTATTATTTTAGTAAAATGTTTTTATGGAATAAGATTAAGTTGATTTTTGGAATGTATGTTTTATCAAATTGATATACTTAGTATTGAAAAATGATTTAGTGATTAAGTGATAAAAGGTTGTTGTGGAAGACGTTCTCTCTTTTGAGGAAACACTATATTCCTATGGAAGATAGAATACTATGGGATTTCAATTGTGCAATAATGGGTGAAATTTTAGTTTTTAAGAATCTATGTTTTTATTATGTATACATACTGATTTGATTTATTTATGAAAATGATTAACCTATCATGGAGAATATGTGATTAGGTTAATTACCATTCAATATGAGACTTTATGAGTAACTGGTGTGAAGTGCACTGTGTTACATTTGTTGTCAATGAGGTATTTTGTTGTCAAGGAATGAATGGATGGATGTCAAGGAGGTTCAATATGTGAATGACAAAGGATGTGATGGTGTTGGTGAGGAAAGGAGAATGGCCATGGTACTAAGATGCATGTCACTTAGGAGATTCACTAAGTGACATAGGATGATGTGGTTGAAACATTCTCTATGAATATCAGACGATTGTAGAACTGTTCTTAATGTTCCAATACTTGTATCAAGGTTATACTAAGTGACAACACTTGAATAATGATGATGGAGCATCATTACATCTGACGATTGCTGAGATGCTCTTTCAGTTCTAAGAACTTGTATCAACTGGATACAAAGTCACAACACTGATAGAAGACCATGCATTGTATTGACAATGCATGAGGAGTTAGAAGATGATCCATCCACAAGTTCTAAGTGGATGATGTGGTTTAATGAAGTCCATGCACTATCACTGAGTGCATGTGAATTAGAAGATGATCCAACTTAATCTCTGATTGGATCAATGAAGAACATTGAAGAGTTATTTGATTCAGGAGCTTCGGTTGAAGATGAACCTTCGGGAATTTCACTCCTAAGTGAAGATTAAATGTTTAAAAGGAATGGAGGAATTCTTAAGAAGAGGAGAAGAGAAGAATGGAGAAGAGGAAAGAATGGCTTGAATGACACCTGGCATTTGGCTTATACTCATAGGAGAACTTTGTATTTGACAAAGTCCTTATTCATGCCTTTGCCAAAAAGTATGGCCAGCCAAGGCACCTTGAGGGTTCAACCCCAAGGCATGGGTGCTATAGGGCACCACGCCCATGGGGGAACCCGTGGGGCGAGCCAGGGCTGCAGGGCGCACCCAAGACACCGCATGGGCGCCCGGGGCACGCCCGAAGGAGCGCGGCAGGGGCGTAGGAGCGCCCCCCAAGAGTGTCAGCGTGCATAGAGGGCGCATAGCGCGCGCCCGAGTGGAAGGGGTGGGTGCAAGAGCACGCCTGCAAGAAGAACTCGGTGCGGGGCGACACCGAAAGGGTTGGAAGTTCAATCGAGGGGTTGCGGTAGGAGCTGGGTGATAAACCACAGAAAAACAGGGAGCCATTTTGATGTGGGACGCGGAAAAATCTCCAGGAGCGGATCCTGGCCGCTCGATTGATCGCGCGCCAGATCTCAGCCGCACATCTAATCCGCCGCGGCCCATTCTGATCGCGTCCGTCCAAAGAGCTGATCCGATGGATCCGAGGCGTCTCCTTCCTCAAGCTCAGCCGAGGCTTCCCCGTGTGCCGCCGTCGAACCAGAGGCCACCCGCACGCCGGATTTCGAGTTCCCGGCCACCTCTGAAGGAGATAAAGTGTCCATTGGGTTCTTCTCGACGTAACGAACACATGCATGCATTAAAAGTTGCATGCATGCAACGAAATAAAGATTTCGAACAAGGCCGAGGCAAAACGAAGTTGCCGAGGCCATGTAGTGTTCGTGTTTTGCATGGGATGGCCAAAACAGAGGTCGTTCATGAGTTCTAAATCGCATGCACAAGGAGGAATGAAAGAGGAAGATAAATCCGCGTGAAACAGCGATGGAAAACAAGATTTGGAGAAAATCTTGAAGATCTGAAATCTTCGCTGATTCGAGATTTATCACGCGGATGGACAGAGGCATCCCTCTGCATATATATGGAGAGCTCGAGGCTCTCATTGAGTTTGCTGATCTATTGAAAACTCGAAGTCCCGTGAGTGCCGTATGTGCCTCGTGAAGTTTTGAAGCCACCGCGCAAATACCACTTGCGTGGTTGAGTCCCTTGCGCGCTACCTCTTTGCGCGACAAGAAGAAGAAGAAGGAGGAGATCCCTGCGCGCCTTCCCTTTGCGCGACAAGAAGTACCCTGGGCAGTAGCACTTGTGCGCCCCGTGGTTGAGGTGCCTTGCACCCGAGGCCTTGCACGACTCTTATGCCTTGTGCACCCAAGTGCTTGCGCGGCAGAAGAGAAGTTGGCCGCGGCTCAAGCATACCCTTGCGCGCCTCCTTCGAGATCAAGTGAAGAAGACCACCTACGGATAGTGGGTGTGTGCCAAGTGGAGAAGAGGACCCGAGGCTTTCATGCCTTGTGTGTGCACCAAGTGAAGACACATTTTGTGTGTGTAAAATTGAAGAACAACCTAAGGGTTATGGGTGTGCAACAAGAAGTGGGAAGAGGCCCAAGTCAAGTGTGTGCAAATCAAAGAACAAAGTTGTGTGTGCAAAACAACAAAGTGAAGTGGCCGACCCTATGTGTGTGCTCTAAGTGGAGTGGACACACTTAGAAGAAGAAGAAGACTCACACAAAGTATAACACACATTTAAGTGTGTAAACACATTGAACAAAGTGTGAAGTTCAAGTGAGAAGGTGTGTGCTATAGTTGACTACACCCTTTGAAGGTTTATTGCACCAAGAAGAACAACAGGGGAGTGCATGCTTGCATGCATGCACATGCACACGTGAACAAGTCTGAATTATCTTGTGTGCAATCTGAGTTGTCCAAGACCAGGAGTTCTTGAAGATTTGAGAAGCCATGCAGTCAGTGCATGAGGAAGAAGAGTTGCCATGCACTTAGTGCATGAAGTTTGATTGAAGTGAGACTGGACCAGAATGAAGTTAAAGATATCACTTGTCTGAGTATTCAGTAGTTGAAGAGAGAGGCCAGGTCATCCTTAGAAGAAGGAGATAAATCCTGAGCAAGACAAGAAGACCTGATCAACTCAAGTGATCAGAGGTACAGAGCAAGGCCAGCAGTCTTTATCCCAGACTGCTGAAGATACTTGAAGAGCTTAAAGTGAAGAAGAGCTACTCGTGTGACTCGAGGAGCCAGGAGAAGCCCCCTGTGAGACTCAGGGTGGAAGAAGTTTTCTGTGGGATTCTGGAGCAGGCCAGTGGGACTCTGGTAACACTGTGGGACGCAGTATAAAGACCCTCCTGTGGGACTCAGGATAGATACAGTGGGACTCTGTATCGACCATTGTAATACTAACAGATTATAATGGAGGAAACCATGTTGGGGCGTATAACCAACATGGCAAGGACGTAGGCCTTTGGTGACGAACCTTGTAAATCCTTGTGTCCAGTGCCTTTACATTTACTACATCATTCATGGAAAGGTGAGAGATACAAGAAGAGTGGATCGAGGCTTTAACCAACCATAGAGGTTTAATTGATAATGAATCAATTAGTAAAAAGTTTTAAGGGATCACTGATTCACCCCTCCCCCTCTCAGTGATTCACACTGATCCGGGCACTTCAATTTGTATCAGAGCGAAGGTTACCTCTAAAAGATCCAAGAGTGTCTATATGGAGTGCATATTTGAGGAAATGAAAGAACAACCTCAAATGGAGATATCTGCCAAGACTCTGAAAAACAGAATGAAGAAACAGGAAAAGAAGATGAGGAGAAGGTTATTGAAATCAGAGAAACTCCTTCCATGGAAAGAAATGTGAAAGTCACATCAGATGACAATTCCTTTTATCATTCTTCTGATGAAGCCTGCTCTAGCTGTGATGATGATGGAAGAAACAATGATCTTCTAAATGCAATCAAATATCTTCAGAAGACAGTCCCCAAGGAAGTGGCAATGTGTATAGCTACAGGCCTCCTTGATCTTCAAGAAGAAAAATTACAGCTAGAAGATGAAGCCAATTCTCTGGAAGTCCAATTGGCTAAAAGGGTTGGCATAACCAACACTCTCAGAAAGCTGGTGAAGGCTAAAGATGAAACTGTTTCTCTTTGCAATGAAAGATATGAAGACACTGCTGAAGAATTGCAAAGAAGCCTTTCTGAGAAATAATTCTTTATGATATTGGTCAAAGATGTTTTCCATGCACTGGAAAAGTGGCACAAAGTTTCAATGATTGTCAGAGATTCTCAAATTGAAGACAAAGTCAAAATGGTGAAGGATCTTGACAACTCATTGCATGAAATAAAGAAGGTGCATGATGACCAGATGGAATAGCTGAAACAGAATTAGGAAGGTAGGCTAATATTGGTTGAGGATGAGAAGAACTCCCTCAATATGAAATGCTTAGAACTGGAGGTGATATTGAAAAATCAGCAATCACCCAAAGCCAAAGCCTCCCCATCAGCTGAAAGAAGAAATGATGCTACTCATGTGAGCTTTGAGAAGGATGATTCTAAAAGAAAGACATCCTCTAATAAAATGGCAACAACTTCTAAAAAGAAGGTACCATCCATACCATCTTGTACTAATGCTTCTAATAGTGTTTCCAAAAAAGGTGCAGGATGGAAGAATAATTCCAAACAAGTCTGGATGTAGACAATGATGAAATCTCTCCTGAAGAAGCACAACAATTCAAGACAAGTACCCTACAATCAGAAGGAATCAAAAAGTCAAGATTTGTGGGTCAATGTTGGTGTTGTAACAAGTATGGGCATTGTGCAAAGGATTGTTGGTACAATCCACTGAATGCCAAAGCACAGAGGAAGCCCATGTCTACGGGGAGCAAGCCAGAAGCAAATAAGCAGCATCCACTGGTCCAAAGACATCTGTTTACTGCAAATAGATTTGGATTACTTGACAACATCTAGTATGATTGCAAAAGTGGTCAAATAGATACATGTCAATCTCCAACTATATCCAGAGCTCAAAAGAAGAAAATATCACAGAACCTGGCTCAGAAAGAATCCTTAGGAAGAAAGAAGAAATTTGAAGATGCTCCCAAGAAGGTTTTGAAAAAGGAAAAGAAGTCCTTGGAGTCTAAATCCAAGAAGGGTGATGCATCCAGATGGACCACCAAGAAAACATGCTTCTACTGTGGAAAGAAAGGACACACCATGGATATTTGTGAACAAACCATGGAACTAAATAGAAGCAGACTGGACTCAAAAATACAATCAATCCAGAAGAAGCAGAAGGGATTGATTGAAAATAAGTTTCCTAAGAAAGGTAGCTTAACAGAATCAAAAGAACCATGTGGAATTTCCAAAACTGAGGCCACACTTCCAAGTGACTTACTAGTCATATGGCCAAATCAGTTGCAACTTGCCAGAGAACTACAAAGAGCTGAAGATAAAGTTCAGGCAATTGCTAAGTCAAAAGGGAAGAAGAAGATTTCACATGAAGATCAAGTTCTGTGTGTGAGGTGCAATCAAGCTGGACATACTTGTGATAAATGCATGATATTCATTCCAGCTCAGAAGGGATTCTTCAAAAGAATGAAGATTGCACCAGGAGACTCTAGTGTTCAGAAGGCACCTAGAAATAGAGGATTCACACACAAAGAAGTTGAAGAGGTGTTGAGATCCACACCAGCACAAACATCATTGAAGATCAGATGTGAAAGTGTGAAGAATGGTGAAAATGGGACATCTCGGTTGAGAGAATCTTCTCAACCTTGTTGTTCACATTGATGAACCAAGGAGGTTCCATCTTATTCCCTTATACTTCTGGTATTTACATGTGCTGACATTGCAGGGAATTGAAGATGATGATCATTCTCAGTTGGAGGATGGTTTAGAAAGAATTGAGTGCACCCCTCGAGGGGGAGCCAATCTGTAGAAGATGGGATTCTGAGATTAATACCATCTTGAGAAAAGTGAAGGTATTCCAATCATACTTTCATCCCTTATTTCTTAATTGAGTTTATCTTGTCAATTAAGGGGGAGTATGGATTGAAGACAAATGGATGAAAGGGGGAGCTTTATCTTTGCACCTGAACTTTCTAATGAGTTTTGTGAAGTTGTGCAGGATTTAGAAAATTCATTGTTATATCTGAAAAATTTCAAACCCCTAAGCATGATCTCACATGTGTAGAGAATTATGGACAGCATTGAAAATCTTGGTTACATCACTCTTGTTTTCTACACTGGGTTAGCCCAAGTAGACTTAGAGTTGATTTACTAAAGGTTCTTTGCTAAAGAGAACATGTGACATCATCCCTCTCTCAGTGTTTTTCAAGAAAATACTTTTCAAAGGGAGGAAGAGATATTTTGGAAGAGAGCCACACCACATCTTTTCATTTGATTGCCAATAAGGGGGAGAAAATATTGGCACACATATTGACCCATTCATATGTGCAGAAGTAGTATATTGACAACAAATACAAAGGGGGAGATTGAAGTGCACTGTGTTGCATTTGTTGTCAATGAGGTATGTTGTTGTCAAGGAATGAATGGATGGATGTCAAGGAGGTTCAATATGTGAATGACAAAGGATGTGATGGTGTTGGTGAGGAAAGGATAATGGCCATGGTACTAAGATGCATGTCACTTAGGAGATTCACTAAGTGACATAGGATATTGTGGTTGAAACATTCTCTATGAATATCAGACGATTGTAGAACTATTCTTAATGTTCCAATACTTGTATCAAGGTGATACTAAGTGACAACACTTGAAGAATGATGATGGAGCATCATTACATCTGACGATTGCTGAGCTGCTCTTTCAGTTCTAAGAACTTGTATCAACTGGATACAAAGTCACAAAACTGATAGAAGACCATGCATTGTATTGACAATGCATGAAGAGTTAGAAGATGATCCATCCACAAGTTCTAAGTGGATGATGTGGTTTAATGAAGTCCATGCACTATCACTGAGTGCATGTGAATTATACGATGATCCAACTTAATCTCTGATTGGATCAATGAAGAACATTGAAGAGTTATTTGATTCAGGAGCTTCGGTTGAAGATGAACCTTCGGGAATTTCACTCCTAAGTGAAGATTAAATGTTTAAAAGGAATGGAGGAATTCTTAAGAAGAAGAGAAGAGAATAATGGAGAAGATGAAAGAATGGCTTGAATGGCACTTGGAATTTGGCTTATACTCATAGGAGAACTTTGTATTTGAAAAAGTCCTTATTCATGCCTTTACCAAAAAGTATGGCCGGCCAAGGCACCTTGAGGGTTCAACCCCAAGGCATGGGCGCTATAGGGCACCACGCCCATGGGGGAACCCGTGGGGCGAGCCAAGGCGGCAGGGCGCACCCAAGACACCGCATGGGCGCCTGGGGCACGCCCGAAGGAGCGCGGCAGGGGCATATGAGCGCTCCCCCAAGAGTGTCAGCGTGCATAGAGGGCGCATACGCGCCCGAGTGGCAGGGGTGGGTGCAAGAGCGCGCCCACAAGAAGAACTCGGTGCGGGGCGGCACCGAGAGGGTTGGAAGTTCAATCGAGGGGTTGCGGCAGGAGCTGGGTGATAAACCACGGAAAAACAGGGAGCCGTTTCGATGTGGGACACAGAAAAATCTCCAGGAGCGGATCCTGGCCGCTCGATTGATCGCGTGCCAGATCTCGGCCGCACATCTAATCCGCCGCGGCCCATTCTGATCGCGGCCGTCCAAAGAGCTGATCCGACAGCTCCGAGACGTCTCCTTCCTCAAGCTCAGCCGAGGCTTCCCCGCATGCCGCCGTCGAACCAGAGGCCACCCGCACGCCGGATTTCGAGTTCCTGGCCACCTCTGAAGGATATAAAGTGTCCATTGGGTTCTTCTCGATGTAACGAACACATGCATGCATTAAAAGTTTCATGCATGCAACGAAATAAAGATTTCAAACAAGGCTGAGGAAAAACGAAGTTTCCGAGGCCATGTGGTGTTCGTGTTTTGCATGGGATGGCCAAAACAGAGGCCGTGCATGCGTTCTAAATCGCATGCACGAGGAGGAATGAAAGAGGAAGATAAAGCCGCGTGAAACAGCGAAGGAAAACAAGATTTGGAGAAAATATTGAAGATCCGAAATCTTCGGTGATTCGAGATTTATCACGCGGATGGACAGAGGCATCCCTCTGCATATATAAGGAGAGCTAGAGGCTCTCATTGAGTTTGCTGATCTATTGAAAACTCGAAGTCCCGTGAGTGCCGTATGTGCCTCGCGAAGTTTTGAATCCACCACGCAAATACCACTTGCGTGGTTGAGTCCCTTGCGCGCTACCTCTTTGCGCGACAAGAAGGAAGAGGAGGAGGAGATCCCTGCGCGCCTTCCCTTTGCGCGACAGGAAGTACCCGGGGCAGTAGCACTTGCGCACCCCGTGGTTGAGGTGCCTTGCACCCGAGGCCTTGCACGGCTATTGTGCCTTGTGAACCCAAGTGCTTGCGCGCCAGAAGAGAAGTTGGCCGTGGCTCAAGAATACCCTTGCGCGCCTCCTTTGAGATCTAGTGAAGAAGACCACCTACGGACATTGGGTGTGTGCCAAGTGGAGAAGATGACCCGAGGCTTTCATGCCTTGTGTGTTCACTAAGTGAAGACACATTTTGTGTGTGCAAAATTGAAGAAAAACCTAAGGGTTAAAGGTGTGCAATAAGAAGTGGGAAGAGGCCCAAGTCAAGTGTGTGCAAATAAAAGAACAAAGTTGTGTGTGCAAAAAAACAAAGTGAAGTGGCCGAACATATGTGTGTGCTCTAAGTGGAGTGGACACACTTAGAAGAAGAAGAAGACTCACACAAAGTATAACACACATTTAAGTGTGTAAACACATTGAACAAAGTGTGAAGTTCAAGTGAGAAGGTGTGTGCTATAGTTGACTACACCCTTTGAGGGTTTATTGCACCAAGAAGAAGAACAGGGGAGTGCATGCTTGCATGCATGCACATTCACACATGAACAAGTCTGAATCAGCTTGTGTGCAATCTGAGTTGTCCAAGACCAGGAGTTCTTGATGATTTGAGAAGCCATGCAGTCAGTGCATGAGGAAGAAGAGTTTCTATGCACTTAGTGCATGAAGTTTGATTGAAGTGAGACTGGACCAGAATGAAGTTAAAGATATCAGTTGTCTGAGTATTTAGTAGTTGAAGAGAGAGGCCAGGTCATCCTTAGAAGAAGGAGATAAATCCTGAGCAAGACGAGAAGACCTGATCAACTCAAGTGATCAGAGGTACAGAGCAAGGCCAGCAGTCTTTATCCTAGACTGCTGAAGATACTTGAAGAGCTTAAAGTGAAGAAGAGCTACTCGTGTGACTCGAGGAGCCAGGAGAAGCCCCCTGTGAGACTCAGGGTGGAAGAAGTCTTCAGTGGGATTCTGGAGCAGGCTAGTGGGACTCTGGTAACACTGTGGAATGCAGTATAAAGACCCTCCTGTGGGACTCAGGAGAGATACAGTGGGACTCTGTATCGACCATTGTAATACTAACAGATTATAATGGAGGAAACCATGTTGGGGCGTATAACCAACATGGAAAGGACGTAGGCCTTTGGTGCCGAACCTTGTAAATCCTTGTGTCCAGTGCCTTTACATTTACTGCTTCATTCGTGGAAAGGTGAGAGATACAAGAAGAGTGGATCGAGGATTTAACCAGCCATAGAGGTTTAATTGATAAAGAATCAATTAGTAAAAACTTTTAAGGGATCACTGATTCACCCCCTCCCCCTCTCAGTGATTCACACTGATCTGGGCACTTCATGGTGATACTTGGAGATAAATGATAAGATATATCTTCGAAGTCTGTGTAATTAAATCTTTATGAGATTAGGAATATAATTGAAGTATGGATTACTTTTGAAGAATTTTAGGGACAATTGTTTATTGAATGGTCTTTGTTGAACTTTGGTTTTTTAAGACAAATTTTGGAGATTAAGAGTAGTTTCTCTTTATGTAAAAGTTTATCCTTTTGGGGATTATCTGAACATGTACAATTTTTTTTTGTTTTAGTTAATATCTAATGACAAGGAAAATATATAGTTCATCCTTTTTGGATTATTTGATTCTCTCGAAGTTGATTATAGAACTTTTAATGTAAACAAGTCATCCTGAATACTCATCATATGGAGGAAATATGAGTTTGTGTTAGAAATCTAGTGAAGGATAAAAGCATACATTAAAATAAATTTTGTTTCCTTATGTTTTTAGTTAAGATCATAAATAAATTCCTCAATGAAAAGTTACTTAAAACAGAAAAAATATCTGTTAACATTTCCTATAATGAAATCAAAGACTGTTTAACCAATCACAAGTTTGAGATTTTCTGGTGGTTAACTTTCTCCTAAACATGTTTTCTATCACTCTCTATCATAACATGATTGTTTGTTTTCTCCTTCATATCCATGTTTTCCTAGAATCCTAGTATATTTTGTATAGGGTATCCTTTGGACTTCTCTTCCATTATTTTAAAGAGATATATTTATTGACTCTTTTTTCGATGCGGGGCTTTCAATGAAGTTCCCGAGCCCAATTTTTAAAATTTTGAGGACGGAATTACCAAAAGGGGGGAATGATGTAACATCCCAAGAAAATAAAGAATATGAAATTTTCATATTTATTAATATTTGTGAATTAAATATTAATTTTACTTTAAAGGGGTTGCTATGTTCGATAGCATACCTGATACGCAACAATGGATTTCTTTGAAATCTTATGTTGCACACAAATAATATAATATTATTATTTTAATTGGTAGAAAAATCCTAGCTGTTGTATTGGAGGGAATGAATAAAACTAACTACAATATGATTATACAATTTTTAAAGGTATTTACATTTATCAAATAAAAGATAGAGGCTAAAATGATTAATGAATCTAATTTTAAGCATAATTTACATTAAATTGTCGATTTACCACATTTTAATGGGGAACCCTCATTAAATATAATTTTGGTCACTTTAATACATTATATTTGACCAAATAAAATATTTATTTAGAATGGGGACACCAAAATTTACTTTATGTAAATTTTTGGAATTTTTCTGATAAAGTTCATTTTTCAATGAATAGTGAAAAATATTGTATTTTAATTCAAAACTCTGTTGTAATATAATATATTTATATGGATAGATTATATTTTTAATTGGTTTTAAAGTTAAATTAAAATATATTTTTACCATTTAATTTAATTTTGTTCATTGAAATAAATTTCACATTGAAATTAGACATAAACAAGTATCAACCTTTTGATAGTTATTGTTTTTTAAAAACACACTATTTGTTTTGATAAAGGAAATTAATTTTAAAAATAATTAATTCCAATTATATGTTTTGAATTTGTAAAAAGAGAAATCTTTTTTGAATTCAGAATATCAACTATAGCTTAGGCTGAATTTTTGGTATTTTTCTGAAAAACTTCAATTTTTTATGAATAGTGAAACCACTTAGTGGTAGTTAAAAAAAATGGCATTTTCATTTAAATGAAATTTTACCACTTATATGAATTTAATTTCAAAAATATGATGTAAATTATTGTTATCAAGAAGTAAAATTTGGTTCATTAAGATAAAAATATTTTTTGGTGAATAGTAACTTTTCAATTTTATTTACCGCGGTTAAAGGTAAATAGGGTAATTCAACGTAAAAAGAATATTATAATAAATCAAAATTACAAAAAAACTTTTCCAAACCTTATTGGTTGAGTAATTAATGACCATGGTCATCTTCTGGTCGATTTTGGAACCCCATTGAGACACTTGAGAGTGAAAATGACAATCTAGATTAATTAATTTAATGTGATGACAAAATTGACATTAACAAAAATCTTTTAGTAATTAAATTTTATATGTTTTTATTTAATTCTTATTTTAGAGTAAAAATATTCTTTGTAAAGATAAAAATATATCCTACATCATGGTATTTTTTTTATAATTTTTAGAAATCAAATAAATTAAATTATTTATGACACAATAATGAAGCAGTATTTACCTGTTTAATAAATTATTTAAATAAATAAGATTATAAGGATTAAATTATTTTCCAAAACATGTCAAATTCTTATTGGATTATTTTATTTCAAATATTATTCATCTTATCTTCGACCTTAATAATTTTTGGACCATTAAAAACCGAATATCATTATATTATAAAATAATATTTTCACACATTCCTAAAGAGCCCCTCTTCTCCCATATATAAGGAGACCACTTCTAACCAATTCCTCACACCTCTCAAGCCATCTGGCTAATCGAAAATCTGTCCCATTACACTCACTATATCTCTATCCTCCTCCTAGAAGACTTAACCTATACATGAAGGAATATCAAGATTACCATTGGTTCAAACCAAAGAGAGTTACACAAATTAAATGTAATGGTTTCCTTTAAATTGTTTTCTATTATTTTACATCTACATCCTCAAAAACCTATTTATTTACTTTATTTTGTAGTAACACCAGTATCCTCAATATACTAGGATGTTTTTATGCGATGTATTTTAACTACACTTACACAAAACTCCATCTAATAGATGAATAACATAATGTTTCTGTGGGTTGAAAACTAACACCTCACGAAACCATGATTGTTCAATTACATCTTACCACCTCTCATGGTGGCCATTATTATGGAACTTTATTTATATATAATATATATTATGTGTATTATTTCTTTATTCTTCTGTACATCTCAATCATATCAAGCCTTTATGGTTTCCATAGTGGGTAAATATGATAATCTCATTTGAGAAAGTGTGGACTACCGCCCCCTTAAAGTGATGTGACTATTTAATGCCTTATGTGGGATGTATAAAGGATAGAGTAAATGATATTATATACTAGAATTATAATATAATTATTTATAATTATGTTTTAATTCCATTAAAATAATAAATATAAATTAAAGAAGCGTTCATTCGTATGTACAGCTTACCGTCTCCATGAATGGTGCATTTCATTTCTTACCTCCAAATTTTATGTACTATTATAAATACATGTATATAAATAATATATATGATATATATGATATTTAAATCATGAATATCATTCTTTATATAATGGACTATTTACCACATGGACACCTTATAAATATAAAGTTTTCATTTTTGACTCAAGTACAAAATATCGACAAAATTAACGTTATTAACTTAAATGATTACATAATTTTTATAACATGGTAATAAGTTATATAAAATGAATAATAAACTTTAAAATGGTTCTTAAGAATGTATAATTTAACATTAGTTTATTATTTATGAGATTAAAGAACAATCGTGTCACGTCGAACGCGAGGTAAGGGATCCGACCACTCTCTTTCCATTCCAGTACTCTGTTTTATGTCATTTCTCTTATGCTCCACGTTCTTATGTTGGAGGATGTTATTTTATATTCACCATAATGTAATTTTGATTTTAATATTTTTAGATACCCCCTATTACTCTCATCAATTCAGTTCAATAATTATTATGTGGCGGCGTTAGGCTGCCGAATTCTTTTAATGGATTTCATATCTCACTATTAATTCTGTGAGATTTCCATTGTTCGCCACTTATTTATTGCATGCGGTGTATTGTGCACTGGCATTTTATTCATATTATCATGATTATCTTTAAATTAATGGTATTATTTGACTCATTTTATGGTTATTAACTTTTGATCAAATTACTCAGTTGAATAGAATAAGGTAAAGGGTTTCATCTCACTTTTATTCCCGTGAGATTCATTCTATATTTACCACTAATTACTTTTGTATTGTATATGTACTGCCCATTATTCTACACTTTTTGTAATAAAAATTAATTTATGGGTATTTACATCTAAATTATATGGTCCTACTTTCATGAGGAGTATGTTTTGTAAGTTACCAAATCGGTAAGGGAACCTTTCACCCTCCCCTCTTTATAAAAGATTTCATTTTGTTATGTCTTTTAATTTACATCTTATTTTGTTGGGATATGTTCTTATATATCCTTATTGATGTAAAAATTATATCCAAGTGATGAGATTCCATTTTTATCTAATTAACTCATTTTATGAATTTTAATGTGACGCCGTTAGGCTGTCAAATTTTAACAAGGGAACCTCTTGACCCAATTTCAATTCATTGGGTTCAACTTGTACTTCTTAGATAGGTCATCCTTTGAATATGTGTGAATGAACTCTTATTTTTATACACATAATATGCACATATATTGGGTGTATTAATATTTTTCACACATAATTATTTGATTGATTTATCCTTAATTTAAGGATACCATCTTTATAAGGGATTTCATCTCAATTTACATTTCCACGGAGACTTCATTGTTTTTATACACCAATTCACTCTTATGTGGTGTATATACTGTCATTTGACATATTATATCATGAATATTTTTATTCTCATGATAGTATAATGTTTTTATTAAATTTTATTCTCAATGATTTGTATTCAACCATCTCTATTTTTGTTAAAATACTCTTTAAATAAAATATGATTTTAAATTTTTAAAGATTTATTCCTCTAAATATTTCTCATTAATATCCATGTTTTCAAAATGGGTTTTTGGATTTATTTATGTATACATTAATGTTTTAAAATGATAATTAATTTAAAAGCTTCAAATTGGTATGGGACACTTTGATTAAAAAATCTCTTTTTAAATGGTTTATGAAAATGGATCGATTATTTCAATATCTTGAAATTACTTCTTGTGATTGAAAAAAAATATTATTAGAGAAATGTTTAAAATTACAATATTTTATATTTTATAATGATACTTAGACATTCGACATGTACAGACCTGAATCTTGGCGTACATAGATATTACATTACTTTTGCGGAATACTTAATACATAACAAAAACAGACACACAAGGACCGTAATAGTTTAGTGTCTTGGGAAACTTGGAACGTAATCTTCTAATCGTGGTCAAATATCTTCAACATCTCCCGTAATGATCTTCCACTTTTTTTTTCCTTACCTATAACCCTTCTATTAATCCTGGGGGAAAGTAAAACATAAAAAAGGGTGAGATCAAAAGCTCAGTAAGGGTAAGCATGGATAACATAAAACATACCGTATACATTTGAACTTAAAAACATGAACATAATGTTTAAACATCAAAATATTGAGCAACGCCATAAAACATGGAAGTACATAAGGAATAGATCATAATGGAACATAAATAATTATAAAATACCATTGGAATAAAACATGATATTGTGGAATCCATTAAGCACATTTAATGATTTCCATAGTAGCCAAGGCATTACTGCCAAGACCATCTTAGTGGACAAAGTCCCTTTCTGAATCGAGTTCACTCCTCATTCCAGTCCTGTAATACATAACCGGATTAACTGACCATTCCAGCCATGTCTATCTCATGAGATATAAATCATTACCCAATGAATTGGAGGCATATATAGGTCCCACCCATCTCATAATGAAATAATTCTTACTTGTTCCACAAAATAAACATACATCATTCATAATAACCCAACAAATAATATGGGTTTCACAAACATCATCCCATCATCAAATAATCCATATAAAAGAAATGGATATCATTTCATAATAAGAAAAGTGAAACCATGTAAATCATAGAGAATTTATACTTGAAAAATACACATATGAAATAATGTCATCTTAGATGGAAAATGGTTTCGATAAGACACTTGAAATGAATTCTTGAAAAATATATCCTTTCTTCTTCAAAATCAATTTCTTTTCACAAGACGTCATGAAATTTTAAAAGAAAAATATTTTTCTTAAAATAGTTATGAAATATTTTTGGAGGAAGCATCATGAAAAAAAGGCTTAATAAAACGTAGAAATCCTTTCATTCTGTATAAAATAAAAAAACATTCTCCTCATGCTTTTGTCGGAAAAGTCAAAAAGTACCTCGTAACATAAAAAAAGAATGATTCCTTACATACTATGTAGTAAAAGTCAAAATGGGTAAAAAGGACATTAAACATTCATAAAACAATTTTAGAAAACATAGACATGGATGATAACAATAACCCCAGTAAATACTTACGAATAAGCAATCTCGGATAAAAAATAAGATTTGCAAAATTATCCCTTACCTTAAGTATGATATGCACTGTACGTATCCAAACCTCCTGTATAATGACTTAAATAATGTCATTGACTTATTACAGAATCATATTCATTGTTATTAATTCATATATGGTTCACTGATGACTTTATATTACCCATTCTTTTATAAATTCATGTTAAAGTAGCATTTTGGGTAAAATCGTTTCATTTGTCGTTCGTGTTTTAACTTGTAATTATTCATATGATTACTTAGATCCTGATTACATACATCTAGAATTTAAAACATGATTTATATATAATATATGTTCCTAATACACATATATATAATGGATCGATTAATGGAATGAAATACACCGTTCATGGAGATGGTAGGTCGTACGTACGCATGAACGCTATTTTCGTTTCCTTATTGAATTGAATGTAATTAAGTAGATAAAATAAATATATATATAAATAAATCGAGTAGAATTATTATGTCATATATTTCATGATTACATGTTATATATACTTTATAATCATTCTTGAATGATTATCATGGAGAGTGAATCTCATCGCGTCGTGGAGACGGTATTCCGTACGTACGCACGAGCGATTATATCATTCCCATGATTGTCGAATTGTATTAATGTTTATGTATAATATTAAATAATCAATATCAATTTACCATAATCATATATATTAATTACTTTCACCATTATACCCATCCATGTAAGGTTGTGGTGGAAAATAGATTACACCACGGCGTGGAGACGGTATTCCGTACGTACGCCCGCGCGGTGATTTTGTTTTCTATAGGATGGATAGACGGTGAAATAGGATTGTTTTATACTTGTAATAAAATATAATTATATGAGTGATACTGATGTTATAACTTCATAATTAAATAACTAAAGAAGAAGAAGTAGAAGAAGAAATAAAGTTGAAAGAATAGGTAACAAACATTACCTCTTTTTTGAAGCACCTCTTTGAGACCTTTTTTAGGGTACTAAAATTGGTCCTTGAAGAATAACAGGACCTATATGATGTTTCTAGGGATGTGGGGAAGAGAATTATACAGGGTTTCACCGAGCATGAAGGCTCAAAGTGGTGTGAGGAAGAGACGGAGGAGGTTCCCTTTTATAAGGGAGGAGAGGGTCACCTTAGGAAAAACTAAACATAATATTTTATTATAAAGTCATATTCGGCTTTTAATAGCTCCAAATTTATTTATTTCGAATATAAGGTGGGTATGGGTCGAAATCCTATCATCCAATAGAATTTAGAAAAGTTTAGGATTCTATTTTAACCTTATCATTTAGATTTATGTTTATGTTAGATAATTTAACTTTTAATGTGTCTTTTTGTTTTCTTACACTATAAGGTTAACAAACTCATTATAAAAAGCCCAAAGAACCCCAAGTTGTTTATTATTAATATATATAACCTTAACTATGTAATTTGGCCGAAACTTATATTTTTTAAGAATAAAATAACAATTAATAATATAATATTTGTTTTAAAAACTATTTTATGTCAATTTTGACACAATTTGGTAATTGATTTTTGTGAAAATCATAACAGACATATTAGTTCGAAAGAAGTTAATTAAATCATTAATAATATGTAATATTAACCTAGAAAATTATTTAAATTAATAAAAAGTCCCAAATTTCATTTATTTGGGTATTTATAAAATCAATTATGTCAATATTTTATTAATAAGATAATTACTGCATCATCATTGTGTCAAACATAAATTGAATTATTTAATGTCCAAAAATTATAAATAAAATACCATTATGTAGAAAATCTTTTTAGATTTCTAATGAATATTTATAGTCGAATTTATCTTCTGTATAAATCTATATTAAAAATTATTTAGTTATTAAACATTGGGTTTAACTATTTTAACCCTTCTTTAAATAAATTAATAATTAATGTCCTAATCTAATCCAAGTGGGCCTAAATGGTCATAATTTATTACTAAGGTTGTTTTTGGTCGAATGAAACTTATCCAATTGAATTAGGACATGTTTTAGGGTAATAATAATATCATTTTTACCCTTAATTAACCTATTAACTTTTTACCGTGGTAAAAAAGTAAAAAGTTTCTATTCACTAAAAATTATTTTCATCTCATTAGAACCACATTTTAGTCCGTGATATTAACTGTGTCTCTCGGATTTTTGAAATTCAATTCACATAAGTGGTAAAATTTCATTTAAATGAAATAGTTAGTTTTTTAACTACCACTAAGTGGTTTCACTATTCATCGAAAATTGCAGTTTTTCAAAAAAATTCCAAAAATTCAGCCTAAGCATTATTTGATATTCTGAATTAAAAATTGATATTTATATTTCCAAATTCAAAACATGGAAGTGGAATTAATTAATTTTAAAATTAATTCCCGTTATCAAAACAAATAGAATGTTTTTTAAAAAACAATAACTATCAAAAGATTGATACTTGTTTATATCCAATTTCAAAGTGAAATTAATTCCAATGACCAACATTGGATTAATTGGTAAAAATATATTCTAATTATAATTTAAACCCAATTAAAAAGATAATTTGACCATATAAATTATTGCGATGAAAAAAGTTGTTTTTAATTAAAATATAGCGTGTTTTTACTATTCATTTAAAATATGAAAGTTATGAGAATAATATGAAAAATTTATCCAAAGTAAATTTTTATATCCTTATTCCAAAGAAGAATATTATTTTGTCAAATTGTACATATATACATGTCAAAAACAAGATTTAAAGTTGGTGCACCATCAAAAGGAGGCAAAACTGCATTTTTTTAAAAATACTTATTTTACCATAAAAATTTATTTTGTTCTCATACCATGTTCTATAAAATGTGTAAGATGAATAATAATGTTATAAAATTCAAAATGTAGTTAATATTATTCATAATGGCTAGTTCGTGATAATATTATAACCATATATCGTTTTTAGTGAAACCCGGTATTGCATACAACACACGCTGTCGAGGAAGGTCGTGATTGCGTGTAATGAAAGCCAAGTCAGGGTTTCATGTAGTGCAAGACTCCTTTTTTTGCATATAACAGAATCCAACCATATTTCATTTATACATTGAATATATATATATATATATATATAGACAATATTGCATAGAATAACTTCTATCAAATGAAAATGATATTGTGTACAACACGATCCAAGAATTGTGTTGCGTATACTGCAAGATAACACGGTGTTGCGTATAGTGCAATATAATATTAGTGTAGCATACACCACAAGACATTAAATAAATTAAAAATAATACTTCTCATAAAATCTCGGGTTGTTACATTCTACACCCCTTAAAATGAATTTCGCCCTCGATATTCGCTGGGATTATAAATGGTTTTCTACTTGAATGTTTTTTTAATGGAAACCCACATCGTAAAATGGAATACTAAAAATTAATTTTAAAAACTAAAGAATGAAATATAACTATTACCCAAAGAAACTGATCACTGGGTTTCCATATAAGATAACATAGGTGAAAATATTCATATGGAAGAAAAATCCTACCATTAAGTTTTGATAGAGAGTGGTAGAGAACATTGATATGAAAAATCCATCAATCACAAAGCCATAAATTTGTGATGATCTGAGGTACCATCTGATTCATCGGATATAAGGGCACTAGGACAACATTTTTGGAATTCAAGATCATTTCCCTAATGTTGATGAAATTGGAATTAGAATAATACTTACTTTATTTTGGTATAATCTCACCGTTGTTTGTGCCTTAAACAATTTACACTTCATCTCTTAAAGAAATGAAGTTGAATTTGTCTTCCGTGAAGTGTTAGCAGATCATGTGATAGAATGATAGGTCATTCCATATATCTCAAACATAAGGTTAGAAAAAGATATATATATATATATATAAGTCCATCTATGGTGAGATTAATCGTACATGGTTCCAAAAATGTTCTTATACTTCATCTATCATACCGCTTAATATAATAAAACTAGTTTCTACTAACCAGGGACTTCCTGTTGGCCTGTGGTATTCGATGGAGTCCTGTCGCACTTCAGTTGTGGGTTCGATTCCCACAGCCTTGTCTAACTCAATGGGTTGTCACCCATCCTGCAGGTTGTCCTTTTTCTAAAACTACATTATTATAACATCCCATCAATAATATCGAAAAATGTTCTATCCTTAATAAATACTAACTTATGTCCAACATAATCCATTCCAATCTTTAGGATTATCTAAAATACTTCGGTCCAAGCTCATAGTATAAAGAAAACAGTTACTAGAAAGGTTATCTACCATGAATGTGAATACTAGCATTTATCTAACATGTATCATAAGATATATCTTAGCGGTTTCATTCCAAACACATGAATACCTTAGTCATATATTCTCTTGAAACATAAATTACCAATGAACTTTAGTGAAAACATGAATACTGTCAAAAGGTAACTCTTTCCATATTCCAAAATCCCAAAAAAAAATCAATATAATCAAACCATAATATCACGTAGTCCTTATATCAGTAATGAGCTCATGAATACAATCAAACATCTCATCATCTTATTATCCCTTCATTATGCGCATATCATCTACCTTCCAAAAATATCTAAATAACCATCCATGGTTACCGGTACCATTCAACATATACTTCCAAAACATATGGAAAGACAACAGTGTAACAATCCTTAGATGTCTCTTTATTCCATAGTACCATGACATTACTTATACAACATTTCACTTGATAAACATGTAATTAAACCATTGACAGAGCTTCAACAATTCTTTCATCTCACATATCATTTGTAGTCTCTTCACTATCATCAACACAAATACTACCCATACGATCATACTGATTCTCTTTATGAGACTTTCCCTTATGACATTGTTTTGCATAATCCCCGTAAATTCCACATTTAAAACATTTAATTTTTTTTGATGTCGTAGAAATACCATTATCCTCATCCATGGTGTTAACTGAACCTTTTACTTTGCACTTAATGGATTTGTGTCCTTCTTTTCCGCACCCAAAGCATCTTCCAGTTCCTTTGAAACATTCTCCTTGATGCCTCTTCTCACATGATTTATATAGGGGAAATTGAACTTTCTTTCCTCTATGATCATCATGAAACTACATCTTTCTTATATTAGTCGAGTCATGAAACCTAACAAATTTGAGTTTATTGATCATATTATGAGATTTATGATCCGGTATAACAATTATGTTTGGACTTCCAAATCCCATTTCATTTGGTTGATCATGATTAATATCATTCCATTGTCCATCATATCCTATATTATCGTGAATCATCTTGTTTCCAGCCATTTTCTAAAACCCAAAAATAATAGTTTGAGAGACAAAAATCATAATCAAGGGGGAGTAACTCCAATATCTAACATCTTACATTTAATCTAATATCATTACCATAATTATAGGACTATAACCTATACTTATACTTAACATTAGGTACATGCCTTGACATACCTTAGAAATATCACTAGTGAACTCACTAAAGTTTTCGCATCCTAGTTTCCAAAGGTTGACTAATCCATTACTCTGATTCCAACTATAACGGTCTGGAAATACTTCCAGTGGACTATAATTGATACCTATTAGGGCACTCCATGGGCAGCTACACCCCCTGGGCGGGACACACCACCATCCCCAGTTGCAGCCATTTCCTCATGACGCCCATGGGCGGAGAGCCATGCTTCGTCCAACGCTCACATGTGACAGTTCCCAAGGATCAGATTCATTCCTACCTCCATTGCCTCTGATACCAATTGTAGATACCCGAAGCATGATGTATATAGATATTACATTACTTTTGCAGAATACTTAATATATAACAAAAACATACACACAAGGACCGTAATTGTTTAGTGTCTTTGGAAGCTTGGAACTTAATCTTCTAATCGTGGTGATAGATATTCAAAATCTCCCATAAAGATCTTCCACTTTTTGTTTCCTTACCTAAGTCCTTTCTTTTAATCCTGGGGGAAAATAAAACATAACAACGGGTGAGATCAAATTCTCAGTAAGGGTAAGAATGGATAAAATAAAACATACCATATACATTTGAACATAAGAACATGAACATAATGTTTAATCATCAAAATCTTGAGCAACGACATAAAACATCAAAGTACATAAGGAATAGATCATAATGGAACATAAATCATGATAAAATAGCATGGGAATAAAACATGTAATTGTGGAATCCATCAAGCACATGTAATTATTTCCATAGTAGCCAAGGCATTGCTTCGAAGACCATCTTAGTGGACAAAGCCCCATTCTGAATCGAGTTCACTCCTTATTCCAGTCTTGTAATACTGAACCGGAATAACATACCATTCTAGCCATGTCTATCTCATGAGATATAAATCTTTACCCAATGCATTGGAGGGAGATATAGGTCCCACCCTTCTCATAATGAAATAATTCTTACTTGTTCCACAACATAAACATACATCATTCATAATAACTCAACAAATAAAATGGGGTTCATAAACATCATTCCATAATCACATAATCTATATAAAATAAATGGATATCATTTCATAGTAAGAAAAGTGAAACCATTTAAATCATAGTTACTTTATACTTGAAACATACACATATGAAATAATCTCATCATAGATGGAAAATGGTTTTTATAAGACACTTGAAATGAATTATTGAGGAAAATATCCTTTCTTCTTCAAAATGAATTTCTTTTCACAAGACATCATTAAATTTCAAAAGAAAAATATTTTTCTTAAAATAATCATGAAATCTTTTTGGAGGAAACATCATGAAAATAAGGCTTAATAAGACCATAAAAATACTTTCATTCCGTATAAGTTATAAAAAACATTCTCCTCGTACTTTTGTCGGAAAAGTAAAAAAGTACCTCGTAACGTAAAAAAAGAACGATTCCTTACATACCATGTAGTAAAAGTCAAAATGGGTAAAAAGGACACTAAACATTCATAAAAACCCTTTTATAAAACATGGACATGGATGATAACAATAACCCCAGTAAATACTTATGTATAAACAATCTCGGATAAAAAATGATATTCGTAAAATTATCCCTTACCTTAGGTATGATATGCTTCGTACATTTCCAAAACTCCTGTATAATGATTTAAATAATGTCATTTACTTATTACAGAATCATATTCATTGTTATTATATCATATATGGTTCATTTATGACTTTATATTACCCGTTCTTTTGTAAATTCATGATAAAGTAGCGTTTTTGGTAAAATCGTTTCATTTCTCGTTCGTGTTTTAACTTGTAATTATTCATATGATTACTTAGATCATGATTAAATACATCCATAATTTAAAAAAATGATTTCTATATAATATATATTCCGAATATACATATATATAATGGATCGATAAATGGAAATAAATACACCGTTCATGGAGACGGTAGGCTGTATGTATGCTTGAACGCTGTTTTTGTTTCCTTATTGAATTGAATGGAATTAATTAGATGACATAAATATATATATATATAAATAAATCCATTAGCATTATTATGTAATATATTTCATTATTAATTATTATATATTCTTTATTATCATTTTGAATGGTTATCATGGAGAGTGAATCTCATTGCGTCGTGGAGACTGTATTCTGTACATATGCACGAGCGATGATATCATTCCCATGATCGTGGAATTGTATTAAAATGTATGTATAATATTATAGAATCAACATCACTTTAAAATAATCATATATATTCATTACTTTTACCATTATACCCATCCAAGTAAGGTGGTGGTGGAAAATAGATTACACCACGGCGTGGAGACGGTATTCCGTACGTACCCACGTGCGATGATTTTGTTTTCCGTAGGATGGATAGATGGTTAAATAGGGTTGTTTAATACATATAATTGAATATCATTATATTATTGATACTGATGTTATTACTTCATAATGAAACAAATAATGAAGAAGAATTAGAAGAAGAAATAAAATTGAAAAAATCGATAACCGGCATTACCTCTTATTTGAAGCGCCTCTTTGAGACCACTTTTTAGGGCCCTAAAATTTGACTTTGAAGAGGACCAGTACCTCTATAATGTTTCTAGGGAAGTGTAGAAGATAATTTGTCAAGGGTTGGCTGAGCATGAAGGCTCAATGTGGTGTGAGGAAGAGAGGTAGGAGGTGCCCTTTTATAAGTGAGGAGAGGGGCACCTTAGGAAAAACTAAAAATATAATTTTATTATAAAGTCATATTTGGTATTTAATAGCTCAAAATTGATTTATTTCTAATATAAGGTGGGTATGGGTCGAAATCCTATCATTAAATAGAATCTAGACAAGTTCTGGTTTCTATTCTAACCTTATCATTTAGATTTAACATTAAGTTAGATAATTTATCTTTTACCATGTCTTCTTGTTTTCTTACACTATAATGTTAATAAAATTACTATAACAAGCCAAAAGAACCCCAAGTTGTTTATGATTAATATATATAACCTTATATAATTCATTTGGCCGAGACTTATATTTTTAGGAATAAAATAACAATTAATAATATAATATTTGTTTTAAAAACTATTTTATGTCAATTTTGACACTGTTTGGTAATTAATTTTTGTGAAAATCATAACAGAATGATTAGTACTAATAATGTTAATTAAACTAGTAAAAATATGTAATATTAACCTATTAAAGTAGTGGAATTCATAAAAAGTCTCAAATTACATTTATTTGGGTATTTATAACATCAATTTTGTCAATATTTCATTAATAAGATAATTACTCCATCACTATTGTGTCATACATAAATTGAATTAATTAATGTCTAAAAATTAAAAATAAAATACCATTATGTAGGAAATAGTTTTATCTTTAGAATGTATATTTATAGTCGAATTTATCTTCTGTATAATGCTATATTAAAAAATTTTAGTTATTAAACATTGATTTTAACTATTTTAAACATTCTTTAGATAAATTAATAATAAATGTCATAATCTAATCGAAGTGGACCTAAATTATCATATATTATTCCTAAGGTTGTTTATGGTCTAATTACACTTATACAATAAAATTAGGACATGTGTTAGGGTAGTAATAATATCATTTTTACCCTTAATTACCCTATTTACTTTTAAGCGTGGTAAAAAAAGTAAAAAGTTACTATTGACCAAAAATTATTTTCATCTCATTGAACCAAATTTTAGTCCTTGATATTAATCGTGTCACTTGGATTTTCGAAATTAAATTCATAGAAGTTGTAAAATTTCATTTAAATGAAAAATTCAGTTTTTTAACTACCACTAAGTGGTTTCACTATTCATAGAAAATTACAGTTTTTCACAAAAATACCAAAAATTAAGCCTAAGCATTATTTGATATTCTGAATTAAAAATTGATGTTTATTTTGAAAAATTCAAAACAAATAAGTGGAATTAATTAATTTTAAAATTAATTCCTATTATCAAATCAAATAGCATGTTTTTAAGAAATAATAACTATCAAAAGATTGATATTTGTTTATATCAAATTTCAAAGTGAAAATAATTCAATGATAAAAATTTGGTTAAATGGTAAAAATATATTTTAATTACAATTTAAACCCAATTAAAAAAATAATCTATCCATATAAATTATTGCGATGAAAAAAGTTGTTTTTAATTAAAATATAGCATGTTTTTACTATTCATTTAAAATATGAAAGTTATCAGAATAATATGAAAAATTTGTCCAAATTAAATTTTTATATCCTAATTTCAAAGTAGAATTTTATTTGGTCAAATTTAACTTATATACAGGTCAAAAACAAGATATAATGTTGGTGGGACATCATAAGGTGGAAAAACTATATTTTTTTAAAAATACTTATTTTACCCGAAAATTTTATTTCGTTCTCACACCGTGTTCTATAAAATGTGTAAGATGAATAATAATGTTATAAAATTCAAAATTTAGTTAATATTATTCATAATGACTAGTTCGTGATAAAATTATAACCATATATCGTTGTTTAGTGAAACCCGGTATTGCGTACAACACACGCTATCAAGGAAGGTCGCGATTACGTTTAATGAAAGCCAAGTCAGGGTTGCATGTAGTGAAAGACTCATTTGTTGTTGCTTTTAAAAGAATCCAACCATATTTCATTTATACATAGAATATATATATATACACTCAATATTTCATCGAATAACTTCTTTCAAATGAACTTTAAATTGTGTATAACACGATCCAAGAATTGTGTTGTGTATACTACAAGCTAATACATCGTTGTGTATAGCGCAAGATAATCTTAATGTAGCATACAACACAAGACATTAATTAAATTAAAAATAATACATCTCATAAAATCTCGGGGTGTTACATGACAGGTGGTTACGTGATAAACCATATGATGGGTTGTGCCATGAATTCCATGACGGGTGGTTACGTTATAACCTCCAATGCATTGGGTATGGAAGTCGGCTGTATGGCTATTCAATTTAGTGATATGTGTGGAAGTTGACCAAATGCTTATTCCATTTAAGTATGTTTATGTCTCATGTTACCTTTATCAGTTATGTGTTCTTTATATGGGTTTTATGCTAATCTTTTTGTTACAAAATGGTATGTAATGATCTTTAATTCAGTGAGGATTATTTACTACTTCATAGAGATGAAAAGTATTACATATGATAAAGTATTCATGGTTTACTTGTTGTTTTGAAAAACTAACAGTTTTACTTCTTTATGTATCCCTTACTTAGCTTTTTATGATCATCCCAGATTTTTTTTGAAATTATTTTGATAGGAAATAATTTGGAATAGGTTTAAGGATGGGATAAAGGAAAATTCATGATATCTTAAACATGGAACTAGACATGTCTTTTTTTTCATGAGTTCATGTTTTGTAAAAAAAATGGATACTGGGTAGAAGTGTCGACATTGAAATATTTTGAAATTTAATAGTTATGGCCTAACTCTCTAAAACATTAAACCTGAAAAGATCCTCAATGTGAATTATTCATTTAATTCATGATTATGTAATGTTTTATGTCCAGGTCCATATACATTATGTATAAACCTAATGATGTAGCATAAATGAGAGGAATATTTCATAACCATTTCTATTCATTTTACTTCATCAACAACCTACATGAAATCATATTAAAAAATTATCATATAGTAACTTTATTATATCCCATATAATTGTTTTTATTATGTTAATATATAATCCTACATCAATATACTCATCCATACAATAAGAAAATGAAATAGTCATTCAGGTGTAGGGATGAAAATCGTCTTGAGATCATATATAATTCATTCTCTAATACAAAATCCAATGATTTCATATAACGAGTTTTTTAATTTTCATATATGATATTAATGTATTATTTATAATCTTGGAACTATAATTTTAAAAGAACATTCTTACCATCAAATCTGTTGAAAAAAGATGATGATGATCGTACGTACATCGGGACTACTACCTCACTGAAGGGATTTGACCCATTTTGAATTGTTTTTTTCTAATAAAAGGTAATAAAGATAATATTCAATAATATATATTATAGATATCATATAAAAATGAATCACTTTTTTTAAATATTATTTAACATTCATTAATTTTATCTATTAAAAATCAAAACAACATTCTTTATTATATTCAACCTACAATCTCTATGAATGGTTTCATTCTTTTCAATATATATTATATTTATGGATGAAAATAAATATTTATATAATGATTTATTATATTATATTTTTTTAGTTTTTAATATAATGTATACTACAGAACCATTATTATAGTAAAATGACCAAAATTACCAGTATATATATATATATGAAAAATGAAGCACTTATCATCGAGGAAAATGATTTTCATAAATAATTGTTAATAAATGGGAGATAAATGTATATAAGGAAAATATATAAGGAGTGACATACATATCAATGTTCTTTTACCTTATCTATTAAAAACCAATATTTATTATACCAGAGATTTGAACATTTATTATGGATATAGATTCATGAGGTAAATGATTTTACTCTAAATGTTATTTATTTGGTATAAATCTCATTTTCACCACTTATTTCTTTTTAATTTGGAATAAAATAATTTACACATATTTTCAATAATTATTATTATTGTTTTTATATTATTAATTGTTCTATTTTATGTTAATATTTAATGGGGATTTTTACTCAAAGGTTGCCAAAGTGGTATGGGTTTTATACTACAATCTCATTGTCTAACATGAATATTTCATATTTTTTCCAATGATGAAATGATACAATATTCATATATAGAACATTATGAACAGTATTATCCTATTGTTCTTTTTTTAAAAGTCATCGTTTCCTTTCATTTTTAAATATTTAGTAACTAATGATTATGAAATAACGTTTTTAATGAAAATTGATATTATTTATCACTTTGATCGAACATCAGTTTTCACCTATATTGGTCTATGTAACGAAAAAAATCAAGAATTGATTTTTACGATTATTTATTAAAGTATTTTATAAAAATGAAACACTATTTTTTATAAAAATATTAAATTAAATCATCATGTTTATTCAAAAGGATTCACTTTTTTATTTTTATAGAGAATGTGTAACTAATAAAAAATTTAACTCATATGAAATGATGAAAATTTTCCAACATTATGAATACCCTATTATTTTATGAAGCCATTATAAAATTCCAATGATGATTTCAAATACAATTTTTGATTTAGTATTTTGAAAATATTAATGATTTAAATAATTCATTTCAAATTGGAAACAATATTTTCCTATTGAAATTGTTGAAGTGATCTTTTAGAATAATTTATTATCAATGTTGAAATCATTTAACATTTCATAATCATTATAGGAGATATGATAAAATTTATCAAATATTATTATTTCTCTAGATAGTTTATTTTTATGTTGAAATATTATTTACGTAACACATTCATTTTCCAAGGATTATTGTTTGATTAATTTATGAAATGATTTTGAAAAATAATTCTTATTACCTAGTTTCTGCTATGATAAAACTTTTTTGAATCATGTTTCCATTTAAATGGTTATATTATGATTAACGATACATTATCTCATGGAAAGTATCTATACGATTTTCCTTATTTTTTGGGTGGGTTTATAGATATATAGTGTTATATTGATCTAAGTAATAATTGATATCTCATGTTATAAATTGTAATGGAATGGGGTTTGAATCCAAATCAGAAGGGGATAAAATTTTTTATGTATTATTTTTGTTGATCCATTTCTACTAAAATGTTTTAGGGAGTAATCCCATACCACCATGATAGTGTTTGAAATGACCCCTGACTACTATGAAAATTAATTTTTCATAATCTCAATAATAAAAAATTATCATTCTCTTTTCAATGTTATATAAAAATAACTCATTCTATTTTATTTCATTATGATTAATAACTTATGAAACAATAGGGTCTATTACAGGATGAAATATTATGATATATGATATGGATAGTACAATTTTTAGGTTGTAGACACATATACTCATAAAATTATTCTCATGATATATTTATGTTCTCATTGATATCTCTATTATTACCCATACTGAAAATATGATCTCATCTTATATTATGTTTCCATTCCCTAGGAAATAAAGAATGGTATTTTATGTGATATTTTTTAAGGGTAAATGTTATACATTAAAAAGTAAGATATGATGTATTTTTATTATGAAAAAATCTATTTTGTATCCATGATTCCATGTACAATAACAATTAAGATACTCATGGGTGTTCTTGTAAAATTAAATGTGTATTAATAATTTTTTATATAATATATATGTTTTAGAATAATGGGTCACAATAGTTGGTATCATATGTTACTATAAATCAATTATAGTATTTATATGAGAAATATAGTGAAATATTTATACTATAGGTATAAATTCTTTTGGCATAGATTCCTCTAAGAGTAGTAACTTTGAAAAGAGTATTTTGACTATTTCTCATCCATCATTTTGGTGAAATGTTGATGTTCCATTACTATAACTATGTTTTCACACTATTGGGGGATATGATTTCTATAATTAACACTTTTTTATGTAATTATGAAGTATTTTAATAAATGGTGACTAGGGTTGACCTAATGAAAATAATGGTGATTAGGATTAAAATGTAATTTTCTTTATTTTAACCAATTTTAATTGATTTTTTATGATTATCTGGTTCCCCTCTATGATTATTGTTTCCAATAAAATGGTTTTCTGTTATAGATAATTTATGTAACCATTTGGACTCTTGATAATTGTTAATGAAATATATGATTGAGTTATTTTATGTTTAAAAAATATAATTAATTGGAACTTGTAGGGGGTATCCTTTTTTTATACTTAATTAGTTGTCTTGATATTTGATTAACAACATGAAAATCAGCGAGATTCCAAACCCATCAAATAATATAAAAAATACTTCTAGGAATTTTCATTTTTTATTGAACAAATTATAATGAAATATCAATATACACATTGTGAGAAATGTTGAATGATACACCAATTATAATTTCTCAAATGAAAAATATAATGTTTTAATTATGGAATATAAGGTAATGGAAAAATTAATATATAGGAGTTAAATGTATTTATTTATATGTAAATTAGTGATTTTCCGACTTAGTGTCCTAATACATGAGTTAACTCTTATACCAAGGAAAGGCGTATGTTATGTCAAATTTTTTGGTAAATAGGAATAAAAAGTTAATGAATTGGGATTTTAATACTATGTAATCTAAATATTACATCAATGATGAGTTTTTAGAAATATATTTTAACAATTAAATATTTTTGCACCGAATTGTTTATGTATGTATTTAAAATAATATACTGAATTGTATACATGAAATAGAAAGTTGATTTAATGATAAATTAATATTTTATAGACAAAATGTGATTGGGTAAAAATATAACCATTAATATATTTATGATTTTCTATTAATAATGTTTCACTTTGATAATGATACGATTTCCAATGATAAGAAAATTAAGACAGTATAGGCGACCCTAAAAATAAATAGTGATTTAAAGAAATGTAATTTATGATTCAATTTAATTCATTTTCAGACTCTTGAAATTTAATTTATATTAAATTTTTTATGATAAAGAATGGGGATACTTTTATTTTATTAAATAATTTATATTTCTATTTAGGTTTTATAATAATCATGGTATTCATATTTTAGGAAAATAAAAATGATTGATACATTTTAATATTCATATAATTTTTTTACATTAATATTTTTTGTATTGAGTCGGATTCATTGTAAATATTTGGGTTTTTTTAATTTTTAGAACATAATTTGCAATATTTTATATTATATATACTTGTATAAATGATTATGTTTAACATTTTGAGTTACTATTATGGTTATACTGATTAATATATTTGATAAGTTATTTTAGAATTTATGGTTTTCCAAAATATGTATAGAAAAATGAAAATATATACCGCTCATTTTTGGATACTATGATCAGTTTATTGTTAAATATAGTGATCATGAAATAATAATATTATCTTAAAAATTGATTCATGAGATTACAAATGATGATGAAATTGCTCAAAGTAAAACTAGATTAGGAATGCTTGCTTATGAATTAATATTTATCAATTAAGAATAAATTATTAGTGTTCTCATCATAGATAGTAAAGGTAACCCAATTCGTTTTATAAAGTATCATAAAATAAATATGTATAGTTTTAGATTCAATTATTATTAATCATAGGACATTTCACCAATCATAGATATATGTCTTTATAGTTTTTACCATTCCCCATTTCATGTTCTTTATCACTATATATTTGTTTGGTGGAATTTGTTTACCCCCTAATGTAAATATATTCACTACACATAAATGTTTCTTATTGAAACCTTAGGTATGTATTATTCTAAATGACCTCCATAATTTAATTTATATTGTATAAAAATAATGATTTAATAACCATGTTTTTGTTTTAGGAATTTAACAAAGGGATCTTTAAAATATCAGTCCCATGATTTTCTAGATCACGATTTGATTATGAGGATTAAATTTTTAAATTGAATTTAATGTATCAACTTAATATTTTCAATGGATATTATTATTTTTGATATCGTATATGATTAGAAACACCAATTATAAACAATCATTAAAATTTATTATATAAATATGTCATTAATAACTAAGTCACTGAACTATCATGATTATGTATGATTCTTCGTAACCTGGAATATATATAATTTTCATCATCAATTTATATGTATTGATTGATTTTTAGGAAATAAGTATTCAATTTTTATTAATTTAATTTTATTGTTCAAAAAAAGTCATCAGAAATAGATTTTTATTCTTTTTTTGAGAACACATTAGGTTTAATTTTTGGATATTTTTTAGATTTAAATTCATAAAATGAAATTTGGTTGCGAAATCAGAATATGAAATTTAACTATGCAATAAATATTCAGATTTTTTAAAAATATTTATTTTTATTGAATTGTTATAATTTATGAGTTCCCAAATACTATAATTACATATCATTAAAAAACATATTTTAGAAGTTACATTAGATTAATGAAGTATTTCTAAGGATAAATATAAAAATTTTACTTTGGAAGAATCAAATTATTTTTTATTAAATTATTAATATCCATTTTTTAGATTTATTTTATTTTTCATTAAAAAAGAGTTTTTTGAAAAAATATTTATATACAATAGGCCAATAAATTTGAATTTATTAAAATAAAAACTATAATTTTTTTTTAAAAATATATATACATTATATATATATATATATATTAATTTAAATTCATATAATTATTATTTGTATTAGTATAGTAAATATAGGACCACTTATTTCTAGAAAATTTCTTTTTCATGAAAACCCTATTTTTATCATGCTTATCTGGATACATATAAATTAATTTATCCAACATATATGAATTCAATTTATTAAAATGGATTCAATAATTGGAATCTAAATAATAATTTTAAGGTAATATGTTAATCTTAATTGATGGTCCTAATGAATAGTAAAGACATTAAAAACATTAAGAACTATTAAGATTAAAATGGGTATAGTGGGGGTTAATCCAAAAGATATTGTAATGATTTCCAGTTAAAAATGTTTAAAACTTATTGTATTACAATATATAGATCATATCATATAAAACAATTAATTTTATGATCATTGGTAATAATTTGGGTTCAAAACTTCTCTTCGAAAACATATTTTTAAAAATAATTTATATTATTTCAAAGTTGGTCCAAGGTGTGACTTATAGAAGGATGCATACTATCATCTATACAACACAATTATTGAGAATCTCATTTATGAAAATACATTCCTAAAACCCTTACACACATCACCCTAAATAACATAGAGTCTATGTTTTTTTAAAAACATCCTATGTTGGATTTAGGTATAAACAAAAATATATTTATTGAAGAAGAGTTATAGTTCATAAAAAATGAATATTCATTTTATATCATCAGTAGAATCATTATAATATTATTAAAAAATTTATGCAATATTATCTATATTACCCATATTATTATATTTTATTATTATAATGGACGAATCTACATCCATATCGTCTTCCAATAAATGTGAAACAAAACTTTCAATTATTTCTAAAGTGAACAACTACATCATTAACTGATGTAATTATCATTAAATTTAGACCTATAATAGTTATACAAAATAATGAAATACATGTTTATATATGATATTTATTAAATATTTATTCTCTTATATATATAATATTACACATATCATCTTTCCTTCAAATATTAAATAAAATGATAATGTCACTTGTCTTTATGTGAGGCCTACTCCCTATAAAAGGTGTTGTGATTATTTTTTCATTTAGTTTTTTCACAAGGGGTCACAAGGATATAATTTATAAAATAAATGGTATCTAAAATATATGTATAATTATATAATTTAAAAATATTATGAACAATTATTTCATTCCATCTGTTAAAAAACAGAACAATCTTTTAGGAATAAATACAATATATTGTCTCAATGAATGTTGTAATTAATTTCAATATCTCAATATTTTATGGGTCACTCTAAATTTTAATATAATGAATATTTTTTATATTTATATAATTATTAAAATTCTAGATATGTTGGAACCATGAATAATGACGAAAGACTAAATTTAAAAAAAGAAATCAAACGATAAAAGATTGTAGTTTTCACCAATAACAGTGATATAAAAAATAAATTATTAATAAATAAGTGATAAAATGATATATGACACTAATATAAGGTATTATACATAGTATTATCATTCAATAATATATTTATAATGAAATTTTTTAATGTTATATAATATGTTTGAATGTGGATAATTGATATTGAGAGTTTAAGTAATGGATTGTTTGGCTTACTTTTATTTCTGTGATAAACATTACATATTAACAAATTGATTAATTTAAGTGTTATAAATACATCCTCATTTGAATGTTATATCATGATTAAAATTATATAAAACAAATTTAATTTTTCATTTTTATTCATTCCTTCATTCAGATTATGATTCAAATGCTACCAATTTGTTGAGGGTTTTATGTTATAATCTTAATGTTTATCATGATTGATTATGACTATTCTTATGGTGATGAAAAAACAAGACCTACATACCCAATATAACATAACATTTAACATCATAAATGTAATTTTTTAAAACACATTCTTTATATTGAAATTTTTTATTTTATAACCAAATAGGCTAAATTTTTTATGTTCTACATTATATACAACATTGATCGAAATTCTATTTTATTTTATATCCATATTTTCTAAAATTTCTATCAAATATCATTTTTTTCGACTATCATCATTTAAAATATTTTTTTTTCAATGTATGATTTTTGTAATGTTTTTTGGAGACTATAATATTAATTTTCTATATGAAATCCTTTAGAATATATACTTTAAATATTATTAGAATGTTTATTTCAATTCATAGGGCATGAGAAAATATCCCCCCATCATTTCTACTCAAATACTTGAAATATCCATTACAAAAATTAATGGTTAAGTATATGGAAAAAATATATTTTAAATTTTTTAGAGTTTTATAATGTAAAATAAGTGATTTTAATTTTAAATGGATCTTATCCTCCATAAATGTTCTAGGTGGTTTGTTCCTAGAATATTCTATATAAGATGAAATAATTTTGAATTTTATATCATTTACATAGTATATTATCCAATGATTGCATTATTAATATTTTCATAAATGATAAATGATTTTCTTTAAAAGGTTTTAATGAAACCCATTCATATTCCACAGGTTTTCTATTATGAATTGATGATGTTATTATTAAATTCATTGATTAGACATGGGATATAAAATGAAGAAATTATTATGAAACATATTTCAATTTCATGATATATGATACAATTAATGGGTTAATATATTTTGAGACATATATATGTTATTTTCATTATGTGAATTGTGGAAATATAGACATAGGCATATATATATATATATATATCACCAATTCATTCAGTAACTATTTATTTCTCAATAGATAAAAACGGATGGAATATAATTTCAATCCTATTCATTAAAGGATTGTATCCACATTGATAGTCTAGTATGTGATAAAATACTAATACAATTCTTTATAGAGTGAAAATATTATTATTTTATAGTATTTTCAATGATCCTTTATTACTTTAAAAATTATTCTCAATTCTTATGTTTGTTGCATTAATAAATAAATTATTAGAAATATATGTTCTCATATACTTTTATGTTTTATTCATTTATGATTTATTTATGATTTACTAAAAACAATTAATCCATGAAATAAAATCCTGATCTAATATATCTATGTTATAGATATCAGATGTTATTATCATGTGATATACCACTCTGATAATGTTATGTTTATGTGATAATAACTATATACATTTTTTAACCTTACTGTGAATCTAATTCCACCCTTCCTTGTGTTTCTATTCCCCATGTATAAAAGAAATTTATTATGTATGATATTTATAAGAAGGTTGATTGTTTTGAGTAACATAGTTTGAGATGGCTTAGATCACTTATGAACAAGTAATTTATGTATCCATGTTTCCAGACATTGTAATCCTTTATGGATATCCATAGTTATTTTAGAAACTAAAATGAGTATTAATCAATTATGATGTAATATCTATGTACGAAACTTATGTTTCGGTATATTGAACATAATAATTGTGTCCATTCATGACTATTTTATGAGATATAATTGTAAAATTATTCAATTGTTGTTAATAAAGGAAAACAATCGCCCAAAATCACACATATTTGGTCCATATAAAATTAATCATCATGGTATCATAAAGGAACAATAGAAAATTAATATATTTCATAAAATATTCAATAAGATAAAAAGTAGGAACATAATAAATAATATAATTAACATAATATAATCTATCAAAATGAGTAATATCATAACAATATTGAGTAGGTGATAAAAAATATATTCATGATAGATACATCTTAAAATAAAAATATTATTGAAAAAAAAATGTTCCCTGAAAACGTATTTTTAGTTATTAAAACTAAAGAAGTTAAAATATTAACCTAAAAAACATTCTAAAATAAAATTTAAATTATTTAAGAACCAATTATAATTTATTATAATTAAAATAACATTTTAATAAAAAAATTGAAACGAATAAATTTATATTTTTATATAATTCGATAAATAACATTATTTAGATATTAAAGAATTTATAAATAAATATCACATCATATAAAAATTGAAAAAAATAATAGTTTTGTATATAGTGAATAATAGAATTTTATTAATGTGAAATATTATGCATACCTCTATAATATTAAATAAGAATGATAGGAATCATATTAAAATGGATGATTAGACTCATCAAAAAAATTGATTTTTATTCTTAAAAATGTGATGTTTATAGTTTAAAAAATAATTTCTCAAAGATGTGGTTATATGTAATGGAAATTAGTTAAAATTGGTAAAATTTGGAAATAAAATATAAAATATGTTAATGGGTGAATAAACAATATGTCAATGAATAATATTCTCATTAAATGAGATCCAATTAATTAGAAATTGAGAAACAAAATCCATTACACAGAATTCTATGTTATTTGATCACAGTATAAAAAAATATATATAAAACATAAATTACATAATAATCTATATCAAAATAATATCTATATATACAATGTTTTACAAAATAATTTTATAATTACACTATAAATCTATTTTAATTATTAATTATCCATTTTCACTATCATAAGTGGGTAATTTTTATTATATTAATTTATGTTCATAAAATAAATTTTTTCCATCATTCTTATCCCAAATATCATCATTCTAAGAGAACATATAGTACAATAATTGATATATTATTATTTTTTATTATATTATAATTTCATTCTAGGATAATTTCAGATTGGAGTTTTTATATTAATTTGAATAATGTTATTTTATAGTAATTTAAAACAAACGAGTGGTCATATATTTATTAAATAATTTTACATTAATGTACTAATTAATGATAAAAAATAAAATAAATAATTCAATATTTATTTCATATTTTAAAATTAATTAATATATCATAGTAAATAATTATATAATATTTCAATAACATTGAAGTAGGTGGCCATGATGACCAAAACCATATAATACCATGAATAATGGATAGTTATTAGGTGATTTTCAAGAAATATATTTCTCTATGTATAATAATAAGTTACTTTAGTTATTATTAGATTGTTAAATGTGAATTGGAAGGATTTAGGTGACTTATTTATGGGTATTAAATAATAACATAGTATGAATAATAATTATTTTTTGTTACATTTTTTAAAACATTTAATTTTATGACAATTTTTAAACTTTTACAGAATTAACATGTTATTCATTATGTTTCACTATAAATAAATTCCTATCATAATAATAATATATATATATAATGAAATAATTCTTATTAATGGTAAAATCCTTACTGAAAACATTACACATTTATTCATGGCGGCAGTTTTTTAAACAGAAACATAATTCATGTCTTCATTTACCTTAATGGAGTAATGATGGGGGAGGGGGGGGGGTAAAGTGTTTTGACATCATTATAATAAATATTTATAGTAGTGATACTTATGTTTTCACTATAATATGATTTAATCTGTTTTTTTGGATGAATAAGTTCCCATAATATTATAGAAAATAGAAATTGTTGGTAAGAAATTAATACCTCATTTTATGTAATATATCTATCACCGATGGAAGTAAACCAATTTGGGTTAGTCTTTGGAGAAGGCCAGAACATAAGTATTTTATCTCGGTGTATATATGTTATTTTTGGGATCCTTTTTTGTGAAAATAATTCAGTTTGGGTTCGAGGGTTTGTGAGTAGAGGAGTACCAATTTTATATTTTAAATAAGATATGTTTTCTATAAATGCCAAAATATTATTTATAATGGGAAGTCAATCCCAAGTTTAGTGGCTCCAAAATTAAGAAATAATAGGTAGTATATGTTATAAATTCAATAATGGAGTCATCCTAAAATACCCAAAAATGGTTTAAAATATTAGAAGGACTATCACTATTTGTAATTTTTTTTTACTTATTTTGATTATTACAAAAGTGAAATATTTTTAGAAACAATGTTTATCTTTTAATATTAAAATAAAATGAAACATATTAATAATTAGGTACATAATGATTACAAATTATAAATTCATAATATTAAATTTATTTATAAAATGTATATAAATTTATATTGAAAAACTATATTTATAATGTATTAAAAATACTTTTTAGGAATAAAGATTATATTTTCAGAAATTTCAACCATGGATTCATTAATTTTTTTATAAAAATTCAATATAATATATTGAATAATTTAAAATATATTATTTCTTATAAATATGTTAAAATAATTTCAAATTAAAATATATATAAAAATAATGTCATAAAATTCATGCGCTTTGTAGAACCATTAATTAGAGTATCAACTTAAAAATAGACTTCTATAAAAAAATTATATTGAAATATTCTTAAAAAAATATTTTCTTGGCTAGTCTATATATGTAGTAAAAAATTTTCATATTCACATATAAAATATAGTTTTTTATAATATTAATCAAACAAAAAAGAACATATTGAAAACACTTTTTATATGAAATCTAATTTTGTAATATTAAAAAACATATTACATACATATTAATACATTTTTAAAATTTATATTTAAACTTTTTTTATTATTCAATCATAATAAACATACAAACATGAATAAAAATTCAAATTTTCGGGAAAATATTTTTATAAGAATTAATTGAATTAATGAAATATATATTTTAAAATTTATAATATTATAAAAATAGATATAAAATATATATTATTACGTTGTTAGTAAATCTGAATTTCAACTTACAAAACCCCTTATGATATCAACATATGATCTATATATCAAAAAACAATTTGAAATAGTTTTGGATGTTTGTTTAGAAAGAATTAATGGTTTACCAAGAATAATAATATTGAATACATTCTCTATATTATTTTCCCATCTAATAATTGTTTAAAATCAGCGTAATATTGGTGTAGATAAACCCTTTAATAATTTACCTCTATAAAATCTGAATTTAATGGGATTTATATGGAAGTCCATCACATATTGTTTTTATTTTATCTTAAATTATTTACTAACTTTTTTATAATGATTCAATAATAAATAGCAGATATATAAATTCCTATTGTTTATTTCCCATGTTTAATATTCAATAAATACGAAAATTTTAATTAATATTTATTTTAATTTTTTGAAACAATTATTAAATATATTATTTATTTAATGGTATTATACCATTATCCCCCACTCTGTTCCCTTCTATCACTGATAAATCATGCCTATAATCACAATTATAATTATTACTTAATAATGAGGTCAGCTATTAGTATCTATAAATTACCTTGATGTTTAGTTTTATATTTTAACATTAATTACATAATTTTTTTTAATAAGAAGAATGGAAATAGTTTTATTTTTCTGAACCATTTTTTTAATACCTCTAACAGTTCTTGGATAAAAATTATTTTATTTTATGTTGAGTTCATATTCATATGTGTAGTAATAAATGATAATAAATAGGCTTGAGTTAATGAAATCTAATTCGTAATTTTAATAATAAATAAAACAAACTCACCAACCTCTCATCCCCAATGTGTCTTAATCTTCATAGATCTAATAGAATGCTGAGCTCGGGAAATGAGGTAAGTGATGAATTCTTCTCTGCCAAGAAATGGACCATTGAGATACATTCCCCAACCCCACTTTTATCAATCTATAGCATTTTCATCTAGAGAATATTCATAAAACCATCTTAACAAATCCCTCAACTATGTTTCCTACCTCAAAAGATTTTTACCCATCGTCTAAACTAATTGTTGCACTATTACTATGTTTTCCCACTCTATAATGGCCTCCCAAATATATGTTGTTGGGGGAGTGGTATATGCCACACCATTTTCACTATGGTTGGATCATTTTGTGACCAAATAGGGTCTTCTATTAAATAAACTATTTCTAAAATTATCATCATTTCATGATCTCTTGTGAATAAAAACATATTAGAACACTACACATAGCCATTATGTTACTAGTAATACTCATTTTTTACCAAATGACCTCGTTAAGTTATTATTCAAGTGGTTTAGGGTTGTCATATTTTATTTAAACAATTAAAATATTTAATTAAAAACACCGAATACCTCAATGACTACATGTGGAATTGGTGAATTGATAGATGATAATTAAGATGTTCTATTTATGTAGTCTGTTGTTGTTTTGATGTTTGGACTTTTTGTTGTTGTAGATTTTCATTGACACGTCCCACAACCAATTTTACAGTATTATTTAGGATTAGGGAAATATAATCATGGTAAATTAATATGTATTCGGTTTTGGAATAATTAGTCCACTACTAGATTCACTCCAATCTACATAAAAAACAAAACTATATCTATAATCCAATAAAAATATAAATATAAATTCCACCATCAATAATCATGATTTTTTATTTGATATAGAACACATCAATATTAAATACATAGTAAACTATATTGGAAATATATAGTGTCTATAATAAGGATATAAAATTGAAACTTTTGAAGTAGAGAAATATGTTACCACATAACATCCCATCGATAGTCATTTTATAAGATCCACATTTTTTTCAGGGTTGTGGTCGTCATTTATTGATATCAATCTTATAATATATGAATCTATAAAACTGATATGGAAATTTTACGGTTTTCAATAATTAATGAATTAGAGAGTTAGTTGTGATTTGGGATCATTTTTTCCACACCCATGAATACAAGGGACATCATTAATTTTAAATAGTTGTTTTTTGTTTTATAACATCTTATTACGTATATAAAAACTCTTTATATTCCGTTTAATCAATTAACATGGACATTCTTCATTCATTTTCTCATGTAGGTGATTGAAGATACATTATTTCATCCTTATATTTTACTAATTTTTTATGAGTCTCTATTGTATTATTATTACTATGTTTTTGAATTATAATTTGTTCTCATTGTGGAAAAAATTTCCTGATATTTTTTTTGGAATAATAAAACGTTTTCCCACTATAATACCCATTCAAATAGGTTTTTTTAGGGACTCGCATATTTTTTAAAACATCCATTTCTAACATTATTGTATTAGTTAATATCTATCACTAGAACTAAGAGGGGTCATTATTGGGGACCAAAATAGACATAGTAATTGGATTATAGAAATTATTACCCAAATTGCGATTAAATTTTATGAAATTTTTTACTATTTTATAATCTGGTTTTTGTTTATTTATTATTTATAAAATATATATCATTTTGAGATTAATCTTGGTGAACTTATTTTTTATTATAATATAATTATTAAATTGATACATATGAGTAACTTTGAATAAAATTACCCATAGTGGTTCATAGAGATCTTGTGATAAACCTGGCCATATCTCTTAGGATGGTGAAACAAAGTGTGTTATTAGGCCTCTTTATCAATCGTCATATGATAGTTTTTTAATAGTCATGTCCTATTATCTTTAATAATTTATTATAGATCTTACTTCCCATGTATGTATCCATATATGGATGAAATTATATTAATAACATATATTGAATTCTTTAACAATATTTTATGATATCATTTTATGTACAGAATAATTTCTAGGGACTCAAACAAGGTTATCTGATAGTAATTATCAAAATTTGATTCACTAAAATCAATAAATAAAAATCATTTTCAATGATACCGACTATAGAGCCCAATATGATCCCATTTAAAATAATTCATTAATAACATGGTTTAGATTATGCAATCAAGAACAGTCACACAACATAATGATGAAATAATTTAGTTTATTGTATATTATCTACATGAACAATTTATTTTAGTATAAATGAAAAATCTAATCAATTAATAATATAAATAACTAATTAGAAATGTCAAATGATATATTATCCTTATTATGTTTGGCCTTATAATAATAATAATTCAGGTTATCAGACAATCAGTTTGGAAAAACAGATCATAATGTATCATATCATATATATTTAGTGGAATTTGAGTATGAAAGAAAATATTTTTAAAACACTTCCAACATCATAGGTTACAAACATAAAATATTATTGATCAATATAATGTCAAAATAATACCAATAAAAAAATGTAAAACATATGATATTTATAATAATGCATCAAAATAATCAATAAATATGTCATAATGATAGAAAAGTGTGTAATATAATAAACATATCTATTCATCATGAAAATATGGTATTTTAAAAAATTGATAATAATAATGGCAATGTGGAATAACCTAATAAAAAAGACTAAAATGTGACACAAATGTAGGTATATGATTTTTTTGGAAACCCATTATCCCTATTCATATGTGAATATACAAATAATGTTCATGATTCAATAGGTGAGAAACCACATTTTCCCCATTCCTATGCAAACAATATGAATGTCTTACTGACTGAATGTCTCATGAGATATAATCACAATATAATGCATTTACGTGTTATATTTGACCCTATAAATAATCATATATACATATGTGTTCTACATAAAATAATCATCATCATATCATAATGAAATATTTGAAAAGGAATGTGTTTATTAAAATTCATCAAAAAATAAAATAAAATTAACATAAGAGAAATTATGATAATAAAAATATCATTTTTCAAAATTAAACCAATTATAATAACAACAATACATTGATCATAATTTCACATCCTGATAAAAAATCATATTTGAAAAAGTAAAATGGAGAATAAAAATCTTTTAATAATAACATTTACACATTTTCAAAATAATACTATTCATAATACATTTATGAACAATTATATAGAATGACTATTAATGTGAATACACTTATAAAACCACTTTATATAGAAATATGATTTGATTTAAAAAAAATAAAAAAAATATAGAGTGGTAAATAATAAATGAAATTAATTTATTAATAATTTTATGCTTTTTTAATACAATTTTTAGAATTGTTGATATACTTTCATTTCATTAATGGTGTAAATTTAAATATAATGATTATAATATAATGTAAATATATATATTTCAATTAATATAATATGATTGAATGAAAAAACACGGTTATTGAATATAGGATTCATCTGTATGAACGTGGTTTATACCTGATAATGTTTTAAATTTATTTGAGAAAATATTTTAATGAATAACAAGCTATAGTTGATGGAAAATATTTTTTCCAGAAATTAATGGGAATTTTAATATAATATAAATGAATTTTAGAATCAAATAAAATATGATGAATATATATACTAACTATTAAAACCATGTTAATCTAAAATATAGTATATGAAAACCATAACTGACCTCCTGCATGACAAAAATAAAAATAATAATCAACTAATTTTGTAGCATATTTAAATACATCAAATTTTATAAAAAATATATATTAGTAATATTTATAATTATAATCATTAGTTGTTGCCGATTTTTAGTTGCAGGTGTGAGAAATCATTATTATTTAATACTATTTTTATAATAATGGGTTTTTTCATACATTCATCATCCAAATCCCATACATCCTATATGATATAAGATACATAAATATATAAATTAATATATTTTAAAATGTAATAATATCATTAAAATATAGTTATTTAGTAGTTATTTTTGATGAAATTGGTGAAAATCATGTTTGAGAAATTATTGAAAAATGAACGGTAGTATCCAAATTTAAGTGTTTAATATTCATGTAACCCTTCCGCTAAAAAACTAAAATAAATATTTATTTTTTTAAAAATCATTTATTTAATTTAATTATTTATTCATATTAATCCATGATATAATTTTTCTACATTTTTATGTGGGTGGTTAAACCAAACCACATATGTGCATACCAGGAATAATGTATTATTAGTATGTTATTTATCTGAAATAATATTTTAAGAGAAGAATAATGATCTAATTCACTATATATTTTCATGATATATCATAATAATATTTAATTAGTATATGATGTTGTGGGTATGAATCTTTCACATATTTTAGTTAAATTATTTTTCATTCCTAGGTCATTTGTATACGATGATTAAATTAATTTAAATTTTCAATTTATTTTATTATAAATATGAAATCCAATATGATTAATATGAAAATTTAACACCTTGTAATAATAATATATATAATATAATTTTATTCAGAGAAACAACAATTAATTTAAATAATGTATAAAAAAACAGTTTTCATTGAGGTGGTAGTAGACAAATACACACATTTCATATTTTTCTTTTTCTTATTTAAAAAGGTTGTTTTTGTTAATTAATCTTCCATAATTATGATAACATATAAATATACTAGTGTTAGTGATTTTATACTTATAATGTGGTAATATATAATTTTAGGTAGAATAAATGAAATAATGACATAGATATTAGAATTATGTGGTTAGTAGTGTATACCTCAAGACAATGATTCTCTACTTTATGAAGGGTTTTAAAACTATTTAAGAATCATATTTTTAGGAAAAATCCTATATAATGTGTCTTAGAGTTTTTATGAATTAAATGGGATGATTTTGTGGAAAAATATGTTCATTGAGGAGTTGGGTAAATGAATAGAGGAATATCAGTTTTATTAGAATATATTGATGAAATGTTTCTGAATAAAAAATATTTTAATAATGGGTAGTATATCCCATGGAAATTAAATGAAAAATACTAAAAAAATTATATAATAAGTAATAAGGATGAAAAAGTTCAGAAACACAAATTCCAATGCATTTTTAATAATTTATGTTGTCCTTCCTCTTAGTCATACCATTTTTATACATTTAATTTTCAATAAGGTAAGTAGTTGTCAGAAATGTAATTTTTCATTTATGTATGAAATATAAAATTTCTCTTTAAAGATAATTTGGTTCAAATTATTCTAATTTAAAATATCAATTATTTGGTTTCATTAAAGAGTAAATAATATGCAATTTAAAATTAATTAATGTATAATGTACTTAATATAACTCTTTATTCAAATATGACATTTTATCTAAATGACCATTTAAGGGTTTATTAATTAAGAATAAATAAATATGATAAAGACATATATAAAATACAAAATATTCCTTATATAATTATTTCTTAATGTTCAAATTTATACATTTATACTAATAATGTAAAATATTTTTGGTTGTAAAATGAAAAATAAATTGAATAATTATCATAAAAATAAATATTTTTTAAAAAGTTAATAAAATTCATCTTCAACAAACATTTCAATGATATATATATATACATTATGTTAATTTTTTCAAATTAACATCCAAAAATTTAAAAATATATATTTTTTTCAAAAGATAATAAATAATAAATATTGTTTTTATAGGAAATGACTTTTGTTATATTAACAGTTTTTCCATGTAAATTACAGATAAATATGTTTTTATTTTATTATTTATTTAATCGGTCTATATTTTTAGTATTATGTAATTATTAACTAATTTACAAGAAAAAAAACTAATTTTTATTATTATTTAACAATATAGTAAAATGGAATAAAATGATCTTCCAAAATGTAAAAATATTCATCACATATGAACATGAATAAATATTTTATTATATATTTATATAATAATTATATATATATAGATTACCCATTTTAGAATTTTCATAATTCCAAACCATAAGATATACTCGAGTTGTAGTTTTGGGTGTTGGTTTTGCTAGAAAAGTTCATGTGGAAGGTCTCCATGAGCATAATCGTCTCCATTACACAATTTTACAAATAAAGATTTCTCTTGAATTTTTATTCGGATTATTCAATGATAATAACAAGTATAGATACCTCCATTAAAATAAAAATCCAATGGGATTCATAAGTAAGACTACCATTTCTCAATTCCATTTCTTCATAGTTCGTTAATTGATTTTATGGCATGGTTTCTTCTATTTATACATAATAGATAAATATATGTGTTTCAATAGTCATATTAAATATTCAAAATTATAATTGTATAATATAATATTTTTCAATCATGTTTGATAGATGATATTTAATTTATTAATTATTTCTTGAGAATATATAGTGAGATCTCAGGTCTTTATAGTTTCCCAACCCCAACCAATATGGGTAGGGATGTATAAATAATAAAGATCCTACCTAAAAAGGACACTCAAATATAAATATAAGTCAAATCTGTTCAATTGTCTTACCTCAAAAAATCATGAGTAATAGGATTATTTTATATATATATATATATATCATTTGAATCCATTCCATTATCTTTAAATATTTTCATTATTAGTTATTTTCTTATATTTGTCTATAAATGAGGCTTAATGTTCATGGATTCACCTAATTGAAATTTCATTGTTGATTATAATTTGAAATTCACTAGTGTGAATATTAATAATCAAAGCCAATATGGAAATCCTTGTCTCAATGCAAGTCTTCCTATGTGTTTGGTATATATTTTGTAGTGGAGTGTTCTTATATATAATAGATATGGCTATCTTATAAGATAGATCTTTATTGTGTTCATGGATTTGGTGAATATTTTTCAATTATGATAGACATAAAAAACGGGTGCATGGAATATTTCCTTTGATTTTTTAGGGTTTCCAAACAAATTGTATCTCTTCATTTTATCCATAATGCAGCATTTTCCCTATTTTTTTTATATGGTCTGTTTTTCTTCTTGTTTAACTATTTTAAAAGAAACTATAATACATTTTGGGGTAGTCTGATTCATATGTGTGATACATATATTAGTTGAATAATATTGTACTATAATTTTTATTATTAGTTTTCAATATAAAACAAGGACAATTGATACAAAATTTTCTAAAAAAATGGGTCTTTCCAAAAACTTATAATCAATCATGTTGGGTATCTCTGGATTTTTAATTTGGGAGGCATATACCACATAAATATATCTAAAAACTCAGGTTTCATGACCACCAATAGAGACATGTTTATATTCATTATGTTTTATAAATTTATGTCTTGGTTTTAATTGACAAAATAAGTTATGGTTGAACATTATTGATATGCTATTCAACAGGCTATGTTTTCAATTTAAATGTAAAATAATATGTGTCTACATATAAATATGATCTAATATAATTATAATGTATTATATAAAAATTATTATTTATAGAAATGGATGTATAAAAAATTGAGACATGGTATACATTGTCTACCCCAGTTAACTATAATTGGAACTTCTATTAGTTTATAGACACGCAATCATTCCATTTAATCTAAGGGTATGATAAAGTATATATAAATAAAATGTTCCTTTAAAATAATTGAAATAAGAAATTAGATAAATATTATATGAGTAAATTATATTATGGAAATAATATGTAAATAAGAATGTTCCTTGTAGAACGTAATCATTTTTTTAAATATTATTTCAATGGGTAGTTACATTTGAATTTACCTTTTTATGTATCATTAAATAGATCAATAGATTAGATATACAAATAATTTAATATATCCATCAATTGAATGGAATAAATATCGAATCATTTTTAACATTATAGGTTATGATCACTATAATGACATGGTATTTGATTGATTAAAAAAATATATATTATTGAAAAATATTCTTCGTATTAATAATAAAAATAGAGTATAAGCTCTTAAAATGCTTTTAAAAGTCTAAATATTAAGTTTCATACTATTATAAACATATTGGCATTCCATATTTATATTATTTTTAATTTTTCCCTATAATATATAAAACACACATGTCATTCAATATATAAATTAGCTATAATTTTTGACATGATACAAATGGAATATATATATCAAACAAAAAAATCATGAATATATATTTAAAAATATTTGTATAATCTTTTTATTATTTTCATTAAAAAATATTTCTTAATAATTTTATTACTATTTATCATCAAAATAACATCATACCATTCAATATACTGAATCAACCCAACCACAATGTCTATTTTAACTTATTTTTATTTCTATATTGAAATTTTAATGAATTTCATGAAAGTAATTATTTTATATTCTAGTGACCATAACTCATAGAAACACTTGGTATTGTGTTATGAAATTATGAATAAACATTCGTATACCTATCATATAATAAATATATTAGAATAAATATATATTTATTTATCATGGTGTCGGAACAAATATAAAATTTTCATATTTTTCAAAATTAAATCATTCAATTTAATAATCTTTGTTGGAACCATCATTATTAAAAAATAATAATTGATATCAGTTTAGGTGTAAATTTAGTTTTCCACATTCAATATTTATCTCTACCTTCTATGTTATTTATAATATCATTGTATATTTTTTTTAATCATTATATAATTATTAAATCAATATACACTCAATGATAAAATTTCCACCATGTAATACTCATTAACTGAATTTAGGAACCATCTTGAATCCCTTAATTTATACTATGTGTTATATTAATATATTATTTACAATGAAACTCCTACAAATATATTTTTACCCTATAATATACTACAATTCATTTTTTCCAAGTAACAATATATGAATAGATGTAGTATTTCATGCATTCCACTGATCAAGAATGATGATTATTAAATACACAATAGTTGAATAAAGATGTCAATCTCTTCTGATTGAATAATATTGATTTTATATCAAAATATAAAAATATATATTTATAACCAATAAAAATAAAATATTTAAAATGTTTAATACATGGGTTTATAATTAATCCCCAAATTTAAAAAACCTAGACTAAATTCATATAAATTATTATTCAACATCTCAACTAATCTTACTCTATGCAATGCTATATTTATTAAAATTTGATTCCTCTATGAACTGTCATATACATTTTAAATTATATTTTCCACTTCATAATTTAATAATAATGGATTCAAAATTCAAAAAATAAAAACTAGTAAAATGTCAAGAATATTTTATTATATTGATTCATGATTGTAGTGATCATAGAATAATAATTTACAATGGAATGATAGAATATCAATTTACCTAAAATAATATAAAATTCATTGAAATTTTTTTGAAGCTACAATTTAATATATGAATCCTCTTCGGAAGAATGTATATATATATATATTTATATATATATTAGAAATAAAATTGCTTTTTGGAAATTCAGTTATTCATATTTCTTGTATTCACAACAAATTTCCATTTGACATAGTGTATTAAAAATTCTTTTTAACTCATTAACATGATTCAATAATAAAGGTGTATTAATAATAATATTTAAGAAAACAACCAGATAAAATTGGAGAATATATTATAATAATTCCCATCACATTATTGATAAAAAATCATTTTTTTTATTTTTTACAATTAAATAAAATGAAAAAATTCATATTTTTTAAATATATTATATATATATTTTCAATTATGACCTTAATCCTTAAAAAAATTTAAATATAATATTTTTTCTAGACATTATAACTATATTTTTCAAGTGATAAAATATTCCTCTGATTTTATGAAAAAGGAATTTATTTTTCATGGTGACACATTTGATTATATGATAATAATTTAACAAGTTTATATTAGTATAAATATTTTTAACATTAAATAATTATCACCCCATAAAAATGAAATTAATTGAATTATTCCACAATGATAATAGCATAATTTAATATATAAATTAGTTTATTTATAAGGGATTGATTTGTAAAAAACATAATATATTTGTATAGTTTTATAAACATGATCAATAAAATATATTAATTTACTTATTTTTTTATATAAAATATTTTTATCCCCGTTGTTCTAAAAATTTATATAGTACATAAAATTGTGTTAGTATTAAAATATGATACATTTTTATTTATAAATAAAATATATATCATTTCCTTGATTAAATATATAATAACACATAAATCACATTGATAAAGAATAAAAATATTATATATAATTTCGTTCATAATGTTGGAAACAAAATATTTTACATAATAAAATTATTCCAATTATAAAATATTAAATCATAAATATGACTTAATATAATATTTAAATAATCATTATTTGATTAAAAAATTTAAAAAAAATTATTAAAAAAATAATTCATCAATTAATCATGTCTATTATATGAACATATCATAAAAACGTCACTAATATTTTCCATGAGAATTAAATGATGATGTTTTATGTTTTAGGAGATCCACTCTATCTTTTTAGAGATTTATTTAAGACAATTAAATATTTACATACTCAAATACAATCTTTCTATTCATAGTGGTCTTGATGTTTACAAATATTTTTGTTGAATTTACGTTTCCTAATTAGTGGAGGGAGAGAATTTTTAATCGATTCTCATAATTGAATTTTGGAGGTTGGAAACCCTCTGATGGTGTATTAAATACATGGAATAAAGGTTAGAGGGTTGTTGAGAGTTTATAATTGATTCAAAAGTTTGTCATTATAGTTGAGATTTATACTTCGACCATAGGGTTAATAGTAAAAGTCCATCTACAAGGAAGTGGGGTGAGTAGTGTCTTGTGTACCAAAAAAATGTTCCACTATTATGTCTATTCCATTGTATCAACTATCCATTAGGAGTATTGGTTTTTTTAAGAGGGGCATGTTGGTAAATTTAAAATTCATCCCATCATGGTTTTATATACGAAATGGGTATGGTCAAGGATATTCAGTGAAACCACCCATACCCTTGATCTCCATGAACCCCTTTTAAGGGTATTTTTATCACCCCATAGTAATAATCAATGGTATGTTTGACAACACGATGAAATCATTTTTTCACATACTACCATATTTCAATTTTTTGTTTTATTTGTTTTTGAATTCAGTTTTCATTGCGAAAGATCATGGAGGAATCATCTAAATATTATGGCATTTTCTATTCCATTGGAAGAAGAAACCCCATTATGTCATTTGAATGTTACTACATGTAATTTAAATAAGTAATATTGTTATAGATAGTTTTTATGGTGGTTTAATTAAATATCAAATAATGTAATTGGTAAATTTAAAAAAACGTTATTGGCCAACGTCGGTGGAGGGGGGTCGTAATTTAACCTCCACTGAGTTTCTAGTCATGTTCCTAACATGATGTGGTTTCTCATAACTGAAATGGAAATTATTACATAAATTTATAAAATAATTTAATTAATTATATTTGATATTATTATTATGTGTTTAATTTTTTTATTGATTTATATGTATAGGAATCGATATGGTTTTATAATTGACATGGATCAATCATGGACATACCTCAATGGGCCATGGTAGAGATTAAATAACATTAATCAACATGGAAAATCTTCTAAAAAACATAGGTGATCCACAATAAAAACATTTTATTTTATTCCTACCTTATATTGGTTATGTTGTTCTTACTTATAACATTGGGAAATGAACTCAATTTTTTATAAAAAAATTAATGAATAATTAGTAAGTTAATTAAAATGATGTTTCATGAATGTAATTATGTAATAAAATTTTATTTCTATATCTGAACTAGTCTAGTAACTCGTTCATCGATACTCAATACCCTTATGATCAACTACTCTAAAATTTGTAGAAACCATGAGTGGGTTTTAATGACTGAAAATTAATTGAAACATATTTTAGAGGTCATATTATTGGTTACCATGGTCCTTCCTCACGAATGAAGGAAATAATTGGTGTCAGATGGCTATAGTGGTAAGAAAAAATATCATTGGTTTGATTCATGATTGATAATTAGTGACCCTGCACAATGATCAGCCTCAATATATATCATTAAAGAGATTCCAAAGATGTATACACTTGTGGCCCATGAGTTCGGTCTATATTGTTACACTGTGAAAGACAATGATGTCCTCTGTGACATAGGTTATGACATAAGGCTTAACATATACTATCAACTCCAAGTTGGATCCCCTAGTTATCAATGACGCATGGGACCCTAACTGGTAACCCAATTTTATATTGACCCACATTAGGGTGTCTGGCAGGAAACGTTCAATGGAAATGAAAATAACTAGTTGACCAACTCGTGTTTTAATTTACATATAAAATGTTAAAGGATACTACTTTGGGGTTGTATTTTTATTATTTTAGTATGTTATAAACACATTAGAATTTATATTACTCATTTATGTTAATAAAACCATGGAAAGTAAACTATTTTTGATAACTCAAGATGAAAACATATCTTTAGAGGAGCTCAATGTTACTAATTATGGGGTTTCCATTTATTGGGATCTTGGTTAATGTTAAATAATTTTTTCAATACCTAGAGTTTTGAATATGATTTTTGATATTCCTTATATTTGGAGGAATTATTTATATCTACCATGTATTTGTAGTTTACTTGTATAATTATTTTTGGTTATTTCTAGAACATAATGAGGGTACTGTTGGAGAGTCTATAGATTTGTAACTCAGTGTTTTAGTTTCAATAGAATTGGTTCTAGGATGATTTGACTATTGTAGGGGGGGGGGAATTATATTCTCTGTTATATTTATGGAGATACCATTGTTTTGGAACCAAAATTCTATGTGGTAGGAATATTCATTGTGACCTTCACAAAGACAACCTTACACTGGCCAATGCATGTTTGGTTGATCGGGGTGACATGGATAGGTTTTAAAAATGATTATTTGTTATATTATTTTCTGTATTATATTAATTAATCATAATATTTTAAAATGAATTTAAAACATAATATTTTTATTGTAGTGTAATTATTTGGTCGTTTCTTTCTATGTTATGTAGACACATCCTGCTCAAGAGGCCATGAAACAAGGGTACCTGAGAAGATAGTCACATTATTTCATGCATAGGTTAGGAAGATTGATATGTTTGACTTCATGGGATGGATCGGGAATATATATTTACAATGGAATGTGTTATAGTTCAAGGGTTTAGTATAACATCTAATAGATTTATATTACATTAACATATTTCATTATTTGATAATTCTAGTGGTAGATCATATCAGAATTAGCATACTCTATCAGTATATCATATAATTATGGTTTTTATATTTCATTAAACATCTATAACGTAATGTTTAATATTGATGTATGTTATTTTTTTAAACATTTATTTTGGACTATGATAATGGGGTATATACTACCCCTTATAACATTCTTGGAAGATACTAATAGTCAGTTGCCTTTGGGGTCCAGGGAGTTGCAAATATGGTCATTTGAGAAAACATTCTTCTAATTATTCATAGACTGAGCTTGAATGGGACTCTGCAAAGATGTATCTAGGAACTAATTTTATCTTTTATTAATACATTAAAATTTATATAATAGATATTTATTACATTGTTAGAGTTTATGATCAAATTTTTGTTTGTGTTTTAATAACACATACTCTCTTAGGATGTCCATGATAATATCGATATAGAATTTCTCATTTGAAACCATATATAATTATTGTATACGATTTTCACACAAAGTTAACAATATATATGATTTAGGTTATTGAAAGATTATTTTATTTTTTATATAGTCTCATTGGTGAGAAACTTCAGATCATTATTCATATAAGTAATGTAGGATTGACATGAAATATTTGCCCAATATTGTGTTATTTCGTAAATATTTTTGGCTCAATTGTTTATATTGTAATCAACTAATCATCTAATACATTTAAATATAGATACTATGTGTAATTATACTGAATTTTTTTTCTATTATTATATGTTTATTTTTTATGGAAGGTCATCTGAAAACATGATGATATGGTCGATGATGAGGAAAAAATAGTATATTCACACATGAGTCGAAGTGGCCCGAGTGGGCTTATATCAGCTCATGATAAATTAATGATTGAACCCATATAGATTGATATTGTAAATATTAGGTTAATTAATGTGATGTTACCAATATATATGTTTTTTTCCACTATATATTGGAATTTAATTATACATAATCAATGTTTTTGACAATAGGCATTTTATTCAGGTTGTGGTAGAGGATGTCATTGGGCATATGTCTATTGACTTGTAGGGTTGTGATTCTCTAGGGGTAGTCTTGTGTTCATATATACATTCGTTTTTATATCCTAGGTTTTGGTTGTATTTTACAAAGGGATACCTATCATGGTTGATTCCATATAGTGGGTGATCTATCGCATTCAACGTCATGGTATTTGAGATGGATCACCAGGAGTTATCTCATGAGTTATAATCCTTTGTGAGACTTGGTTATTGGTGAAGCGAGGGTTCCCCATGTGACCATTATCGTAACACCCTAATGATTTTTAAAAACAATTTTAAATTAATTATACTCTTTTATGTAAATATTTATAACAAGCATTTAAATATAATTTAATAGCCCTTATGTTTTGAATTTCAAAAAAGGGCCATCTACGGTTATGCTCAATATGTTATTTAGAGCCTGATAGATCCAACTTGACTTTTCAGGTGAACAGTAACATACCCTTATGAATATTAATATGATCATAATGAATATTAAATTGTATTATTATTTTATTTTCTTGAGTATTTAAGATAATGACAACCTGATTAATTTTTCAAGGTGTTAAAAAATGAGTTATAGATATAAAATTTTTATTTTTTAATAAACTATGATTTCATTTAAAAATTAAATTATTAATATTTAAAAAATATTCATCATAAAATGGAGTTCATTTTATAATTATACACATTTAAAATTGTTTAGGGAGATTTTTTGAAATCATTCAGAAATTCGTCTATTTTTTATAAATAGTAAAATAATATAAATGTTGATAAATGTTACATACTTGTTTTACTGCATCATAAGAGATTCAAGGCTGATGGAAGAACACTTTTTTTGAACTAATATGAAATTTGTACTATTTTGTGTCATAGTAATCAATAATATTCATATTCTTCAAAAAAAAAAAATTAAAATAATATAAAATCACTCCTCTCTTCCACTATAAATACCACCTTAATTCCCCTATTTATCTCACCCTTATCAGGATTTAAGAAATGTCCATGTTCTACATAATCCCATTCCCAAGGATGATCCCAATGTCATAGAGATACTGTTCTCACCAAAAGGCCAAATCCAAAGGCCTAAAAATGATTTGAAATAAAAGAAATCAAGAGGTAGGAGTCCTCTTCCTTTTTTCTTGTGTCTTCATTCCAATTCCTTTCTTTTCTTATACTATCATTCCCTACACTTATCCAGGAGGTATAAAATCTCTATATTATTAAATATTGTAAATTTCATCAGTTTTACGTTAAATATTCATCATATTTCTTATTCTCCTCTACCTCTTATTCTAAAAATTGGAACACCATCCGCGATGTGCCGATTTACTAAAATCATGGACTATATGTTTCCAATTTCAATTACATCATATAAATTTTATCATAAAAAAATATTAATTGATGAATAATAATTTAATTTGTAGATTTTATCCTATTTAATGTTTTTAATGAACTTATATTAATTAAATTAAATTATATATTGAAACTTGTTCATGATTATCGAGGAACTGCAAAAATTGATCTAAAAATATCAACAATGTTTTATCAAATGATCCGTCAAAATATATTATAAAAAATATTTATGGTATAATTATATATTATAGAAACAGTTGATTCCAATTTCATTCCAATTCAATAATTTTATTTCCATAAGAAATGAAAATCAAATAAAAACCGTCCAAGGGAATCATGTTTGTAACACACCGAAAATAATGAAATGAACAAAATACTAACAATTAATGGGTGAAATGATGCAATTAAATGTTCATATAAGGTATTTTAAATATTAATATGTATATTAAGATATTAATATCACTATATAAACCATTATACTGAAGTATTATTCATGTTTTGTGAATGAAAAACCCGAGGTAAGGGAATTCTTAAACAGATTTCCATTATTTGGGCTAAAATTCTACTTCATTATTTATGTTGTATTAAAATTGTTTGTGTGATGAGTTTCAATTATATTATGACTAATTATTTTTATTTATATTTTATATACATATTAAATCCACTTTATTATGTCTCACTTGAATTATAATATATTTTTAAGGGGATTTACATTAAAAATCCCTTTTTAAAATTATCTTTTACACAATTCAAAAGTAATGTTTTGTGAAATTCTTTTTTTGGTGTGATTAAGTTTTGGATATAGGGAATTATTTTTGATGAATGGTGGGACCTCTATCTTCCTCCAATTCAATGGCAATGTTTACGTTGTAGATTAGCCATATGGTTACTCCATATGTAATAATGATGGTTACAAAAATTGTAAGGTAGCAATGAGGGTTGCAAATTATAAGTTAACCAAGAGGGTTACAAGATTTGGTATGTAATTCCCCATGATACCTTTATGGATCTATTTATTTTATTTATGTTTTGTGGGAAATTTTTTTGAAATATCATTTTTTAGAACTTATGTATATATGGGTGACACATATGTATTTTTGAAAATAATTAAAAATGTTACATGTATTCATGGACTGATGGGTTCTTTCCTTATATTTATATCCCATACTGAGATTTTTTTTTCTAATAACATGTTTTTAAAGGGGATTTATATGTTATAAGGATGTGTAAGACAAATAAGGGAGCCAGGTTAAATGTTATGAAGATTTGTCAAAGAAATCATTTTTTATTTGAAAATTTTTATCTTTTGAGAGAAATGAATACTGTTTTCATGGTATCCAATATATATTAATTTTGAATGTTATGAAACAATTATTTCCCAATTCTCTATATCTATATACAGGAAAATATCCTCAATGTGAGGGGATATGTGTTCTTGAAAAATTTCCTGATTATGTAATGTAATAAGCCGAGTCAATATACTTGGTATTAAAGGATGGTTTAGATAACATTAAGGGTTAGGATGAGGGTAATAGAATACAATAAATTAATTATAATTTATGTTTAATTTGAAATGATATAGAATTTAACTATAACCATGTTTCCTTAACTATGATATGGTTTTTCTTAATGGTTTCCGGTATAAGAAACAGGGAATATGAATAGGATAGGCACTGACAGAATGATATCCATTCAGATCTGTAGCCTGGAATGATAGGGACTGGAACTGAGTAGTTTGTGACAGAAATGGCTCAGCTGATATTGGAAATAAATGGTCATGGTATACATTCAAGGGAATAACCATAGGTAACAGAATGGAACATTGTAATAGTAGATCATTTTATGATACATCACCCTACTACATTCAATGTATCTTCTGACCTAACAACGGGTGAAGGATGGATTAAATCCATCAAAATTATATTTGATATTATGGAATGTTCAGATAATCAAAAGTAATGTCTTTAAATTTTTCGTTTTTAAGGAGATGATAATCAATGGTGGTAAATGGTCAATAATATCATGTATATAGATGAGGTTGATGCTTTAGAGTGAGATGAATTTAAAATTCATTTTCTTGAAAAATAATTTCCTAATTTTGTGAAACATTGGATAGAGAATAAATTCCCTAATTTAAAGTAATATGAGTAAGAATAAGTTGATTTTCATGAAGATAACTTCTCCCAACTAGCAAGGTACACTCCAAAATCTTATTCATGGTCTTGATAAAAAAATAATCCTCATTTACTCTGGATTAATGTCAATCCATCGAAAGGAATTTTCATCCCATGAGTTCAAAAGTTATGATATTTTTTTGACTTAATTATATGGTAGATATTGTGTTTTCTAATGATCACATTAAAATTTATAAAAAAGTGGAAGAAGATTTCTATATGGAAAGTGATGGGTAATAATCAATCAATAAAATCTAATGGTATGAAATTAAAGTTTCTAGTTTGTCAAAATGTGTCGAAAAAAGAACCATGGGGAATGCCTTAACAAAACTAGGAAATATTTTTGTTGTGTGAATGTTTGGAAATTTATCCAAATAATGTAATGAAATTTATCTTAAGACTAATACATACAAAAAAATAGTTATGTGTTTTAATTGTTTATAGATGGTTCATTATGAAAATTTCATCCCAAATAGATATTTGAATGATGCAATGAATCTAGACAATAAGCAGAAAGGCGTAGTGAGTTCCAATTCTACTACATTCGTAGATGTCGGGCCATCCATTGAAGTTGTATCTGTTACCTTGTATGCTTATTCATATTTTTAGAAATTTTTGATAGATACAGTGTCTACAAATTCATTTATTTCTGAGGAATTTTCTACTAAATTGGAAATGTCATCTCAATAAAAGATACTTCATGTTATAGGTAAAACACTAGTGGGAAATATTTTGGAAAAGAAGAATTATAAAAATCATTCAACTTTGGTATGTGGAAATACATTACCTTCAAATCTTATTGTTTTCCCCTTAGTTGTGTTTGATGTTATTCCGGGAATGTATTTACATTCATTTTATAATTCTACAATTGATTGCTGATATAATGATGTTCATTTTTAGAAAGTTTTTTAGTTTTTATACAAGAAAGAACCCATTCAATTGATAATATATCATGATATTAATAAGAAATTGGAATATGGAAAAGAAAGTTTTCTTTCAAATATTAATGAAAACAATGTAACAGTTTAGATTAATTATGTTCTATTTTTAAATAAATACCTTGATATCTTTTCTGATGAGTTACCCAGTGTCATACATGATCGGAAAACATAATTCCCAATAGACATAGTTCTTAATGAAAAGGATATGTTAAAACCCCCATATAAAAGGGTTCAAATGGAACTTCTGGAATTTTAAAATTTTATTGCAGGAGTTTCTTGATAAGGGCCCCATTCATCATATCACTTCATCATGGGGTGTTCATGTTTTGTTTATTAAAAATAAAAAAGTTCCATGAGTATTTTCATTGGTAATAGTATGAGGACCCGACCATAAACATTACATAATCTTGAATTATGTTAATAATTCAATTTGAGGACATTTTATGGTTTAGAAATTTAAGGAATTAGGTCATAAGATAATCATAACAACTTGAATATTACATGTATAAACTTCTACTCAGTATCCATTTTTTATAATATAAAAACACTTTTAAAAAAGAATCATGTATAGTTCCATGTTTTAGACAGAATTACTTTTCCTTGATCCCATCCTTGACCCTATTCAATTTTATATCCTGTGAAAAACATTTCAAAACTTGGGATGAGCATAAGAAGATCATTAAGGGATTCACAAAGAAGGAAAATAGTTAGTTTTTCAAAACAACAAGAAAACCAGGAATACAGTATCATAAGTAATAAAATTTAGCTTTATGAAGTAGTAAATACTCATCACGGAATAAAAGATAATTTCATAAACATTTTAACCATATGATTACAATAAAACCCATATAAAGAACACATAATATATAAAGGCAACTTGGGATGTGAACATAATTAAATGGAATATCATTACAGTCGACTTCCACACATATAACTAAATAGAATAGCTATACAGCCGACTTCCATACCCAATGCATTAGAGTTTATAACATAACCACCCATCCAGGTTTATGATGAAACCACCATTCATTTGGTTTATCACGTAACCACCCATCAAATGTCCAAGTACCATTAATAAATCATAACATAAAAAATATTGTAAATATAAACATTTCACTAATAACATTATATTTTCAATATCAATATATAACTTCAATGTATTGAAATAATCAATTCATTTCAAATACAATTTTCAATACCAAAACACTGAAATACAGAATAAGGGCGTTACTTTTTCATTAAAAACGTTGAGGCTTATAGAGGAATCCAAATAACGATTAAGGCAGAAGAGAGGTCATTGCCACCGTAAATGTTAAAAAAATTTCTTTTTTAATTTATTTAAACACTTCTTAGAAAAAAAATCCATTTGAATGAAATGAATTTTCAAAGGAGGTTATACACTGTATAAAATAAAGTCGTGTATAAATCAAAATAAGCCTCAATGAATGGAGATAGAGACAAAGCCCCTTACCTCTTGTCCGACATGAAACGTTTTTTCATTAATTTCCTAAATAATAATCATAAGTTAATTTCAACATTCTTAAGAACCATTTTCTAGTTTATTATTTCTTTATTATCACTTATTACCTTTCTATAACAATTAGTTAATTATTTGAGTTCATATCTGACATTTTGTCGATGTTTGAAACTTGAGATAAAAATGAACTTATTAAAATTACAAGTGGTTTATGTGGTTAAAATTACACTTTCTCAATAATGATATTAACGATTTGTAATGAATATATATCATATATATCATATATTTTTGTATTTATAACAGTGCATTATATTTGGAGATAAGAAATGAAATACACCATTAATGGATACGGTAAGCCGTACGTATGCATGAACACTACTATCATTTATATTTAATATTTTAATAGAGTGAAAAAATAATTATACATTGATATATTATAATTGTATTATAATATCATATATATTTTCATTAACTCAATCCTTTAATGTTCTACATTTGTCATGAATGAGTCATATCACTTTTAGTGGGTGGTAGTCGTCACATCTTCAAATTAAATTATCACGTGTTAATCATAATGGTATGATATAAATTAAAAATACAGAAGCACAAAAACAATATAAATATAATATATATCAAATATAAATACAATTCCATTATAATTACCACCACGAGAGGCGGAAGGAGATAATTGAACAATCATCATTTTTTGAGGCGTTAGTTTGCCATCCACAGAAACTGTATGTTCATTTCCCATTTGATGGAGGTTTGTTTTAGTGTAGTTATAATCCTTCTGATAAAAACGACCCAGTGTATTGAGTATATTTTTTTTGCTATAAAACAAAGGAATAAAATGTTATTAGGGGGACAGAGAAGTAAAATAAAATAAAAGAACATAAAAGAAGACGTTATCTTTAAATCGTGTAACACCCTTTTGTTTAAACCGAAAAGATTTTTTGAAGTGCCTTCTACCAATGGTACAGATTCAAAGTGGAAGAGAGGGACCATGAAATATTATTTGGTCATATTTTGGTTGATTCTAGGGGATTTAGGGGTGTGATTAATGGGTTAGAGATGAGGGATTTTTATAAGGCAGAGGAGGGTCTCTTTATGAATGTTAGAAAATAGTATTCTATTATATATTGATTTTTTGTTTCTAAAGATCCAAAACTCATTAATTTCAATGATAAGATGACTCATGGTCTACATATAATCGTCCAATAATTATTAAAAATGTTTTGGATATTTTTTTAATCATTAAAATTTTATTTATTTAAATCACTCATTAATGAGGTAAACACTTCATCATTAATGTGTCATAAATAATATTATTTATTTCATGTCAAAAAATTATATAAAATAATAAAATGAATTATTAAATCGTGTTATCTCAAAAATTAATATATATAGTTTAAGAGATAACTTAGATAAACTGATGTAATAATTGTTTTACTAAAAGATATATGAATTTTTTCATTTTTGTCTTTATTTTAAATTAATCAATATAATGTGTCCTTATAACTATAATGTGGCTCAATGGGGTCCAAAAATAGACCCAAGGATTCCCATGGTCTGAAAGTTTTCAACCAATTGGATTAAGATAGATGTTAGTGTAAATTAATATTATTATAATATTTTTTCTACGTTTAATTAGACTATTTAAATTTAACCATGGTAAAAAAAGTAAAATGCTACTATTAGTGGAAATGTTTTTTCACCTTATTGAACCATATTTTACTGAATAATTTCATAAAATTATGTTGGATTTTAGAAATTTAGTTCACATATGTGGTATAATATAATTGAAACAAAAAATTCAGTTTTTTGAACTACTACTTTGGGTTTTCACTATTCATCAAAAAATGATATTTTACAGAAAAATACCAAAACATAAGCCTATGTTATCTTTGATATTCATAATTCCAAAATGATGTCTATTTAACCAAATTCAAGGCATATATGTTAGATTTATTAATTTAAACATTAATTCTCGTTGTCAAAACAAAAATCATGTTTTTAAGAAATAATAACTATCAAAAGATTGACACTTGTTTATGACCAATTTCAAAGTGAAATTACATCCAAAGAACTAAATTGGAATAAATGGTAAAAATTTAATCTAATCACACTTTATAATAAATTAAAAAGGTAATATATCTATATAAATAAATTATATTAAAAGTACATTTTGAAATAAAATAATGTATTTTTCTTTATTTATTAAAAATGTATTTTATCAGAAATATACAAAAAATTATCCCAAAGTAAATTTTGATGTCTTTATTCTAACTAATTATTTAATTTAGTCAAATACAACAAATGAAAGTTTCAAAAATAGTTTTAAAAAGGGTTTCCCATTAAAAGGCAGTAAATCGACTTTTTAATGAATATTAGACTATTTGTACTTAAAATTAGATTCATTAACATTATACCTCTAAAATTTATTGAAAAAATGTAAAAAATTTTAAAAAAACATGTATAATTATATTTTATTTTTTTATGTTCATTCCCTCCAATAAAATGGCTAATCATTAACTTCCATTTAACATAATATTATATTATTATTTTTCAGTATGAATCTGTATTATGTGAGACATAAGATTTTAAAGAAACCTTATGTTGCAAATCGGGTATGCCATCAAATATAGAACCCCCTTTAAAGTATAATTAATATTTAATTCACAAATATTAATAAATATGGAAATTTCATATTCTTTATTTACCTGGGATGCTACATCCTTCCCCCCATTTGGAAATTGTGTTCTCGCAATTTTATTCACTTTTCAAGTAAATGGGGGTATTTATTCCTCATATCATCTTCAGATTCCCACATTCCCTCTTCAAACATATGGTTTATCCACTAAACCATTACATGATGAATTAATTTATTCCGCAACACTTGCTCTCTTCAGTCAAGAATCAGGACCAGTTGTTCCTCATATGAATGTTTATGTTCAACTGAACTACCTATGGGAAAGAAACATGACCTGGATCAGGCATATAATTTCTCAATGTTGAAACATGAAAAATATTGTGTACTTGGAATAAAAAATTAGGTAAATCCACTCTGCAGGGAACTGATCTATCTTTCTCTAGGATTTCATTAGGTCCAATAAACCTCGGACTCATCTTTCCCGTCTTACCAAAACACATCACACTTTTCCTGGGATAAACATTGAGAAAGACATGATCACCTATCTCAATAGAAAAATCCTTCCTCTAGTTATCCACATTAATATTTTAACTACTATGAGATGTTCTTATGTGCTTCTGAATCAACTGAACATTTTTTTCCATCTCTTCTACCAATTATGGTCTCATCAACTTCCTTTCACCTACTGCATCCCATAAAGATGGAGTTCAGTGATGCTTCCAATATAATGCATCAAATGGATCCATCTGTATACTATAATGATAACTATTATTATTAGAAAACACAACCAAAGAAATATGTTTGTCCCAAATTCCCTGGAAATCCATTGTGAAAGCACGTAACATATCCTCCATGGTCTGAATTGTTCGTTCTGACTGCCCATCTGATTGATGATGTAAAGCTGTACTAATACTTAATTTTATACCCAACGACTTCTGAAGGCCTTTCCAAATTTTGTAAAATAACCTTGAATCATGATTAGATATAATTTAGAAGGGGAATCCATGCAAACTGACTATCTCTTTAGCAAACAGCAGGGGAATTTGATCTAGAGACAAAGTATCTTGTATTGGAATGAAATGTGCAGATTTAGTCAATCGATCAACAATATCCTAGATTGTGTTATTCCCTCGAGAGGTCTTTGGTAATCCCACAAAAAAGGTCCATGGATATATTTTCTAATTTCCTCTCTAGTACCAGTACAGACTGAATCATCCCTTTCATTAACTAAGGCTCTGCTTTAACCTATTGACAAGTCAAACACATTAAAGTAAATTCAACAATATCTCTCTTCATTCCATCCCACCAGTAATACTCCTGAATATTTGTGTACATCATAGTACTTCCAGAATGAATTGAAAATAGAGAACTATGAGATTCACATACGCACTCATTCATTAAATGTGAATCAAAATTCAAACATAATCTCCTTCCAAAACTTACGACCCATTCATTATCAATGTTAAAATCAGGAAAATTACCCTTCTGTACCTACTCTACCTTTTTATGCAACTCACTGTCTTCCTTCAATAATTACTTAATTCAATCTAATAGAGATTATTTCACTAACACCTAAAACTAGAAAGATGTATTTCTTGCACCAACAACTTCAATTACAAATTTTATCAAGTCCTTGATCAAATGATCTTCTTCAAAACATAACTAGGGTAATGAAGAATTACTTTTTTGACTTAATGCATCAACCACATTATTTTCTTTTATCGGATGGTAAAGGATCAAGAAATAATAATCCTTGATTAATTAAAACCATATCCTATTTATCATGTTCAATTCATTCTGAGTGAATATATATTTTAAACTTTTGTGGTCAGTTTATATGTCACATTTTACTCCATACAGATGATGCCTCCAATTTTTTAAAGCAAAAAACAAAAGAAGCTAATTCCAAATTAGGTGTAGGGTAATTTATCTCATGAGGTTACAATTTACATGAAGCACAATCGATAACCTGATCATTTTTCATAAGGACGCATCCATGTCCTTTCAATAAAGTTCAACTATAGATAAAAAACTCACCATCTCTGGGAGGTAATGCAAAAACTGTAGCATTCACCAATCTTCTTTTCAATTCCTGAAAACAATGATCACATTATTTTGTCCAAATAAAAATAACACCTTTTCAAGTTAACATAGTCACTAGGCTAGATAACAATGAAAACTTTTCAACAAACCTCTGGTAATAACCCACTAATCCAAAAAATTATGGATATCACTTATATTTGTGGGACTTGTCTATTCTTAAACAACTTTTGTTTTAGTAGGATCAACAGTTATGCTTTTTTTTTAAATTTGACCATGTAATTAAATTTGTTGTAACCAAAACTCACACTTGCTGAATTTGACATACATTTTCTTTTTCTTTTAAGGTTTTAAAGTCATCCCTTAAAAGGTTTTCGTGGTCATATTTACTTTTATAATAATACAAAATATAATCAATGAACACAACAACATACTTATCCAAGAACTCTAGGAAAATTCTATTCATAAGATAGATGAATACAGAAGGATAATTTCACAACCCAAAAGGAATAAATACAAATTTATAATGGCTATATCTAGTATGAAATATGGTCTTCGGATTGTATGCTTCCTTTACTTGTAGCTGATGGTACCATGACCTCATGAAAATCATCGAATAATATTGAGCTCCCTAGTGATGATCAAACCAATCATCAATATGAGGAAACAGATTCTTTTTATTAATGGTAAAGTTATTTAATGATCTAATCCAATTTAATGTCTCAATGAATGATCATTATTTTTAACAAACAAGATAGGTGGACCCCATGGTGATGTACTAGGTCGAATGAAACCTTTTTCTAATAAATCCGGTAATTTCGTCTTTATTTCTAAAAGTTAAATTTCATCAATTATATAAGGGGGCTTTGAAATTGGATTTGAATTCAGAAATATGTCAACAGTAAATTAAACTTATCGATATGGTATTATACTAGGAAACTCGTGAGGAAAACATCAAGATACTCATTAACCACTGGCACATCATTATTCTGGATTGTTCCATTGTTTTCACCAATATGTTCAAGGTAACATCCATTTCCATATTTTATTAGTTTCTTAGATTCATAATAGGATGTAAAATTTGTGGTTTCATTCTTGTATGAAAATTGATATTCGTTTTAAAAAAGAAAACTCTATAGCACTATAGAAAATCTTGTAATGAGAAACAGAGAGGCAATCCATTCCCAAAATAACATCAAACTCTACTAGATGAAAAAAATAAGGTTTGTAGGTAGATTATTTCCGCACATAAAGTCAAGAAGGTTATTATAATTTCTTTCTATCTCATCATTTACTCAAGGTTTTTTTACTATATTTTAAGGACTCATATCATGAGATGGAATTACCGATTTACTAGAAAACATCTATGAAATGGAAGAATGGGTAGACACTAAATCAAAAAATACATTGGCATAATCTGATCAAACAAATAGTGTACCTGATAGTACTTTATTAAATGGACCAACATCTTCTGATGTAGTTGTAATGGATTTCACCACCCCTTTATTCTTGTAGACAAGCTACTTTCCCTCAGATGAGTTATTAGTTTGTCACTCGTTTGAATAATGACAACTGTAATTACACTTAAAATATTTTACCATTGGATTTTTATTGCCTGCATGATCATCTTCCTTACAGTTACGAGTAGTATGACCATACTTACCACACTGGAATAAATTTCGAGTCTTTGATAAACATTCTCGAGGATGGGTTTTCCCACACTTCTCAAAAGAAGGATATTTAATTTTCTTACATCCAGGGTTCTATGATGAATTCTTTCCCTTTCCCTAATAGATGGACCCTTTTAATATTTACTCTCTTGAAACACATGATCGTCAAAAATATCCATATCTACCTTCCTGGAACATCATACATGTTTCTCAATCTATAAAACCACACATGAAGAAAAATCCCTTTGATGTTGCAGCTTTAGTCTTGAGTACAATCATCTTATCTTACTATCAGTATCTCGAATGAAATTTAGATCATACCGTTCCAATCCAATGAATTTTTCATCATAATAAGCCAGAGAGTCATCCTCCTTCCTCAATTCTAGGAATTTATTTCTATACTAAGATAAACCCACTTGGGAAAATATTTACCAATAAACATACATTTGAATTCATCCCATACAAGATCATAAATCTCATCCGTATCCCTGATATTTTTCACCATCGACCAGCATTGATTAGCTTGACCTTCAAAATTGTAAAACTCAAGACAAAGTTTTGATGAAATGAACACCCCATTACATCAAAAATATTCTCTAGTGCTATAATACACCCTTCAGCTAGCACAGTTTAAGATGATCATTGGAAAAATGGGGTATGTTTCCACATGAAATGCAACACTTTTGATATGTTCCTCTATGGTTATTCTGGCTAATCTCGTGCATGGATACCACCAAAATATATTGCCTGAGTCAAATTTTCCACCACTATAAAAAACTGTTCAGTTATCATTTAAACTATCTCAAGATTATATTTTATAAGGTTATTCTTCTATGTATGCCTTCCCAACATAGAATCCTGGTTTCCTCTACAGAAAATCATTCTGAACACAAAAATATCTTAGGCAACGAAACATGGTAATCTGTAAATGCTATATCATTTCATCTTACCAAAAATTAATTTAATAATATTTTAACCCCTAATGTTGTCTAAATTGAAAATTTTTACAGAATATAAGGACCCGACCAAAAAAATTACATAATTTTGAATTAAGCTAGTAATTCACATTGAGGATCTTTTCAAGTTTATATCTTTCAATAATTAGGTCATAACATATAAATAACCACATGAATATTATAAGTAGACACTTCTACTCAGTATCCATTTTTTATAAAATAAAAACCCTTTGAAAAAAATATTCTTGTCTAATTCCATGTTTTAGGCAGCAAGACATTTCCATGATCCCATCCATGGCCCTATTCAATATTATGTCCTATGAAAAACATTTGAAAAACTAGGGATGAGCATAAAAACTTAGTAATTGATACACAAAGAAGGAAAACTATTATTTTTTCATAAAAACATGTAAACCATGAATACCTTATCCTAGGTAACACCTTTCTCATTTATAATGTAGTGGATACTATTCACTAAATAAAAGATCAATGATAACCATTTTGTAACCAAAATATTACCATAAAACCCATTTAAAGAACACATAACATATAAAGGTAACATGGTACATAAACATACATAATGGAATAACCATACGGTCTACTTCCACACATATCACTAAATAAAATAGCCATATGGCCGACTTCTATACCAAATGAATTAGTGGTTATAACATAACCACCCATCCTAGTTTTTCAAGGCACCACCAATCATTTGGTTTATCATGTAACCACCTGTCAAATGTCCAAGTAGCATTATAAAATCATAACACATAAATATTGAAAATATAATCATTTCACTAATAACATTTCATTTTCAATCACAAGAATTCATTTCAATAAATTGAAATAAACAATTCATCTCAAAAACTTTTTCAAAACCAAAACACCCAAAAACAGAATAATGGGTTTCCTTTTTCATTAAAAATGTTGAGGCTTATAGAGGAAGCCAAATAATGATTACAGCGGTGGAGAGGTCACTGTTGTTGCAAACGTTTATAAAATTCCTTTTTTCATTTAGTAAGATTATTTATATAAAAAAACTCTCATTGAATGATATGAAAAGAAAAAAGGAGTTTATACATCTTATAAAAGTAAGTCATGTATAAATCAAAATATGCCTCATTGAATGGAGATTGAGACGAAGTCTCTTACCTCATGTCTGACGTGACCTATTTGTTCTCTAATTTCATTAATAATAAACTTAATTTAATTAATAATTTCTCAAGAACCATTTTCAAGTTTATTATTCCTTTACTATCACTTATTACCCTTCCATATCAATTGGTTAATTATTTGAGTTTATATCAGACATTTTGGCGATGTTCGGTCCTTCAGTTAAAAATGAACTTATTATATTTACCAGTTGTTCGTGTGGTCAAAATTACATTATCTCCAGAGTGATATTAATTATTTAGATATCATATATATTATATGTATCATATATATATATATTTATAACTGTTCATAATATATGTAAATAATAAACAAAATGCATTGTTCATGTATATGGTTAGCCGTATGTATGCATAGACACTAATTTCATTTATATTTTGTATTTTAATATAATGAATACTTAATTAAAATAAGTATATTATAATTACAGTATAATATATTATATAATTTCATTAAATCCATCATTTATACGTCCCACTCTATGCATGAAAGAGTTATATCACTTTCAGAGGACAGTAGTCCGCACTTCCTCAAATGAAATAATAACGTTTACCCATAATGGAAACCATAAAGATATGATATAAATGAAAAATATATAAGAATAGAGACAATATAAATATAATTTTTATCACATATAAATACAATTCCATAATATTGGTCACCATGAGAGGCAGTAGAAGATAATTGAACAATCATCGTTTTGTGAGGCGTTAGTTTTCTGTCCACAGAAACAGTAATTTCTTTACCCATTAGACGAAGGTGTGTGTAAGTGTAGTTAGAATAATTCTAAAAAAAACAAATTAGTATATTGATGATACTTTTTTTCTATAAAATTATGTAATAAAAGATTTTAGGGGTTAGGGAAGTAAAATAAAAGAAAAGAACTTAAAAGAAGGTGTTACCATTAAATCGGGTAATTCCCATTGGTTTGAACCAAAAGGATATCTTGAAGTTCCTTCTGCCTAAGGTAAGGATTCTTAGTGGAAGAGATGGATCATGAGAGATTCTTTGGGATTATTTTGGATGAAAAAAGGGCATGAGAGGTGTCATAGGTGGGTTAGAATTAAAGGCTTTTTATAGGGGGGAGGGGCTCTTTAGGAAAGATTGAAAATATTATTTTATTATTTAATGATTTTCGGTTTTTAAAGGTCCAAAACTCATTAAAGTCAAAAATATAATGACTCATGTATGAAATAAAATCATTATATAAAAATATGACCGGTTAAATTAAATATAATGAGTTACTAGAAATCATTAATTTTTTTATCACATAAACATTGAATTAAAATTGAGTTACTAGAAATCATTAATTTTTAATTAACTTGTTTATTAATTTAAGGTTAAATTATATATAATTAATTTATTCAAAATTATTTAATTTCATATGAATGAATACTATTTTTTAATGTAATTCATTAGAGTTAAATCTGGCATTCATGTGGTTCATGTGGTATTATTTATCATTTTTTGGTTGAAAGTGTTATTATTGACTACTGTGTGTTTTTTAGTGAGCATATATGGGGGGTGATGTGTTATATTGATAGTTAGTTTTCCATGATTGGTACCAATAAAAAGAGGATTGACGTTTTTTATTTTAATTTGATTGTATATGGTAATTGTTTGTTTTTTTATTTGAGGATATAGTCTGAATATGTGTTTAATTTTTATGTTTCCGAGATTCTATGTAGTGTGGGATGTTCTTAAAATATATGATAATATAAATAAAAATCATTGAGTATTTGGGATATTCAAGAAATATTATAAATGTAATGGATGAAATTAAAACTTAAATGTTCATTGAATGTAATAAATTAAATATTCAACGAAAATATTTAATGTTTATTAATTAATGAGAATTGATTGGAAAAAAGATTTTTGAAATATATAATAATGATATTATATAATACTTTGTTTTTTTGATGATTTTTGTGGTATTAGATTGTATTATTAGTGTTGTGATTAGTTATAACATCAATTTATTGTGAAATGTGGTTTGGATGATTCTGTTATGAAAGGATATTGAAATAAATTCCAATTGATTTTCGAGAAAACATTTATGTTTTTCTTGATATTATTATATTTTTATTTTATATTCCTTATTAATTCTTATAAAAGCCCAACATATATATGTAATTTTAATAATAACCAAATAGGTCACTTGTTTCATGGTGTTCTTATAATATATTGGATAAAGAAGAAGAAAATTTATGACTAATAACCCTTAATCAATTAATCTCCATTACAAAGGAGGGGATGTTAATAATTTATATTATAATGAATATTCTGAAATATCTTGTTTTTATGGTGACAATGATGTGGTGTTTTTGATCTGTTAGGTGGAAAATCTAATGGTAGTTTTAGAGAATGTGGTTAATTCCCAATATTTTTACAATACCCTTTTCTTATATGTATGTGTTGTTATATTTTTAAGTAGATATATGAAATGTGATAGTGTTATAGATTGTTCATGATGATGTCGTTATACTATTTGTTATTTTTCGAATCATGAATTATTATGGTTGTGGGGGGGGGGTTATATGGGTTTTTTTCATATAGAGGGGTAATAGGATAAAAGATATATGTTGTCAAGGAATTTGGGTGACTGTAACAGTAATACTGTGACTGTGGTTTTCCTTATATATATATATATATTCATATATTAGTTTGATATATATTTACTATACACGTGAGTTATATTTTTTTATTATGGTATAGGGATAATGGGATATAATTTAAATGTTATAGGTAACTTGACGTTTCAAATGGTTAGTAACAAAGGAATTATTATATATCCTTCATATTTAATGGGGTTTGTTTATAGATGATCCAACTTATTATACTATTATGCCCAAAATTATATGTATATATATATTTTTATAGGCGTCATTGAATATGTAGGTGATATTGATAGACTATACTATCAAATTATAAAAATTAGTGTTCTTGGGATTTCTTATATAACTCATCAATTTTTTCCAAAAAAAATAGTTCAATGGGTTTTATGATATCACATTAAATTTTGATATAAGTTAATTTTATAATATTATTTTTTATATATTGAATTTTGGTTTTATGTTAAATAATGATCCAATGTGTTTGTTTCAATACACTCTATGTAAGTCACATAAACATATCCAATCATAATCAATATTCCAAGGTAAATATTATCTTCAATGATGAACTTTGAAGGGTTCCATTATAGATAGTTTTTAAATAAGTTATTTTAGAAATATGAATGAGATATAAGATTCAGTTTATAGTTAGTAAATGGTGAGGAATTGATGGGTTTGGTAACAAAGTATTATAATTTGTTCATAACATTTGATGTAGTTGATGGGGCCAGAAAATTAACAAGTTTTTCCCCCACCATTATTTGATAAAATTTTAATTGTATTACTAAATGTATTAAATTACATGATGTAGATTTTAGTATAGATAACTAGGTATAATTTATCCATCACAATTCCTTGAATTTCAATTCCAAATGATGTTTTATTTATTGTGAAATATAAATAAATATAAATATATGATCTTAAATTAATTTCATTTTCACATCCAATTGAGTTTATTTGTTCGGTTTTGTAAAAATAGCTTGTTTGAATCCCCCACATATAGTTCTTCTAAAGGTGGTATCACAGGATTCTATATAATATTTTAGGGTAGACTATACTAATGAGGATTATTTTTTATCAATGAATCCTTATTAGTTTCAATATTTTTTATAGAAAAGTATGATGGTACAATATTCGAACAGTGGAGAGATAAGTTGTTAATGAATATTGATATTGCTTTTAGTTTCATCTTATAATAATGTATCATTTTATAACATTGGACATTAGTTATATAATAAGTTCTACTTTATTTAATGGTTTCGATTTCTTGTGATTTTGAGGTTATTGAGGCCATATAAAATTACTATTGAATATTAGTTTGTTTGAATATTCACTCTTAAATTTTAATGAAGCTATAAAATATCAATATCATTATTTTCCTGAATGAAGATTTATTATTAGGGAGCTTAGATCCCGAATCATTATTTTTTTTATTTTCATGAAAATTTTTCATCTATAAAACATTTAACAATTTGTAAGAATTATTGAGGAAGAAATGTTTTATGGAAAGAACAAAAGGGAAATTAGTATAATTTCATGGAACACAGAGATGTAAATAATTTTAAATAGCGTAACCATACATTGATATAATTCTAAAAATTTCTAAGGCTCTCTAAAGAACAGTGTAATTATTTCTCTATAATATGAATTTTTTATTTTCTTCAATTTAATAATTTATGAATGAACATACAACATGGAATGATCGATCGATGCACCAAATTTCAATATATTAATAAAAATGAAACACCAAGTTCTTGAACAACATACAATGATTCCGAAAAATCATTAACAATATTATTCTACACAAATTTTATGAATATTTTTATCAACCCGTATCTATGGCCTATAAATAGCCTAGCACCCTGATTTTTTGGGATGATCCGTTAGAAGATGAAGGGTAAAAAATTAAGCTATCATAGCACCTTATCTAGCGAATCAACAAAACTAGTGTATCGCATGGACATTAATAAGATAAAATCCTTTATGAATTACAATTCCACCTTCTTCAAGTCATTGGTATATGAATGCTATAACATCTCCAAACACCATTTTATAAATAATGTGTTCCCTAAAAAGGATTAAAACATGATGAAATACATGATTCATGTAATATTAATTTTCAAAAAATTTATTTCATGTCAATGGTGATGTAAGTATATTATGAAGGCCTAATATTTATGAATAATCATACTTCACACAAATCTAATTTTATATACATCTTGTCCAAAGGTTACCTTAGTGAAGCCTCTTGAATTAAATTAGAAGCTAGAAAATATGTTTTCGATATTGTATATATAATTTTTTAATGATTACTCATGTAAATATACTTCCACTACAATAATCAGTGAGATTATGTTATAAACACTACAATGTCGATATGGGGTTTTTCAAATCCAATTTAGTCTCTTATCCACAATGGTCATGTAAAAATTTTCCCCCATTTCAGAAGCACCTAATTATATCCAACTCATTCAATACTAATTATTCAAAAATACTATACACCAACTATTTGGTGAATTCCTAGATAATTGCATCATCAATGGAAAATAACCCACTAAACATGATTAGTTGTGACCCCCAATTAAAATAATTGTGTATTCCACATTATATCCGCCTTTTTTACACATTACATGATATGAGTTTTTTATACCCATGATGTAACAGTACACATTATCCTAGTAAATTACAATATAATTACATATGGACTGAGTCTAAAACCCTATATGGGATTAACATATGATGCAGCATGTGAAACAAGAGAGAGGATCCTTATATTTTGAGTAGAACTATTGCATACATTGGATTTTAAAAAATATTCTTTATATATTTAAAACACATATTTCAATAACATGGGATGTTAAAACTTATGGTTTGTTTCTGAACCATAATTAAAAAATAATCTCTTTTACATGACGCTAAAATATCCTACACGTTTTACCTGATACCCATGAGATAGAATCTAGTGTACATGAATTTAAAAACACTATTGGGAATTATAATCCCATCAAAAGGTTACACCCATGTTTTTATGCGTTTCATAATTTTGGTTTGGGTCATGTGATTTTCAGTTTCTCTCGAGAAACGGGTGAGATGTGATTAATATTTTGAGGTATTGATTTTATTTTTATTTGGTATATCATTAATCAATGGGTTTCCATTGAGATTTGGAATAAAGTGAAATTATTTGAGTTGGAAGGACTGGATTCCTAGTTTGTGCACAATTAGTAGTAACCATGCACCAAGCCCATAAAATATGTGGTAGGAGACATAACCTACTACATGTACTCTACACAGGTGTGTTCCTTAGACTATGAATGTTTTTGGACATTTTCTCCATGTCAGAGGTGGTCACAAGGATTCGAAAACTAACCGGACTAGCCGTACTTCCATCTAGGTCATTAAAAATTTTGGTATTTTTCTCTCCCCTACTAATTTTTCCCTATTTAACCCTCCTTAAACCCATCCCCAGGTTCTTACTCTCTATGAATTCCTACCCTTCCATCCTCCTCCCTTGGGGCCTTAAATTATTACCGTATTTGGGAGGTTCTTCCTCAATTCTTCAAGTATATTCTCTCTATATAATTTATGTATCTCAATTAAGGTCTTTCTCCTCCATTTATATTGTGTTTCCTTTCTCTTTTTACTTGGGTTTTAATTTTTATGGTTGAATCCTAATGTTTTGGGTTAAAATTTAATTTATTAGGTCAGATCATGTCTCTCTTGGGTCAGGTGGTGGTGCGATTGATGTTTCTCACCAGTTTCCAAAATTTTCTCCATTTTTAAGGAATGACACCGCCAAATATTTCCATTTAAATTAGATATAAATTGACTTAATGATGATCAAACATCATTTAATTTCTAAGTAGGTATTTAATATTGTTAAATTAATTATATCATGTGAATTTAGTTGGATTCCCTTTGTTATTTGATTGTATTGGAATTTTTGGGAAGGAATTTTCACACCAAATGTCTGTTAAACTGCTCGGTTATCTATTTCAAGTGATGAGTGACGTTTAAAGGCTTGTTTGGGGTTTTTATAAATGAATTAGGGTTGTTATAAAGGCTTATTTAAGCCATTAAATGGGGTTTTCACATTATGTTCTTAATAGTAGTCATCTTTGGAATTTGTAAGTGTGTTTTCAGATTAAATGGTGGGTTAGATTGATTCAATGGGTTTTCAAAGGTTTGTCTGGTTCTGAAGATGGTTTTTCAGGTCTATTTGGAATTTTTAATTGGTTCTTTGGAAACCCTATAAAGGAGGGATCCATTTCATAGTTGATTTGAAAATTGGTGGGAAAGTCCTCGACTTATAACAACATATGTTGTATTAATGTTTAAGGCATGAGATTTCCCTTCAAGATGTAGGGGTGGTGTCTATTTTAGTGGAGTATGATAGTATATTTGTGTGACTTGTTGTTTACACTTCTTAGAACACCCCCTTACGAATATATCATGGGAACCTATCATATAGAATATAAATTATCAGACTATTTCCAACACTAGTCTTAGTTATTGAACAAGTTAGTTTCTAATAGGATATGGATACTTCGGTGTAATGATATGGGATCAAGCAACTCGACTATGCTATGTTGGGTGAAGGTTGGGAGCTAAGGTGTTATGATGTCATCGATTTGGGAATGCCTTCAAGATGAGCCACATGTATAGAATGTTCAGGTTCTCCATTGAGTTCCTAGTTGTTCTCGTGATCCTCTAACAGTAGAATAATTATCCAATTCCATCATTTAATACTATATATTGTGTTCTTGTTTGGGTGTTCTTCTGAAAAAATTTGAATGTGTAGTTTTCTTAAACATGTTTTATGAAAAACAAATTATGAAAATGTGGTTTCAATAATTAATATTAAAATAAAAAATAATATTCTTTTACTTGGTTCTCATTATCTTTTTCACCTATAACTTTAAATCTACTCCATGAATGATACATGTTTTAAAATTTTTGGTAAATGGGTTTTTATTTTCATCCTTTGAAACAGATGTTAAGTAAATACCTATTTTATGAGTTTTTATTTCAAACATGAAAATCAATAGTGCTTTGTTTATATGATATTAATTGGGAATAAAAAAATTGGGGCCAACCTATTTCATTTTAATCCTAATTCATATAATGTTTTTTGTTTTTTGATTATTCTGTAGGATCCAGCATTGGTATGATTTCCTTAGGCGATAGTTGGTTATAAATTAGAGAGTGACCTTCATGGTTACATGTATATGTTGGGATGTCAGGTTTAGTTTGTGTTGTCTTGTGTAGTTTTCATTCAGTTTGTTGTATTTTAATTTGTAAAAGAAAATGATGTAAAATATGGGAATCCATTTGAGTTTGGTTTGCATTTAATATTATTATGATTCTTTTGATTACTTATATTGGAAGAAATCCATCCCATTGTAACTCTGTGATTCCCTAGAAACTTATCACCATCATGGGAGGGTCGGCAGTAGCTCTTAGTCCTCATTGCTGGGGGACTCAGGTGACCAGTTTGGTGTTGATTCAGGCTTGTTCATGATGAAATGGTATGAAATTTGGTTGGATATATTCCAGACCTTGGTTTTAGAGCCCCCATTATTACATGGTGATGTCACGATAGAGGAATTAGGATTTTATGATTGATGGTCAATGTGAAGGAATAGCATCATGCACTCTTTCTCATTCGGAACCTCCAGTTACAGTGGGATATCCAGTTTTTAGGTGTCTTAGGTTCGTGTGGTTTTTTGGTATTTTGAAATGAAAAGGGAGTTGGGAAGTGGCCTCTGTGAGCTCAAAGGCCTAGGAAGCCATGTCTACCTAGGGAAATTACAATGTAATTCTCACTGTGACTTTTTGCGAGACTAGTGTATGCACGCCAACTATATGACCGGGTCACCCATTGAAGCTAACATCCAATTGTGAATCATTTGGGTCTTCCATAATTATTAATATTATCTGAAATGTTCATGTTTTGGAATTGTGAAAGACTAAATTTAAAATAGAAATAACCTTGTTTTGGGTGATAAAATATTTTAGTTTTTTGGGAAATAAATTTTTGTTGTAAAATGAAAATGGTTTTGATTAGTTGGTTGGTAAAATTTTGGGGATGTCTTCAAAAAAAAATTTAAATAAATGAATGATTTCCGTTTGATGAGAAAATCTAGAAAATGAGTTATGATTGAATGGTTGGTGTTTATTTGAAAATGGTGTTGTGAGATTTCAATGTGATTTCAAATTTTTACGGATGATTTTTTTTCACAATAGTATAATTGTATTTTGAAATGAATAGTGAGTTTAATTTTTTACCTTTGGGGTTTCTATGAGAGACCAAATACATGTATATTTATGAGAAAATGTTAGGGTGCCTAGTAAAGAATGAGTATGTTCATGGGGGGCCCATGGAACACTATTGGCAGGTGTGTAATTCATTCAATATATTTTCCATATTAGAAACGTTTTAATGTAAAATTTGTTATTTTGGTAGATTTTGTGGTGTTTTGTGTCCCTTTTGTTTTTGGAAGTGATGTTTCATTTGTGATTTTCGATGTTAAGGATCTATGATGTTGGATTTCTTTGGACCGCTTTCCTAGTTTTCCTTGTTTTGTTATGTCTACTATCATAAAGGTTTTTATGGATACCCAATATGCCACTTTGGGTGGTGCATATATAGTGAATTATCTAGTTGATCAACTAATTGATTATTCCATAGTGTTCATGAAGTTAAATGCTCCTCTTTTTTGTGGTCTAGTAGTTTTTCTTGATGAAGAGGAGTGGATGCCGAGGATTGAGAAGGATGTTAGTTTCCTTGAGTTTCATGAGTCATTAAAGGTAATGATTTCTAATTTTATATTCAAGGCCTTGTATGGAAATAGTGGAAGTCTATGTCTCAATGAAATACTCCAAATGATCTCACGATGGAATTCTTCAATTCATTGCTCATCCAAAAATATTTTTCTGAGATGATGATGGTGAGGAAGATGATATAGTTTTACAGTACATAGCAAGGTGTTTGATCGATGTTGGAATTATATCATTGATTATTTGACCATACTCTTTATGATCTTGGGTATGTTTCAAATTATTCTGTGATGGCTTGACATTTGGAGCATAGTATTCACTATGATATGCACTCAAAGGTGGAAGATATAAAACACACCACTTTCTCTGATGTGGTATGTCAAGCATGTCAGGACGAATCTATGTTATATGGAGGGAATCAGATGGTTAATGTTTCTATATTATTCGGAAAAGGTGAAGGTAATTCTTTTAAAAAGAAGGGGTAGTTTCCCGAGGATGGAGATGTTGGTAGGGAGATTAAAAGGCCTTTAGACCTCACTTCAACCTCTACAAGAGAAAATGTCATGACCTATCTTTAGTGTGGAATAAATGGTCATAAAAGACCATCATACTCAAGGGGTCGAAGAACATTTCACAGGTGTGGAAACTATGGTCACCTAAAGCGGTTCACTTAGGTTGTTTTCAAGAAGCACCGGGAAACTAGACCCGACTCTTACATTGATACCTCAGGCCATTTGAAGATGTATGGTGTTGTTGGGGTTAATTTTAAGTCTTTTTTTTAAATGTTCATCTTTGTAATATTTATGTCTAGAGGATTAGTATAGTGGTTCCTTTTTTTCATTCAGTTGTATGGGTGTTTTTTAATGAACCCTTGTGAACTCCTATTACAATGGAAGAGTGTATTGTGAGGTTTTGGTGTTTGTGTTTTGTTCATTGTTTTTAGATGCATGAATTTACCGTAGGAGGTGCTTCAATTATCAAAGCTCCAACTGTAGGTCCCGGAGTGAAGCAGATGTGTAGTAAGGGGAAACCCAGTGGTGTGTAAAGGATTAGGTTTAATATCTATTCCCTTCATAAGAATTGGATGTAGTTTAACCATCCAACACCATGTCTTGATGGAAATATTTCTGTTTGGTGAAGGTGGCATGGAAACCATGTATCTATATCATGAACTATTTAGGTGTATGTGCTATCTCGTTACATATAATGATTATTTGTCATATTTTTTTCTTAAGAACTCAGTGGTTGTGTTCATTCGAATATGGGCTTCCTTTTTATGGTCTCTAAATTTTACATGTGCTAGTTAAGATTTAATTTTTATAGGTTACCTAGGGAACATTGAGTGGTGTGTGTATGTTTGTTGTGGTTTTTATGGCCCATTAAATATTCCATACCACCTCTCCCAATGTGGTTGGAGTCTTTGGTGTGTGGGGATATGTTATCGAGTTCATTGCATCTCGAAAGTTCTTATTGTGGGGAGACCCACTGTGGGTCTCGTTGAAATCTTCTCATAAAAGAAAGTAGTCTAATATAGTCTCTTATAGTGGGGAGCCCATTCGTTCCGCCACATGTCAATGACTTCATTACTTTTCATGTATTGGTCAGAATTGGGAGGTCTTGTAAAGAATCAACAATTATTATGATCTCTATTTGAGTAAATAGTTGGGATGGTAGTGTGTTAGAGTTATGATGGATTATTATTTTAAAAGGTATTTGTCTGATGTGGTTTAAGCATTTTATGGAGTTGGGAGGATGGTTTATTTCCTCTTGGTTTCATTTAGTATTTTTTGTTTTAGAGAATAATGGAGTGAAATGAAAAATTCTATGTCTTTAGGATTGATCAACTAGATGTGTATACAGTTTGTGAGTGGGTCGCACCTTACAAGGATTATATTTTTGTTTCTCGAGTTGTTATTTATGGCCTATAATTCGTTTTGGGGATGTTCTGATAGTCTATTAATTATTCATTACTTGCAAATCTTCATTATTAGTAGGGTTTCACTAGTTTATGCTTCTGGGTAATCCTGGGGTTGGCTTTCGAGGGTCTGAAATAAATATTGTGGGGAGAATTGTCACACCCAAGTTTTTAAGCTTGTCTTTATTTCAATTCGAGCCCTATATCCGACCCTTTCCGTCAAGAACTGGGTGTGTCATGATTAATATTTTTTTGTACTCATTTTATTTTTCTTTTTTCTATCCTTTATATTTGGTTTTCCATTGATGTTTTTGAGTAAAATTAGAATTTTTAGGTTGGACAGACTTGCCCCACGGTTTGTGGCTGATTAGTAGTAACCCACCATTAAGCCTATAAAACATGTGGTATGTGACATAACCTAGCACATGGCCTTCTAAAAAATGTGTGACTCATCCTAGGTAAGTTTTCTTCTGGTGTCTCCCCATTGGAGGTGGTCGCATGATTTTTACATGTTTTGGAAAACCGCACTGATTAACCATGTTTCCTACCAGGACATTAAAAATTTTGGTATTTTTCTCTCTCCTAGCGATTTTAAAAATCTTTAACCCTCATTTATATCCTCCTGTGGGTTCTTCCTCCTTAACAAATCTTTCCCTTCCATCCTCCTCCCTTGGGGACTCAATTTCATTCCGGATTTGGGTGGTTCATCCATAATTCATCATGTAAGTTCCATCTATCTCATTAATTCTCAAAATTTAGGGCTTTATACTCCAATTCAATGGGTTGTCCATTCTTTATTGGCTAGGGTACCTATATTTTATGTTGAATACTAATGTTTTTGGTTCTATCATAATGTATTGGGTTAGATCTTACCTCCTTGGATTGTTTTGGTGGTTCATTTGTAGTTTCCCACCGTATTTTGGATGGTTCCTAATTCTTGAGGCTGGGAATCATTTCATATTGCACATTATATTACTTTTACATTGGCTTATTGATGTTTTCACCTCCTTTAGTTTCTATTTAGTAATTTACTATTGTTAAATTTATTGTATCAAGTGAATTGAGTTGGTTCTTATTTGTTTTCTGATTGTTTGGAATGGTTGGGAAGGATTTTTCATACCATGTTTTTGTTAAATGGGATGGTTAGAACATTAAACTTATTTTTGATTTTTATATACATGTTTGGGTTTTCTATAAATGTGTTGTTAATGTTTAAAAGGGTTATTGGAACATTTAAATGGGTTTCTCACAGTTAGTGCTTAACGATATGCCTCTTTAGACCTTATAAGTGTGTTTTCAGTTTTAATGGTCTGATGGATTGATGAAATGGGTTTCCAAATGAGTGTTTGGTACCGTAGATGTTTTTTTGGTTTTTATTTATAAAATTAATTTTTTGGGATAATTTTTTATTGCCCATTTGTTATTTTGAATTGGTTCATTGGAAAACTCCTTTTTGAAGGAGCCATTGACCACTAGATTGTTAAATGGGTGGGAATGTCCTCATATTGGGACTCAGACAAAGAGATTCTATTTTTAGTAATGGGGTTCTCATTGAGGATTTTTTGGTGGTGCTGGTTGTGGTGGTTTATGATAATATATATGTTTGACTTGTTTTTTGAATTTCATAGAACACCCCCTCACGATCATAGCATGGGACCCTAGATTATCGAATATGAATTGTGAGATCATTTTCTACACTAGTCTAGGTTATTTTACTAGTTAGTGGACCTTGGGAGGTGGGTTGTTGGGTATATTTCCTTGGTATTTGTTCCTTCAATCAGGCCAGGATGATAGAGGGACGAATGTTAGGGCGTTATGATGTCATCAAGTAGGCATACCTTCAGGATGAGTCACCAGTATAATATATTCTAGTTCACATATCATTTCCTAGGTGTTCCTGGGTTACTCTAATAATAATATCATTATCCATTGATCACAATATGAACTATATCCCTTCTTATTGGTTGGGTATTCGTTCAGAAAATGGTTAATGTGTAGTTTTTCAAAATATGGTTTAAGAAAAACATTGTGATGAACAAGTGGTTCTCCTATTTCACCTAAAAATGAATAATGAATGTTTTCTTATTTAGTTCTTTGTATCTTTCTCACATATGAACATAAAATTCCTCCATGAATGCACCTTGTTTTAAATTTATGGGGAAATGGGTTTACATTTTATTCCATTGAAATGAAATGTAATGAAAATAATTATTTATATTTTATAATTAATAACCGGGAAATTTTTTCATTATTTAATTTATATGCATTGGGAATAGAACAATCTGAGAATACCTACTCTGTTTTAATACTTATATGTACATAGTTGTGTTATTTTTATTTTCCACTGCCGGTTCAAGATTTACTATGATCATATTTGGAGATATTTGGATTAGGATTGGAGATTGACCTTTGGTTTCACATGGAGATGTTTGGTTCTCATGTTTAGTTTGAGTTTTCATGTGTAATTGTTTTATAGTTTTTTTTATTTTAATTTATTAATGTAAATTTGGTAATATGTGGAAATAAATTTGGGATTTTGTTTTCTTTTATGATTAACCTATGTAATTTGTTTATTTATATTGGGTGATATCATTCCCATCATCACGATGTTGATGCCCTTGGAACTTGTTTCCATCCCCGGGGGATCGAGAATTCCACACGGGCCTTGCCGTGGGCCGTCTCGGGTGAATGTTTTGGGGTCAAACAGGTTTGGTTCGTGATATAAAATCAAAAACATAAACTAAATTATTGATATCAACCATACATAAAAATTGATATACACATAAAGATGATATACTTGTTTATTATTACATTCATATACAAATAAATAAAAGTGAAAAAAATTTAATATCCCCCCAAAATAATATAATATCATTAAACACACGGTCGAATAATATATTATTCAACTTAAAAATCATGTTCCGAAAATATACAGAACTATAATTAATACATTCTACCTCTATAAGAATGAATTTTTTTTAATCTGTTTCAATCTAAAAAAAGATATGCATATATCAATTGGGTGTGTACATGGTAAAATATCAAATTCCCAATAGGATCCCACCACGTGTTTAATGAATATCCAATATGTCATAAGTTAAAAATCATGTTTTAAAAAATTGAAAACTATTTAACATACATAATTATTTGGTTTTAAATGGAAAATTAGGAAATCATGAATAAATACAAAAAATATAAAATCACAACGTAATCACAATGGGATATCCCAAAGTAACAAAGGTCTGTAGAGACCAAGGATATTTATACTATCAATTATCATATCATGAATTTGATGTTCTATTATTATAAATGATTCCCAACCATTACAATGACATTTTCAATTGATTATTTAGTGTTTTAAAATATTTTATATAGGTATAGTGTTGAATTTCTAGTGTACACATCCAATTCCATGGGATAAAATATCAATATGCTTTCCACTTTTTAACAAACCATTCAAATCATATTTTAACACATCCCAACAATCATATTATATATCACATATTTTGTAACCTTTCTTATGATGGAATCACATTTCACCACCATTTAAAAAATTATAACACGCCATTAAAACAAAATAAAAATTACCCGCAAAAAACATTACATAAATTCATTTGATTTACAATAATTCATAATTATATTTTTAAATAATTTCAAATCATGAATCCACATAACATTTTTAAATGAAATATCATTGAATTTTTTGTAAATGAATAAAATAAAATAAGATATATTTTTGAAAAGATGAATAAACCATATACACAAATATTGATATCACAATCTTAGGATTGGAACAACCCTAGTTTATCACAAAAAATTGGTAGAATGAAACTCATGAAATTACATAGGAGAACCCAATAAAAATGATATCAGACGCATACTTGAGTTCATTTATCTATTTTATACTAAAATCCCCAATTAGTTTGGGAAAATTGTTATAGATGGGAAATAGATAGTTCACTTGGGTCTAGCGGGATAGAAAATTTAAAAAATGAGGGGTGATTATGGTTAAATAATGGAGGATTAGTTTGGAAAATAAAATAAATTTTAAAATCTTGAAGTACACACTGTTTTTCAAAACAATTTTCCAAACCATACAATAAAATTATGATGGATTATTGTACCCCAAGAAGAGGAAATAATTTTTGGGTCACACAGATTCAAAAATGGATGTCCAAAACATGTGGGCGCTTTAGTAACAAGATCCCCATAATCATTTTTAACAAATGATGGTTCTTGATTTTCTCTTGTTGTTCATCGGCAATTGCCTAACTTCTATATCCCCAAAACACTAATTTAAAAATAAATTACTAGGAATATATATATATATATATATATATATGAAGTAAAAAAACTATACATTCCCAAAAATGGAACTATGGGTGTGTCAATTCTCCCCATCGTAGGAAATTTTTTGTTGGATTTTCAAGGAATTGTGAAATCTTAATGTAAATAAAATCAATGCTCTCCCACCCATGACTTATTTTCCTATTTATAATTTTTTTCAATCATGTATTTCCATTGGACCTGATATAATCGTATATATTTAACTCTATAAACCTTCACATGGGAATATCAATGGTGAATGAGTAGATCAATCATTGAAAAGTAGGCTTGAAACAAAAGCTCTTACTATCATAGTACATGGAAAAGATCCATATTATGATTTTTTATCTCCAATTGGTGGAAATCATCATAAATTAATTTCAACATAGAAGGAAATTATATTAATTTTGAAATATTTAAAATCCCCTTAGTAATCATGAATGGTCTAACATACCTCAATGTATGCTTCCTTTCTTCCCATGTGGGAGATAACACAAATGATGTGTCACCTTTAGAAACACATGGATACCACTATTAATTCCATAGCTCAACATACATAATCATAAAATAAATTATAATAGAACAATGACATCAAAATATTATTCCTAATCATCTATTTTATTAAACTAATTTGTAGAATAATTATAAGTCTCAGTAAATATTCTTCCCCATATAGTATCTAGAATAGATTTGATTGGAATAGTCAACATATGGATTCTCATTGGTAAATATCATTAACTATGACTTGTATTTGATATAATTCAAAAAATATACCATCCATATATAGTTATCCAGTTAACTTGAAAAATATAACATTTAAAAATAAATCATTATTTACAAAATAAAACATCCATGCATTGTCCATCCATTTTTTTGGGATGACATGCCTTTCCAATATCGACATGGTAACCCATTTAATTTTGGCATCCTTCTAATAAATTGGGGGTGATGTATAATTAACTTATTTTAAAAAAATATCACATAGGACACTAAGTATACTCAATATCAATTGAACATTGAAATTTACTTGCTCATTTACTTTGGTTATGTCCTTGATCGAGAAAATGTTGGAAGATTTGGTAAAAATTTCATTAACCCCCAAAATCAAATTCCTTCCCTAGGGAATAATCATTAATCAAAAGATATAATACATGGATTAATCATCACCCATAGAAGTTGTAATATGATGATATTGAATCATGCTTAAGGGCATGTAATTCGTATAATTGAAATACATGTCATTATAACACTATTACACAATGTTAATAATGTCACTCATCTTGCCTATACACTAGAACTGATATAATAAATCCCAAAACATCTTGGTGGTGTGTAATAGACATCCCAATTTAACTAGTGATAAACATAAATTATCACATTATTCATATAGAATGGTATATCAAAATGAACCTTGATTAAAATAACTTCTCATAAAGTCAAAGTCCCCTCACTGTGAACCTATCCCCAAATTTGTATCTGAATTAGATTATAAAATTACTCATACTTCATCTTCTATTTTAAGTTAATTTATTAAATATAAGGTTTCATCTATAATATATATAATAACATAACCACTGTTACAACCATGGATTATATGTACATCCTTGAAATAGGTTCCATGAGGTTGTACTGACTACATCACTCATTTGGAGAATGATATGGAAAAAAATATAGAGGGAATCAAGGACTAAATTTACATTAATAAAAGTTTATGTGATATATATTTCAAACAATTAGTGATACTATATGTACAATATTTACCACATGTTCATGTATTTCTAGTAGAAAATACATATTTTGATTGTTTAATTTGAGTAGGCAATAATCTATTCCAAAAATTGATAGTTTTGATAGCACTTAGGTACATAAATTATATCTACAATATCATTTTGATGGTTTATTAATTATATTAATATGGATTATTTCGATCCATTTTCAAAAATATGTTACCCATCACAATAATAGAATACATTCTAATTCATAATGAATAACTATATAGAACTTAAACCTATCCAGCATCAATTAGGATCATGATTGGGAGAATGGTGAAATATATATTGATATTCTCAATAGTCACTTTAACTTTAGAGATCTAATAAAACCATTCCAAAATGTAAATAAGATCCATCGTATATTAGGATATTCAAGATAAGTCTTCAGCAAACAAGTTATAATACCCTTATATTCCTTAATATATACTTATTTAAATTACATTCGTTTAAAATTATATTGAAATCACTATTAAGATATTCTTTGTATCAACTGAAACCCCACATTATCACGTCCAATAAACCAAAAAATGAAATCATTAATATATAAACAATAATCAGATAGTTTCACGTTATTTTTGTGGTCAAATAATGTTACTAAATGATCTTAAAATTAATTCAATACTACTCTTATGATTTCATGTAGACCAAAATGTCATCCAGAAACACCATAAAAATGGATTTAATGTATCTATAGAAAATCCATTTAATAAGGCTTATGACATCCCAAAAAGAATTTACTAAACTGAATATAATTATTACATATCCAAATTTTGTTTACATAATTTCGAAAGAGATGTTTTGAACAATTACTTATCCCACTCTAACATGGTGATACTGTTAACATATGCCGATCATTGAAAACCATCATTTCCATTTCAGTAGTAAAAATGGAACATTTATTTGGAGGAATGAGTATTTATATTTATTTATGACCTATTTTTCATTATGTTTTCAAATCAACAAATTGAAGAGACCCTTCATAATATTTATTCATAAAGTACTAGATATACATATTGAGAGACACTATAATGAAGGAACTCTTGGGACTATAAATCGTACATGTCACTCATATCCCCATAATCTCTGTAAAAATAATATGTTATGAATTAATGGATATAATCTATTTCGACAAAAGAAATTTTACAGTGAAATGTATGTCACAATTAGGATATTAGACTATGATAACCTATGGAAACACATAATATTTAACACTAATCATTATAGGTAAAAAAACAATACTATCCTTCCCCATCAACATCATCAAATTTTAAGGATAATAGATAAGAAATTCTACTCTACTCTAAATGTGGACACCCTGATCATCTTATCAAGGTATCCCATTTCCCATGAAACAATTTATTACCCCTATTAATTTTTTATCATTCATACACTAATGATATAAATAGATGTTTTCTATTGAAACCCTATATCCAATCCATCCATATGATCATTTAAAACCAAGGCACGACTTCATATCATATTGAAAAATGTTTACACAACAGGATATGAATCTAACACCTTTCTTCATATTTTTTAAAATATCTTTCATTTCAACGATAATATAATTTATAATTTCAGTCATTTTTCACAACAATTGAATTATGTGGGGTATATAAATTATTTATAAGAACATATATTGAAAAATTGAATTTATATGGTTGATTAAACATGAACTGTATCACTAATTCGTTTTGGGACATGTATCAGATTTGTAAAAATTCTAATCCATTGTAAGAATTTTAATTATCTATATTTGATCAAGAGGTAAATTTATATCATGTCTCACTACCTTGAGATCTATATATCTGTAATAATTTTTATCCATTCCATTATAGACACCATAATTTTATCTAGTTTCAGATGAACTATCATACCAGGTTATAATTTTTTTGGGATAATTACAACATGAATCACATTAAGATGGAAGAGAATTCAGACTAATACTTTGGAGAAGTCCCATGTATCCAAAAAGTATAATTACAATGGTGGGGGTGTGCATACTGACAACCTGTACCTAGTCCTTCCTTCCCAATGGCAAAAAATAGTTCCACTGCATACTACAGTGGATGGATGTGATCTTCATGGTTATATAGAGTTACTACAACCCTTCATCCTATGCTACTATAAAATCCTATCATTCCAAATGTAGAAATCCCACTCTATACTGATGCAACATGAATAATTTTCAATCCTAATATACCTGACTAATCAATCTCCACCATCAAATCCCCATCAACCACATTAGAATAATTCATTATACAATAAAATAAGACATGAATGTAATATTCTACATCAACACCAATTCAAACATATGGGACTCCATTTTATCATTACTGATCATATTACGAGAAATTTATAATAATTCATTGAAGCAGTTACTATATTCCATGAATGAAAATTACCTAAAATAGAGGGATTATAATTCCATTGACATTGTGAGGTAAAGGACTCTTGAATGAACTTCTTGAAAAATATGATAATAAAACCATTCCCTAGTACATGCTTTACAATCCCATCCTAAACCAAGTTCAATCAACATATACGATTTGTTTTTTTAATATATACCAACCAAACCTCACTTCAACGAACTCACGAGTACCAAGAAACACAATGATAATCATGATTTTATAAACCCAATCATATTTTTATTGGTGAAAAATTAATCCCATGATGTAATGGAACATACAATTGAGGAACTCATATTAAGGACCAGACTCAAACACTAGCTAAACATATCTAACATGAGTTTAACCCATTACACCTACCTAATCCATGGTAAATATAAACATATAGGCATGCTCGATATGTATCAGATCAATTTTTTGGATAGACGTATTAGTGTTATCATTAATATATACTAGGATTGTACATGAGATGTCGACATAGGAATGATTCAATAAAAGTAAATAAACAAGGAATTCATAAATTCATCAAGCCATGTACAATCATGTAATAAAAATAATAAATCTTTCAACTATATAAGAATTTAATTAAAATAAACCAAACCTTAGTAACATTTTATTGTCAACGAGTTCAGTCTTATAATGTCCCAAACAATTATATATAAAATTCCATTCAATATTGAATTAAATGTCTAATTATGCATTATAGTTATAGGATACACATTAACTTATTCAGTTTAATTATATTATATCATATCTAAAATCCCCTTAGGAATCTTAACCATTTATAATGTTTTTTTTAAATTGATTATGTGATTATTTTAAATATAGGGTTTTTACAAATACAATTTACATAGAAACACTAAGTGATAGAATAATTAGTATATTTGTACCCTATAATTCCCATTTCTCATTGATTATAAGGGAGATAGAATCACTCATATTTTCCATTGATCAACCCAATCTGAGATCCAACAACATTTTGATGAGTGAAACTGTTTATAGAAGTTGTTTCTCATCGTGATCATGGCCCCAACAATGAATGTTGAACCACCCCACAGAAGACTCATCATTAGTCAGCCTTTCCTAGGGTCATTTTATAGTGTAATATGGAACTATTTATCAATACGATGATAATAGTCATATGTATTCTGTATAAAATATTTGAATATATTTTTATCTTGTTATTGTTACTTTGTAAAATATTTTTATTTTGAAAAAATATAACAATTATTTTTTAGGTTACATTAAAGTTTAATCAATTCATTTATTTCTGGGAATTAATGTTTTTTTAAATATAAAATATTTTTTGGAAAATATTTTTTAAAATTAAATAGTATAAATGGTCATATTACTTTTATGAAGTGAAATATACCCTTTATATGATTTCGAAAACAATTAATGTATAAAAACCCATCAGTTCTCAACAAATGTAGATGAATATTTTCAGTTGAAAAATCACATTTTTCAAAAAAAAAAATATTTAGATAAAATGAATATTGTTTTAGGAATCGTATTATCACTATTATCTAAAAATAAATTTTTCATATTTTTCGAAGATAGTCGAATTTTTTAGTAAAACGTAAAATTTTGTATAAATATATGTTGGATAATATGAATTCATAAAGACTCAAAATGATATAATAAATAATATAAATTGTATCGATGACTAGATATATGATTACCATATAAAATAATTTTATTTAATGAATATTTTTTAAATTTTATAAAGCCTTTATGAATCCATAAAAACCAAATATATTTTTTTATACTATTTAAATAATTTCATCATGGTCATGACTCACTTCCAAATCATCAAGGGAAATAGTTTAATATTTTAGGACCATGGAATAATAAAATAAATAAAACTACTCCACTTTGGAATAAAATAGTAGGAAACCTCATGGTAATGATTGTGGTTTTCATTTCATTACTGAATAGATTCCAAAACTATATTTGAAGAATAATACATAATTACCCACTCCTTCTCTAAATAAATCCACATAAGATCAAATTTAAGTTTAATAAAAAAAATCCTTGTAAAATGCACTTACCCTTCCATCCACTATGTACATCCCATATATGGTTCCTCCACGAATTTATGATGCTCCTCCAAATATATTTGATTCAAACTCTTATGTATGAGATTTCTCTCTTCTTTTTATTCAATCGCCTCATTAAGGTTATTCCTATTACATTCCATTTATGGTTTCTAGGAGTGTTTTCATAAAAAATTACCAAATTAATTTTGACTACCATTTTATTGTAGGCCTCTTTCAATATTGTTATTGAAACATCCCAAGCTTCTACGGTACGCTTCTCTTTGAATAATGTGATAGCGTGTGTTGTACGCAACATCGAGTTCTAACATACCACAACCAATCAAAGTAGCCGTTATGAATAGTAATACCTACTATTTGAAAATTTATAAATTATATCTCTCAAATTGGAATTTATTTTTGGATTCGGAGTATTGAATTTAGCCTAAGGGGGAATTTTGGTACTTTTCGGATAACTTTAATATTTTGATGAATAGTGAAAATTAATAAATTTTAATAAAAAACAATTTTTTTAATCAAAATAATTAATAGAGATAAATTATGAATTGGAGTGGTTTTAAAGTATATTTAGAATATATTTTTACCATTTAATACAATGTTGGTCATTGGACATAATTTCACAATTAAATCGAACATAAACATGTATCAATCTTTTGATAGTTATTATATCTTAAAAACACGCTTTTGATTTGACAGCGGGAATTAATTTTAAATTAATTTATGCCACTTCTGTGTTTTGCATTTCGAAAAATAGATTCCATATTTGGAATAATTATGTTCAAATTGTGTAAATAGGTAACTTCTATTATTAGACATTTTGAATAATTACTTCAGTAAATAATTTATTTACCATGGTTAAAGGGTAAATCCGGTAAATAAGGGTTAACAAATAATAGTATAATTACCCTAAAACGTGTCCTATCCTTATTGGTTGATACATGTTAGACCATGGGCATCTTTGGGCGATTTTGGGACCCCATGGTGCCACTTGTAAGTGATAGGGACACTTTATTTTAATTAAGTTAAAATGAATACGAAAATGACACAGGCATATATCTTTTAGAAAATCAATTTTTACATAAGGTTATATATGTTTTATTTTCAACTATAAATATTCATTAGAAATATAAGAAGATTTTCTACTTAATGGAATTTTATTTATAATTTTTAGACATTAAATAATTTAATTTATTTATGACACAATGGTGATGCAGTAATTACCATAATAGTGAAAAAATAAAATGATTAATATTGTAGATACCCAAATAAATAAAATTTGAGACTTTTTATGAATTACACTAATTTTTTAGGATAATATGACATGTTAGGATCGCTTTAAATAACTTTTTTTGAAGTAATAATTCTGTTAGAAATTTTACAAAAATCAATTATTGAATAGAATCAAAATTGACATAAAAGAGTTTTTAAAACAAATAGTATATAATTAGTTAATATTAAATTTGTAAAAATCTAAGGATCAGCAAAAAGACTTATATCATGATAGGTGTATCATTAATGGGCCACTTGGGGGTCTCTTGGATGTAAATAGTGTGTTTATTAACCATATAATATACAAATACAAAGAGACATTGTAAAAGTGAAACTAATTAACTAAGAGTTAATACTTAATGATAAGGTTAGTATAATGACCCAAACCTGTCTAAATTCTATGGGTTGAGTGGTTCTCGACCTATCCCCACCTTAAACTTTAAATAATACACTTTGGAGCCATTAGAAACCGAATATGAATTTATTATAAAATAATATTTCTAGCATTTCCAAAGGTTCCCCTCACCCCTCTTATAAAAGGGAACTCTCCCTTCTCATTAACTCACACCTTCAAAGCCTTTTGGCTCGGCCGAACTCTGCCCAAATACTCTTTCAACGTCCCTACATTTATCCTAGAGGCAATTTTTTAGTCATAAAGCCATCCTAAGAGCCCTTTTTGTCAAATCAAAAGGAAGAACCCGAAGAAGAGGTAATGATTTCACCACTCTTTTCCAAGTTCCTTTCTACTTCCACTTCTTCGTTATTTGTTATTACCATTATAAAATAATGAATCCAGTATATCCTATATACTGTAATATTATTATAAATATGGTACAGCCATATTCAGTATTATATCCATCCTTTGAATCACATGTCACCATGCGTGCGTACGTACGGCTTACCGTCTCCACGAACGTGATAAGATTAATTCTCCATCGTATCTATTAAAGTATAATTCTCATTTTATTATTAATAATAGTATCTAAGGACTTGATATAATTCTGGATATGATTAATATATAATCTATCCATGACAAACATGGCATACGTAACAAAATATATAAAAGAAACGAGTAAGTTAACACCCGAAACAACTATAATACTAAGACATTATTAACAAATCAATGTTAAAAGATCATATATTATATCATATTAATATATATTATAATTTTATAATTTAATAACAATTATTTCACCATTATACAGGAGGATAACCTACCCCCAACCAAGGAAAAGTACAACTTAAGGGTTATCTCACAATCTCTTCATTATCCGAGGTAGTTTATACATAATAATCTACTGGGATCTCTTTATCATCCACATCCATGATTCTTAAAAAAGTATTTCAAAACATTTTTAATATTTAAATGAATATGGGTTAATGACATTTATAACATTTTTTTACATTTTATAATAGTTTTATAAATGAATCTTTCCGTCGTTTTCCAAATAAGGTGCTTTTTAATCTTTTCGACAGAATTAAGGTAAGAATGTTGTTTTAACTTATACGGTGGGTGCAGCTATTTTCCACCGTTATAAAATCGTCGAAGCTTCCCTTACATTCTTATAAGAATATTTTCCAAGAAAATGTTTTATAAATATATGACTCTTAAATTATTTTAAAATACAAAGAGATATTTCTCTAAAAAGAGTTTTGATTTCATCTATGTCAACATCCTTTGATGGATTTTACGCTTATTTGAAGTTGATTTATTATGATAAAAAACATCTATATTTTATTGAAGGTTTTGGGATATGTTTGACTATGGATGTGCTATTTTTATACCATTCATGGTTTATGGTGAAAGTATTGACATTTCGTATGCTTGTTTTAATACGAATGTTTATGTTATGTTTAATCCTGTTCATATGAGGAATACATTGGACTTAATATGTAACGGGTGAAGCCTGATAAAACTTCTTGATGCATCGGTAGGTCTCATGAGACAAACTAGTGTATTGGCACAAGGACTTGGAAAAATCTTATTTGTATTCTTGGAACGAGGCCTTGGATACGTGGTTATGATAGTCTGGCATTACGCATTCCATCATTGTGAAAGTGGTTATTGATATTGCATGTGATTTTTCGATTAGTAGAATATCCATGTGATTAATTAAATGGCATTATTTCATCTTATATTTGCTATACTATGTTGAAGTTCAAGTTTAATAGTATTTTGTTTTAGTTATACACTGCCTTAAATGTCTATTCTTATTTATGAATGTTTCCGCTATATTGGTATCCTTACTGGGCATTTGAGATCACCCCTTTTATATGTTTTATTTTTCCCAGGATGCGAAGAAGTAAATTATAAATGACCTGTAGGGATATTATGAGGGGATAATAGTGTGGAATATGTAGACAATATGTTATTATAGTATATTTTCACTTTATAATGTAATGTAAAACTTTATGAATATATCTAGTGTTTCTATGGCTACTAAACCAATCGGTCTTTCGAGATTTGATCTTTCTTGTGATCGTGCCAATGTTATGTAATAATGCACCGACTCTAGGTAACTGGGGTCAGGGTGTTACAGTTGGTATCAGAGGAAGTTTAGTACAAACTTTGGAAGCTAGATTTAGATAAACTCTGATTATAGCACGTAGACCTAAGATGAACACTGAGGATTAGTATAGAAGAACAACCTAGAATTTTGATATTGTAGAGATTTTGTGAGTTTTCTGAGCAATACGTCCCTATCTAGATATGAGCAGGTAGAGGCGGCTCTGGGAAAGATTTACCTAGGGGTAAAACCTGAAAACACCTCTTTGATCTAGACTCGAACGGGAACTGGTGCACGACAACGGGTCTTGCTACACTCTTGGTTACAACACTCCTGGGGGATATGATTCGGATAACTCTCATTTTCGTTACAAATCATTATGAAGGGTTTATGTGTATATACTTCCTCAAGGAAAACATTTTTATGATTATGGATTATATCCATAAATAGTTCAATTTATGTTAAGTGTTTTATAAGTATGGAAATATGTATTTTGATTCATAAACTGATCTAGTTTATGCCATTGTTTAGAAATGGATCCTAGTGGAAGAAATGGAAACCATATCAATGCACGCACTGCATGTAGGTATTTCTCTCCTGCTCAAGATAATTATGGTGGAGCTGGTGACGCAACTGGTACTGATCAGCTAATCACCATACTGGGGAAACTCAATCAGGTTATGAATAATAACCTTACCCGTATGGAGCACCCTGATCTTCAGCGTGGAGGATCAATGTTAGATTGATTCATGAGGAAACAACCACCAAAGTTCAATGGGACTACAGATCCCTTAGTAGCTGAGCAGTGGCCAAATTCACTAGAGAAAATATTTCAGGCTTTGGGGAGTAGTGAAAGGGAAAAAGTTATCATGACAGTTTACTGCCTCACTGGAGTTGATGATCAATGGTGGTCATTGATTCACAACATGAAGGAAGATGATGAAGTAACAATTATGGAATGGAGGGAGTTCAAAGATTTATTTTTAGAAAAATACTTTCCTCATGACCATCAAGCGGATATGGAAAGGAAATTTCTGAGTCTATGACAAAAGGAGGATGAGAATGTCGTAATGTATGAGGCTAACTTTACAAGGTTAGCAAGGTATGATGGAGATTATATACGTAACCCAAGAAGTACGATTGATCTTTTATATGATGGGTTAAAACCATTTCTCCGTCGAGCATTAGTCTCACAATCCTTCTCGTCGTACGAAGACATTGTCTCATGTGCTATCAAGATAGAAAAGGAATTATCTATGTCTTATGACATTAAATCAAAGAAAGAGAAGAAGAGATCTGATGATCAATCTGGGAATGGAAATAAGGGGAATAAGGTAACGGTTGAATATCCATCCTATGGTAAATGTGGGAGGAAACACCCTGGTACTTTCTTGAAGGGAATGTGTGTTTGTTACAAGTGTGGTGAGAAAGGCCACCAACTCGTGAATGCAAAGGGAAGAAGGAAGCTACCAATGTTCAATGATACATTTTTAGGGAGAAGGGACATTATGCAAATGAATGTCTTAATCGTCAGGGGAACTTACCTCAGAAAATGCCAAGAGATCAAGGCCAAGCTTATACTATCACTACTGCTGACGTAGAAGCTCCGAAAGACGTGGTGGTAGGTAATTTAATGGTTTCCTCAAGTTTAGCAAATGCATTATTTGATTCTGGATCATCACATTGTTTCATATCTTCCCAGTTTGCTAAGAAAATTAGATATTTCCAATTTGATTTAACAAGGGATTTGTCAGTTAAAACTCCTAAGGGAAGTATCATTTGTATCAATGTTTTGTGAATCAGTCCCCATTAGAGCACATAAATGTTCTTTATCTACTGATCTCATCCCCATACCTATGATTGAGTTTGATATAATCCTCGGTATGTATTGGCTTTAAAACTATGATGCGAAGATTTATTGTAAGAAGAAGGAGGTTAAGATTTTTGATGATGATGATAAGGAACACCTTATTTTTAGAGCAGAATCATCACCACCTAATTCTTATCTAGATCCACCCCCAGTAGATCAACTAAAATCAATTATTGGGGAGGAAGAGAATGAAATTACTGTGGGTGAGGAAATGAATGTTCAAATAGAGGATGTACCTGTTGTGAATGAATATGTAGATGTATTTCCGGAAGATTTACCTGAACATCCTCTAGAATGAGAAGTTGAGTTTTCCATTGATATAATTCCTAGATCAAGGCCTATATCGAAGACCCCTTATAGAATGGCCACTGTAGAATTAGTTGAACTAAATAAACAACTAGAGTAATTGATTAATAAGGGATTTATTCACCCTAGTGTTTCTCCATGGGGATCCCCTGTTCTTTTTTGTTAAAAAGAAAGATCGATCTATGAGGTTATGTATCGACTATAGTGAGATCAATGATATAACAATAAAGAACAATTATCCCCTACCTCCGATTGATGATTTATTTGACCAACTGCATGGAGCTCAATACTTTTCAAAAATTGACCTTTGATATGGATACCATTAGTTGTGTGTAAAGAAGGAAGACATTCCGAAGATAGCATTTCGAACCAGGCACGGGCATTACGAGTTTATAGTAATGCCTTTTGGATTGACTGATGCACCCTCTATATTCATGGATCTAATGAATAGAGTTTTCAAGGAATATATCGATGAATTTTTGGTGGTATTTATTGATGATATCATGGTATACTCCAAAATCTATGAAGATCATGAAAGTCACTTGGGCATTATCCTGAAGGCTCTGAGAAGACATGAATTATATGGGGTGTTTAGCAAGTGTGAATTCTAGCTTCATGAGATTTCTTTTCTTGGACATATTGTCTCTAATGATGGAATCTCTGTTGATCCTTCTAAGACTAAGGTAATCCAAGAATGGCCAGAACCTAAGAGTATAACTGAGGTTAGCATTTTTATTGGTTTGGCAAGTTATTATCGACGTTTTGTCCAGAATTTTGCCCGACTGGCAAACCCATTAATGAAGCTCACACGTAAAGGGGATAAATTTGTTTGGACAAAAGAGTGTGAAAAATGTTTCGAAGAACTGAAGATAAGATTAGTCAATTCTCTTATATTGACTCTACCATCAGGGAATTATGGGTTCGTTATATATAGTGATGAATCGAATAAAGGACTTGGTTGTGTCCTTATGTAGAATGATAGGGTTATTGCCTATGCATCACTAGAGCTGAAAATTCATGAGTAAAACTATCCTACTCATGATCATGAGTTAGCAGTTGTCATCTTTTCTTTACAGATATGGAGGCACTACCTATTTGGAGAAAAATTTGAGATTTATACTCATCACAAGAGTTTGATGTATATTTTATCACAAAAAGAACTCAGCATGAGGCAAAGGAGATGGCTTGAATTACTCAAGGATTATGATTGTACGATACACTACCACCCAGGGAAGGCAAACAAGGTGGCAGATTCTTTGAGCAGAAAAGATCATGGAGTTTTGAACAATATAAGAATTGAAAGGGATCCAATTTTCATGGATCTGGTGAATATGGACATGGGAATAACATGGGAAGGTGAAACATCAATGCTTTTTTAAATGGTATCCAAACCATATTTACTATAAATGATTAAGAGTTCTCAGACCGATGATGAAGAATTTCAAAAGAAGATTAAAGCTGTGAATGATGGGAGATTGAGAGACTTTCTGTATGAAGAATGAATTTTGAAATTCTGGAAGAGACTTTGTGATCCCGATATACATGATCTAAAAAAGGAATTGCAGGATGATGCTCATAGTTCTAATTTATCTATACACCCTGGGAGCACCAAAATGTATAGATATTTGAAGGAACATTTTTGGTGGGACAACATGAAGAAGGAAGTTGCTGATTTTGTGTCAAGATGTATGGTTTGTCAACAAGTTAATGATGGAAGGAAATAACCTAGTGGAGTATTGCCACCTCTTCCCATACCTGAGTGGAAATGGGACAATACTACGATGGACTTTGTCATGGGACTACCAAAGACTCCTAGAAGGAACGATGCAATATTGGTTATTGTTGATCGTCTTACCAAGTCGGCACGTTTTATTTCTATAAGAGAAAATATACCACTGGAATGTCTAGCAAGACTATATATTAATGAAGATGTGAGATGTAACACCCGAGATTTTTATGAGTAGTATTTTGTTCAAAGGAATCTTTCACTACACACTTGCTTGGCTTACTTTACACGCAATCGCGACCTTCCTCGATAGCTTGCGTCGTACGCAATACCGAGTTTCGATATGCTATTAAAATATTATTAAAACTAGCCGTTATGAATAGTAATAACCACTTTTTGAAATTTTATAAATTTTATTTATCAAAATGGACTTCATTTTTGGATTCGGAATACCGAAATTAGCCTAGGGTGAAATTTTGGTATTTTTCTGAAAACATTCAATTTTTGATGAATAGTGAAACCACTGAGTGGTAGGTTAAAAACTGAATTTTGCATAAAACATAATTTTACCACTTCTGTGAATGGAATTTCGAAAATCCGACAGACATGGTTAATATCAAGGGCTAAAATGTGATTCAATGAGATGAAAATAATTTTTGGTGAATAGTAACTTTTTACTTTTTTTTACCACGGTTAATAGTAAATAAGGTAACTAAGGGTAAATATGATATTACTATTACCCTAACACATGTACTAATTCTGTTGGATAAGTGTAATTCGACCAAAAACAACCTTATGAATAAAATATGACCATTTAGGCCCACTTGAGTTAGATTAGGACATGTATTATTTATAGAAGGGTTAAAATAGTTAAAATCAACGTTTAATAAGTAAATCATTTTTAATATGGGGTTATACATAAGATAAATTCGACTATAAATATTCATTAGAAAGATAAAAAGATTTCCTACATAATGGTATTTTATTTATAATTTTTAGACATTAAATAATTTAATTTATTTATAACACAATGATGATGCCGTAATTATCTTATTTATGAAATATTGACATAATTGATGTTATAAACACCAAAATAAATGCAATTTTAGACTTTTTATGAATTACACTAATTTTATAGGTTACTATGATATATTATTGTTGATTTAATCAACTTGGTTCGAACATATAATTCTGTTATAACTTTTAAAAAAATCATATATCAAATAGTGTCAAAATTGACACAAAATAGTTTTTAAATCAAATATTATATTATTAATAGTTATATTATTCCTAAAAATCTAAGGTTCGGAGAAATGACTTAGATAAGGATATGTATATTAATAATAAACAATTTGGGGTTCGTTTGGCATGTTATAGTAAGTGTATTAACCATATAGTGATAAAAAACAAAAAGACATGGTAAAAGTTAAATTATTTAACTTAGAGTTAAATCTAGTTGATAAGGTTAAAATAATACCCTAAACTTGTCTAAATCCTATTGGTTGATATGATTTCGACCCATCCCCACTTTATCTTCGAAATAAGAACCTTTGGAACCATTATAAACCTATTTTTACTTTAATATAAAATAATATTTTGAGATATTCCTAAGGTGCCCCTCTCCTCCCTTATAAAAGGGCACCTCCTCCCCCTCCTCCTCACGTCAATTTGAGCACTCAAGCTCGGCCAACCCCTACCATTTTCTCCTCTCCACTTCCCTAGAATAATCCTAGAGGTCCTAGTCTTCTTCAAAGACCAATCTTAGTTCCCTAAGTGGAGGATTCAAAGAGGCATTCCAAAGAAGAGGAGCTTCGGACACGTACAAAGCAAATTAGACCTAAGGTAAGGGAAATATCACAATCTCATTTTTATCCGAGATTTTTTATTCATAAGTATTTAATGGGGTGTATTTTATCATCCACATCCATGTTTCATCAATATGTAATATTATTTCCATCCACCTACAATTGTTTAAATCCATTTTTACCCTTCGGTGAGTTTTTCGTAATATGTATGAAACGAATCTTTTGTCGTTTTTCGTACGAGGTACATTTTGACTTTTCCGACAAAAGTACGAAGAATGATTTTTTATCTTATACGACATGAATGGATTTTTAAAACATTATTTCAAAGAAACTTCCTTTAAAAGTTTTCAAGTTTATTTTTTATCAACTTCTTTTATTTTAAAGTCGTATGACATGTTATGAAAGGAAAAATGTTTTTGAAGTAGAAAGGATATTTTCCTCAAGAATGGAGTTCAAGTATTTTATCAAAATTATTTTCCATCTAAGATAATAAAAGGATTCTGTTTTTATCCCAATTATTACATTGGTTTGATTATGTTGTGATGGAAATAGTTTTATGAATTCCTTTATCTTAAATGAATTGGTTTATGATGTCATGTTGTTTAAGAATCCAATTTTTATTACATGGTTTACGCTATGATGTATGGTTTATGATTATGTGGCACACATAAGAAAGGATTCATTGTAAGATGGGTGGGACCTATATCTCCCTCCAATGCATTGGGTAAATATTTTATATCTCATGAGATAGACATGGCTGGAACGGTAGGTTATACCGGTTCAGTGAAACAGGACTGGAACGAGGGTGACTCGGTTCAGAAAGGGACTTTGTCCACTAAGATAGTCTTGGAAATGAGTCATGACTAACAAGAAATGATTTTCCATGATTATGTGTGCATGCCACTAAGTTTCAAGTTTCATGTTATGATTATGGGGATCTCATTTTCACTTCTATGATTTGTTCCATGTTAAGATATTATGATATCTTTTGCAGGTTATGATTTTCAAAAAGATATGATATGATTTTTATTTCCTTTATTTTCCCTTTCTGAGCATTTGAGCTCATCCGTTTATGTTTTCTTTTCCCTAGGTCAGGAAGATGGATATTAAGTAGAATATGCTAAAAGGGACCCTAGATATGATGAAATAAATGGGAGACACTATAGAAGATTTATGAACCAGTTGTTTATGTTTCCCAGTTTCTAAAGACACTATACCTATACGGTCCATTGTGGTTTTGTCATATGTTGTAATAAGTTTTCTTCAATTTTGAAGTATTAACAATGTATGTAAAGTATGGGTCGTTATAGTTGGTATCAGAGGAAAGGTATAATCATCCTTTGGAAACTAGGATGTGAAAGCCTTAGTAAGAACCCTAAGGATAAGTCTAAGAATAGAACACAATCTTAGTGTGTTAGAAATAGCCATGAATACCCTAGGATAAGACCTTAAGTGTGAAATTTTATCCTTGATTATGTGGTTTTCCTATTATAATTAGTGTTTCTCACACTATTCTTCTTGGTTTTAGTCAATGGATGGAACCCGAAGGAACCGTGTTAATGCAGAATGCGATGGGCAATACAATGATTGTCCCCCTGAGAAACCAAACGATATGGGAGCTGGAATGAAAAATCTTGTAGCCATGCTCACACAACTTTCTCAAGCTATGAATCATGCAGGACTTCCAAACGAGCAAAGGAAGGAGCAAAATTCTGTTGAATCCTTCATGATGCAGCGTCCACCTTCTTTCAGTGGGTCTACTGATCCATTAGTTTCTGAACAATGGATTAGTACTACTGAAAAGATATTTTCAGTTCTTCAATGTTCTGAACATGATAAAGTTATCCTAGCAGTGTATCGTTTGGAAGGAGATGCTGATCAATGGTGGAATCTTATTAAGAATATGAGGAAAAGGGATGAAATTGAGTCTATGGAATGGGACGAGTTCAAGAACTTATTTTTTAATAAGTACTTCCCTTGTATTCTCTGAACAAAGATGGAGAAAGAGTTTCTTGAACTGAAGCAAAGGGATGATGAATCTGTCGGTACCTATGAAGCAAATTTTACAAGACTTGCAAGGTACGCTTCTGGTATTATTATCCAACCTGAGAGTAAGATCGATCGATTCTTTAGTGGCTTAAAACCAAGTCTTTGAAGGGAGTTAGCCATAAGGGACTTCAATAGCTACGAGGAAATCGTTCGATGTGCTCTCAAAGTCGAGATGGAGATTGGAGTAACCCATCAGTCACATGGGTTTGATAAGAAGAGGAAGATGGAATTCAAAGGAAAATATAAAGAGAACACTGAAAAGAAGATGAGCTTTCCCTTATGCTCAAAGTGTGGAAAGAAACATAGAGGGAGTTGTCTTAAAGGGACAATTAAATGTTTCAAATGTGGAAAGGAAGGTCATCGGACATTTGAATGCCGCGATGATGGGAAGAAGATGTCTAATGATGCAAACAAAGGAAGGGATACACAAAATGAACCTACTGCACTTCAATGTTTCAAGTGCAAGGAGATGGGGCATTATTCCAATCAATGCCCAAATCCAAGGGTTGATGATGATGGTCGACATCAACAAACTCTTAAGGCTAAAGACAAAGGAAAGTCACATGCAATTTCTATCAGCGATGTGGAGTACGATAACGATGTGGTGAACGGGACACTTACCATCCACTCTAAAGAAGCAAATGTTTTATTTGATTATGGATCCACCCACTCTTTTATTTCTGAAAACTTTTCTAAGGGTATCACCGTATTACCTCAAAAATTAGATGTTGAGTTAGCTGTGACAACACCTAATGGCACAACAGTCGCATCAAAAGTTTATAATTCTTCTCCGATCGAAGTTTGTGGGAAAGTGCTTCCTGCAAATCTTGTGATCCTTCCTTTAGAGGAATTTGATGTAATTATTAGCATGGATTGGCTTTCTCTACATGGAGCTCATATCAATTTCCAAAGAAGGGAAGTCACATTTCATATTCCAGATCAATCTATGATCGTCTATCAATGCAAGGATGAACATAACCTTCTAGTGGAAATTTCTTCCATTTTATGGGTATTGATTCCACTAAATGAAGGTTATTTATCTCAAATGGTTGGTGAGAAACTCGTGATTAAGAATATGCCCATCGTACAGGAGTTTGATGATTTCTTTCCGGAGGAATTACCAGGCCTTCCACCAAATCGTGAAGTTGAGTTTTCAATAGAACTCGTACCAGGTGCTTTGCCTATTTCAAAGACACCTTATAGAATGGCCCCAATTGAGTTGCAGGAATTGAAGAAGCAACTCCAAGAGAATCTTGATAAGGGATTCATACGCCCTCATGCGTCACCTTGGGGATCACCTGTTCTATTTGTTAAGAAGAAAGATGGATCAATGAGACTCTGCATTGATTATCGAGAACTTAACAAGATCACTATCAAGAAAAAATATCCTCTCCCACGCATTGATGACTTATTTGACCAACTACGCGGAGCTTAATACTTTTCCAAGATTGATCTTCGTTCAGGGTATCATCAATTAAGGGTCAAAAAGGAGGATATACCAAATACGGCTTTCCGTACGAGGTATGGACACCATGAATTTATAGTGATGCCATTTGGTCTTACTAATGCCCCTGCTATCTTCATGGATCTAATGAATAGAGTCTTTAAGGACTATCTTGATCAATTTGTGGTAGTATTTATAGACGACATTCTTGTCTATTCAAAGAGCAAGGAAGAGCATGAAGATCACTTGAGAATTATATTGAAGACCCTGAGAAAGGAGAAGCTTTATGCCAAATTTACCAAGTGTGAATTTTGTCTTCAAAAAGTTGCGTTTTTGGGTCACATAATCTCAAAAGAGGGGATATCTGTGGATCCAGCAAAAACAGAGGTTATCGAAAGATGGGAAAGACCAACAACAGTAACTGAGATCCGAAGTTTTCTTGGTTTGGCTGGATATTATCGACGTTTTGTAAAAGATTTTTCACGATTATCTAATCCACTCACCAAGTTGACTCGGAAAGGAGTTAAGTTTGTTTGGACAGAGGAATGTGAAGAGAACTTCAAGGAGTTGAAAAGAAGGTTATCCAGTGCACCTGTGCTCACACTGCCTTGTAGTGGAGAAAGGTTTGTGATCTACAGTGATGCATCCAAGAAGGGATTGGGGTGTGTTCTTATGCAAAATAATATGGTGATAGCTTATTCCTCACGACAGTTGAAAATCCCTGAGCAAAATTACCCAACACATGATTTGGAGTTGGCTGCAGTAATCTTTGCATTAAAGATTTGGAGGCATTACCTTTATGGTGAAAGGTGTGATATTTATACTGATCATAAAAGTTTAAAGTATATTTTCACACAAAAGGAGCTGAATATGCATCAAAGAAGATGGTTGGAGCTGATTAAGGATTATGACTGCTCAATCCATTACCACCCTAGGAAAGAAAACAAGGTGGCAGATGCATTAAGTCGAAAAGACCATGCTAGTTTATCCATGATGAGGATCACAAAAGATCCAACATTTATGGATTTACAAAGGATGGATCTTGGATTATAATGGAAGGGGAAAATCTTATCTTTCTCAAATGAATGTTCAACCATCTATACATGTGAAGATTAAAGAGGCACAGAAAGAAGATGTTGAGTTACAAAAGAAGGTGAGAAATGTTCCTGAATTCAACCTTGATTGTGATGGGATAATAATGTTCAGGAATCAGGTTTGTGTTCCTCCCATCCCCGAATTAAAGAAGGAGCTGCTGGATGAGGCTCATAGTTCATCATTCTCTATTCATCCTGGAAGCACGAAGATGTATAGGGACCTGAAAGAGTACTTCTGGTGGGATGGCATGAAAAGAGATGTTGCTGAATATGTCTCTCGATGCTTGGTTTGTCAACAAGTTAAAGCTGAGAGACAGAAGTCTAAGGGGATGTTACAACCATTACCCATACCCGAATGGAAATGGGAAAACATCACTATGGACTTTGTCACAGGACTTCCTAAAACATCCAAAGGAAATAATGCTATCTGGGTCATAGTTGATCGTCTTACAAAGTCTGCACACTTCGTTTCTATTAGAGAGGATTTCTCTCTAGATCAGCTTGCCAGGATATATGTAAAGGAAGTGGTAAGATTGCATGGAGTACCACTTTCTATTATATCTGATCGGGATAAGAGATTTACCTCGAAGTTCTGGCGAAGTCTTCAGCATACTCTGGATACAGAGTTGAGTTTCAACACTGCTTATAATCCCCAGACAGACGGTCAGTCTGAGAGAACAATTCAAACCCTAGAAGATATGTTGAGAGCTTTCTCTATGGATTTCAATGGAGGTTGGGATCAACACCTACCTTTGGTGGAATTTTCTTATAATAATAGCTTTTACTCCAGTATTCAGATGGATCCTTATGAAGCTCTCTATGGAAATAAATGCAGGACTCCAACTTGCTGGGATGATGTTGGGGAAAGAAAGCTATTAGGACCAGATCTCATTGATGAAATGGCAGAAAAGGTCAGATCTATTCAACAACACATAAGGGCATCTCAGAGTCGACAGAAAAGTTATGACGACACCCGAAGAAAAGACCTAGAGTTTGAAGTGGGTGATAAAGTGTTCTTATGAATATCTCCCTGGAAGAGGGTTATGAGATTTGGAAAGAAGGGGAAGTTGAGCCCTAGATATATCGGTCCTTTCGAAATACTGCATCATGTTGGAAAGGTAGCTTACCGATTGGCGCTTCCACCGAATCTCTCTCAAGTTCACGATGTGTTCCATGTATCTCTCCTGAGAAAGTACATACCTGATCCTTCACATGTACTCAGCTCAGAAGTTGTACCGCTGGAGTAAGATCTTTCTTATAAACAATAGCCGATAGAGATTCTGGATCGTAGTGAAAAAGTCCTACGAAACAAGACAACTCGATTGGTGAATGTTTTATGGAGGAACCACCAATTAGAAAAAGCTACATGGGAGCTTGAGGATATGATGAGGGAGAAGTATCCTCATCTGTTTGTTACAAAGTGACGAATTTCGAGGGCGAAATTCTTTTTAAGGGGGGTAGAATGTAACACCCAAGATTTTTATGAGTAATATTTTGTTCAAAGGAATCTTTCACTACACACTTTCTTGGCTTACTTTACACGCAATCGTGACCTTCCTCGATAGCTTGCGTCGTACACAATACCGAGTTTCGATATGTTATTAAAATATTATTAAAACTAACCGTTATGAATATTAATAACCACTTTTTGAAATTTTATAAATTTTATTTTTCAAAATGGACTTCAATTTTGGATTCGGAATACCGAAATTAGCCTAGGGTGAAATTTTGGTATTTTTCTGAAAACTTTCAATTTTTGATGAATAGTGAAACCACTAAGTGGTAGGTTAAAAACTGAATTTTGCATAAAACTTAATTTTACCGCTTCTGTGAATGGAATTTCGTAAATCCGACTGACACGGTTAATATCAAGGACTAAAATGTGGTTCAATGAGATGAAAATAATTTTTGGTGAATAGTAACATTTTACTTTTTTTTACCACGGTTAATAGTAAATAGGGTAACTAAGGGTAAATATGATATTACTATTACCCTAATACATGTCCTAATTCTATTGGATACGTGTAATTCGACCAAAAACAACCTTATGAATAAAATATGACCATTTAGGCCCACGTGAGTTAGATTAGGACATTTATTATTTAAAGAAGCGTTAAAATAGTTAAAATCAAAGTTTAATAAGTAAATCATTTTTAATATGGGGATAGAAATAAGACAAATTCGACTATAAATATTAATTAGAAAGATAAAAATATTTCCTACATAATGGTATTTTATTTATAATTTTTAGACATTAAATAATTTAATTTATTATGACACAATGATGATGCAATAATTATCTTATTTATGAAATATTGACATAAGTGATGTTATAAACACAAATATAAATGTAATTTGAGACTTTTTATGAATTAAACTAATTTTCTAGGTTACTATGATATATTAGGGTTGATTTAATCAACTTGGTTCGAATATATAATTCTGTTATTACTTTCACAAAAATCATATATCAAATAGTGTCAAAATTGACACAAAATAGTTTTTAAATCAAATATTATATTATTAATTGTTATTTTATTCCTAAAAATCTAAGGTTCGGCCACATGACTTAGATAAGGATATGTATATTAATAATAAACAATTTGGGGTTCGTTTGGCATGTTATAGTAACTGTATTAACCATATAGTGAAAGAAAACAAAAAGACATGGTAAAAGTTAAATTACTTAACTAAGAGTTAAATCTAATTGATAAGGTTAAAATAACACCCTAAACTTGTCTAAATCCTATTGGTTGATAGGACTTCGACCCATCCCAACATTAGCTTCGAAATAAGACCCTTTGGAACCATTATAAACCTATTTTGACTTTAATATAAAATAATATTTTGAGATATTCCCAAGGTGCCCCTCTCCTCCCTTATAAAAGGGCACCTCCTCCCCCTCCTTCTCACACCAATTTGAGCACTCAAGCTTGGCCAACCCCTGCCATTTTCTCCTCTCCACATCCCTAGAATAATCCTAGAGGTCCTGGTCTTCTTCAAAGACCAATCTTAGTTCCCTAAGTGGAGGATTCAAAGAGGCGTTCCAAAGAAGAGGAGCTTCGGACACGTACAAAGCAAATCGGACCTAAGGTAAGGGAAATATCACAATCTCATTTTTATCCAAGATTGTTTATTTGTAAGTATTTACTAGGGTGTATTTTATCATCCACATCCATGTTTCATCAATATGTAATATTATTTCCATCCACCTACAATTGTTTAAATCCATTTTTACCCTTCGGTGAGTTTTTAGTAATATGTATGAAAGGAATCTTTTGTCCTTTTTCGTACGAGGTACTTTTTGACTTTTCCGACAAAAGTACGAAGAATGTTTTTTTATCTTATACAGCATGAATGGATTTTTAAAACATTATTTCCAAGAAACTTCCTTTACAAGTTTTCAAGTTTATTTTTAATCAACTTCTTTTATTTTAAAGTCGTATGACATGTTATCAAAGGAAAAATGTTTTTGAAGTAGAAAGGATATTTTCCTCAAGAATGGAGTTCAAGTATTTTATCAAATTTATTTTCTATCTAAGATAATAAAAGGGTTCTGTTTTTATCCCTATTATTACATTGGTTTGATTATGTTGTGATGGAAATATTTTTATGAATTCCTCTATCTTATATGAATTGTTTTATGATGTCATGTTGTTTAAGAATCCCATTTTTATTACATGGGTTACGCTATGATGTATGGTTTATGATTATGTGGCACACATAAGAAAGGATTCATTATAAGATGGGTGGGACCTATATCTCCCTCCAATGCATTGGGTAAATATTTTATATCTCATGAGATAGACATGGCTGGAACGGTAGGTTATACCGGTTCAGTGAAACAGGACTGGAACGAGGGTGACTCGGTTCAGAGAGGGACTTCGTCCACTAAGATAGTCTTGGAAATGACTCATGACTAACAAGAAATGATTTTCCATGATTATGTGTGCATGCCACAAAGTTTCAAGTTTCATGTTATGATTATGGGGATCTCATTTTCACTTCTATGATTTGTTCCATGTTAAGATATTATGATCTCTTTTGCAGGTTATGATTTTCAAAAAGACATGATATGATTTTTATTTCCTTTATTTGCCCTTGCTGAGAATTTGAGCTCACCCTTTTATGTTTTCTTTTCCCCAGGTTAGGAAGATGGATATTAAGAAGAATATGCTAAAAGGGACCCTAGATTTGATGAAATAAATGGGAGACACTGTAGAAGATTTATGAACCAGTTGTTTATGTTTCCCAATTTCTAAAGACACTATACCTATACGGTCCTTTGTGGTTTTGTCATATGTTGTAATAAGTGTACTTCAATTTTGAAGTATTAACAATGTATGTAAAGTATGGGTTGTTATATGAGACTTCATGGAGTACTCCTATCGATTGTTTCTGATCGTGATCCACATTTTACTTCAAGATTCTGGAAAAGTATTCAGAAATCCCTAGATACTGAACATCATTTGAGCACTGCCTACCACCCTCAAACAGATGGACAATCAGAATGAACTATGCAAACCTTAGAAGACAAGTTTAGATCCTTCTCACATGGCTTTCATGGTATGTGGGATCAATATTTACCTCTGGTAGAATTTTCCTATAATAATAGCTTCCATTAGAGTATTCATATGGCCCCATATGAAGAGTTATAGGGAAAGAGATGTCGCACACCAACCTGTTGGGATGACGTTGGTAAAAGAAAACGTGTAGGCCCAGAACTGTAGGTGGAAATGATAAAGAAGGTGAAGGTAATTCAAAATCACATCAAAGCAGCTCAAAGTAGGTAGAAGAGGCATGCAGATAATCGAAGGAAGGGTTTGGAATTTCATGTCAGTGATCATGTTTTCCTGAAGGTATCTCCTTGGAAGGGAGTCATAAGTTTTGGTAATAAAGGTAAATTGAGTCCTAGGTACATCAAACCTTTCGAAATTCTAGAACGAATTGAGGCTGTGGCTTACCGATTGGCACTGCCGCCAAGTCTCTCCAAAGATCACGATGTGTTCCACGTATCTCTATTGAGGAAATACATGCCTGACCCAACGCATGTACACACCAATGAGGAATTAGAACTGGAACTAGATCTGTCTTATTGCGAAGAGCCCATCAAGATTCTTAATACGAGAGAACAAGTACTGAGAAACCGGACGACGCGTCTGGTAAAAGTTTTGTGGATAAAACATAAGATGGAAGATGAAACATGGGAACCCGAGGAACTTATGATAAAGAACCACCCGAGTCTTTTCATGCAGTAGTATTCTAGAAATTTCTAGGATGAAATTATTTGAAGGAGGGTAGAATGTAACACCCCAAGCTTCTACAGTACGCTTCTCGTTGAATAATGTGATAGCATGGGTTATACGCAACATCGAGTTCTAACACACCACAACCAATCAAACTAGCAGTTAGGAATAGTAATACCTACTTTTCGAAATTCTATAATTTTTATCTCTCATAATGGACTTCATTTTTGGATTTGTATTATTGAATTTAGCCTAAGGTGATATTTTGGTACTTTTCGGATAACTTTAATATTTTGATGAATAGTTAAAATTACTAAAATTTAAATAAAAACAATTTTTTTAATCAAAATAATTAATAGTGATAAATTATGAATTTGAGTGGTTTTAAAGTAAATTTTGAATATATTTTTACCATTTAATACAATTTTGGTAAATGGACATAATTTCACAATTAAACCGAACATAAACAACTATCAATCTTTTGATAGTTATTATATCTTAAAAACACGACTTTTGTTTTGACAACAGGAATTAATTTTATATTAATTTCTACCACTTCTGTGTTTTGAATTTGGAAAAATGGATTCCATATTTGGAATCAGTATGTTCAAATTGTGTAAATAGGTAACTTTTATTTTTAGACATTTTGAATAATTAGTTCGGTAAATATTTTATTTACCATGGTTAAAGGGTAAATCTGGTAAATAAGGGTTAACAAATAATATTATAATTACCTTAAAACATGTCCTAACCTTATTGGATGATAAATTTTCGACCATGGTAATCTTTGGGTCGATTTTGGGACCCCATGGTGCCACTTGTAAGTGATAGGGACACATTATTTTAATTAAGTTAAAATGAATACGAAAATGACACAAGCATATATCTTTTAGAAAAACAATTTTTACATAGGGTTATATATGTTGGATTTTCGACTAAAAATAATAATTAGAAATATAAGGATATTTCCTACATAATGGTATTTTATTTATCAATTTTAGACGTTAAATAATTTAATTTATTTATGAAACAATGGTGATGCAATAATTATTATAATAGTGAACAATTAAAATGATTAGTAATATAGATACCCAAAAAATGAAATTTGAGACTTTTTTGGAATTACACTAATTTTCTAGGTTAATATGACATGTTATGAATGATTTCATTAACTTGTTTCTAAGTAATAATTCTGTTATGATATTTACAAAAATCAATTATTGAATAGTGTCAAAATTGACATAAAAGAGTTCTTAAAACCAATAATATATAATTAATTGATATTAAATTCCTAAAAATATATGGTTTGGCCAAGGGACTTATATAATTATATTTTTATCATTAATGGACCACTTGGGGGTCACTTGGATGTATATAGTATGTTTAATAACAATATAATATAAAAATACAAAGAGACATTGTAAAAGTGAACCTAATTAACTAAGAGTTAATACTTAAAGATAAGGTTAGTATAATGACCCAAACCTTTATAAATTAATATGGTTGAGTGGTTTCCTACATATACCCACCTTAACCTTTAAATAATCCACTTTGGATCCATTATAAACCGAATAATAATTTATTATAAAATAATATTCCTAGCTTTTCCAATGGTGCCCCTCACCCCTCTTATACAAGGGCACTCTCCCTTCTCATTAACTCACACCTTCAAATCCTTTTGGCTTGGAAAAACTCTTCCCAAATACACTCTCAACATCCCTCACTTTATCTTATAGGCCTTACTTTAGTCATAAAGCCATCCTAAGAGCCCTTTGGATCAAATCAAAAGGAAGAACCCGAAGAAGAGGTAATTATTTCACCACCCTTTTCCATGTTCCTTTCTTCTTCCACTTCCTCCTTCTTTGTTATTACCATTATATAATAATGAATCCAGTATCTCTTATATACTATAATATTATTATTAATATGGTACAACCATATTCAGTATTATATCCATCCTTTTAATGACATGTCACCATACGTGCGTACGTACGGCTTACCGTCTCCACGTCGTGCTGTAATTGTTATTCAATAAATTATTATTTCGATGGGTATAACAATGATGTGTAATTCATGTAAATAATAAATATAAAATGATAATTATTTTTTATATATGATATACCATCCAATTATATATTATTTTAATATCAAAAGAATGATATTGTCGCTCGTGCGTACGTACAGACTACCGTCTCCACGAACGTGATAAGATTCATTCTCCATCGTATCCATTCAAGTATAATTCTCATTTTATGATTAATAATAGTATCTAAGGACTTGATATCAATCTGTATATGATTAATATAAAACCTATACATGAAAATAATGGCTTACGTAACAAAACATATAAAAGAAAACGAGTAAGTTTACACCCGAAACAACGATAATACTAAGATATTATTAACAAATCCATGTTAAAAGATCATATATGATATAATATTAATATATATGATTCTTGTATAATTTATTAAAAATAACTTCACCATTATATAGGAGTTTAACCTACCCCCAACCGAGAAAAAGTACAAGGTAAGGGTTATTTCACAATCTCTTCATTATCCGAGGTTGTTTATACGTAATAATCTACTGGGATCTCTTTATCATATACATCCATGTTTCTTAAAAATGTATTTCAAAACATTTTTACTATTTAAAATAATATGGGTTAAATTCATTTATACCTTTTTTTGACTTTTTATAAGAGTTTTATAAAGGAATCTTTCCGTAATTTTTCAAACAAGGTGCTTTTTAACGTTTTCGACAGAATTAAGGTAAGAATGTTTTTTTGACTTATATGGTGGGTGCGGCTATTTTACGCCGTTATAAAATCGTCGAAGCTTCCCTTAAAATCTTATAAGTATATTTTCAAATAAAATGTTTTATAAATATATGACTCTTAAATGATTTCAAAATAGAAAGAGATATTTCTCTAAAAAGAGTTTTGATTTCATATATGTCAACATCCTTTGATGGATTTTACACTTATTTGAAATTGATTTATTATGATACAAAATTTCTATATTGTATTGAATGTTTTGGGATATGTTTGACTGTGGATGTGCTATTTTTATACCATTCATTGTTTATGGTGAAAGTAATGACATTTTGTATGCTATTTTTAATATGAATGTTTATGTTATGTTTAAACCAATTCATATGAGGAATGCATTGGACTTAATATGTGACGGGTGGAGCCCGCTATATCTCCTAGATGCATTGGTAGGTCTCATGAGACAAACTAGTGTCTTGGCACAAGGCCTTGACAAAATATTATTTTATTCTTGGCACGAGGCCTTGGCTATGTGGTTATGATAGTCTGGCATTATGCATTCCATCATTTTCAAAGTGGTTATTGATATTGCATGTGATTATTCTATTAGTTGAATATTCATGTGATTAAGTAAATGGCATTATTTCATTTTATTTTTTTCATACTATGTTCATGTTCAAGTTTAAAAGGCTTTTGTATTAGTTAGACACTGCCTTAAATGTTTATTCTTATTTATGAATGTTTCCGCTATATTGTTATCCGTACTGGGCATTTGAGCTCACCCCTTTTATATGTTTTATTTTTCTCAGGATGCGAAGAAGTAAATTATGAATGACCTGCAGGGATATTATGAGGGGATAATAGTGTGGACTATGGAGACAATATGTTGTTATAGTAGTTTTTCACTTTATGATGTAATGTAAAACATATGAATATATCTAGTGTTTCCAGAGCTACTAAACCAATCAGTCTTTCGAGATTTGATATTACTTGTGATCATGCCAATGTTACGTAATAATTCACCGACTCTAGGTAACTGGGGTCGGGGCTTTACAGTTATTCCCTCCCCTGAACCATTGTTTACAACAATTACCAAGCTGAAATTTAGAAAGGGATTCTCTCTTTATCATCATTATTCAAGTATCATTGTTATCTAATGTGTTATATCTTTATTTGTTACTGTTTTTATATATTGTTTCATATCCCCATACTATATATTTTATGATTAAATGATTTGATACCCCTTTAACTCTCATTAAACCCTTTTATTAAAATTTATTCTCCCCTATTTTTCTACATAAATTTGACCACAATTTTCCTTAAAAAAATGTGTAGTGAATATCAGTATATTTTTTTATCATAGGTGTTCAACTATATTCACTTATACCTATTTTAAAAAGGAATTAAATTTATTTATTCCACTCACTTTTATCAGGGAATAAATTTTGATGATTAAATATTCCACATTGTATGATTGAGGAGGAACAATTACACATGTTATTGAAATGAATCTTAGAAGTAAAACAAGAATTATATAGAGCTACAATGCATTGGTTAATGATTTAGTATCATGTGTCATCATTAAAGGGATTATATTTTCAATATAATTGATCATTGAAATGTTTCCATCTTGAAGTCTTGTTATTTATCATTGACATATGTTTATGATTCTTTGTTGTGGTTTCTCACTTCCCATGTTTATTTTTTTATTATCATGATATATATTTCACCATTTTTCATGTTTTTTATTCTCAACCATTTTACATATCATTTATATTCATATTTATAATATCTAATACTTTCATCAAGTTATTTTATATTTATTCCCATTCATTGATTTATATAACACCCATTTCATATATATGTCCCCAGGTTATCCCAAGTAGTTTAATGTGTGATGGAACATTTTGTTAATTTTAAAGTGGTTTTCATAATTCCTGTTGTATTACATATTTAATGATTTTATGGATTGTACCTAATTCCCAAAGACACTATAATTTTCAATCAAATGTATTGTATTATGTTCTAACTAGTTTAACAAATTTTGAATTTATATATAATAAAGATCATGGTCATTATAGTTTCTTTCAATGAGAAATGTAGTTAGTTTTTTTGGAATACGATTTGGAGACCTGAGATAAATAAATAGGGATACGATTAAACAATTCTTTACAATCCAATATATTTTTAAATTATAGATTAAGTGGTTTCCATGAATATAAATCCTCGTCTGGATACTGCAAGTGGATGTGGCTATGGAAAAGATGTTTATAGGAGTAAAATGCAAAAACAGAACATAGATTTAGACTATGCCAGGAACCGATTCATGATAATGATCCTTTATAAGCACCTAATTTGATACCCCTAGGGATATCCATTTCTATATTTAAAATCAAATTATGATCCATAATTAAAGAAACAAAAAATTATTATAAGTGTCTATGTTAACAAATAGATAAAAGATAAAATAGATTGAAGCCTCAAACTCCATATGTCATAGAAATACATGTCATTTATATGTTATTTATTTAATAAAAATGAATTATCTTTTATTTTTTTAATATTATTAAAATAATCAACCTAATTTTTGATTTATTATATAAAATGTCTCGAAATAGGTGGAATCGAGTAAACAACCAATGTGAATATAAATTGGTTGACTACCCAACCATGGTACCAATCGAATAAGAGTATGAATAACAATCTTTGTGATGATTCACTCTAAGTTGAGTAAAGTTCATAATATAAACATGGACAAATAATTTCTCCCAAATATCCTTATGAAATAAAAAAATTGAATTGATTCCTTTCGGTAACATATCCTGTCATCTTTATTTTGATCAATGGGTCCCTTAATTATAGAAACATATATCAACTATATTGATAAGTTATTTTCTATATCTGAATGTTTCATGAAATATATTTTATACTGGTTGTTTACATTAAGAAGTTAGAAGTCAATCGACTGCGAAAATTAGTCTGGAATGTGAACCCTAAGGATGGGAATGATGCAATGAGGTAGATGTAGTTTTACAAAATCGTTTTATATAAATACATTCCTCGCACTGTCCATCCTAAAATGGATATGAATTTCCTTTACCTAAAGAAAAAAACAAATAATATATCATGGATTATGAGGAGAACATCATGAGATATACACTATAAAACTCTATATTATTTTACCCATGAATTCAATTTATATATTTTGCATGTTGTGATAAAACCAAGACTAAGAAAAGACCTGGTGATTCTAGAAATTGATAGCTATGATGAAATTTCCAATATTCCCTCACTGTCCGAATGGATATTGGTGAATCTAAATGGGATCAAAAGGATATGAAGAGGAATGTGGTGTTTAATTCTATTATTTCTATGTGGAAATATAAATGTTCAACAAATTTTAAATAACCCACTTCTCAAGAACTATTGACGGAAGTGCCTCAACAATTGCCAAGGGGGGAGGGTGAGTAAATGCATTACATGTTGGATGGATGGGTTTCTTTCTATATATTACTGATTGGATAATCCAACTAATGTGATGGAGTAGAGGATTTATCCATTCCCCCCATATTGAATTTTTCATTCATTAAATTTCAATGAATGTGGTCACATATCACACAATTTCACTTTGAAAAGGGTTTTCAGAGACATCCAATAGCCTCCATGGTAGAAAATGTGATCTTATTACACCACAACTATAGTGGTGGAGCTCGACAACGAATTGGAGAATGGTATTCTAGTTATTCATTAAAGAGTTGAAAATATAATTTTTCATTCTATTGTTACTCATTCCATCATGTAATTCTTGTATAGAAGAATAATTCATACACCACCAAAAATCATTGAAGGAATGCTATCATTGAAAAAATAAATTGTGATTTTATTGAATCCCAACTATATAATTCATCCCCTTTAATTTATATTGAATAAATTTCCCATATAATATTTTGACCCTCTCTTTATTTGGATTTTATTAACTTTTGGGTATTGATTTCCTTTACCAATCTACTTCTAAAATATATTTACTTGATAATTAAATCACTCTTTATTTCCTGAATCATTCACCAATTATGTACTACGGAAATGAGGATGATGAATGTAATTTAGAAAAAAAAAATATCAGGAATAGATATTATTTCCCTATGAGAAATGTTTTCTATATAAAATGGTTTATTTTAAGTAAAATATTTTCTTTGAAGACATGATCATTTTTAGAAATACACAAATATGCTTCCTGAAGAATTTCCTGGTCTTCCTCTAAGATGAGAGGTTGATTTTTCATTCAACCGTATACCTGGGGTGTTTCTATTAGCCATCACTCTATATATAATATTTTTTTTTTGAACATGAGGATATGAAGAAGCCCAAACATGAGAATCTAGATAAAGGGTTTATATTCCCATGTTCTTGACTATTGGGTACACCAATGCTCTCCGTTAATAAGAAGGATGGGTAAATGTGCATTTGTATTATTTTTTATGTTATCAATAAGATGATGATAATGAAAATGTATCATTTTAAAAATATTGATGAATTATTCAAATATCACTATAATTATCATTACTTATCTAATATGATATTTGGTAAGGGTATTATAATGTATATATGAAGGATAAGGATAACCCTAAGAATTATTTCTATTAAATGTTCAAGAATAATGATTCCATTGTTATTCCATTAAAACTAACTAATTTCCCATTAATCATCATGTAATTGATGAATAGAGTCTCTATATATTACCTTGACTAATTTTTGGTAGTCATTATATGTGACAATAAAATATTCTCCAAAATAAAGGAGGAGCATAACGATAATGGGAGCACAATTCTAAATACCATACAAAAAGAGAATAATTATGAAATATATATAAACTGTGTGTTTGGGTCCTAGAATGATCATTCTTGGGGAATATTATCATAAAAAATGAGATATTTGTGAAAAAATAAATGTTAAAATAAATTGAAGGATTTACGAGTCCAACATTTATGAAAGAAATATATTGTTTCCTTGGGTTAGTTATACACCATCATTAATTTGGGTGAAATTTATCTTGATTTTCATACCTTATGACCATATAACAAAGAAATGAGTCAAATTATTTTTAAATAATTAATGTTAAGTGATATTTGATCTATTAAAAAAGAGTATTATCACTACACTGATACAAAAAATACCCACATGGGGATAAATTTTCATAGTATAAAATAATGATTTGAAGAAGGTATTAGGATATGTGTTAATGAAAAACGATAATGTGATAGACTATGCTTCACAGAAATTGAAATTCTGCAAACATAATTACCCAATGCATGATATTTAGTTTCCTATACATATGCTACAGTTCATTTTTGCACAGTTTTAACTCATTCAGTATAATTTTGAATTATATACTCATTATTTGAGCCTTAATAATATATTTAGGATGTTAATTGTAATGATATCCTATGAGTATGGTTAGAGATGATATAATACTATGAATGGTCAATACAATATAATCGAGGGAATGAAAATAATTTTTTAGGAACCCTATTTATTAATGATCCATCAAATTGGTCATTCGTGAGAATTGAGAAGTATATGATCTTTATATTCATGAAAAGGATGGACATGAGAATCATATGAGAAGTTATCTAATATACCATTTCACAAATAATTTGTCAACCTTCCCTGATGGGGAGGATAATGGATTTTCAAAAAAAGGATCTGGGACTTCATAAGAAATTAGATGTCATAAGAAATGATAAATCTTCAGAGTTAATTGTTAATGAAGACGGGAATTAGAGATTTTTGTTAGGACTATGTGAACCATCCAATCCTGTGTTAATGATAGAGTTGTTGGATGATTAACCTTTATCAACCATCTCCATCCACAATTGATGAAAAAATATGTATTTAGATCTTCATGGGAACCATTGTTGGGACAATATGAATGTGGATATATGGGAATATACATCAGGGTGTGGTGAATGATTGAATGTGATGGTACAACATGAAAAATCAAAGGGGGTGATGCAATGATTACCCATACCCTGATGAAAATTGAAAAAAACCATTGATATTGTCACTAGTATTTTGAATAAATAAAGGGTAAATAAATCCCTACGGGTTGTGGTGGATTGTCTTACAAATACTGGTCATTTCATTTTAATTTGATAGGACTTTCCTTTATATCCACAAAAAATTATATACATTATTGAAGTGGTAAGGATTAATAAAACACCTTTATAAAATAGATCAGACCATGAAAGAAGATATACCTTCATTTTTAGGAAGAATTTCCAATTTTCTATAAATATTGAGTTGAACTTAAGCAAGGATTTTCACCAATAAAATAAATTGTAAAATAGAGAAAATCATCCGGACACTCAATCAATTTTTGAAAATATTCTAAATTTAGGTCAAATTATGATGGGACCATCATCTTCCTATGGTTCATTTCTCATAAAATAATAGTTTGCGCTCAAGAATCCAAATGGGTATTTATGATGCCTATTATTGAAAGAGGTGTAGAAAATCTACATGTTCAGATGAAGCTGGGGAACAAAAACTACTAGGTTTTAAATATTTCAAGGAAATAGTGAAGATATTAATTTAATTAAATAAAACATAAATGATGATATGAGTTGACAAAAGAGCTATGCAGAAAGTCATTGATAAGACCTAGAGTTTGATGACAATGAAAATACATTCCCCAGTATATAGCCACATAATAATATCATGTTATTTAAGAAGAAGGTAAGTCATAGTTCAATATACATTAGTTCCTTTGATATCCTTGATCTCATAAGATTTTTTATCTATATAATACCACTCCCACATATCATTTCTCAAGTACATGATGTGTTCACCCAATCACTCTTGATTATGTATATACTAGACTCCTCACATGTATGAAATATAAAGGTGGGGCTGTTAGATTATGATGCATACTATGTGGAGTAACTGGTGAAGATATTTGATTATATAGAAAAGGTTCTATGACATAAGACAATAAACATTTTCATGGTGATTATTTAGAAACCAGATGTTTGAAGATGATACATGGGAATCGAATTACATGATGAAATAGATTTACACTCAAGTATTTTACTATGTGAAATGAAAATTTCAAGGGTAAAATTTTAAATGGGTGGAATATTGAAACAACCCAGACTTTTGTATATAAAATTCTTTTTGAGGTTGAATTAAATATATAATTATGTGTTATGGTCATAAAAAAAGAGATGAATTTATTTTTATTAATTATATTCTATCAGATTTAAAATACCGTTAATCATTATAACCATTTAAAATATAGTCGTCGAATAGAGATCATATGATTAGTATAAATATAGGGTTTTGAAAAATTCAATTGGTATAGGTTAATTAATTGATAACATCAACAAGTATGATGTTATCCTATAAAGAGAAATTATCATAGCTTTTTTTGGAGATAACTTCAAAGATATTTTTCCCTATCCAATCACAATTTCAATTAATTTAACATAAGAATGAGTGAAATTGTTAGTGTGAGAATTTCATCCTAATTGAAATTATAGTCGAATCATTTTTATAGAAGCACCGCATTAAAGTATCATTGTCATGTAACTTATCAATATGGAGTTTTCCAATGCAATAAATATCTTTGTATCAAGACCATAATAATATGAATATTTAAATTTTATAAAATAAATGAATATATTTTAATCCAATTATATTTACATTTTAAATGATTATGATTTTGATAAAATAAAACAAAAATCATATTTCTTAGTAACATTAATCTTCCATTATGAAATATATTTTGATGAATTACTGAATTTTTTAGATAAAATATTTTTTTAGAAAATATTATTATTATAAATTTTTATAAATGGGAATTTAATTTTTAATTTTCAATTTTTAATTTTTAATTTTTTATAAGGGGTCGAAAAAATAGATTGTCAAAAAACCCAATCATTTATTACTAAATGTAGATAATTTTATCAAAATTTAAAATTCACATATATGAAAAATTATTTACCTAAAATTAATATTATTTCTATTATTAGAATATTTTAATTATCTGACTATGTATTTTGAATAATATTTTGATATAGTTTAATTTATGTGTAAAAAATAAATGAGTTAAAAATATTTTGTATATATTATTACATAATAATGACCCAAAATGATGAAATAAATATAATAAATGGTATATAATACAAAATATATGTTTTCCCTTTATAATAATGTAATTTTAGGATTATTTGATGAATTTTTCAAATCCTTTACGAATTCTTGAAACCGTATAATAAATTTTTTATTTTTTAATATAATTTCATTAAGTATATGACCCACATACACCTCATAAGGGGTTATATTTTAATACATTAATACATATCATAATAAATTATAGAAAATAAATACCCTTTGGCCAAAACCATGGAAAAAACCCATGGTATGATTTCTGTTTTAAATTACTTTATTATAGAGTCCAAAACCTATGTTAGATAAATAATAAATAATTAACAACTAATTTCTTACATAATTCAACACAGGACCCCGTTTATCATAAAAAACATTGGAACACATCCTCACCCTTACCTTTAATATATGGTTCCCTCCAATTGACCTCTTAATCTCTTTATGAAAATCCTACCAAGCTTTATGAATCAGACACTCAAGTAAGGGATTTTTTCTCTTCTTTTTATTCAAGAACATATGTTTTTATGCCTTTCATTTTCCATTTGTGGAGGGTTGGATATGTTTCATTACAACCCTTATTATTTAAATTTAATTAAAATTTTATCTTAAACCCAATTAAATCTCATAAATCCCATATATGAACCTTTATATACACCTATTACCCGTCTGGAATTTAGTGATGGTTACTCTCCTTCTCCTCATTATTCAAGTATCTTCGTTATCATAAGTCTGTTTTCTCCATTTATAAATGTGGGATATGGTCTTCCATATCCCAATTACTACTAATTTTATCCTTAAATTACTTGTGACTTCATTCACAATGATTAATCCATGAAATGAATATTTATACACCCCCATTATGATAATAAAAATTTACACCAATTATTGAAGCCAAAAAAACATTATAGAGTAAATCAATAAAAATTTCCAATCAAGGGTGTTCACCGTTATGAATCATTAATTATTTTATATAGGCTAAAAATTTATTTCTTCTCCACTACATTATCATGGAATAAAATGCAATGATAAATGCATTCATGTTGTATGATCTATGTTTCACAATTTTACATGTGAATTAAATAAATATTATGGGTGTGACCAAAATTATATATTCCATAAATGCATTCAATAATATTTTAGTCACATAATACATTATACGAGGTACTAGAGAGTGTAACTAATTCATCATACCACATTTTTCATCCTGATGTCTTGGAAGTTAAACTTTACCTATGTCTACGAAACTATATTTGATGGTGTTTCCAAATTTATCATGTTTCCTTTTTCCTTATAATTTTATATAACTCTTTATTATTAATTTTTTTGAACTCACCCCATTTATGTCTCATTGATAAGCAAATTTTCTTTACATTTAATAATTTCTTCATGTTATTTAATCATTACTCCATTACTATGATTTTATATCTCATTTATATCTTATCTATATCCCCCATTTATCTCCTAACGTTGTGTGTGTAAAAAATAATTATGACCATCTGGATGATTTTTTCAAAAAAATGTGATGTATTATTTGTTTTATGTTTATATCTTATGTAAACCATTATAAAATACACTATATTTCTTGATACTCAAAGTACTATTATGTGTAATAATATGTACTAAATCATTAGTTTATTATTTACAAAGAGATGGTTTTTCATAATTCAGCACACTGTGAATTAGAAACCTATAGAGGATTCTTGTAAATTCACAATATTACATAGAGGCACATGATCCATCATGAGGTTTTTTGGAAAGATATCCCAATCAAAACAAGAACCAAAATCCACTACATTAATATTATGTGTTAATCATTTCTCTTCACAAATACCATCAACCAAAAAGGGAAACCCATGGTATGAGACCATAATGTCTTTGATCATCCCAATATGTCATCCAACCCAAAAACAAAATCAACCAATGATATTACTCTAAAGGATTTTAGGATCCTCATTGACTAGATAATATTTTCTAGGAATTGAAGAACACCTTAAGAAATTATTTTTGAACCAAAATCTTCAACGAAAATAGTAATCATGTTTTCTAACATCTATAGAAAGAGATATAAAAAATAGATCATAATCATGACTATGTGTAAATCTATATGAAAGTACCCAAATAATAAATTCAATGATCTATTAAAGAACTATTATTATTATTGTGTCACAAGGTACCACCACACATTATTCCATTATCAACACTGATACCAAAAAGAATCTAATAGAATGAATACCCACCAAATTCATAGGAAGAGTTTCCTTTACCTATGTCTGAAAAAAAAGTATTTATATACACAAATTTTATGTATAGGATATGAGCTCATGTTTCATAATGGATCCAACTAGGTGTTCATTTTCTTAATAATTATATTTTAAATATGAATTCTATTTTTAACAAATTGAATAAAATTTATCAAAATGAAATATATACCATTACATTGAATTTGAAGAAAAAGAGATAAATAATAATAAGGTAAAAGAACAGTATAGAAACAATTCCAAATTCCTGTGTAATTAGTTTTAATAGAGAACATATATACTCATACTTTTATGATCATATCATGGATGTGAAGGTGTTTTACCATGGTCAAGATTAATACTATCACACGACTATCATTAATAGCCTAGTTACAATTGAAAAATATACCCTCAAGGTATCGAAGGGAATCCTTAGCGTAGAAATCCATTTATTATTTCAAATATACCTATGAAACCCATGTAATATTCTTGTTTTTATAAAACAAATGGGATGCACTTTCAAAAAAATTAATCAGTCACTTGATAAGGAATATCATAGAAAATCATTTCCATTCACAAAACCCATTTCTGAACCATTTGACACACCCCGATACATATTTGAAACAACCCATTTACACAAATATAAATTTATTAATTAAATTAAATATTAATTAGACAAAATTATATAATAAAATAATTCCACAAAATGAAAGTAAATATATTTTTCCCATTAAATTATTATGAAACTATTGGTAACTGAATGACAACATGAGTTGAGATCCTACAGAAATATGAATGAACCATAACAATACATTACATTTTATATGGTTTATATTAGAGAACTCGAAATCATCCCAACAAATAGGTATAAAGACACTCATGAGTCATGAGAGGATAACCCAACATCAAATGAGATGAGATAATAAAATATACATGCTTTTCATATTTTTGGATATCATAGCTAGAAAATTGATCCATGAGGTGGAGTAAGAAGGGGGTTAGAATTTCAGGCATTGGATGGATTGTAAAGAATATAAAATGTGGGGTTGGAGGGGTTAAAAAAATAAGTGTTTTTTACAAAATTCAGTAATATAATAGCTGTGAAGGACACAATTTTTGGACATATGGTTTCCAAACTGTGTGCCGACAATGCAGGTGCCTCGAGTTCCATTAGGGGAGGCCTCATTGTTTGGGACACATGTTTTAAAAACTATTGTGCCTAATGGTGTGGTCTAACAATTTAATCTTCTTTAACATGCACAAAGTTCATATTATTTCACACAATTTCATCTAAACATGATCCAACAATGTTCTATCTGCTATCTCCCCCCACAAAATTAATTTTTAAAAATTTAATACCATGAAAACCAATAGATTGATTTAAAGAAAAAAATTAAATGAAACAAAATTATGTTTATTACATGGGTGTCATATAACATCCCCCTTAAAGGGTGATATCTATGAATCCATGTTATCTTCCTAGATTATAAACAATTTCTCACAAAACCCTCTATATTTCTCCACATTACTAGAAATTTTATGGTGCCACACAATGAATGTAAAATATTTGTGAACCCATTATAAATATTGGTATCTGAATTTATCCCTACTATATTTTAATACATGAAAATCCCATATATGATAAAATTATGTGGATGAATCCCCACTAAAATATAATCTATGATTATTTCTTTTATTATATGTATAAGAGATCTTATGTGGTTAGCATAGGGTAATCCATAAAAAATGCAAGAAAAAACCAAAGACTCAGTGAAATGAAAAGGGTGAATTATATTTTGATAAACTGAAGCCTATGTGATGTGTACGGGATCTATATACCCATTACATTAGGTAAGGATCATTTGTTCTTTGACCTGCGAGTTGATAACTATAGGTTAAATTGATGAGAATGAGATACATATTGTGTTGATCGTACTAATTATTTTTAAACAAAATCAAATCATTATACCATTTCATTAGGTTATGGGATTAATTTTGTTACCTTATGTGAAAAAACTATATTCCACATATAATGATCATTAGAGTCTTATGTTATAAGAATGATATATATTTATTATCAAATTGAAAGATATTTCAATATTCTAACTTAAATATTTTATAATCAAAGGATTCATTATGTTATTTGTATTAAATTACTCTTGTGATGAGTGTGGTTTACCATAGGTGATGAACCTATTTTTTATGAGAAATTGAGGATTTATTTTCAAAACATGTGATTTATTAATTAGAGAGACAATTATATAATTTGAAATGAGCATATGATTCAATATGTTAAGATTATTTGTTTATATAATTTTTAGATATAGTATTTCATGGGCCCTAATCCTAAGATAAACAATGTATCGAATATAATATTCCATAATGGTATATATATATGATGATATTTATAGATGGAAAATGTCACTAGTGATGTTTGATCATATTTGGGGACACATCTTATCCAACTTAAGATATTTTCCCTACTATGTCACCCAATGTCATAATTAACCACTTTTAACATTTATTTGGTATGATGAATGAGATTATGGTATGTATATGGATCCATGGATGGCATACTTGTTATCACATAATATTTCTCCAATCATAGAACTGACGCCATCATCCCCGGGTGTGATGTTCCACCTACCGTAGGAATAAATTAGTGTTTTTCCATTGTATCATGATTATTTCTAGGATGTATTCTAATGATAGTGGTCCAAATATAATACTCATAAAACCAAATTGTGAATGTGACATAATTCTGTTCTTATTTTCATGTGATTAGATGATTAATATTATGGATTCATGGGCAATAAAAAATTTAATTAGAAATATACCATGAATTCCTACTACAATAGAAATGATATGATGTGTACAGTTGGGATTAGAAATTGCATGACCTCACCAACATTGGTTATGAAGGGAAAATAAATCATCATTAATTTTTATTTAATTATGTAAAAATGTATCATTTTTAAAAATAGGATGTGTTCATGCTCATAACTATACACTAACTACCAAAAGATGGTTCTTGGGAATGTGACACAACCCCTCATTAATCCTACACGACTATGTCAATATCTAAACAAGTTTTACTCTAATAGATCATAATAATTATAACCAACTTTTCTAATAATAGTTTATATATGAGATTTTTACGGTGGATATTATAATATTATATGGCTTATTGGAAATTATTCCCTCTCAGATGTATTGAGTTATATGGATTTTCGATGCCACAATGTCTCTAATGATAACAAGGATCATGTATGCTGAATTCCATATCATATCCACTACCAAATATTAAAGGAGTTATTAAATTGAATTCACATAATAATACTTAAACTATATTACAGATGAAGGTGAATCATTTGATATTCTAGTCAATAATAAACCTTAGAAGTCTCTGTGGAGGGATCTGAACACCTAAAATCACTCATATCAAAATGAAGTCTAATTGATAGATTAAATGGTCGATGTAATCCCATTTACTCCCTACTCATTCTAGACTATTACATTCCAACAAATATTTATGTTCACTAGCCATACCCAATAGAACTCCATAAGTGTAATTATTAAAATAAATGTTTATTGTCACCTGTCCAACTAAATATAATGAAAATATAAAAAACATGTGTCATTTTACACTATCAATTCACCATTCAATGTCCTCACCATTGTAAAAGTGGATGTATTCTCTAGAGAAGTATTGAGTCCCTAGCCTCCCACCTAGTGCATTGTGTTTACTATCATAGCCATTTGGGAAACTATTAACAATAATGTTTGTAAACTAATTTTATATAATTATACATGTCTTACATGAAATCCATAATGATTAGGGGATATTATCTATTGAAGGGGTACACCCCAAAGAAGAAACCATAATGCCCCCAGTAAGGATCCATATGAAACTCTGAAGCTCTAGATTAGGGATCTAAAACTAGGGAAATAAATGAGATAATGGGTACATGAACATGAAATTATCCAATGAACATCATAATATTAAAATAATGATGATTGTTTTGTAATTTTTCTCCCCACACTGCTATATACAAGGGAATGTTCTCATCGACTAAGAATTAACATTCCTGAATCCAATTTCAACAACATCCAAAAATACATCTAAATGAATCATTATATAAAGTAAATTATCACATAATTTTATGGAAATTCCATGTAGAAATTCATAAAACTTTGAATATATCAGCATTGAATGTTTACATTTGATGTAGGGGAGACATCATGTTCTGGTTTGGCACTATTTTATATGGTACATAATTTAAAAAATTTATATCTACTCGATGAACTCCCTCAACAAAAAATATTCCACAAACTCTCCGTTTTATATTGGTATGATTATGAAGATTTCATAGACTCTATATAATATTAACCTGTATAATGAAAGAATATCAAATGTGATACATACCCCACGTGAGGACCACCATTTGAGTATAATAATATCACTTCCTCCAACAATATCACATCAATGATATATAAAAGAATTAGGTTATCAATTACTAGACAACATTAATAATAAATTCATTTAAAGAATTTATTATTATAAATCAATATTGTGAATCATTTTTCATTTTTATTGTAGAATAAAACACATATTTTCACATCACAAAACCACTGACTGAGGATCACATAGCATGTGTTAGAAATAATATGTGTGTGGAGATCAATCAAAATCTGATATATCAAATGACGTAACTAGAATGTTTGATGAAACATTGGTCCCTTACAAATAGTCATAAATAGATGATATAATATAAATTGAATGAATGTAATAAGATGGAATGAAAGGATTCTTTCTTTCTGGAAATGTTTTCGTCATTAAGGGGAAAAATGAAGGCCATGATTGGACTGCCACAATATATAAAAAACCGTGTCCACCAAATCTTCAGTTAAATAGAATATTTTGGTAGAGACAAGGCTGATCGAGTCCACATGTGTTTATTATGTTAATAATAAGCAAGGCATACATGGTAATGAAGACAGAAATTCTAGTTTCAGTGTTAAAGAAGGAAAATGGACCAATCATGGACTTAATTATTTTAAATGGGACTCAATATGATAGGTAAATCATCATTACTCAAATCTCATATCAATTATTAATTATATAACAGGAGTAGACAAAGAGGATGCTGATATACCATATTTTCATTAGCTCTTATTCATTATAATGAAATTATGATAGATTATTCATTCAAGTTGAATATTTCTATGTAGGATTCGAATAAAATGTTTGAAATGTATTTTCAAGAAATCATGAATGAATAATCGGTATGTTGGATAGATAAAGAGAATCGAGTATACATATGTGGAATCAGTGAGTGGAATTCTTTCTTAGAGGAACACATACAGACATGGGAAAAGTGGGAATCCCTATTTTAGGAGATCATGAATGAAAATAAATAATTGATGGTAAAAACAATCCAATGAAAATAATTTATAGTTAATTTATCCAACAAAATATATATTTTTTAAAATTCAAATGTATTCTTATAGGTCATTTTACATTTATTATGTTGTCTGACCCTTTTTGTTCCCCAATATTCCTTAATATTTATTTATTTAAAAAAAATATTTATTCTAGTACTAGTACCTCACTTCAATTATGAAAGGATCATCTAGTCTACCTTCTATATAATAATACTAATTCCATACAACTAACCATTATAATATGGAATGTCATTACTATAAATCCCCATATTTTTAAAGATCAAAGTTTATGTGATGAGGATCTTGAGGGGGATCATCCATATGGAGAATAAATATATTAGGATGTCCCAATTCAATTATTAGAAACATATTTATTGTTAATGTTCATGTGTCTTATAATCCTATGTGATGTACCATATTTGACACCTATATATTGATTCCTCAACAAGGCAAAGGGAATATAAAATATATATTGTAATACTAAATATAACGGGAAAATATAGGCAGATGAATGCAATGGTACATTACCATAGAAGAGTTTTATTTCAATGAATCTAATTATTCTTGACTTACAAGGGTTAAAACATGGTTGAAATGATGTATAGGGTGACCCTATTGTATATCACATTGTAATTATTCACATAATTATCATTGTTCAATCATCAAGGGATGAAGATGAATGTTCAAATCGTTACACTTGGATTAAATACCATGAATCACCACATTCAAGATATAAACTCGTAAATTATGTGGATATATTTACTATGGATCAACATGTTATCCCAAAATTTGATCACAACAACTGTAAATCATGACCAGCGCACTAGTTTGGGTAATATTTAGGTCAAATCCCCCAATATTGGAAGATGTAATCAGTTATAACACCCACCTAGAAGCTTTGGAGATGAATAGTTCTATATAACAACATATATGTGATATATTTATTGTTATGGTGGACTATACTACCCAACCACATGGTTTGATAAACATAATATTCAACTACATCAATGGTATTGGTGGCCAATGAGAACAACCTTCCCATTTTACTATCAGCGAAGTCCTATATTTTTATCTAAACGACCAATAAGTTGACCCATACGCAAGTGATTATACATGTCTTTATAAGGAACAATCTTTTCTATTATTTCTATGTAGTTCATATGTCTATCAGATACAAGGGATATCAACCATAAATTTTTATAGTAGTTCATAGCCAAAATTATATAAATGAATATAAAAAACCAGACAATGTGAAATAATTTTGACAATGATAACATCATAGAACTCATCATTATCTAGAATTGACGGAAATATTTCTAGAGGCACAGATTCTCTAGGATCTATAATTGGTTATTTACTTTTTAGTGAAATAAATTTTCTATTTATAATCCTTGTATCCTTATGAAATCCACAAAGACTCAATAAATTCAATGTGTGAACACATCTTCAAAGAGGATATGAATTTGACCAAGAAGAGTTATTGTCCAATAAGTAATTATATATGATTATACACTAGTAATATAGAGATAAGTGATCTTCTATATACATATTCCCTAAGACTATCCAACTTTAGGAGGCCGAATATCTAAGGCCCTTATTGGAACAACATGACACTAAAAAATATTCATGGGGACACCATCAATATTTACTAAAATTGATCTTCTTTTCGAAGGTAATCAAAAGGGTTTCATTAATAATTTATAATCAAATACAAGTATTATTTTTCCCAACTATCATAGAGAGTAATCTCAATCTCATTAACATTAGGATCATAATGGTTAATTAATTGTAGAAGTATTCAAAATATATCTCTAATATAAATTTTGTAGAAGAACGAACATTTAATTCATTATATGCAATCAGTGGTTTCTGTACTTGTTAGATAATGCTATCTTAAAATTGAGATATATTTTGGTTTATGTATGGGGCCTCTCATCTACCCATGACAATGAAGAATATGTTAGGGAATCATATAAATTATCTAATAAAGTATTGATGTAGTTAAATTATTGTATTTTCAAAAAAAAATATTACATTATCTAAAGGGTTCATTCACACTTGAATGGAGAAAGTAGAAGCCCAAGAGATCAAATCACCGAATATAGTGACAAAACTAACCTCACAAATAAAAAAATATATTAAAAAGTAATTTTCATTGTTATAATGTTTCACATGTACTCTGATAATGTGAATTTTATTTTTTAACTTAATATATATCATACTCCCCCTCAATTGGCATATTTTTCATGAACCATATAACTCTATAGTATCCATCAAATGATGAACAAGAGTATGCCTATATTTATTCCATCTGAATAATAGTACAATGTTTAGACCGTAGTAATTAACCGTACTGTCAAGACTTTTTTATTCATTAATTTCTCTATTCATGAAAGAGAAAGACCATATATGTTTAAAACAATTTATGTTGTTCAATAATTGATAATATTTTTTATATTATTGAAACGTGAAAATAATTTTTTCTTAAAGATCATTATGTCAAACCTCAATTGGTGGAATAATGTTATGTATCACCACATCTCATTTCATTTGATGATATTATTCTCATCCAAAACTGTTTATATATTATCCAAAATCATCCAACTAATAGAAGAAGTTAAAATATTCTAATCACGATCCTTCACATGATACAGATATACTTTTTTTCATCATGTTAATGAGATACCCCAAGAGAGTAAAAACATTAACCTTTATTGAATACATCATTTATAAAAATCAATTTTGTATATCGTATATTTTATATTGATATTATGTTTTCTTCTGCTATTATAGATTATTTTGAGGTCCTTATTAATGAATTTATGATTCATTTGAAGTTTTAGGTTGAAGTGGCTACCACAGAATCATATAATTCATCAGAATTCAAGTGTGAATAATGGAAGGCCATAATATCCTACTCCATATAATATATTGGAACAAAAATAAATCAAATCATAGCCTCATATATTTCATAGGTTTGATCCACTGTTTAGGATTAAAATTATTTCATGTGGGAGCGTTCTGAATGGTCAATGATGTTATAACACAGATGATAATCATGTTGGGGTATACTATGAACGGTGTATAACCATATAACATGAAAATTTATGTGTGTGAAAAGATTGATGAGATTTAGTGAAAAATATCTATATAATTACACATATCTAGGATTTGATCTCTAATTTTGAATTCATGGTTTTATTATAAGAAATAACATTAAATAATTTACTATTTAGGTTTTGGCTACATTATCATGTAATCATCCACTCGCCATGTCAGTTGTGATTGAAGTACATAGAAAATTGTCTACAAGTGATTCCTCTCCCTTTGAGAGTATTAATCAATTCTACATTAATTATATATGCTATAAAAGTTAAGATATGATGAATATGATTAAGGATACTAATCATGTCAGTTCTCCAAATTACATAACACCTATTTGGAAAGATCATAGGGAAAAACGAATTTAATTTTTTTTCAATATATCCAATGTTTATAATTAGAAACTCAAAAACCATTTTCACTATTTAATTATTGCTCAGAAAGATGGTTGAACAAAAATAACCTCCTTTTAAATTGATCATTGGGATCCAATGAAGACTAAAAACTAGGTTCCCATTTTATTCTATAATGACCAAAAATAATGAGAAAATATATTTCCCCACTATATATATAATAACATATTTAACCCACTTTTTTCCAACAATTTTCAATATATCTACATATGGTGTTTACCATGGTGATAAATATATCATAGGATAGAATCATTTTCCTTTAATTCCAAGTACTTTATGAAACTAGATGAGTATGAATTATATTTTTTTGATTTTATCTTTGAGTATTCATACAAAATAATCATGCTATGAACCATACCTAAGGATATATTCCCTCCACTTATATCATATTATTCTATAAAATATTCCATAGATGATGAAAATTTGACCATTTTAGTGGGGGATTATACAATTTTCAGTAAACTATCATACAAGAACCTCAATATCGAGGATGACCAAAGGCCAACAATAAAAAATTTTATTGCATCTCTTGATGAAAAATAATTATAAATTTTATTATTAAGATACAATTATGATGTAATTTTATTTAAATATAAATCATTTCTAGAGATCAAAAACCATTTATTCTTTCATAGTCATCATATTACCTTTAGTATCCATGAATTAAAACAGCTTCCATGAAATTTGTATCACCATAATGGTTCAATGGTAGTGGTTGAATATCAATTTATCATCAAAGAAAACATTTTTGAGGAATTTTTGTAACAATAAGTGGAGTTCAAAAATTGTTCCACTATAGAATAAGAATGGTGATATATGAGTATGAAACATATTTTTCGACCTCATACACTACTAGATAATTGATTGATTCAATACCCATGTCATAAAATTGTACAATGAATCATGAACAAGTTTTAAGCAATTATACATCATGGATGGTTATTCCTAGAAAAGTAATATTTTTATGTATACTTGAATTTATATTACACTATATTTAATACATATTCATCAGTCAAATACTAATTAATGATGTCATTCATTGTAAAAATTAGGTAAAATCTTTGTAATAATCCAAAAAACATATTTTTTATTCTCTTTTTTAAATAATGGTAATATTTCAAATGGCCTACATGGTGTTTAAATACCAATAGATTGAGTACTACATAAAATATATTGAGAATGTGTTTGGAATTACATTTTTCACACTACTTGGAAATGATCCCCATGATGTGTTCATTAATGATTTTTTTCCTAAATTGCAAGGAATCATTATAAGATGCATTTTTTTAATTGAACATGAAAATTCATGTAGATTATTTGAATTCCCACTCTATGAAAACATTCAGTGTTTTAGGGACTACAAATGGATCTATAAATAAAAAGGCATTGTGATATACATCTGGTGTGAAAATGAAAACCTGTTTCAATGTTGAAGAAGAATAAATTGAAAATTATTGATATAGTGATGTTCAAATCACATTTAATTATATCAATACGTATCTACTGCAATCACTTGTTCACATGACTTCATCCGAAGAAAACATTTTTGGATGGTATCTAATTTCAATAAAAATATCTGTCATTTCCCTATTAACCCAGACAAATAAATATGAAAATATTAACATTGTATAACATATTTGTACTACGCTACCCGACCATAATACTTGTTAAAATTAAAGAATGTATAACTACCATACCTTGATATTTGTGGTATATTGGTTAAATATATACCAATAAAAACATGAGAAAAGTGTGATCTCCCATAATGACTAATTAAAGAACATCATCAACCATCGTATATATATTTTTTGATTGAAATGATGGTAAATTATTATACTACTTTTTTGTATTTGGTTATTACTATAAATTATTTCCATGAATATAGTACAAAGATATTTCATGGAAACTCTACCATCAATTATGGATCTTCCCCTACACATTTACATCCCACATGATTACATTCCATTTATTAACATAAGATCACTATATTAACAGTTTTACTACAATAGTGCCTCTAAAATCATGATTAGAAGAAGGTCCAATCACCTTATTCATAGTATGTTTAATCATGAATTGTTGTTTACAACTCCCTCAATGGACCCCACATCATAGATGTTATTCCTCGTAAATGGATACAATAATAAATAAATTTAATATAAATAACCAATCAAAATTACTATGAGGGAAATTTATATTAAGAATTTTTAGTTTCATGTGAAAGAAAACAATAAGATTATTATTTTGGAAATGAATTTTTAATAAACTATTATGATATAGTATTTGAAACAATAATTTGGAGTTATTATTATTTTATTAATGAATAAGTAGATAAAATAGAATTGGGTGTGGAACTATATTTGAAAATTTAATTCAACACATAAATTATCTTTGCAATAAATATTTCGTATTCCTATCATAGAATGATACTTGAGATCTTCTAGAATAGATTTATGTGTAATCTATTTCTATGTAATATGTATTCAAATGATACTATTCCATTCATGGTTTACTGATTGTGCATGGATTGTCAATAAATAATTTTTATCTATAATAATGATGATGAATAAAAATTACATACATGTATATTATTAATGATTCAATTTACTCTGATAATCATCATTAATATTTCATGGTATTTAATGTACCATTGAAAAATGTCACATATATTCATTGAATATGAATGTTTTGTGATATAGTGAAAAAAATGAAAATTACATCCATTAGTTTGTATAGATAAATAATGTTTCATATTGTACTATGAGATACCGTTTGTGTTTTTTAGAAGGTGGAATATAGGTTTAGAAAAGACATAGATAAAAAAATTCTATTGTTGTATGGTACACCAGTATTCAATGGATTCTATATTATGATATTTTCATTCTGATTTATGAGATATTTATTTTATTGGTTGTTTTAAATATTTCATGTGGATATTAATTAATAAATATAATATAAGAATATTGGATGGAAATTATTATAACCACATATATAAATTTTTCATTTTTGAGACACAAAAAATATATTTTCAAATGGGATTTATAAAATAGACTAATATGTGTAGCAAAATAGGATATAAAATGGGTAATATAAACACAGGGTTTACTAATGTAAATTTATATACACAAATATAATATTATTTACAGAAACTAGTTGTGAATACTTTTTTGTACTGTACATGAATAAAACACTTAAGAGAATGGTAGTATTATGTTTTCTTATCATGATAAATAGCCATTTATGATAATTGTAACACATCTTCAAATTAATCACAAATTAGGTTTTCATACATCAATTTTTGATGCTTAATGTCTGAAATAAGAACATATAGAATTTTGAATACTTTTTCAATGTAGTTTAAATGGAATAAATCAATAAATTATGTCACAAAGATCATTTAAATGTTGGAAAATTTTGAACATAATTATTTAGAATAAATGTGGAAGCAATTCAAATTTTAACGAAAATTAATAGATTGTGATTTTAATTATATTTACAATAAGATTAATATTGAAATAGATGTGAGATCATATGAATATTTTTTTGAATTATAGATACTAGAATACTATTAATTTTAATTCAGAAAAAGTATTATTATTCAAAAAACTTTGAATAAAGAAAAAATAAAAATATTTGTTGACAATGCATGATATAAATTTTTTTGTTTTTTATGATAATGATAAAGAATGTTTGTCATAGGATATTAATAGAAAAATTGAGAAAGAAGAATAAGATATTATTTCATCGAGACATGAATGAAATCTAATAAAAAAATTCTAACATATAGAAGAAAAAATATGAATAATTCCAGATAAATAGTGGGGACATGTTAGAAACTCTTAGTGGAGGTTCATTGTATACCTTCAAAAAAATATTAATTATTTGATATTGTAATTATTGAATTATACATGTTTCTATATCGTTACAAGGAAAATATAATAATATAGAGTAAGGAAACTTGTAATTTTTTTGTGTTCTTGTTTGGTTTATTGTTTTTGTCCTCATAAGATTCATTTCTATTTAACAAGAATAAATGTTGTCTTAAAAATAGAAAACAAAAAAACTAATACATATTGAATAACCTATCTTAGTGTTTACAAATCTTATAATGGGTCCACTAAATAGGTATCAAAGTGTTTATCCATTAATAAGTCATTGTTTTCAAAAAGATTATGTATAATAATTCATCATTGGATGTTTATAATACATTCAATAGTAAGAGGATTCCTGTATTAAATGGAATGATTTATCAAATACGGATTGATAAACTGTTTCCCTAACTATTATCGATTATAAATGTTTTTAAAATAATCATTATTTATTTCACTACCCATGATGAGGGTATACAATTAATAACTATATATATTATAAATCATAACAATGATTCATGATCCCAAAATTTTAATCTGTTTACTCTATGAAAATCTGATTTCCATTGGGTTAATCGAATTGGAATGGCTAAAAAATCTGAGATAAGTTATAGAATATTTATGAAGGTAATATAAATGCGATGAAAGCTCTGTAATATTTATATATGCCGAAAAAAAATTATTTCAAAATGAGGGATTATGAATCTATTAATGAAATATTTATATTGTTAAATGATACTATATGTACCATAAAAAGAATTTAATAAAAATTTGAATACTCTACCATTATTGAATGAATATTTAGAATACTCTTGGATATATATGAGGAAACTTTTTAATCATTTAATTATATATATAAATATATATTATTCAGAGATAATTATAATTTTATTTACATTACAAATGAGATGAGTAAAATGAACAATAAAAAAATTAATGTAATAGGTTCTCCTGAAATCTCATTAAGAGACAATACAAATGAGAAAAGTGAATGAATGGTTTTTATTAAAAAATCTATCATTGGTTTCATTATGATAACATTTTATTAGGATATTTATTTAAATGATGTAGTTATTTTTTAAAACATGAAAATATGAATAATGAAGCACAATGGATAGTTAATATTAATGTTTGTTAATTGTGAATCTATTCCAGATTTTTCAATAAATTTTACATGTCTAAATGAAAATGAATATATTGATAATTAAAATAGAATTACATGAAGTCCATAAATAATGAATGAATAAAATTCAATATCTTATTAAACAATTAAGGAATAATTATATCTCTAAATTAAAAAGTAGAATCATTCTTTCCAAACGTGAGAAAGTTGATTTTACTGAAGAAGAAGTTGAAGATAAAATAGTATATGATAATGGTTTATAGAAGTTACATCATCCAATGACTAATAAGGAGTGTTTTTTAAAATATTAAAATAGAAAATATTATAGAGAATTCGAGGAAACTCATATATAATTCATGTTAAATTTTTTAAATTAATTTACCTTCATGATTCAAAATATATATAAAGATAAAAAGTTGTTAAATAATGATGTCCAACCAATAAAAATTTGAAAATTATAAATGGTGAGTTATAATTTAGATTGTTAATATATAAAAACAACCAAAGGATGTTACTCAATGTAGTGAAAATATTCAACTTCATTATTGAAGATAATATGATTTAGAAGAAGAAGAAATATTAACATTTATGAATTTTAGTAACTGAAACAAAATAAAGAAGATCCAACCTAAGAAATTTAATATTGGATGTTATGAAAAAATACATAAAAATAAAACACGTATTTATTAGAAATGTATATTTTACATGATTTGGGATAAATATTATGATGCTGAAAAATGCATTGATGATAATAAAAATGTTCAATGTTTAATGTATAATTCGCATTTAATAAATATCATAATGTTTTGAATTTTATAAAAATATAACAATGACGAAATGAACCACAAATTTTCAATGGATTAAGAGTCCAAAAAGTCATTACATGGCCTTAATAGAAATTTCCCAGATGCCAAAGGCTTGTAATAAATGCATAAGGGTTTCAATTACAAGTGGGAAACAATTTAACATTTATGATATAAAACAACAAGACATCCACCAAACCATTCACTAATGATGAATGAACATGAAATACAACTAAACAACATCATGTATCTCAAAACCACACAAAAGTGAACAATATAAGAATACCAACCAAGTATCAATGTACACAACAAATAACAACTAAAGACCCTCAAAAGACTACAAGACTTCATGCTCCACAAGATCCAAGATCCCCAATCACTAAATAGCCCAAACATCATGAGGGAGTTCTAAACACGTCTGAAACATTACCTTTTCTCGTGTTCCAATAGATAGCATCTAAAAAATCACCATTGTAACAAAGTAGAGGTGAGTATAAAATGAAATAGGTTTTCCCACAATTACTTTCCTACACATTCCAGAAGGATATAAGAGATATCAATATGTTTACAAAATATTTTATAATAAACATTTTCTCAAAACTGTTTATAACAAAATATAAATAAGTCTCCAAAACCATTTGAACCAAAATACTACAAGATCAATTGAAACCATTTTTTCCAACAATATTTTTTTCAGAAATATAACTATACAAAACCTCAAAACCATTTCTAATTATCCCTTTTTGGTATACCAAACATTTCCACAAACCCATGCAACAAACCATGAATTCTACATAATGACAGTTCAATACCCATGAGTTGGTTCTCATCGATTTACCATTTCATCAAAAGCTAATTGTTTTTCCATGTTCCATTATCCCCTTTGACACTAAGAACAAGGTCATATTATAACCAAGACCCTTATAAGAAACATGAACACACACCACATATCCCCAACGATCATTCCAAAATATCCCTTTTAATTAAAAACCATTTTATTGAAACCATTTACATCAAAACAATTTCAATTCCAAAACATTTCCATGTGAAACCATTTTTTAAAACCCCATTTTTGAAATCATTTTCTATTGAAACCCCATTTGCACAAAAAATCAACAAAATCATGCAATTTCACCAAAACCATAAATCGACAATAAAAAATAATTATTTCATGATTTTTACAATCAATTTCATTCAAAATAACTATTTTAATCGAAGCCAATCAATTCTATAAAGAGTATTCGAGAGATAAGCATCTTACATTTAGGGTTTCGAAAAAATCAACCCAAAAAAAATTGTACCCCAAATTGGGAAAATGCACCATCGAAACGACTCTAGATCCCCCTTACCTAACATCTAAAAGCCTTGATATCAACACACAAGGAGACCACAATCCAAGATCAACACACAATAGGTGTATGTCCAAAAAATTTAGAGAAATGGATATATATATATCTAGAAGAAACCACCAAGAACCATGAAAGGTGATTTACTCGAGAAGAACCTCCATCATTCCACCACGAAACCCCATCAATTTTCTTCCAAAATGTGTGGGAGATCACCTCCCACCTTTGAGAACCTAAAATTTCAAGTGAGGATTGAGTGGGAGAGAGTTTTTCATGAAATAGGTGATGAATGAGGGAGCTGAGATTTAAAAATACTACTTTTAAGTGGTCGCATGGTTAAAACGCACAGATTAGGAAACCATGCTAAAACCATGGGCAAGCCACTTCCTCGAGAGAGGGGGTCCGAATAGTTTCCTCGCACTGTTTCGAAAATCAGTTGTATTGTGTGTGAATCCCATTATCTCCCCTAGAATGTTTTTCGAGAGATCCCATATGGTTATCCCTTACCATGATGAAACTATACGCCATTAGAAAATCTTCCAAACATATTCAAAACCATTAAAAACTCCCACAACCTCTTCCCAACTCATCCCAAGCACATTAAACAAATAACAAGGAATACAAAGGCTACATAACTCAAACCAATGGTGTTGTATTATCCCTACCATTGGAAATTCTATCCTAGGAATGTCAGAAGACATTTATTTTCTAAAAGAGATCGGGCCATTTCTCGGCCATCTCTTTCACTTGTTCCCAAGTCTACTATTGAATCTAACTATGCAGCCACAAAAAAAGAATTAAAATGATTTTTTTACCAGGAAATACTTTATCATGCCTATCCATAGTATGCCCTGGCCGGTGCACTAAGGAAGCATCTGGTTCTAGCTCAACAGGTTCCCAACAAATCACATGGTCATGATCCGGATGATAATTTTTCAATTGTTACAGATAAAACACACTGTTCACCACAATAAACTATCGTGGTAATTCCAACTGATACACCACCTCACCTACCAATTCAATTCTCTTTATAGAGCCATTATATCTAGGGAATATCATGCCCTACATCCCGAGACAACAATTTCCATGTCATGGGGAGATCATCAAGAAATCATTATCCCTCACGGAAAACAACAACTGCCTTCGACGGTGATCCGCATAAGCTTATGGATGACTCAGAGACGTCTCTATTCTCTTTCGGATCAACTGGATCTTCTTCGTGGTTTCTCAGACATGGTTCAGTCGAACTACTGATGTATAACCTATTTCCCTCCAACATAGAGGAAAACGACAAGGACACCCATACAGTGCTTCAAACAGAGCCATGTGTGTCGAGGCCTAATTTTTTTAGGTTATGAGAACCCCACTAAGGGTTTATGTTCCTACGAAGGGACACTAAAATCCATTACAAAAGCCCACAACATTTCTTCCAAATTTTGTTTCATCCACATGGATTGCCCATCTGTTTTTGGATGATACGCCATGCTTATAGTCTGCTGAGTCCCAAGGGATTGTTTTAAGGATTTCCAAAAATGATATGTGAGCCTCAGATCTCTATATGAAACTATTGAAACTTGTACTCCATGATGCTTTAATACTTCTAGGATATATAAGTTTGACATATCCTCCATTGTATGAGTTTCATAAATTGGTATGAAATGGGACAACATGGTAAGTTGATTCAGAGTCACCCAAATAGTATCATGTTTTTAAACCATTCCTGGAATATCTATTATGAAATCATTGGATATCTGCTCCCATTTCCACACGAGGATAGGTAAATACTGCAACAAAATATTTGGTCTCTAATGCTCTACATTAACTTTTTGATAAGTTAATCACCGTAAGACGAACACGGTCATATTCCTTTTCTTGTTGTTTCACCCAAACATCACCTTTAACACATTAAACATATTCTGTGTACCTATATTTAAATACCATCTTGAGTGGTGGTCAGCATGAAGTAGTTTTCACTGATAGGAAATATGTACAATCCTCGGATCTATAAAACACAAAACTAAACTCCCATCATGTTTCCAGCCCTCAATGGCCTCCCCACCATTGTGTGTTGAACTCACAATCAGACATTCTGCATCAGGTTTTTGTGTTTCTTTGACAAATTTTTCAAAATTAGGTACAATCGTAGCTGAAAAAAACTGCAATATCAACTCAATCTACACATTCCACATGTATGTAGGCTTCGACCAATATCAACAACCATTCCTCTGAAGTTTCTTTCTCCATATAAGAATATGACATTCTACTCAATGTATCTCCCACTGAATTTCCTTTTCTTGGTGTACACATCATGTCAATGTCAAACATTTGGGGATACTCCATCCATCTCCATTGCCTCGGATTCAAATATCGCTGTGATAAAATGTGTTTCAACCTTTTGAGATCTTTAGATATAGTAAATTTCTCTCCAATGAGATAATGGCCCATGTATTCAATTAATGGATGAAAATAAACATCTCAAAATCTTGTGTTGTGTAATTCATCTCATGAATCCTCAACTATTTGGAACCATAATCAACCACATTGTCTCATTTAATGAGAACACAACCCAAACCTAAGCCTGAAGTATCACAGTACACTACAAACCCATGTCTTGATTCTTGCCAGATCAATATAGGTGCTAATGTATGAAGGAATTTTAGTTCATGGATGGATTTATGGAATTCCTACATCGCTTTTAATGGATCATTCTTCTTTTTCAAATCTGTCATTAGAGAAGCGGGTTTTTAGAAGTCACGCACAAAGCATTCGTAGTAACCACATAGACCAAAAAAACATCGTATCATGAATACAATATTTGGTGGTTTCTTGGAGATAATGGCATCTATTTTGGGAAGATCAACCGAAACATCTATCTCAAAAATGACAGGGCCAAGGAAACGTACTTCTGGTATAAAAAAATAACACATTGATAATTTGGAATACAAATGGTATCTCCCAAGATTTGTAACTCTATTTCTAGGTGCTCCTCTTTGTCAACTCATGCCTTTGAATACACCATAATTTAGTCCCCAATCCCCATTACAAAATAGTACAGATAATACTAAAATATATAATTCATCAAATCCATGAAGATCATTGGTGGATTTATTAGAAATAATGTCATGAGTATATATTCGTAGTGGCCATATCTTCTTTTGAAATATGTCTTCATAATATCTTTCTTTTGAACACAAAATTTGTGATATCATGATCTCAAGTCAATCTTAAAGAACAACTAACTCTACATAAATGATTGAAAAAATCATCAATGCATGTAAGTGGATATTTTTTCATTATCTTAACACCGTTCAGTTTATGATAATCAACACACAGCCGAAGATTTCCATCTGGTTTCATCATGAACAAAACTAGAGCTACCCATGGAGACGTACATATTTCAATTAAACACTTGCACTACAACACCTCCAACTATATATTCAATTCCCATAATTTTGTTTGGTCCATCCTATATGATGGAAGGGAAATAGTACTGGTCCCTCCAAAAGAGATCAATAATAAACTCCGCATGCCCTATATGTGGTATCCTAGAGAAATTCTCATGAAATACATCTGGAAAGCAATCCAAACATACTGGAAAACTAATTCCACTGATCTCATTCATTGAATCCAATGTCAACGTCACAAAATGGTAAGAGATCATTCCCACCATTTGTGCTTCCATGATCTTTTAAACATTATTTTCCATCGTATCTCCTCTAATGTGACACTGGATTCCATCCACATTCATCAAAACTCATAGTTCTCCTATAATAGTTGATATGAGACTTAAACATTTTCAACCAATATGTACCCAATATTACAATATATACATTCATGTCCAATACCAAGAAGTCCCCTTTCAGCTCAGATCCATCAACAGTAATCACACATTTTCGATAGACAAAGGCTTCATATTCTCTTCCAACATGAAGAATTTTTAGTTTTAAAATAGAAGGCATCATTTCCAACATTAAACATAGAAAATCAACATCACATAAAGAAATTAAATAATAACATGCAATTGTATCTAATAGAACTTTCACAAGGGTATAATTCAATGGAATCATACCTATCACCATAGATGGTCGATCTTGATCATCGAAAATCATCTGCTCAGATCCATGAAATTGATCCATTTCTGCAATGTTCTCTCTATTTCCATGCTGAGATTTCCAAGGATGAGTATTCATGATATTTATAGAATCACCATGGTTATCACTACTCTACTGATGAGAATGATTCTCATTTCCTCGCCCTATCGAAGAATATGATGCTTGAGACGCATTAGAATTGTCTTGAGCACAAGACTGTGCAGCACAGTGACAATAGTGTTGTAGATGTACTTTTTTTTTGCAGTTATGACATGATCTAGGTGGTTCCATAAATTCTCGCATTAAGTGGTCAAGGGAACCACGTTCAGAACAACCATATTTTCTCTGTGGTTGTGGAGGAAGGTTCATAGATCAAGCCGTCTGATTCTACATTCCACTTCTACCATGGAAAAAGGTGTCCCTTTTCCACTTGTTACCTACAGTTGACTTCCCTCTTTTTCCTGTAGGTATCATCTTACCTCCTCCGATAGATCCTGAGATATCTCATTCATCCATATTCACTCTATTAACCATCTCCATATAATCTGTAACACAATGAACCACTATATTTGATCTAATCTCTTATCAAATCCTTGATTCAAATATGTGTGCCTTCAAATATGCTCTTTTTGCATCCTCTGGGGAAAATAAACTAAATTAATGAATTTATATGCATAAACTATGAAAGAGATACTCACTAGTTTTATGATAAAGAAGTTCATCATTTTTTGGGTAATGATTGTGTGGGTATAGAATTGTTTGTTTAACAATTCCTTAAAATCCTCCAATGTATGGCCTTCATCTAATTTATCATACACCACAAAATCCCACCACTTCCATACAAGATCCTCAGACATATATGCTTCCATCTTTACAATTATCTCTACTACTGTGCTGATGAAATCGATAATACAATTCATCCTACTCAACCACACCTCTGCCTTCTCAGGATTAGAATCACCCCAGAAGATAGGTGGATTCTACTTCATGAATTGGATGGTATGATCCACATGCCTAGGCTCATTCCTCTGGTTCCCTGTATGAATAGATTGAAATGTTTGGATAATACTCTAAACTATCTCTTGGTTCACATGTGGTTTCTATGAAACCACATTATCCACCGCTTGTAAAGGTCCATTTCGACGACGCCTACCCAGTTCCATTTTAAAAACCAACGACAAACACTATCAATATCCCTCTATAGAAATTGATGGATTATCATTAAAAATTCTATCACATAATGTTTTAAAAACAAAATTCTAGAACAACATTTTTTCCATTATAAATTTTTTAAAATCATTCAACATGATTTTGATAATTATAAAATTTTCAAAATACCATAAGAATTCCCTTTTCAAAATCATTCATTAAAAAACAATATCATACTTTTTTAAAAAACAATAGTTTTTCACATTATGAATCATTACTTCAAAATATGTATGGACTCCAAGTTGGAATTAATTACTCTAATATTAATTTCATGCTCATCACTTTGGCTAAACACATGACAATGAGATTCCTATATCCTATATGTTTCTCTAAATATTAGTTATTCAACTTTCGGGTAACTTGATGTTCAGCATAAAAAGGCAAGTTGTGTCATTTTATATTATACATTTCAAATTCCGACAATCCACTCCTGTCTAGGATTTCATCCTAATGAATAGGCAAGATTTAATTTCAAATTCATGACCAAGAACAATGATGAATACTTGTTAGGAAAGGACTAAAAAAGCATATACCATTTGTAATGTCACGCCGATTATCATTGTCTTTAGAGTCCAAAAAGTCATTACATGGCCTTAAGAGAAATATCAAAGATGTAAAAGGTCGGAAATAAATGACTAAGGGTTTCAAATAAAAGTGGTGGATGATTTAACGTTTAAGAAATAAACCCACAAGAAAACAACCAAAACCATTCACTTATGATGTGTGAACAAGAAAGACAACTAAACAACTTCATGTATCTCAAAACCCACTGAAGTGAACAACAGCGGAAGACCAAAAATGTATCAAACTACATAGCAGATAAAAATGGAATACCCTTAAATGACATAAATTCTTAATGCTCTACAATCTCCAAGATGCACAATCATCAAACAGTTCAAACATCACGAGGTAGTGCTAAACACTTTTAAAACAGTACTTGTTCCCCTATCATGGAAGATAGTATCTGCAAAAACACCAAAGTTCCAATGAAGGGGAGAGTATAAAACTCAGTAGGTCTTCTAAAATTACTTCCCCACTCATTCCACTAGGATTGAAGAGTTAGACAATTTTACATAAAACATTTTAAACAAAACAATTTCTCAAAAAAGTTTATAATAAAATATAAACAAGTCTCCAAAACAATTTTTAACCGAAATCCTACAAGTGTAATTGAAACCAATTTTTCTAACTTGTAATTTTTATATAAAAACATCAAAACAAAATGTTTAAACCATTTCTCAATATCCCTTTTTGGAATACCTAACTATTACAAAAAACAATAAAAATAACCGTGAAATGTACATTATGAAAGTTCCATACTCTTCAGCAGTTTCTCATTGATCTACTGAGTCGTCAGAAGGTAATTTTTTCACATGTGCCATTAACCCGTTTTTTACTGATCACAAGGTCATATTTCAACCAAGCCCCATATATGCAACATGAACACACAACACATATGCCCAACGATCATGCCATAACATCCCTTTTAATTATAAACCTTTTTATGTGAATCTATTTCTGTCAAAAACATTTCAATGCCAAACCATTTTGATTTCAATTGAAATAAATACACATTTTTATTGAAAACCATTTCTATTAAAAACCCTTTTGCACAAAGAATAAAAAAGATCAGAAAATTCCACAAAAAACATAAATCATCACTAAATAAGACTTATTTGCTAATTTTTATAATCAATTCCATTCATATAAACCAATTTTAATCTAATACAATTAATTTTATACAGATGAGTCTATAGAGAAGCCTCCTACATTTAGGGTTCCGGTGAATTCGACCCAGAAGCCCCTGCACCCCAAACTGGGAAAACACACCACTGAAACCTCTTTAGATCCCCCTTCTCTAACATATATAAGCCTTGAAATCAACACCCAATGCAATAGAAACCTTAGATATACACGCAATGATTGTAGATGTAAAAAACCAAGTGAAAGAGAGATATATATAAAGAGGAAACCATAGTGAACCATGAGAAGATACTTACCCGAGAGGAACCACCTTCAATACAACAAGTAACCCATTTTTTTACTCCAATACATGTGGGAGAGCACATAAAACCTTTGAGATCCCAAAATCCTGATTGAGGATCGAGTGGGAAAGAGTTTGGAGTGAAATAGGTCACCCTCAAAGAAGCCATAATTTAAAAAAACTAATTTTATGTGGCCTCACGGTTAGCCTGTATGGTTTGAAAAACCATGCACAAGTCACTTCTTTGATAGAGGGGGTCTATATGATTTCCTCGCAAATTTTGGAAAATCGTTCGCATGTCATTTGAATCCCACTATCTCCCCTGATTGTTTCTTGGAGAACCCACATGGTTTTCCCTAATTGTTATCAAATCATATTCCCTTAGAAAAGCCTCTAAAATTGATCAAAATCATTAAAAACTCTCCCAAAATCATCCAATATCATCCTATGAACTTTAAAAAAATAAACATTCATAAAAAGGAAAACATACCTCAATCCTAGGGGTTCTACAATTGAAGAAAAATATTTATTGTAAGAAACTACAATAAAGAGGCTATAAAGTATAACTTGAATAAGTATATATCATATTTATACCAAAAAGAATTTAACAAGAAACTATCCATGATTGATGTTTTGATTTAGAATAATGGTATTTTATATAGAATTCACGAATCATAAATACCATAAAAATGAAATATCTTAAATAAAGACTATTATATTTAAAGAAATGTTTATATCCATTATTATTGAACATGATTATTCTCTGTTCATTTTCAAATGAGGTATAATTTTACCAAAACATATCCAAAATTAATTTTTCATAGAAAATATTCTTATATGTCTATATAATTGATTCATTATAAAAACAAACCACATTTGAATTAATTTAATGTTCTTAGAATCCTATACTTTATAATCGTTACTGGTGATAATTTTTTGATGTATAATCATGGTTGTGTTGATGGAATATTTCTTGGATATCATGCAAATGATTGAAGATACATATTATACAACAAAAAAATATGAAGAAATATTGATTTATTTGATATGAAAGTGTTGGATATGTAGGTTTTTTTAACAAAAAATGGAAATGAATGTTATGTGTGTTTTATTCAAAATAATTTAAATTTCTCACATTAAAGTCATTATATAGATTTTTTTATATGATTTTGTTGTTAAATTACCAGTTTCATGTGAGAAGGGACAATCATTATTATCTAATCCAAGGATGAGGAATGTGAATATTAGTTTTTAAGGGTGGAACATAGGTTTTATTTACTTATATTGATTAGAAAATTTCTCTAGTTGCAAGGCATGAAACCATCATAGTATTTCATGAAATTGTTTCACAATTAAAAAAAATATTTTGCAAATTGATGTTAACTATTCCAATCAATGAGGTTCCAGAATAAGAATTTTATATTGAATATCCAAGTGTTTTATAACTATAAAAACAAGAATAATTAGTGTGTGTGTGTGTGTGTGTGAATGTTTGTGAGGGGTGATTAAAACTTAATTATCATAGTATTCTAAGAATGATTTATTTTTATATAAACTTATCATAAATAAATTTGGTTTATAAAATACCTACATATTATGTAAAATGAATAGGTTTCCCTATATTTAGTTATTTATGTTGATGATATCATATTTTAGGTTAATAATTAAGAAGACTAAACGGTATTTTATATAGAGATAATGATGTTTAATACAATTAATATGATTGGATAATTAAGATAAATTATTAATTTTAAAACATCTACAATAACATATCACATTTTCTTATCATAATAAATTATAACAATTAACTACATAGAATATTGTTCATGTAATTTTTTAATATAGAATCGAAAACTATCAAAGTGGGAACAAAACTATTTAAGGATTAATATTTTATGTATTTTCATTCTAAATAAATTTGGATAATGATTTTAATCTCATAATATTTGAAAACCACGTGACTAGAAATTGTTTATATTGTTACCTTATGTTTTAGATTCCATAGTGAGCCAAAAATTACATATATCATGGAAAGAAAAAAAATTATCAAATTTTTTAAGGACATTTATATTTTAGGATAATGATTGAAATTAATGAAAACAAGATAAAAATTGGATAAAAATATATAGAATAGGATGGTTTTGAAGATGATAATTGATCCACATATGGTGGAGTGAGCTTTTAAAAAAAAATATATGAGTTTATAAATAATGAATCATTATTCACCTAATTTTAAAACTATAAATACTATGTTTTTAGCTATATGAAAATTTAAAGGAATTAAATTGGCTGAATAACAATTTAGAACACTTTATTGTTGATTTAAAGGAAACACATTACATTGGATGTGATAATGAATGTACTCTTACTTTCATAAAGAATTTGGTGCAAAATTAATGATCATATAAAATTGTAATAAAATATCACTTCATCAATATCATTGTATAATTAAATGAAAAATTATAATAATATATACGAATGGGGGAGGAGTGTGATATTTTTGTCAAGTATAAACAAATATTAAAATATAAATTTACCAATTAATATGTTATTAATCTTTTTAATGAGATAAAAGATTGTGGATTTTTTTAAAATGGTTAAGTTGTAAGGTGTTTTGTGGAAATATTATAGTATATTAAAGACTTGGGTACATGAGATACTTCATATAGAATAAATTCGGTTTTTAATTAGATTATTTGATAAGTAACATTGTTTGAAATTATTAATATCAAATGTTTTATGGAAATATTAAATTATTGTCAATGATTCATGATTCTTATACAATGATATCACAGATTAGATTTTAATTTGGGGAAATAGATACAAATCATGAGTGGTAGTGATTTAAAACTGTATATTTTTTAGTTAAATAAATATTAAAATCTTCATGATTTTTGATACCAAGAGTATTGGAGTTATTCTTATTATATTCATAATGAGAAATGTATACAAGTTGTTTGCACGGTCATGGTGTCGTAATTAGTTCTCAATACATAAATACGAATGCGTGGAAGTGTTAATAGACCTCCCAAATAAATTTTACTAACATTATATGTAATAATATTATAAACCATAATCTTCCATTGAAAATTATTCTATGAACTACTCCTTACAGGATAGATCATAGACCACTGATGGATCATCAATGAATATTTATCATATATAGTGATATAAATTGATTGAGCAATCCTTGTATGAGGATATTCATTATTTCAATTTTTCCTTAAGAATTAGTATATATATATTTCTTGATATTTAGTGTCTCTATGAGACACATTATTGATCTTTTATGAGTAAAAATATTTCAAGTATTAGATAAAAAATTATGCACATTTTTCCCTAGGTGAAGGAGTGACCTTGTATCTCACAAATGGAAGAGATACAGTTTTTTTCATATGGATGTGGATTAAAGGTCAATAAAAATATGTGGGGTGAAAATTTAACAATGTATAATACGATGATCAATATGGATTTAACATAATAATATTATACTTCAGTATCAATAAAAAACTATATTTTATAATTTTAAGAATAAATCTAAATGACTAAAATATAATAATATGAAAAATATTTACCATTTAATGATGGAATAAAACATGATTACTATTATATATTTATTCTCTATATAATGAAATATCTATATATTGTATTTAAAATATAATAAAATATTTGTCTCAGAATATCAAACTACATATATGAATATATGGGTATGTATTTTTTTAAAGATATCTAGGGTCCAAAATTTTATACTACCAATTCAAATTGTTCATTTAGGGTATTTAGATAAATAAACGACAAGGATACATTATGTAATGGTTCGTTTATGTGATTTTTTATGAAAATTAGATTTCCTATATACTAGAATTATAACACATGTGTTAATGAGTCATTGAAGTTATATTTATATGTCAGATAGAAAATATTTACATTATAAATTTAGACGTTGTTATTTTTGATGTGTCTAATATTTCAAAGGGTTTTATGGGGATTAATTCCCTTATTGAACATATCATTGTATATTACACAATTTTTTTAGATTTAAAAATATTGTTTTTGGATTTAATATCAAATAAATTTAAGTATAATAGTTAATAAATGGTTATGATATTTCTATATATTTAAAACCAAATATAATTATTTATGGACAAAGTTTTTAATAGAAGTTATTTGGATGAGTATATATGAGAAATCATGTAATTTAAATTCTTACATATATAATCGCAAACCATGTTTTTAAATAAAAATAAATAAAAAATATAACTTATTATATATGATATATAATTTCAGTCATTGGAGATCATGAAAATATTAACATGGAGTATAAAATAATAATTATTTAAAATTTAGAGTAATTGGTCTGTACCCCCTACTAGGGAACAACGTGAAGTGGATGAAACTAGGTATTCTATTTAGACTAAAGGGATGTTTTTTAGTGTCATTGTAACACCCCGAGATTTTATGAATAAAATTCTTATTAATTTCATTTATGTCTTGTGTTGTATCCTACAGCAAAAGGAGCTTTCACTACATGCATCCCTAACTTGGCTTGCATTACACAAAATCACGACCTTCCACGATAGTGTGTGTTGTACGTAATACTGAGTTTCGCTAAAAAATGATATGTTATATAAACTAGTCGTTATGAATAGTAATACCCACTTTTTGAAATTTTATACATTTTATTTTTTGATGTGGAATTTATTTTTGGATTCGGAAAATCTAAATTAGCCTAGGGTGAATTTTTGGTATTTTTCTGAAAACATTCAATTTTTTATGAATAGTTAATACACTAGGTTACTATTTAAAACCCGACTTTTTATTTAAATAATTATATATTTTATTTAAATTTATTTTAGATCAAAATTTATAGATAATACTTATATACGTTCAATTTAATTCATTGGAGTCATTTTATAATAATTTTAGATATATAAAAATTTTAATGAACTTGTCACCGTCTTTTACCGAAATCCTAGGAGAATTTGAAAATTTATATAAAACATAATTTTACAACTTTTGTGAGTGGAATTTCATAAATCTGGGAGACACGGTTAATATGAAAGAGTAAAATGTTGTTCAATAGGATAAAAATAATGTTTGGTGAATAGTAACTTTTTACTTTTATTTACCACGGTTAAAAGTAAATAGGGTAATTAAGGGTAAAAATGATATTATTATTACCCTAACAGATGTCCTAATTCTATTTAATAAATTTAATTCGACCCAAAATCACTTTAGGAATAAAATATTACCCATTAGGTCTACTTGGATTGGATTAGAACATTTATTATTATTTTATTTAAAGAAGAGTTAAAATGGTTAAAATCAATGTTTAATAATTAAACCATTTTTAATGTAGGGTTATACATAAGATAAATTCGACTATAAATATTCATTAGAAAGATTAAAAGTTTTTATACCTAACTGTATTTTATTTATAATTTTTAGACATAAAATAATTTAATTTATTTATGACACAATGGTGATGCAGTAATTACCTAAACATTGAAATATTAAAATAATTGATATTATAAATACCCAAATAAATGTAATATGAGACTTTTTGTAAATTCCACTAATTTTATAGGTTAATATGACATGTTAGTATTGATTTAATTAACTTTTTTCGAAGTAATAATTCTGTTATGATTTTCAAAAAAATCAATTACCAAAATAGTGTCAAAATTTACATAAAATATTTTTTAAAACAAATATTATATTATTAATTGTTATTATATTCATAAAAATCTACAGTTCGGCCAAATGACTTTGATAAGGTTATATATATTAATAATCAACAACTTGGGGTTCTTTTGACTTGTTATAGTATGTTTATTAACCATGTAGTGTAAGAAAACAATATGACACGGTAAAAGTTAAATTTTTTAACTTAGTGTTATATCTAAATGATAAGGTTAAAATAGTAACCTAAACATGTCTAAAACCTATTGGTTGAGAGGGGTTTAACCCATACACACATTATATTCTAAATAAATCAATTTGGAGCTATTATAAACTGAATATGACTTTATTATAAAATAATACTTTATGTTTTTTCAATGGTGCCCCTCTCCTCCCTTATAAAAAGGGCACCCCTTCCCTCTTCTCTTCACAACCTTTTGAGCCTTGATGCTCGTAAAACCCCTAACAATTCCTCTTCTAAACATCAATAGTTAAATCATAGAGGTTCTGGTATTCTCAAAATACCTACTCTATTTCCCTAAGAAGAAGTTTAAATGAGGTTCGTCGAGGAAGATGTAATCTCTTCTACCGACTCTTTCAAGTTTATTTCTTCGTCTACATCCTATTGTTCATTTGTTTAATTATAAAGTAATAACATAAGTATTAATTATATACTGATATTTTATTATAAATATGAAACAACCCAATTTCATCTTCTATCCATCCTACGGAAATGAATCACCGTGCTTGCGTGCGTACGGAATACCGTCTCCACGGTGTGGTGTAATCTATTTTCCACCACCACCTTACTTGGATTGGTATAATGGTGTAAATAAATAAGTATATATTATTATTGTAAAGTTATATTGATTCTGATATATTATAAATACACTTTAATACAATTCCACGATCTTGGGAATGATATCATCGCTCGTGCGTACGTATGGACTACCGTCTCCACGAATGCGATTTGAATCATTTTTAATAATTAACCACTCAAGTATGATTATAAATAATATATAATAAATAAACATGAATGATATTACACATTAATGATACTGGGTTTATGTAAATATATGTTTCATTTACTTAATTCCATTTAATTCAATGAGGAAACGAAAACAGCATTCATGCATACGTACGGCCTACCGTCTCCATGAATGGTGTTTTTCATTCCATTTATATATCTATTATATATATAATGAATATATATATGATATATAAATAATAATTTACATTCCAGAAGTAATTAAATCAAGATATAATTAATAATAATATCATGAACAACAAGTCCAAACACATACGATAAATAAATCGATTTTACCCAAAACGTTGTTTTAACATGGAACTTACAGAAGAACGGGTAATATAAAGTAATAAGTGAACCATATATGATATCATAACAATGAATATGATTCTTTAATAATTTAGTGACATTATTTCAATCATTATACATAAGTTTTGGATACGTACGAAGCATATTAGACCTAAGGTAAGGGATATCTATTCCAATCTCGTTCTTATACACGATTGTTATTCGTAAGTATTTATTGTGGCTATTGTTATCAACCATACCCATGTTTTATAAAAATGTTTTCATGTATTTTTAAAGTTATTTTTACCCATTTTTTAAATTTACCACATGTTATGAATGGAATCTTACTTTTTTACCACATGGGAAACTTTTTGACTTTTCTGATAAAATTACGAGAATAATGTTATTTTTAACTTATACGGTGTGAACTGATTTTTACGGTTTCATAACGCCTCATTTTCATGAATCTTACTCTACATGATTTTATGACTATTTTCAACAAAATAATTTTCTTTTAATATTTAATGGAATTTTGTGAAATGAAAATGATTTTGAAGAATAAATGATATTTTCCTCAAGAATTCATTTCAAGTGTTTTATCAAAACCATATTCTATCTAAGGTGACATTATTTCATATGTGTATGTTTGAAGTATAATGTATCTATGATTTACATGGTTTCACTATACTTATGATGAAATGATATCCATTTTTTATATAGATTATGTGATGATAGGATGATGTTTATGAAACACATTTTATTCTTTGGGATATGATGAATGATTTATGTATATTTTGTGGAACAAGTAAGAATTATTTCATTATGAGATGGGTGAGACCTATATCTCCCTCCAATTCATTGGGTAAATATTTATATCTCATGAGATAGACATGGCTGGAATGGTAAGTTAATCTGGTTCAGTGTTACAGGACTGGAACGAGAAGTGAACTCGATTCAGAAGGGGACTGTGTTCACTAAGATGGTCTTGGCACCAATGCCTTGGCTAATATGGAAATCATATCTTGTTCTTAATGTTTTTACACAATTAAATGTTTTATTCCCATGTTATTTTATCATGAATAATGTTCCTTTGTGATTTATTCCTTACATACTTCCATGATTTATTTCACAAATCGAAATTTTGATGATTAATCTTTATGTTCATGTTTTGATGTTCAAATGTATATGGTTTGTTTTATTTTTTTTTCATGCTTACACTTACTAAGAATTTGAGCTCACCCTTTATAAGTTTTCTTTTCCCCAGGATATAAAGATGGGTTTTAGGTAAGAAAAAAATGATGATCATTATGGGAGATGTTGAAGATATTTCACAATGATTAGAAGATTATGTTCCAAGTTTCCAAATACACTAAACTATTACGGTCCTTTGGTGTCTTTTTTTGTTATGTATTAATTATTCTGCAAAAGTAATGTGATATCCATGTACGTCATGATTTGGGTCATTATAGTTGGTATCAAAGGAATGTTTTAGTTAAACATTGGAAACTAGGATGCAAAAAGTTTAGTGAGATCCGTATAGATATTTCTATGGTATGTCTAGGGATGTCCCCAAGGTTAAGTATAAGTATAGGTAATAGTCCTATAATTAATGTAATGATCATACAATTAAACACAATATGTTAGATATTGAAGGTACTCCCCATTTATTATGTTGTTTTCCTAGTATGATTTTTGCCTCTCTCACTATTTTTTTTGGGATTTAGAAAATGGATGGAAACAGGAAGATACAAGATAATGGAGGATATGATGGGAAATAGAACAATATTATTCCTGAGAAACCAAATGAAACGTTATTTTGAAGTCCAAACATCGTTATTATGCATAATCAGGAATCTCATAATATGATCAATAATCGCAACTTTGGTAAGTATCCCGATTCATGTAATAAGAGAAAGATGGAGTTTCATGATGATCATAGAGGAAAGAAAGTTCAATTCCCCTCAATTAAATCTCGTGGGAAGAGGCATCTGGGAAAATGTTTCAAAGGAACTGGAAGATTCTTTGGGTGTGGAAAATGAGGACACAAATCCTGTAACTACAAAGGAAAAGGGTTAGTTAACACAATAGACAAAGAAAATGGTATTTCTAAAACATCAACCATGGATAAATGTTTTAAATGTGGAATGTATGGGAATTATGAAAACAACTTCCCAAAGGGAAAATCTCAAAGTGATAATCAGTATGGTCATATGGGTAGTATTTATATGGATGAGGATGGGTAGAATACAAATGATATATGAGATGAATGGAGTGTTGAAGCTTGTTCAATGAATTTAGAAGGCAGTGGAATGATTTGTGTTTATCAAGAGTTATGTTCTATAGGTAATGGTACTATAGAATAAAGACACATCTAAGGATTGTTACAGTATTTTTTTCCTAAAGTATTTGAATGTATATGTTGAATGGTACCGGTAACCATGAAAGTTTAATTCATATATTTTTGGAAAGTAGATGATTTGCGCATAATGAAGAGATAAGGAGATAATGAGATGTTTTATAGTATTGATGATCTCATGGCTGATATAAGGACAATGTGATATCATGGTTTGAGTATATATGAATTTTGGGATTTTGGTATGTGGAATGAGTTAACTTTTGACAACATTCATGTTTTCACAAAGGTTCAATGGGTATTCATTCTTCAAGAGAATACATGATTAAGTTATTCACATGTCTGGAATGTGACCGACATGATATATCATATATGGGGGATGAATGATGGTATTCACATGCTTTGTTGATGACATTTCTAGTAATCATTTTCTTTATACTATATGATTGGAAAGAAGTATTTTTGATAAGCTTAAAGGATGGAATGAATTAATTTGGACATCAAATAGAATTGTTTAAGGCTTAAACTTTTTTTGATACTATTTCTGGAATGTTAAAATAGTGTAGTTTAAGAAAAGGGACAACTTGCAGAATGAGCGACAACCCGTCACGTCGGAAAACGCTGTGGGAATCGAACCCACAACCGAAGTGCGATAGGCCTTTATCACCTACCACTAGCCTACATAATGTTTTTGGTTAGTAAAAGATACTATTATTATATTAAGAGAAATTATATATGTATTATAAGTCCATTTTAAAAACCATATATGGTATATCTCACTATAGATGGACTTATGAATATTTAATAACTTTTTCTATCCTTTTTTTGAGACTGATGGAAAGACATGTCATTCTATCGCATGATTTGATAACACTTCATGGAAGAAAAATTCAACTTCATTTCTTTAATATATGATGTGGAAATTGTTCAAGGCACAAACAACAGTAATATTGTACAAAAATAAAGTATGTATTTCTTTTAATTAATGAATTCTTCAACTTTATGAAAATTATCTTGAATACAAAAAACTGTTGTCTTACTGTCCTTTTATCCAATGAATCTGATGGTACCTTAAATCATCACAAATTTATGGTTTTGTGATTGTTGGCTTTTTCATAGCCATGTTCTCTTCCACTCTCCATTAGAAAAAGATGGTTAGATTTCTCTTCTATATCGATATTTTCACCTATGTTCTCCAATGTGGAAACCCAGTGATTAATTAATTTGGGTAACCATTATGTTTCATACGTTAGTTATAAAAGATAAGTTAGGGTATTCTGTTTTACGATGTGGGTTTCTACTAAAGATACTTTCGAGTAGTAAACCATTTATAACCCCAATGAATTTCGAGGGAGAAATTCATTTTAAGGGGGGTAAATTATAACACCCCGAGATTTTATGAAAAATATTCTTTTTAACTTCATTGATGTCTTGTGTTGTATCATACACCAAAATGAGCTTTCACTACATGAATCCTTGACTTGGCTTTCATTAGACGCAATCACGACCTTCCACGATAGCGTGTGTTGTACGCAATACCATGTTTGGCTAAATAATGATACGTTTTATTAAACTAGCCGTTATGAATAGTAATACCAACTTTTTGAAAATTTATAAATTTTATTTTTTGAAATGAAATTTATTTTTGGTTTTGGAATGTCAAAATATGCCTAGGGTGAATTTTTTGTATTTTTCTGAAAACTTTCAATTTTTGATAAATAGTGAAAACACACGGTTACTATTTAAAAACCGACATTTTATTTAAATAATTATTCATTTTATTTAAATTTATTTTAGGTAAAAATTGATACATAATACCTATATATGTTCAATGTAATTCATTGGAGTCATTTTATAATAATTTAATATATATAAAAATTTTATTTAACTTTTCACCGTTTTTTACCCAACTCCTAGGAAAATTTGAAAATTTACATAAAACGTAAATTTACCACTTTTGTGAGTGGAATTTTGAAAATATGACAGAAATGGTTAATATCAAGGAGTAAAATGTGGTTCAATAAGATAAAAATATTTTTTGGTGAATAATAACTTTTTACTTTTATTTAGAACGGTAAAATGTAAATATGGTAATTAAGGTCAAAAATGATATTACTATTAACCTAACACATGCCCTAATTCTATTGGATAAGTGTAATTCGACAAAAAAAAACTTTGGGTATAAAATAATACTCTTTAGGTCCACATGGATTGGATTAAGACATTTATTATAATTTTATTTAATGAAGAGATAAAATTGTTAAAATCAAAGTTTAATAATATTTTTTTTTAATATAGGGTTATACATAATATAAATTCAACTATAAATATTTATTAGAAAGGTAAAATGATTTCCTACCTAATGGTATTTTATTTATAATTTTTAGTCATTAAATAATTTAATTTATTTATGACACAATGGTAATGCAGTAATTACCTAAATAATGAAATATTAAAATAATTTATATTATAAATTCCCAAATAAATGTAATTTGAGACCTTTTGTGAATTAAAATAATTTTATTTGTGAATATTACATGTTTTCATTGATTTAATTAACTTTTTTCGAACTGATATTTCTTTTATGATTTTCACCAAAATCAATTACCAAATAGTGTCAAAATTGACGTAAAATAGTTTTTAAAACAAATATTATATTATTAGTTGTTATTATATTCCTAAAAATCTAAGGATCAGATAAGTGACGTATATAAGGTCATATATATTAATAAAGATCCACTTAGGGTTCTTTTGGCTTGTAATTGTATGTTTATTAACCATGTAGTGTAAGAAAACAAGAAGACACGGTAAACGTTAAATTATTTAACTTAGTGTTAAATCTAAATGATAAGGTTAAAATAGTAACCTAAACTTGTTTAAAACCTATTGGTTGAGATTTTTACGACCCATACCCACTTTAGTCTTGAAATAAATCAATTTGAAGCTATTATAAACCGAATATGACTTTATTAGAAAATAATAGTTTCTGTTTTTCCAAAGGTGCCCCTCTCATCCGGCAACCCGTCCCTCTTCTATTAACACCATTTTGAGCCTTGAAGCTCATCCAACCCCTACCAATTATTTTTTTCCACCTCTATACTGACATCATAGAGGTTCTTTTCTTCTCAAAAGACCAACTCTAGTTCACTGAGAAAAAGTTTAAAGGAGGTGCGTCGAGGAAGAGGTAATCTCTTCTACCGACTGTTTCAAGTTTCTTTATTCTTCTACTTCCTCTTCTTAAGTTGTTTCATTATAAAGTAATAACATAGTTATTACTTATATACTGATATGTTATTATAAATATTAAACAACCCAATTTCATCTTCTATCCATCCTATGAAAATTACATCACCGCGTGCGCGTACGTATGAAATACCGTCTCCACGCCGTAATGTAATCTGTTTTCCACCAACACCCTAATTAGATGGGTATAATGGTGTAAATAAATAACTATATATGGTTATTCTAAAGTGATATTGATTATGAAATATTATACAAACACTTCAATATAATTCCACGATCATGATAATGATATAATCGCTCGGGCGTACATACGAACTACTGTCTCCACGAACACGATGAGATTCATTTTCTGTGATTAACCATTCAAGTATGATTATAAAGTATATATAATAAATAATCATGAAAGATATTACATAATAATGATACTGGATTTATTTACATATATATTTCATTTACTTAATTCCATTTATTTCAATAAGGAAACGAATACAGCGTTCATGCGTACATACAACCTACCGTCTCCATGAACGGTGTATTTCATTAAAATTTATATATTTATTATATATATCTATAATGAATGTATATATGATATATAAATAATAATTTACATTCTAGAATTAAGTAAATCAATATATATGTAATGATTATATCAAGAACAACAAGTCCAAACACGTACGATAAATAAAACGATTTTACCCAAAACGCTGCTTTAACATTGAACTTACAAAAGAATGGGTAATAAAAATTCATAAGTGAACCATATATGATATCATAAAAATGAATATGATTATGTAATAAGTCAATGACATTATTTCAATTATTATACCGGATGTACGGATACATACTAAGCATATGAGACCTAAGGTAAGGGATAACAATTCCAATCTTGTTCTTATCCAAAAATTTTATTCGTATGTATTTACTGGGGTTATTGTTATCATCCATACCCAGGTTTTATAAAAATGTTTTCATGTATTTTTAAAGTCCTTTTTACCAATTTCTTTAATTTACCAAATATTATAAAATTAATCATACTTTTTTTACCACACATGGAACTTTTTGACTTTTCCGACAAAAGTATGAGAAGAATGTTATTTTTAACTTATATGGTGTGAATGGACTTATACGGTTTCATAACGCCTCATTTTCAGGATGCTTACTATACAAGATTCTATGAATATTTTCAACAAAATACTTTTCTTTTAAAATTGCATATAATTTTGTGAAATGAAAATGATTTTGATGAAGAACAAATATTTTTCTCAAGAATTCATTTCAAATGTTTTATCAAAACCATCTCCCATCTCAGATGACATTATTTCATATATGTATGTTTCAAGTATAATGTATCAATGATTTACATGGTTTCACTTTTCAAATGATGAGATGATATCCATTTTTTTTGTATAGATTATGCGATGATGGGATGATGTTTATGAAACCCTTTTTTCTTTGGGTTACGTTGAATGATTTATTTATATTTTGTGGCACAAGTAAGAATGATTTCATTATGAGATGGCTGGGACATATATCTCCCTCCAATTCATTGGGTAAAGATTTATATCTAATGTGATAGACATGGTTGGAATGGTAAGTTAATCATGTTCAGTGTTACAGGATCGGAACGAGGAGTGAACACGATTCAGAAAGGGACTCTGTTCACTAAGATGGTCTTGGAAGCAATGCCTTGGCTAATATGGTAATCATATCACGTGCTTAATGTTTTTCCACAATTATATGTATTATTCCTATGTTATTTGATCATTATTGATGTTCCTTTATGATCTATTCCTTACGTACTTCCACGATTTATTTCACAACTCATGATTTGATGTTTAAACTTTATCTTCATGATTTGAAGATCAAATGTATATGGTTTGTTTTATTTTTTTCTTCATGCGTACACTTACTGAGTATTTGAGCTCACCCTTTATATGTTTTCTTTTCCCTAGGATATAAAGAATTGTTTTAGGTATGAAAAAAAGGTAAGATCATTATGGGGGATGTTGAAGATCTTTCACCAAGATTAGAATATTATGTTCCATGTTTCCAAAGACACTAAACTATTACGGTCCTTTGGTGTCTATTTTTGTTATGTATTAAGTATTCCGAAAAAACAATGTAATGTCCATGTACTTCAAGCTTTGGGTCTTTATAGTCATTATGAAAAATTGATGAAACATTGTGGTTATTGTTCATTAAAATGTTAAAAACTATATTGTATCTTATTATCTGTTCAATGAGAACATATAGATTCAATTTATCATAGTTCAATGAATGTGATTGTTATTTCATTCCATCATTAAACGATGATATATTTTTTCTGGTGGACTATGTGAAAACATTTGGAATTAAAAAAATTACACTAATTATATAAATATATTGAGAATTTAAATATTTATGTAATTTTGTTCTTATTGGTGTTCTTATTAGTTTTCATACATCAAATCATTTCTTATTAACTAGAGTTGATGGAAATATTAAAAATGGGTAACATACAAAATAGATTTAACAGAGGAATCACCCTTGTACCCTCTTAGTGGTGACATAGATCTAGACTGGTACTTTTATTCAAGAGTTTTTCCTTATAATCAATTTTATCCTTGAGTTTATGACACAATTTACATTTGATCCAATAGTTTCTAATAACCTATAATCCAGTGATGTCTTTGTAAACTCCCAGGAACTGATTTTATTTGTCATGCTTTATGATGATGATCAACATGAAAACCATACCACTACCACTTCTTCTGATGAAAATAATTTAGATTCCCTTAAAAATAGTTTATCCTCTATTTGCGTAAAATTTAAGAAAATGTAAATAAAATACAAATAAATTAATTTTAAATGAGTTAAATTAAGGAAAACATGTCTATGTGTGTCTAATTTTATCCATTATGATATTTATAACACCAAGAGGGTCCTATAATGATGAATAGTTGATGGAGTCCTTACAGATGTCATACATTGAAATAATGTTCCTCCAGAAAAGGGGTATTTCCCTTATATGTGCATCTAGAATCTTAAAAATCAAATATATTTTCATTAAGTGTCAATACCATTCAATTATATTATGTTATTATTAGGTATAAAATTTGATGAAATCCCATATATGTACTCATTTTGGGATCCCACGTACCTTTTAATTAAAAAAGGAAGAAATTTACGTGTAAATAAATTGATGGTGGGGGTATTACATTTATAGTATCTGGTATAACAATACTACCATGAATTATTATATGAACAATTGATATATTAATGCCTTCAACAAAAAACCCCTCCAAATTTCTTCATATGATAGTGTACTAGAATTGTAAATACATAAAAGACATGGGTCATTATGTATTGTTATTTGTGGAATGAGAGACCCCAATCATTAATCCAATATTCCATGGGATAGAATCTTATGTTTATTATGCATATCACACACGTTGTATGCATTAGAAAACTATCATGTATTCACACACATATCACCAAATACTGATAAAACGGTGAAAGTAAAATTAAAACTAAAAACCAAATTCCTGAATGAATATATAAACCATATTATTGTATTCTAGAAACATCCCATTATTTTATGGTATGTATTTAGATAAATTCAACCTCTTCAATAGCATGTGTATAATTAAATAGAATTCGTAAATGAATAATGTAACATATTTATGGAATCATTATAAAATTGAACTAAAATTAACGGGAATGGATATTAACGAAAGCATGAAATATATATTTATTTTAAATTTAATAATATTTATTTATTAATTCCTATAAAATAAAAACACTATTTTTTAGTAATGTTTTTTAGTATTTAATGACATGTTTTAATCGAAATGTCATTTTATTGCATTATATGTGAAAATAAGTGAAATATAATTTTGGAAATTTGGAGATATGTTTTTTCATAATATGAAAATAAAATTTTGATGTCATCATAACAAAAATATTCAGTGGTGATATTTTAGGAAATTTCATAAAAAGATAAACTTTTTATGAATAGTAAAACAATAGTTTCCTTATAAAATAAATTATCTTTTGTGATATCATCAATACAAAACAATGATATTAAAAATTAATAAAAAAAATTAAATTCTCATGTATGATTATATAATTAAAAAACCATAAAAATATAATCATTAGAAAAAAAATTCTACATTATTTGTAATAAATATAAAAATTATATTTATTTCCATCATAGTACATGCACTTCATTAAAAAATTAAAATATGGTATATTTCAATATTTAAATTAGAGGTAAAATGATTTTTATGATATTATTATTATATATAAATCATAAATTTTTATTTTACTGATATTTTATATTTTTTTACTTGTATGACATGAATTTAATCCATATTCTTGAGCATTACTTGCACAATGCTAAAAAAGTAAAATTAACAATGTAAATATGTTTTTTAATATGGGTATGAATAAATATACATAATTAATGATTATATTGTTTTTAATTGATCATAATTTTTTTATTTATATTATTTCAATTTATTTATAATTTTTATATATGATTTAATCAATTGTAATTCTTACATAACACTTAAGTAGTGCATGTGAAAGCAAATGAAAAAATAAATTAAATGACGCTAATTAATATTATAAGAACCATTAAATGTCCTAGAAAATTTTATAAATCCAATTATAGGATTAATGTACAACCTAAATCATCCATGGTATTGATTTTTGACTTATTTAAGATACATATTTAAAATATAGTACATTATAGTATTTTATTTACATGAAAGTCAAACTCTTCACATTGTGATTTTTATTAAGTATAAAATTATTAATATATGATTTTCTAGGATATATTTCTAGTAATAAATGGTATTTTAAATTATTAAATAATTATCCTCTTATTGGAAATTTTTGTTTAATATTTAGGGATGATATAATTACCATAGAACTGCGCACACTGATAATGTAATAAATATTAAATTAATGGAAATATCAATTAAATGATATTTAAAATATAATATATAATATAATATGAATCAATTATGGTGATTAATGGATTTTATATATGAATATGACATATTTGGTTTTTATATGAGGTTTTAGTTTAGTGATATATTTTTATCTTCATATTTGTAATTTCAATTTAATGATTAATCCTTCATATTGACATTAAGATTATTTTATAGTAAAATATATTTTATTAATTGATTAAAAATTCTTAAAAATCATTAAATCAACCAAATAAAAGTTTTCTGGTAAATTAAATCATTCATAGTACATTAATGCGTACTTTTTATTTTTTCTTCAAAATATTGGACTGTTATACTATAGAATATTTTAATAGTATTGGAATTATCAAAATAGTTAAGAGGTGGTAATAACCAAAAAAAGGGTACAACCCTAATCTATGCATATCTAAAAAGTGTTATATGAATATTATTAGACCATTATCAATCTAATATCTAAATTGAGTTGTTTAATGGAAACAATAACATGATAATTACAATTATATTATTTAAATCAAACATATTTTTAAAATGTCACTCTCTTTGTAAAAAATATATTTAACAACTCAGAAGTGGTTAAAAATAAATATATTAACAAAAATAAAATTTTAAGATGATATTAATTAAGTTATTTTTATTTTAATATTTTATTTTTATTTTTATAATTTATATAAATACTTTTTATTTTCTGAAATGAAAATCTTTTAGTCATTTAGTTGACATAAAAAAATTGATGATACTAATATTAATTTTGATATAAGTTTTCTATTTAAAATTTTGTTTTTTATAGAAAAATATAAAAAATTATAGATTTTTGAATTTTATATATTTAAATTCATTACTTTTATTGATGTATTTGAAGTCAAATTAAATGGGTAGTATCAAATTTTACAATAGTGATACAATATGTAATTAATATATTATTATGTTATTTAAAAATCTAATATTTGTGAAAATAAGGATACAAAAGATAATATATGGTAGTGAATTTAATCCCTAGTTCATTTAAGATGCTATTTATATTTATTTTTCTCTATAACATTCTTATTAAATTTTAATACTTTGGGAAATTTCTAATATTCCTTAGACACACTTATAAAAGAGCACATCACATCATCCCTCCCTCCTTTTAATCAAATTGATATTTTTATTAAGGCCATGTTTTAAAACTTTCTCTACAAAAAATCCATAAAAATATATTTTTGTTTTTTTTCCAAAAATACTAACACCATTATCTGAATGAAGATATCTAAATAATGTTTTACAGAGAAGAGGTAATTACCTTTTTTGACTCATTCATGTTTATTTATTCTTCTAATTTCACATCATGTGTTCTTTACATCATAAAATTATACATTCATTTTCATCTATATATTATTACAATATAATAATTATCAAACTATAATATTCTTCTTTTTATCTATCCTATAAAAATAAAAATCATTGCATGTGCCTACATTGGGCTTGTCGTCACCACGTAGCGATGTAATTATTTGTGTAGAATAATTTTACTTGGATTGTTATAGATATGACCTTAAATGGAATATATGATAAATATGAAATTATACTTATGATAGAAAATTCATATTCTAACCTCTTATTTAACCTTTCATTCAAATAGAAATGATGTCATTACTCAGGCGTATGTGTGGAATACTGTCTCCGTAATGTGAGGTCGTACATTTTCTAGGTTCAAAACTCAATAATGGTTCTATGAAATATATAATTCTAATATTTATTAAATTAATGTAATTATTTATATTTTGTATATATAAAATATCTAATAGAAATTTTACTTTCAAGAAAAAACATGCATGAGAATGCAATGCAATTAACATTAAAAACAGGTAAATTAATACAATATTATTAATAAATGATTGGTATAATGTTATAAGTTATCATATATGATATCATAAATATAATAATTAATCAGGTACAAGTTAATAATATGTTTTGGAACAACTCTATATTATTTTTGGACACATATGGAGGAAATCATGCCTAAGGTAATGGTTTATATCATAATATAATCAATAAGTCTTGATTTTTTATTTCTAATTATTAGTTGTGGAATATTTACCTTCCAGGTCCTTGTATTCTGAAAAAGACATTATGTTCCATAAAAATAACCTATGAATATTAAATATCATTTTTACACCTGTTTTACTTTTCAGATATTTGGTTGAAAGGAATATTCTTTTTATTTTCTGAATCTCTCTCTTAGTAAATTTTTTTGAAAAAAATCCTGAAATAATATTGGTTTTTTAAAAATAAAGGATGATGAAGTTTTATTTATTTCAAATACCATGATTTATTGATGAATAATTATCATATTTAAATGTTTTTACAAGGAATGTGTTTTCTTTCATAATTGTTGAACTTTTTAAATAAATGACTTCAAAATAAAAAAGGGTATTTTAGGTAACAGCATGCCCCTACAGATTTCATTTAGTTGAGTTAATGTTTAATTATTTATTAGGTGACATACCATATATAACTCCATAATACATGCCTATGGAATCATGTTGTATCACTAAATAAATTATATACCTTGAATTTTAATGTGTCTCAATAAATAATATCTACAAAAGAACCAGTGTTCTCATGTAGGGTGTGAGTACTGAAACATAGTATGTTTTCCGTAAATGACTTACCTACTCCAGCCACTAGAATAAAACATGTCATAAAATTTATATAAGATGATATCTATAAAAAATATTAATAGGTTTTATAACAATTACAAACCATTTATAAGTAAAATAGTCTTCATACCAAAATAGATACCAAAACCAAAACATATTCATAGAAACAACAAAATAATTCTTTAAAACTAGTTCTCTATCCATTTGAAAGAACCAATTCCCTTCCACACATCTGCTGATGCTTGTAATAATGGAACTCTCTATAATAGTGATCGTTGAGTAATCCTTTCACCAAGACATTACATGTTGAAGCAATATTATGATGGAAATCTAATACCCTTATCCATACAACTAATGGTAGAGGAAGCATTACACCATTCTCCATCCCAATGAATATGAACAAACACCTTCCATTATAACAAAAAGTTATCCCTTATAAACCATTTCAATATATTTTAATAGAAAATGATTTTATTTAAAATATTAACAATAATCCATTTATATTAATCAAAAAAATTAAAATTTTAAAATCTTCATGTTAAAATCTAGAACCCAAGTACATTACCCAATAAAAATTTCCTAAATCTATGAACTATATCTAATATGGGTATTTTCCATCATTATCAAATGATATTGTCAATAAATCTAAAGAAATTAAAATAACTTGAAACTAATCCTCCACGTTCTAAATATATGTGTCCAGAGTGAAGCCACATACCATGAAAACTTTTACATAAATGAAGAATGACACAAATTCATCAGTAAAATGGGGTTGAATCTCTATAACTTGACATAATATCTTGATCCCTAACATCAACACAATAATATCACATAATTATTAGCATTAAATATCATATATCTATCCTCAACAAAATGGATCTATTATCCTAACCACGACCTACCCATATCCCACTACCTCACTTTTAATGGGTATTTATAAGAGTTTCATGGTATTTACTTACCCATTAAAAACCACATGCCTTCTGAAAAGGCCCAATAACATCCCAAAATTCCTAAAAACCCACCAATACGTCCCCAAAACACAGTAAATACTTTTAATACATAAATAAATGGGTACATAATGTAATATGGGACTTCTAAATTTGACCCACCATTGGCATTTCCATTTAGAAATTTAGAAAACCACCACAGGACTAAAAGAGGATATGTAATTTCACAACCATTTCCTTCCCAAGTTCCCAAGCTTCATCTTGAATACAACTTTTTTTCCACAAAACCCATACTATATTGTTTCTTTTTTCATTAAATACATTTTATTTCATTTACAAAATCAATATTGTAATATGTACAATTGAATGATATGGGTGTATCTCAATGTGATCACATTGAATCACACAATGTGGATCAGGATTATACAGTTTTAATAGATATACATGAATTACATTATCCACCAAACTAATCAATTATGGGAAATCCAACTGATGTTAAATATCACCAACGCCTTCATGAATCTCAATACCACGTTTTTAATGAAGAGATAGTTTTTACAAATTCACAAAATGATGATTCCCTAGAATGGGAACAATTCTAAAGAATATATGACCACTCACCTCAAATAAAAATGGTCAGCGTTGATGATCAAAATTAGATTTATCATGGAAATGTTATATCTCCATTCAGTTACTAATTATCTGAATCTTCTCTATTAACTCTTAGATAAGGCCCATCCCACCTCATGATGTATCGCTTATTTCCACCCAACATAGTAAGGAATGAAAACGATGCCCATAAAATGCTTTAAAAGTACCCATATATATCCAAGACTACAAATTATTGTTATATGAGAAATACACTAACATTAGGTGCTCCATCCATGTGAAACCAAAATCCATTATAAAATGATAAATCATTTATTTAAATGTTTTTATCGGCCTTTTCATTTTCCAATTAATATGAGGGAGATATGCCAAACTCATAGTCAAATAAACCCCAAGGTATTTATATACAAATTTATCTATACAAGACTTAAATATCATACATCAGTATAATACTATTGAAATTGCAACGCCATTACACTTTAAACCATCTCAGATATAAATTTTAGCCACGCCTTCCACCATCCATTATTTGTGAATAGGAATGAAATGAGCAGACATTGTGAGCTGATCCACTATCACCCATGTCAAATAATTTTTTTTAATAGTACCTGAAGGACCTGTCACGAAATCCATGGAAATTTTCACATATTTCCAAGCATGTATATGTAAATAATAAAACATAATCACTATCCACTACTGATCTACCAGAACCTACTTACATGTCATGAAAATTGAAAAAAAACATTTCCATATTACACTTTAAAAAAAACCCACAAAGACCATTCATTCATATCCTTCTATAGTGGTTTTGTTCCTGGATAAACAACTTAACTTGAATGGTGGTATGCATGAAGAATATTTTATTGAAAATGAATATGAATTAAAATATGAAATTTAAAAAATAAAACTAAATTTTCATCTAGATTTCATACCTCAATGACCTCACCATCATTGAGTTTCTACCTCATCCCAACACATTTAGAATCTGATGTCTATTACTCTTAAACAACTTCAACGAAATTATGAAGAAACTAATCTAGCAATAAAACTCTAGAATTACCTTGACCTTCTCAATCCATGTGCATACAAACTATTACTAAAATCAACTATCACTGATCTGAAGAGTATTTTTCTAACTGACCATATGAATTTATTCTTAATACATTCACCACAAAATATCGTTTAAATTGTGTACACATTAAGTAAAAGTTGTATATTTTGAGATTCACCATGCACGTTATTTGTCTCCGGTTCTAATACCTATGTGATAAAATGTTCTTGGATCTCTTATGATCTGTAAATACCATAAAAGTTTCACTAAAGAGGTAATTAATCTATCTTTTTAAAGTATAGGAGACATAATCTGACTCCAAATAAATTGTTAGGTATTTACCTTCATGAAATTGTAACTTTAATGATCCATAATCAAAAACAAGATCTCCATGCATGAAAAAAAATCCCAACCTATATCCCAAACATCACCATACACCACGTACCCATGTATTGATTCTAGCAAAACCAAGAGTGTTGTTGAAGTAAGTTGATATTTATGCTCTTGTAAATATAGATGAAATTCATCATTACAATGGAATATAAAACCATTCCTTGGAAAGGTTTCCATATATTGATCTATTTTTTATAAGAAAAGAATAAAATTTCATGAATAACCTAGCTGATTAGGGAAAAAATGTATATCAAAGGAAATCAATAGTAGTTTCTATGATATAATAGCCTCAATAATTTTTAAATCAACAGAAAAAAATTCAAAGAGATTAAAAGTCCACATTAATGTACATATTATATACATAAATCACACTTTTATAGTTTTTAATTGATTTGATGATCCCGTAAAATTCACAATATTTTTACTATGTTTTTCTCATGATCAAACCGTATCCTTGAAATCACCTATTTCTCAACCACCTACACCACCAAAAAATTATCTAGATATCATTGAATATATGATTATTCAATTGCATAAGGATATATGGCGAATTTTAATGAACTAAAGGAATAACCACATACTTGAATGTCCATATAAACTTTTGAAATGTTTCTTTCGAATATCATATTTTGGAACCCGCATTTCATGATATCTTTATCGTAAGTCAATTTTTTAGAACCACTATGTTCCAATTAATTAATCAAATATATCATAAATTTATTGATGTGGATTTAAATTCTTCATCACAATTTGGTTATTATGACCATAATAAACACACAACTAATGAGATACACCCACATTTTTCACAAACAATAATAGTTCTCCCCATATGGACTTGTTAAGCTAATTGAACACTTTTCTTCGATGCTCTTCCAACTTCACATTCAATTCCCATAATTACATTAGTTCCTTACAATAATAAATAAGGAAAATATGACGAACTAGGATTAAAATACCTTGATATTAAACCATTTTAGATGAATACTCATTAAATTACAATAATACAGGCCTAAGGACCTTAATAGCATAATATTTTTTGAACCGTGAAATAATTATATCTAGGTGAAAAAATTTCATCATCTCCAATAAATATCTCTATCTTATTCACTTATTAAAAAAATATTCTTCATAACCTGGGGAATGTAAATATAATAAGGGGTATGCAGAGAAGCTGTGTATGTGAAAATAATGGAAATGTGTAAGCATAATAGGAACATAGGGTATCAAGCATGATCATAACATTTAATGATCATACCCTAAATACTAGGGATTGTAATAATGTTATTCAATTCAGAATACAATGATCGATATTGAAATAATAGAATAAGTCATGAAAACACAATATCTAAATAAAAAATGGAATTTTGGATAACACATAAGCATATAATATGACTTCCAAAGTAGCAAATGCATCGCTTCTTAGACTATCTATGTTTTATGGGCTCACTCTACATAACATCATGGCAGTAATGGTCCACTACCATTTCCATATTATTATCATTAGTGAAATCCCCATGCAATCTTGGTTTTCATGGTTCACTCCCATTTCCATATTAGTATTGAAGGTTAATTTCTTTGACCATCTTAGTCTATCTCAAGTGATATAAATATTTACCCAATACATTGAATGGATATATAGGTTCCACCATTATCATAATGAAATTATATGTACATGTTGCATATTATCATAAATAATCATATCATAACCCATGATATTAAATGTTTATTTTAAAAATTTAATCATTTAATTTCCTGTGTAAAAAAATAGGTTTTGTAATCATTGTACCAGAATAATAACACGTGAAAGAGAAATGGATTTCATGAACATATATCCCATAAAAAGATATTGGATTCATAAATTATAAGACATTATGAAAAATCCATTCCTATAAATTATATTAATAGAACCTTTAGATTATTTTATCTATGGGAATGAGTAAAATGAACATATTTCATCTTAAATGGAAAGTAATTTTGAAAAATATTTCAAAATTTTTTCTTGAGGAAAATAACATTTTTTATTTGAAATTTTATTTTTAATACATAAAACCATTTTAAAATAATTATCATTGAGAATACCTTTTAAACTTTAAAATAAAACATTAAATCATTTTGAAAACCTTTTCCCTTGGAAAAATATTAAATAAGCATTAAATTATTTAAAAAAATTCTTAATACTATTAAAAAAATAAATAAATCATTAAAATGTATTGAAAACATTATTCATGTGAAAACATATTAATAGAGCTATAAAATGTCACAAAAACCAATTCATTAAAAATTATTTTTATAATTTTAACGAAATCATAACAAAATTAAAACCATTTTACTTGAAAGCATATGAAATAAGCTTATAAATATTTTGAATCATATTTATTTGAAAATAAATTGAAAAAATATAAATAAGGATTGAAAACATTTTTTCCTTAATATTACATTTAATAATATTTTCATAAAAAAAATTTCGTGAAAAAGTATAAATTAATCTACAAAGAAATGATGGTGGGCAAATCCATAAATGCCATACAAGGTAAAAATAACAATTATTTTTCATGATAAAAATATTTGAAAAATGAGATGATTGGAAGGAAACAAGAATATAAAATTTAAGTTATTGGTAAAATAAAAAAAAGAAAATGTTTATTTTATTTATAAAATGGAAGTTGTACAATGTTTTAGGAAACTATTTTTAGAAAACATTGTTTTGGAAGAAGATGGATTTCTAACCAAATAGAGGGTAAAGTCAGGCTTTCTTGAAAACACATTATTAACAATATCATGTACCACAACGTGGAATAAATGGTACCACTATATGAATAAATAATTAATAACCAATGTAGAATAAAATTTATGAATTTGTTGAGATATGTACCATAATACTTCATCAATGGAAGCAGAAACCTAAACAATCATTAAAATCGATTAGATTGTCTCAATAAACCATTATTACAGTTTCAATTTGGATCATAACCTCCATATAAAAATATAAAATTAAAAGGATACATAAAATATCATGAAAAATAAGTAAATTAACGATGTATCATGTAAAATTAGTGTATATACACATTGAAAAGGTATTAAGGTGCATAAAAAACCTGAGTCTCAAAAAATGTAAATTGAGAGAAAACATTTTCACTGATTTGGTAACATTTGTAAAATAATACCAATTAATGAAATATAATAATATTGGTATGGGATAACATATAAATTTATGTATAACAATTATATAACACAATAATGGAAATTACACAAAAAAATAAAGAGTGATCAGTATATCATGTGTCTCAGAGAAATAAAAGATGAGATGAAATCGCATTCCCTCATGTCTTGGCACTCATCGAACATATTCAAAAAATATGTATTACAATAAAAAATAAATTATAAATATTTTATAAAACTAATTTATTAAATAAAATAACATATATGGTTTGATTATGACCATATATTACCCACTTGTTAAATATCATATCTTAAGGCTTCACATTAGATAATATTCTCTTTGTTCTTTGTATGTGTATTAATTTGTCATACCATTCAACATGTTATTATAGATCCGTATTGAATTACAAAAACTAAACAATACTTATATATTTTATCTTTAATGTAACATACCTCTTGAATCAAAATACATAAATATTTTTATAATTAAACATCATCCTTATTCCATTATCAAGGCTACCTCATCTTATTACACAATTCCACATTCCATTAACATCTCATCTCTAGTATCCTCCTCATATTCATTGTTGCCATTACTCATAGACATTGTTGATTATCATCTGGGTATTTCTTCTTGGGATCTTTAGTAGCATAATGGCAATTAATACCACACATAAAACAATTATCCTTCTATGATTACATAGGGAGTACAATATTCTCAGCGATATTGATAACAAACTCTTTATTTTCCCTTACAGTCACATTCGTTGTGTCATGTTTTACACTATAAAAAATATTATTGTTCCTCTATGAAATTCACCTATGTGATTCTTTCCACATTCTAGAAAAAATGGAAGAAAATATTCTTTCCCCCACGGTCTCCATTACCCAAATTCTTTACTAACTCGTTCTTTCTCATCCGTGGTAATTCCAAGAGTTGGATAAGGTACATAAATTTTAATCATGTACTATGAAAAATTATCTAGAGTGATCACAAAATTATTCACTCTAACGATTGTACCGCATTACTGATCATCAGAAAATAGTCCATCAAATTCAATATTAATCAAGTTTCTTCACGTTCCCTCTATTTACTAAAACCATAATCATAGTGTGAGCATTACTTACATTAGAAGGAAAACTCATAGTCATTAAAAAAATTACATATAAGATTCATAAATTATGAAACAATCCACAATCTAGGAAACATTATCTTTCTCTTAGATTATTCATAGAAAACTTATATTTAAATCATTCATGATCCTTTTTAAATAGTTTATGAATTCCCAAATAATAACCCCTATGAGTGTCAAACCAGGTGTGGATCAAGGCCTGTTTTTGTGTACCATATTACCCTAATTCAGGCCTATAACATCTTGTTGGAGTTTTTACCCCTTGGTATATCTGTTCAAAATCCACAACCACTTGTAGTATCCAGGTAGGGTTGTATTTATAGTAAACAACTCACTCTACCCTTTAAAAAAACTATGAAATTTTCCTAAGTGTTCAATTATAAAAATAATTGTCCTTTGGGAAATCCTTATACATATCATTATAAATATACAATGGGATCTCACTAAAGATTAATCATAATAGTTTCCAAGGGTTGTCTAAAGATGCCTTTTAGTGAACTAGGATTAACATACATGGATATTAACCTATTTTAGTTAAATATTATATATATTATAATAATACATGCCCGAGGAACAAAATAGTTTAGTTTCATTGAAACATGGGAAAAAATTTTTTATCCTCCTAAATGAACTTCAACAACACCCATATAGACATTGACTTTTAGTAATTCTACATAAAACATTTATCCATAACCTGGGGAAAGGAAACACAAGAAGAGGTGATCTTAAATGGTCAATAATGGTAAAATAATTTAAATGTGTAATCATAACATGAACAAATGGTGTGAAATATAAGAATAAATTTTGAAGATCACACCTTAAATATTATATATCATTAAAAATATTAAAAATACATAATACATGGATCATAATTGAATTAAGAGAATATGTCTTGAAATTACTATATTTGAATAAAGAATGGAATTGTGGAAAACATATAAGTAAAAAATATGATTTCTATTGTATCCACGAAATCACCACCAAGGCCATATTGGATTATTGGTTCATTACCAATACTATCATGGAAGTAATTGTTCTCCCCCATGTACACATATGTATCATTAGTTCACTTTTTATACCATATTATTAGTCATTTCCAACTCTTATAGCCATTTTAGTAGATATGTTTCATTCCCAAGACCATCTGAGTCCATCTAATGAGATATATTTTTTTACCTAAGGAATTAGATGGAGATATATTTACCACCCATATTATAACGAAATAATACATACATTTTCCAAAATATCATAAATAATAATATCGTTACTCATGAAATGAAATGTGTATTATAAATTTGTAATTATATGACAACTTTCTGAAAAATACAGGCTTCATAATATTTTCATAATAATCATAACCCATGAAAGAGAAACATATTTAATAAGTATGTAACCCATGAATGAGAAACATGTGTCATAAAGATCATGATGTTAATCATAACCCATTCATTGAAATAATATGAATGAAATCATTAGATCAATTCCTAGAAGGGCATGAGTAACATCGATAGATTCCATCATAGAAGGAAAATAATTTAAAATATCATTCAAAAAACATTTAGTGAGTCAAATATAATTTCGGCTCTGAAAAAAAATATTTAATACATAGAACCATTTGAAAATAAATTTCCCTGAAATTACCTTGATAACATATAAATATTATTTGCAATAATTTTTAAAACTGTTTTCCTAAAAAAAATATAAACTATGCTTAACAAATATTTTAAAAAAAATCCTTTAAAACACTTCAAAGACATACAATGAATGATTGAAAATGTTTTGAAAAACAATTTAAAAGAACATATAAAATAATATTTAAATTTTTTTAAACCTATTTATCTTTAAATACTTTTTAAATAAATAAATAAATCATGAAAATGGTTTGAAAACCATTTTACTTGTAAATATATGGAATAATCTTGAAATGGTTATCTAAATACATTTCTTTTAAAGTACGTTGAATGTTGTATATAAGCCTCCAAAAAAATTAAAGAATTTTTTTTGAAAAAAAAATTAAAAAAATCATTAAAAAATACAATTTTAAAAAGGAAATAGAAGCATCAATGTGTAGATAGTCGGTAAATATGTACATGTCGTACGAGGTAAATAGAACATTATTTTTTGCATAGTAAAATGCTAAGAAAAATTCATTGTTCGGATAAAGAATAGAATATTCATTTGAATATATTGCTAAAATAAAAAATTTGTAAAAAATTCTATTAAATATTAAAAAACAATGGTCAATATTCTCATAAACCATTTTTTGAAAACATGGTTTTGAAGGAACATTGATTTCTTACTGAAGAGAGGGTAATATGAGGCTTTCATGAAACCACATTCATAAATATATTATGTACAAAAGAGTGGAATAAATAGAACCAATATATGAAATAATTACTAATAACCAGAGAATAGGAAAATTCATGAATGTTCTTGAGATATAGATTATATGATTTCATTAATGGAATCATAACCACAAACAATCTTAAAAAGTTATGATGTTTTCACAATAAACTATTATAACATGGTAACATGGAATCATGAAATACATGTTGTAAAAGTAAATAAAATATTACCAAAAAAATTAGGAAAATAATGAAATTAATTATATATCATGTATAATCAAAATATATAGACGTCAAATGATAATTTGGGTGAATAACAAAACATATTCTCAATGAATGAAAATTGAGACAGAACTATTTCACCAATTGGGTAACTTTTGAGACATAAAATACATGAATAAAAGAAAGCAAAATGGATATGTGAATACCCATATATTTAATTATGATATACATAGATTAAAATCATGATAATTATATAGAACCCACAAATGGAAAGAGTTGTGAATAAATCATCTATCCTGCAAAAATAAAAAGTTAGATGGAATATCATTACCTTTTATCTTGAATCTCATTTTACATTATCAAACCACCTGTATAATAAATAAAAATTTATTAATATAATTCTTTAGTAACATATTTTTATATATAATACTATATATAGTTTGATTATGACCTTATATTACATAGTTGGTAACTAACCTATATTCATATTTCAGGTTAGATAGTATTCCCTTTCTTTTTCACATGTGAATTATTTTATTATATAATTGCTCCTTATAAATTTATCATGACTACAGAATTTAAAACATGTTATAAATATATTTGATATCAATTATATTTTTATTATAATAAAATATATGACATATAATTATGACATAGAGTAAACCTTTCTTGGAGATGGTAATCCGTACGTACGAATACATGTTGTTTCCAATTATGATATCATATTAAAAGATGGAATGAAAATGAAATATAGGAATATATGTATATAATATAATTATTATTCAAATATGATGTTATATATATCATATAATTTCCCTAATTAAATCCTTAATACATTCCATGTAGTGTTTTAATGAATAACATCGCTTTGAAGGGGCAGTAGTCAACAGTTCCTCAAAAGAAATTATCATATTAAGACCAAATGGAAAGTAGAAAACATATTATTTTTAAAAAGTAAAAATAGGTATAAAGACATAAAAATTACAATATATATATATATATTAAGGGTATCCATCATAATTCCTACCATGAGAGGTGATAAAAAAATTGAACAATCATCATTTATTGATCTGGATGTTCTCAGTACACAAAAACTTTATGTTCATTATACATTAGATATGGATGTCTATAAGCATAGGAATAAAACATATCATAAAAAATAATACATTATTGGGGATAATTTTTTTATACAATCAATGAATAAATATAGTGGATGTCTGGATGATTTTAATGAAAGAAAATAGCTTGAGGGAAGGTGTTACCTCTTAATCATCTAACTCCTTTTTTTATACCAAAAGGCTTCCTTGGATGAATTTATTACCTAAGGGAGGCTTCAAGGAGTAAATGAGGGATTTTAGAAATTTTATTGGAAATATATTATCTAAAACTATGTGTTTATAGAGGTGTGCTATAGAGGGGGATGTGGTGTCCTTTTATTGTAACGCCCTGGCCCCAGTGAACTAGATTCGGTGCATTACTTTAATACATTGGCATGATTACAAGGAACCAAGTCCCGAAGAACCGATCAGTTTAGCAGTCTTGGAAAATAGATTACATACATGAATGTTACATTACACTTCAGAACTTACATAACAACATAAATAATCATTTATGAATGCCATTATTCCCTTGTCTTAACCCTGTATATCAATCACAATACACTTCTTGAAATATTGGGAAAAATAAAACACAAAAAGGGGTGAGCTCAAATGCTCAGTAAGGGTAAGAAATACAATGGAAACTTTCAAAAATAAGCATAAAAATTTAAGGCAATGTATAAAACTAAAAAAAATCCTTTTAAACTTGAACTTCAGCATAATATGGCAGAAATAAAATGAAATAACGCCATTTACTTATTCACATGGATATAATCGAATAATAACATGAAATATCACTAATCACTTTCATAATGATGGAATTCATAATACTATACTTTAATTTCTTTATAACTGCCTCGTGCCAAGGCCAAGGGGCTAACTATAACCGGAACCCAACCCGGAGTGAATCTAATAACCGGACACCAACCCAGAGTGCCTCTAATAACCAGACACCAACCCGGAGTGCCTTTAATAACCGTACACCAACCCAGAGGGCTTATTTTTACCTGTCCCCAACCCGGAACATACTATTCCAACACATTCATCTTAAGAAGAGGATGAAATATAAAATAAACATTCTTATTAAAACTAACATAAAAAATGTCAATACATTAATAATAAACCATTAATAGCATAAAAATAACTCATCCATAGTCAAAAATAACACAAAACCTTAAATACAATATGGATGATTTGTATCATAAAAAATCAACTTGAAACAAGTTTAAAATTTATCAAAGTATGTTGACATAGAAGAAATCATTACTATTTGAGAAAAATATCTCTTTTTTTGAAATCATTTAATAGTCGCATAATTATAGAGAAAACCTTAATTTTAAAAATATCTTTATAAGCTTGTGAAGGAAGCTTAAAATGTGTAATAACGGCGGAGAATAACTACACCCGTCGTATACGTTAAAAAAAGGCATTCTTACCTTAATTTTGTCAAAAAGGTTAAAAAGGACCTTCTTTGGAAAATGACAGAATGATTCCATTATAAACCTCTTATAAAAAGTTAAAGAAGGGTATAAATGTATTTAACCCATATTCTTGTAAATATTAAAAATGTTTTGAAATACATTTTTAAGAAACATTGATGTGGATGATGATGAGATCCCAGTAGATTATTACGTATATACAACCTCGGATAATGAAGTGATCATGAAATAAACCCTTACCAATTTGGTAACTTACGAAACATAAACCCATTTAAAGAGGTATCATACAATGAATATGTAAATACACATAAATTAATGTGTATTACACAGAGAATACAATTATGGGAAGTATATACACCACACAAAAGGTAATAGTGGCAATATGACATGAATCTCACGGGAATAAGGAGTGAAATGAAAACCCCTTACCTTGTACTTTTCATTGGTTGGGGTAGGTTAACCTCCTGTATAATGGTGAAATAATTGTTATTAACTTATTATATAATCATATATATTAATATGATATCATATATGATCTTTTAACATTGATTTTTTAATAATATCTTAGTATTATCGTTGTTTTGGGTGTTAACTTACTCATTTTCTTTTATATGTTTTGTTACGTAAGATCTGTTTGTCATGGATTGGTTGTATCATAATCATATCTAGAATGATATCAAGTCCTTAGATACTATTATTAATCATCAAATTGGAATTATACTTGAATGGATACAACGGAGAGTGAATCTCGTCGCGTTCGTGGAGATGGTAGTCCGTACGTACGCACGGGCGACAATATGATTATTTTGATATTAAAATAATATATAATTGGATGGTATAACATATATACAGAATCATTATCATTTTATATTTGTTATTTACATGAGTTACACATCATTATTATACCCATCCAAATAATAATTTATTGAATAACAATTACACCACGACGTGGAGACGGTAAGCCGTACGTACACAGGTATGGTGACATTTATTCAAAGGATGGATAGAATAGTGAATATGGTTGTACCATATTTATAATAACATCACATTATATATATGATACTGGATTTATTATTTTAAAATTGTAATATCAAATAAGGAAGAAGTGGAGGAAGAAAGGAACTTGGAAAAGGGTGGTGAAATCATTACCTCTTCTTCGGGTTATTCCTTTTGATTTGATCAAAAGGGCTCTTAGGGTAGCTTTCTGACTAAAGGAAGTCCTCTAGGATGAAGTGAGGGATGTTTAGAGAGTATTTGGGAAGAGGTCGACCTAACCAAAAGGCTTTGATGGTGTGATTTAATTAGAAGGGAGAGTGCCCTTTTATAAGAGGGGTGAGGGGCACCTTTCGAAAAGCTAGAAATATTATTTTATAATAAATTCATATTCGGTTTCTAATGGCTCCAAAGTGGGTTATTTAATGTTTAATGTGGAGATAGGTCGAAAACCACTCAACCAATAGAATTTAGACCGGTTTGGGTTACTATATTAACCTTACCTTTTAGTTTTAACTCTTAGTTAATTAGTTTGACACTTACCATGTAACTTTGTATTTTTATATTATATAGTTAATAAACTTACTATATACCTCCAAGCAACCCCTAAGTGGTCCAGTAATGAAACACATATTATTATTTAAGTATCTTGGCCGAACCTTAGATTTTTAGTAATTTAATATCAATTAATAATATAATATTTTTTTAAAAACTCTTTTATGTCAATTTTAACACTATTCAATAATTGATTTTTTGGAAAATAATAACAGAATGATTACTTAGAGAAATGTCAATTAAATGAATCCTAATATGTCATATTATCCTAGAAAGTTAGTGTAATTCATTAAAAGTCTAAAATTATATTTATTTGGGTATTTATAATATCAATTATTTTAATTGTTCTCTATTATGGTAATTACTGCAACATCATTGTGTCATAAATAAATTAACTTATTTAATGTATGAACATTATAAATAAAATATCATTATGTAGGAAATTTTTTTATATTTCTAATGAATATTTATAGTTGAAAATCCAGCAGATATAACCCTATGTAAAACTTGTTTTCCTAAAAGATATATGCTTTTGTCATTTTTGTATTCATTTTAACATAATTAAAATAAAGTGTCCCTATCACATACAAGTGCTTCCATGGGGTCCCCAAATTGACCCAAAGATTCCCATGGTCGAACATGTATCAAAAAATAAGGTTAGGTCATGTTTTAGGGTAATTTGGTATTATTATAATATCAATTTTTTAACCCTTATTTACCGGATTTACCTTTTAACCATGGTAAATAAAATATTTACCGAAATAATTATTAAAAATGTCTAAAACTAAAAGTTTCCTATTTGCACAATTTTAACATGCTGATTTCAAATATGGATTCCATCTTTCCAAATTCATAACACAGAAGTGGTAGAAATTAATTTAAAATTAATTCCTGCTGTCAAAACAAAAAGCGTGTTTTTAATATTTAATAACTATCAAAAGATTGATACTTGTTTTTGTTCGGTTTCATTGTGAAATTATGTCCAATGACCAACATTGTATTAAATGGTAAAAATATATTCTAAATATACTTTAAAACCACTCATATTCATAATTTATCACTACTAATTATTTTGATTAAAAAAGTTGTTTTTAATTAAAATTTAGTAAATTTCACTATTCATCAAAATAGGAAAGTTATCCGAAAAGTACCAAAATTTCACCTTAGGCTAAATTCGATACTCCGAATCCAAAAATGAAGGCCATTTAGAGAGCTATAATTTCTAAAATTTTAAAATGTAGTTATTACTATTCATAACGGCTAGTTTGATCAATTGTGGTGTGTATGAGAACTCGATGTTGCGTACGACACACGCTATTGCATTATTCAAAGAGAAGCGTACCGTGGAAGATTGGGGTGTTACATTGTAAATTTTTTTTATGTCCCCATTCTAAAGAATAAATTTATTTAGTCAAATTGAATATATAAAAGTTTAAAATATTGGATTTAAAAAGTGTTCACTATTAATGTTGGTAAAAGTGCATTTTTGAAAATTAATTCTTTTATCTGAAAAAAGTAATTTGTTCTTACATTATGTCTAAGAAACTCATAATATTGATTCTAAAATTATAAGGATTATATAATGTTTAAAATTTAGTTAATACTATTCATAACCTCATTTGAACGGCTTGTTTGGTAAGTCATGGTGTGCTTTAACTCGGTGTTGCGTGTAGTGCAAGTTATTAAATAATTTTGAAGAAATAACACACTATGAAATCTTGTGGTGTTACATTCTACCCTCCTTCAATAAATTGCATCCTCGCAATTTGAAATTGTTCTTCAAAAATAAAATGTTTAATATAGAAAATATATTTGTGGGAAAACCCACATCAGAAATTGGGTAAATAAAATTTAGTCTTAATATGAGGAAAAGGGAAATTAAAGGGTCACCACCAAATTATGATCTCGATTAGGAGAACATTGGTGGAAATTAGAGACATATAATAGGAGGAAAAACGTAAATATTTATAGGTAGTTATTGAGGTCATCAATCACAATCATTTGTAAATTGAGGGCCTTAAATTCATCAATCTATGATGATTTAAAATAACATCGGTTCAACAAAACATATGGTATTAGGATAAAACATTTTTTTGTTTTGAGATCCCTTCACTAAAGTATAAGAATTAATTTCTTCATTGAATAAGGGAAGAAGAAAAATATATACTTGACAAGTAGATTCTCATCCTTTAACTATGTTCTACCACAAACTCATCTTTCACTCTAAAAGATAATAGAACCCAAAAATAATATTCTATTTATCCTATTCGTATAGGGTTCAAAAAATGAATTTTTAATTCATCTAGAAGAACCATTAAAAAACGAAATTATTCAAACAAGGAAATCACGTGGGTCAGTGGTAGGTGATACACCCTTGTCTCCCTTCGGTTGTGGGTTCCAGTCTCACGGCCTTGCCGGACGCGACGGGTTGCTGCTCGACCTCTGGGTTATCCTTTTATGGCAATCCAAAATAATACAGACTAGAACTATCCAAAATACTTCAGTACAAAATTTATAAGGAAGGTAAACACAATGAATATGCTTTTTGCTGCGTAATAACATTTGATCACCTTCATCATGTATTCTTTTAAAACACTGCAACATTCTGAATTACCATAAAACCTTATTGATTACATTCATGATCGCTTATTCCTGAATGAATAATAGGTATACTCCTTCAATCCAAAAATGTTGTAAACCCCAATAATGATGGAATATACAAATCATTAATCAGTTTCAAGGTAGTCAAGAATATCCAGTATAATTTATCCAAATCAATCATGTATTATTCTAAAATCACTACCTCGGTATCAGAACCATATTATGGTTTATCATTCTCTCATCCATATATTTTCCAAAAATTTAACCTGTTATTGAGTCACTTTTCTTTGTTCCACAAAATCTCTTGTCTTTAATGAAATAGTACTGCAGTACAATCCTTATATACTCCATAATTATTATAACAAGTACATTATTGATACAACACTCAAACGACATAATCAACATAAGAACTCTAATCATTCCTCTTCATCTATGGTGGTTTTATAATTTGATTATTATCCAATATCATCATTTGAAGCATAGTCTGATGACTGGGACATAGGTTCGCTTAGTGTCCAAACTCCTTGCAAATGAAGCATTGTACATTTGAAACCATTTTCTTACCCTTGCAGTAACGTACTTTTTTCCCTCTTTCTCCACACTTATAACAAACTACCATTCTTTTCAGGCAGGTTCCAGGGTGTTTCTTCCCACTGTTATCACATATGGGGAAATTATTTCTTTCCCTCTTCCCTTTATCCATCTTTCTCTCTTCCATCCTTTTATTCTCTTGCTTCCCTTCAAAGCCATAGGACTCAGTAAACACTTTAGTTATTGTATCCACACATGATACTATTTCTTCATATGATGATAATACGTGGGAGACTATTTCCCTTCTAAATGATTGCTTAATACCATGAAAGATACGATACTTCTTACTCTTTGGATCATAAATATTACTGGAGTTCACATTCCTTCTACTGGGTGCCATTTCTATACAATATCATAAACTATGTCAGTTTATGAATAGGAAATAATTCCTAATTCAAATTGAACAGTTTATGGATATAATACATAATCATAAAAAATGTTTTCTTTGAGTAAGTATATACTCATGATCCCTTCATAATGGATTGTAAATAAAATGGGAATTATCCTAGCATATCCCCCGGGAGTGTCATAACCAGGAGTGCAGCAAGGCCCGATGTCGTGCACTAGTTCCCGTTCGAGTCTAGCTCGAAGCGGTGTTTTCGGGTTTTACCCCTAGGTACATCTGTGCTAGAGCCTCCTCTACCTGCTTGTATCCAGACAGGGATGTATTGCTCAGAAAACTCACAAAATCTCTACAATACCAAAATTCTAGGAAGTTCTTCTATACTAATCCTCAAAGTCTATATTAGGGCTATGTTCTCTAATCAGAATTTATCTAAATCTAGTTTCCAAGGTTATTGCTAAACTTCCTCTGATACCAACTGTAACGCCCCGACCCCAGTGACCCAGAGTCGGTGCATTATTTTAATACATTGGCATGATTACAAGGAACCAAGTCCCGAATAACCGATCACTTTAGCAGTCATGGAAAATAGATTACGTACATGAATGCTACATTACACTTCATAACATACAAAACAACATAAATAATCTTTTATGAATGCCATTATTCCCTTGTCTTAACCCTTTTATATTAATCACATTACACTTCTTGGAATCCTAGGAAAAATAAAACATAGAAAGGGGTGAGCTCAATTGCTCAGTAAGGTTAAGAAATACAACGGAAACATTCAAAAATAAGCATAAACATTTATGGAAATGTGTAAAACTAAAACCAAATCCTTTTAAACTTGAACTTCAGAATAATATGGCAGAAATAAAATGAAATAATGCCATTTACTTATTCACATGGATATTCTACTAATCGAATAATCACATGAAATATCACTAACCACTTTCATAATGATGGAATGTATAATGCTGAACTTTAATTTTTTTATCAAGGCCTCATGCCAAGGCCTAGGGGCTAACTATTATCGGTACCCAACCCGGAGTGCATATAATAACCGGACCCTAACCCGGAGTGCCTCTAATAACCAGAAACCAACCCGGAGTGCCTCTAATAACCGGACACCAACCCAGAGGGATTACTTTTACCGGTCCCCAACTCGAGACATACTAGTCCAACACATTCATCTTAAGAAGAGGATGAAATATAACATAAACATTCATATTAAAAATAATATAAAAAATGTCTAAACGTTAATCATAAACCATTAATGGCATAAAAGTTACTCATCCACAGTCAAAAATATCACAAAACCTTAAATACAATATGGATGATTTGTATCATAATAAATCAACTTGAAACAAGTTTAAAATTTATCAAAGGATGTTGACATCGATGAAATCAATACTATTTGAGAGAAATATCTCTTTTTTTGAAATCATTTAAAAGTCGCATAATTATAGAGAAACCCTTTATTTTGAAAATATCTTTATAAGCTTGTGGAGGAAGCTTAAAAGATGTAATAACGGCGTATAATAACTGCACCGGCTGAATAAGTTAAAAAAGGCATTCTTACCTTAATTTTGTCAAAAAGGTTAAATAGGACTTTGTTTGGAAAACGACAGAAAGAATCATTTATAAACCTCTTATAAAAAGTCAAACAAGGGTATAAATGTCTTAACCCATATTCTTGAAAATTGTAAAAATGTTTTGAAATACATTTTTGAGAAACATGGATCTGGACGATAAAGAGATCCCAGTAGATTATTACGTATATATAACCTCAGATAATGAAGAGATCATGAAATAAACCCTTACCAATTTGATAACTTACGAAACATACAACCATTTAAAGAGATAACATACAATTAATATGTAAATACACATAAATTAATTTGTATTACACAAAGAATAAAATTATGAGCAGTACACACACCACACAAAATGTAATAGTGGCAATATGACATGAATCTCACGGGAATAAAGAGTGAGATGAAAACCCCTTACCTTGTACTTTTTGATGGTTGGGGTAGGTTAACCTCCTTTATAATGGGAAATAATTGTTATTAAATTATAATATAATCATATATATTAATATGATATCATATATGATCTTTTAACATTGATTTGTTAATAATATCTTAGTACTATCGTTGTTTAGGGTGTTAACTTACTCGTTTTATTTTATATGTTTTATTACGTAAGCTGTGTTTGTCATGGATAGGTTGTATCTTCATCATATCCAGGAATATATAATGTCATTAGATACTATTATTAATCATCAAATGAGAATTATACTTGAATGGATACGATGGAGAATGAATCTCATCGCGTTCGTGGAGACGGTAGTCCGTACGTACGCACGAGAGACAATATCATTCTTTTGATATTAAAATAATATATAATTGGATGGTATAACATATATACAGAATCATTATCATGTTATATTTATTATTTCCATGAGTTACACAACATTATAATACCCATCCAAATAATAATTTATTGAATAACAATTACACCACGACGTGGAGACGATAAGCCGTAGGTACGCACGTATGGTGACATGTTATTCAAAGGACGGATAGAATAATGAATATGATTATACCATATTTACAATAACATCACAGTATATATAAGATACTGGATTTATTATTTTATAATGGTAGTAACAAAGATGGATGAAGTGGAGGAAGAAAGGAACTTTGAAAAGGGTGGTGAAATCAGTTCCTCTTCTTCGGGTTCTTTCTTTTGATTTGATCAAAAGGGCTCTTAGGATGGATTTATGACTAAATTAAGGCCTCTAGGATGAAGTTAGGTAAGTGTATAGAGTATTTGGGCAGAGTTTGGCCTAGCCAAAACGCTTTTAATGTGTGAGTTAATGAGAAGGGAGAGTGCCCTTTTATAAGAGAGGTGAAGGGAACCTTTGGAAAAGCTGGAAATATTATTTTATAATAAATTCATATTCAGTTTATAATGGCTCTAAAGTGTATTATTTAAATACTAAGGTGGGGATAGGTCTAACACCACTTATCCAATAGAATTTACACAGGTTTGGGTTACTATATTAACCTTATCTTTTAGTTTTAATTCTTAGTTAATTAGTTTTACACTTTCCATGTCACATTTTATTTTTATATTATACAGTTAATAAACATACGATATACCTCAAAGCGACCCCCAAGTGGTCCATTAATGATACACCTATCATGATATAAGTCTCTTGGCCGAAACATATATTTTTAGTAATTAAATATCAATTAATAATATAATATTTGTTTTAAAAACTCTTTTATGTCAATTTTGACACTATTCAATAATTGATTTTTATGAAAATCATAACAGAAAGATTACTTCAAAAAAAAGTCCACTAAATAAATCCTAATATGTCATATTATCCTAGAAAATTAGTTTAATTCATTAAAAGTCTCAAATTTTATTTATTTTGTTATTTATAATATCAATTATTTTAATTGTTCACTATTATGCTAATTACTGCATCATCATTGTGTCATAAATAAATTAAGTTATTTAATGTCTGAAAATTATACATAAAATATCATTATGTAGGAAATATTTTTATATTTCTAATGTATATTTATATTTGAAAATAATACATATATAACCCTATGTAAAAATTGTTTTTCTAAAAGATATATGCTTGCGTCATTTTTGTATTCATTTTAACTTAATTAAAATAAAGTGTCCCTATCACTTACAAGTGGCGCCATGGGGTCCCCAAAATGACCCAAAGATGACCATGGTCGAACATATATCAACCAATAAGGTTAGGTCACGTTTTAGGGTATGTTTTTATTATTATTATATTATTTTTAAACCATTATTTACCGGATTCACCCTTTAACAATGGTAAATAAAATATTTACCGAAGTAAGTATTTAAAATGTCTAAAACTAAAAGTTACATATTTACACAATTTGAATATCCTGATTCCAAATATTGAATCCATTTTTTCATGTTCAAAAGACAGAAGTGGCACAAATTAATTTAAAATTAATTCCCGCTGTCAAAACAAAAAGCGTGTTTTTATGATATAATACCTATCAAAAGATTGATACTTGTTTATGTTCGGTTTAATTGTGAAATTATGTACAATGACCAACATTGTATTAAATGGTAAAAATATATTCTAAATATACTTTAAAACCACTCAAATTCGTAATTTATCACTATTAATTATTTTGATTAAAAAAGTTGTTTTTAATTAAAATTTAGAAATTCTCACTATTCATCAAAATATAAAAGTCATCCGAAACTACCAAAATTTCACCTTAGGATAAATTCGATACTCCGAATCCAAAAATGAAGGCCATTTTGAGATCTAAAATTTCTAAAATTTTAAAAAGTAGGTATTACTATTCATAACGGCTAGTTTGATCGGTTGTGGCGTGTGTTAGAACTCGATGTTGCGTACAACACACGCTATTGCATTATTCAAAGAGAAGTGCACCGTGGAAGCTTGGGGTGTTACATTGAATGTTTTTTTATGTCCCCATTATATAGAATAAATATATTTAGTCAAATTGAATATATAAAAGTTTAAAATATTGGATTTAAAAAGTGTTCACTATTACAGTTGGTAAAAGTGCATTTTTGAATATTACTTTTTTTATCTGAAAAAAGGGATTTGTTCTTACATTATGTCTAAGAAACTCATAATATGGATTCTAAAATTATAAGGATTATATAAAGTTTAAAATTTAGTTAATACTATTTATAACCTCTTTTGAACGTCTTGTTTGGTAAGTCATGGTGCACTTTAACTCGGTGTTGCGTGTAGTGCAAGTTATTGAATTATTTTGAAGAAATAACACACTATTAAATCTTGGGGTGTTACATTTATAGAGAAGGGACAGGGCACACATTTCATTTTTTAAAACAATTTAATCATACAAATTTTTTTACTAAATAAAGGACATAAAAAAATAACAAAAAATAATTGAAGTTTAATAGATGAATAATTTCTATAAAAAAATTTCAATAAGTTTATATGTCATTTTGGGTCATTATCATATGGTTTAGTCTTTAGTTAAACTTAATTTTCCCTCATCCAATGTAAATAATTTTAATTATATTCTATAATATTTTTTTTTCAAAAAATAATTTGACCATATGAGAGAATATAAATTATTTTTATTCTAGATATGGAAAAACATATTCAAATTCCAATTATAGTATTAGAAAAAATTATTTGAAAATTAATCTTTCCAAAAGGATGACACTGTTTGGTTTTAAATTAAAACATTGATCAAATTTTATCTAGGTTCTTATATCAAATTTCAATGTGAAAATACTTCTAATGACCTCATGTTGATTAATTGATAAATATAATATATAATTAAAAATTTAAACATATTTAAAACATAAATTATCTTTAGAAATATATTATATTAAAATTTTGTTTTGAATTACAATCCAACAATTTGATCTATTCAATAAAAAATGAAGCCTTATTGAAAAATAAAAAAGAATATAATAACCTTATTTTTATGATTAAATTGTAAATATAAATACTAATTTATCATATTAAATCTAAAAAATCTCCTAAAATTGCATTATAAATGGGTTCTCCATTTAAAGGTGTTATAACACCCTTTATAAAAAATATAGCTTTTTATGTTTAAGACTGTGTATGATCTTATCTTATGTCTTTCTAATATATTGGATGTATAAAAAATATATATTATTTAATATATAAAATATATATTACATTAATTATACTGACTAATTGAATTAATTAACTTACTTCGGTAAAGCATCATTCTTACCATAAAAATATTATTTTTTCCCTTTATATTCAACTAGTTTCATATATATAAATAATTTATTTATATCTTATAAATTCATATTATATTTGTGTAAAAAATATATTTTAAAAAATTATTTAATTCTATTTATTACCACTAATTTAAATTCAAGGTTATATCTTTATATAATAAATAATATTCATTAATAATATATTATTGTTTTGAAAAACTCGGTAATGCATGTTATAAAAACCACCGAGGAAATTCATTATTTCATGTAGCATAGGCTGACCATGTTGTTCTATGTAGAGAAAGATAACATTTATCTTCTCTTTAGTGCATAATTAACTAAGTGTTGTGTATAACACAAGACAATCAATTTGATTTAATATAAGATAAACTATTACACGTGTTATGTGGAATGAAAAATATCACAATAGATAAATTAATTCATAAAAATATTTCATAGAATCATGGGGTGTTATAGGAAATATGAATAGTCATAAAAATTTGTAATACATAAACACAACATCCCTTATGGTTAAAATACCAGATAAAAGTTCTAGATAAATATTCAGACGCTGATAAAAAACTATTGGAAACCCACTATTAGAAACCTCATCCATTACTTCCATAGCCAATTCTTCCAATTGGGATGAGATGACTCCAACATCTGGTTCTAACAAGACTTGTTCACCTATCTTTAGATTCAATTCTCCTCGATAGATATTTTCTATGCAATAATCAATCTAAAAAATAACCCTGCTAGTATAAAAACCATTTTGAACTTTAATCATTGTCATCCATTCCATACTCCAGATTATTTATTATAAATACATCTCAATCATAGAGAAATCCCACATTAACTTATCTCTTTCAACAGATATGTGAAATGATTTACAACAAAGAACAGAAATTTTATTTGATCAATTCATGTTTGTTATTTCAAAGAGGAAGAAATTATCTTAATTGTAAAACAATGAAGATAATTGACAATAAAATTAAAAAACGAATGGGATTCGACCATATCAATCAATTTATAAATAAGGGTAAAATTAAAATGAATTCCACCTCTCACTATTGACCATCTATATTGATCATCCAAAATCAATTGTTCACCTCCATATAACATCTTACTTTCTGGAATTTTTTATTTTTTAACATGTTTAGTTTACACTTCGAGATGATTCATCGTATACCTAGAATCTATTTGAAAAGATCAGTTCTAATAAAGATAGTTATTCCAATTCCCTCATCCCATCAAAGAATACAACGTGTACCAAACATGAGATATTTCTCAAACACAAAACTATGGATAATGGTAACAATTGCAATAAGGATTACATATATGTTTTCAATTATGGAATGATATAGGTGGATCTTTACAATCTCACTTCTTATGGTTGAACAAACCACATTTAATGTTTTTAGGAATTACATATGGGTTTGAAAAAAACATTATCCATTCCATGAATATTATTTTGAGTCATCCCAGTACTATGGAAATATTTGTTCCCCATCAACTTGTGTCCATCCTTAGTGTTCCCACCATTTAATTTTTTTTATCAAAATTGATTCCCCTGCCAGTAATTCTTGAGATATCCCAATCATTCATTGTATCTCTATGGGAAATATCTGTATAATTTTTTCAAAAAAGCACAAAAAGTTTCAAGATAATCACTTGACTTAGTCCAGTTTCAAAAATTCATTCTTTCAAGATCACACATTTAGCATCATTACGTGTAATGGCATCTTATTTTATAAAATTACAAATATACTCTAACACTAAGAGGCTCTACTACTTCAATAAGAAAAATAAAATCATTACAGAAATCATGAATATATAAGGATATAATTTTGTGCTGAAAATTTATTCAAAATCATTTAATGGAATTCCTTAGTACAATTTTGTTTCAGATAGTAAATTACACCACTATAATGAATTCTCCTCCACCATATAAATTGAAAACATAGGGTTGAGCTCTGTAGGTGTACCATGGATATTAATGTTTTCATTAAACATTTTCTGCAACACATTTTCTTTCTCTAGTTCTGAAACACCCTCAAGGATGGGTGGATTCTAATTATATAATTGAATGAATTGGTCCAAATTCCTTGGTTCATATATTTAGTTCCCTCTATACATGTCTTGAAAATAATAGAAAATATTGTAAACCAACTTTTGGATGACATATAGATCAGTTGAATTCACATCCTCACTATCTTCCTCTGGTTTTTTTCTTCTACGCCAACTGGGTTCCATATTCTATAAGAAAAACAAAATTCCATAAGTATCACACATTATAAATTGATGTCTTATTAATTTCAAATTTACCATATCAAAATAATTACAAAAAATCATTTTAATATTTAACACTTTCTATTTTCAACATATTTTTTCAAATATTCAACCATGGTTTTGGAAATAAACACATTTTCATGATACTAGAACCAGGCCATTTTGAAAATATGGAATTTGAAAACTAGCTCAATAATAATTAAATTTAGAACCATTTGAAGAATGTTATAAACTATTACTCGGAATGAAATATTAACTCCTATTGGTATGTTACTTATTCATTTCTTGTCATGCTATAATCATTTTCTGAACCCATGACAATGACATAGAAATCCAATATGTGTCAAAAAACACATATGTACCCAATACCCTCAATTCTCGAGGTTTATAACTAACTGGTTATCTACTCATTTATATTATATACATTTCAAAATATGAAAATATTACTCATTTATACCATCAATAATAAAGGAACAACAATAAATAGTTATCATCCCTAAAAATTAGATAACTAATAACTAAGGATACAAAATACTGATACTTGTTGTTCCAACAAAATTGGACTGACCAACACTAATACCATTGGTATCATTCATTCCAACTAATTAGATTGAGATGAATTGGAATTTCTATTCGGACATTGGTGACCTCCCAAATTTTCCAATAGATGAAAATAAATTCCACGGGATTCAATATGATTGGGGGGACAATTTTCCCATTCCAAGTAAGAAAATAAATAAAGATAAATGTAACTGGCAACCACTAAATGGTGCATGATAACAAAATAATACTCATGAATGTATAAAAACCCAAAAAAGCCTCATCATTGTACCATGTTGAATGAATGAAAAATAACAGGACACAAAGAGTATCATAAATAATAAAATCACAAAGACTCTAAAGAAATAATCACAACCAATGAAAATATGATCAAATATCCAGTTGCATAATCAATGCCTAATTCCTTAAGAGGCATCAATTAGGAAATTAGATACATTTATTACACCTATGACTTGAGAGACAATATCAACAAATGCAACAAATTTCTCAATCAAGGGGTTAGTAATGAAACATATCATATTTTCCCCATATGAGATCCCTACTCACACAATGATAAGGAACATGTTATCACATTTATAAAAAAAATTACATAATATCAATTTATAATTTTAATTTCTAATCAAACCCATTTATAATGAAAAAAGTTTTCATTCCAATTTTTTTTTCTTAAATAATAAATTTCAATGGAAAACAACCACCGATTTTGTTAAAACCATTTCTAAATACATTTGTCATAGCCTATTCCATTCCACAATTCCAAAATGGATGAATATATGGACCACTTTATATTCATGAGTGGTCAGTCGTATATTTCCAAATACATCACATAGTGAACCCTTTTAATGGGGGAAGATTCATAACATTATTAGTCCAACTAATTAAGGGGGAAAATCTAAACCTTTATCTGTCCCATTGCACATGAACCCACACCGACCATTATGAAAAAACCAATTCCAAATCAAAAAATTCAACACATTTTAGTAAAAAATATATTGTGTTTAAAACATCATGATAAATCCATTTATAATATTTAAAAAATTCATATTTTAAATTATTTTAAAATCCATTAACCCATAACATTACTTAGTAATGAAATTTCCCAAATCCACATGCCATCACTAAAGAGGGTTTCTACCATAATTTTTTAAAAAATAAGAATCAATTTCAATAAACTCAAACCATTATAAACTAATTCATAATTTTATAGTAATAGGAGCTGATTGTGAAGACACTTTCCTCTAAAACTATCGAATAAATGAATAATGAAAAAAATTCTTAAAAAAAACATGGACGAATCTCAAATAGCTTTCCATAAGTCATCATACAAAACATAAAAACCACAATAAATCACCATGATTTGGATTAAATATAATATATATATCCACAATTTACACTATATGTTAATTAAATATAGGAAAAAAGAATATTTCTGTGGAAAAGAACCAAGAATGGAGACTTACTAAGAAAATCGGGCTTCAACTCACTATGAAATAATAACAGGTCGCGCCTTGAATAATATGAATAGTATCTAAAGCCTTTGGTTGGATTGAAAACCATGTTATGGTTGGATTAGGTGAATAAACATTTATTTAGTAGAAAATATGAATAAGATTCCTAATAATAGAAGTTAATCTTTACATGTGCATGATTTGGGAAGACAATTAAGAGAATTGTTTGATAACTACATATATTCCTCTATCCTCTATAGACCAGTTACTCCTATGTGGACACACTGTTTTGTAAAACCACATACCTTACAATGTAACTACCTAGATTCCACTTCTTTAAAATAAAAAGTTTCATCTATGAGTTTCTAGGGTTTTACTAAAATTTGTCAAACTGTGCACCTTTAGAAACTCACCAAAAACCCAACAAAAGTGATTAAAACCATACCAAAGATCACCCAATCACATTAGATTATTAAAAAACAAATAAAATAAAAACATAAATGAATACTAGGGTGATAAAATTTCTCTCACTAGATTATAAATTATTTTATTAAAAAAATTCATCTATGTCAACACCCTTTGATAAATATTATTCTGAATTGAGTATGATCTCTTGTGATACCATCTAACATATTTTGTAGAATAGTTTATGAATATCAAAATGGTGTATGTTATATTTTTATACAATTAATTATAGTACCCTTGATGATTTATTATTATGTATTTTTACACCCGATGATTTTATTGTATTTAAATTTTTAAATTTAATCTCCCCAATAGCTTGTATTGCATGCAACTACGAGTTCGAGCGCGCTGTGATAAATCAATCTATCTATTTAAAAAGTGGATAAAAATAATAGTAACTAAATTCTGAAAAGTATAAATTTCATTTTTCAAAATATAAATAATTTTTTTAATTTAGAATATCATAATTAGCTTTGGATTAATTCTTCATATTTTTGTAAAAAAATAATTTTAGTGAATAGTGGAGAATAGTACATTATATTTAAAAATTAAATTTTTCATTTAAATAATTAATATAAATTTAATTGATCATTAAACTCAAAGTTTACTAATAATATATATATTAATTTAATGTATTTCATTGGAAATATCTTATAAAAAAATTAAATATAAAAACTTACTGAATATTTAAACATGTCGTTTACCCACCTTCCCACCACATTAGCATTAAACTAAATTTACAAACATTTGTGTGTTGAATTTTAAAAAAACAAACACACCCAGTTATAATTAGTATATTATTTATATTCTAATAGGGCCGATATAAATTTAATTTTGGATTTGGTGAATAGTATCTTTGGTAACTACTTACATACCACCATTTAGGGTAAATTAGGTAATTTAAGATAAAAATAATATTATAATATTATAAAGTTACACAATAACTATACCTAATTTAATAGGATTAGTTTTTTACAACCAAAATCATCATTTAGACAATATTATAACCCTTTTATTCCACTAGGTTAATAATATTACATTAATTAAATTTTATATAAAGAAGAGATAAATGAGTCATACTGAAATTTTAATAACTATATAATTTTTAATATGAAGTTATATATGACATATAGTCGACTATAAAAAATATTTATAAAGATAAATTATTTATCTACATCATGAAAACTAATTTATAATTTTAGAAATTAATTAATTAATTTAAATGATGACACATATATGATGTAAAAATTGATTTTTTAAAGGATGAATCAATTAAATTATATTAAAAGTATTAAAATAAATAAAATTTGAAAATTAAGATTCCATGCATGAGTTTTTTGGATAAATATGACATGGTAGGGATGTGTTATTGTTGTTTTTTTCTATGGAATACAATTTTTATTAATTTTTTTAAATTCCAAATAATAAATATTGTCAAAATTTAGAAATATGATATATAAAATAATTTGTATTTAAATAAATGACATAAAATTAAAAAAAAAACAATATTTCGTCAATATAACTAGGGTAAGTATAAAAATTTCCTATATTTTTCTATTGGTGGTTTACTTCTATTTTTCTTTTTATAGTAACTATATTAACCCTATAGTGTAAAAAAGAAATGTAGTCATAGTAAGAGTTAAATTGTTTAACAATGGGTTGAAGCCAAAATATACAGTTAATATTATATCCTAAAATATCAAATATTAAATGGTTGAGATTATTTCAATCCATCCAAATCATATTTTCAAATAACTCCCAATGGATATATTTTAATTATAAAATGATTTTTAATTAAATTAATAGATTTGGAGTTTCCAAAACGGCCTCTCCACAATCTTATAAGAGGGAAATTCCCCTTCTATTTTATTTACACCTATAAATCCATTTGATTCTGAAAACACCTGATCATTTATCCTACCTAATTTTTCACCTAATACAACATTCCATTTTTTTTAGAAATCCAAACAAATCAGTACATTGTGCAAGTCAAAATGGTATCACCAATGAAAAGGTAATTGTTTTAATAATTCAATTCAATATCATTACATATTATACTTAAATTCCCTATATTGTTATGATAATAAAGTAATAACTACATTATCCTCTACATTCCATGATTTTATTATGATTATGGTATAATAATATTCCTCTTTTTACCCATCCCGTTTGAACAGATTATCTTCTTCACATTGTGGTGAAATTTGTTTTTCATTACTACATTATATTAATGGGTATAACAATAAATATAATGGATAATAATTTTATATAATAAATTATATTGATTTTTAATAATTAATATTTTATCCAATTCAATCCCCCTTTACATTTAAGGAATAGTATCATCACTCATGCATATGTACGACCTTTTCTATCCACAACATGATGAGACCGATCATCCACATTAAACATTCAAGAATGATTATAAAAAAATACAATCTATAAGAAAGAAATATATAACATAATAATCCTTCTTTAATATATATATATGTATATATATATATATTAATTTATGTCTTTTACTTTATTCAATTATATATTATAAGAAAATAGAAACATCATTCATGCCTACATATGACCTACCATTTCCATGAACGGTGATTTCCATTCCACATTATATGTTTATATTTAATGAATATATATGATATATAAATCATTTGAACATTATGGAACAAATAAAATCAATATTTAATTAATATGATCAATAATAACAATACAAAACTTGTATGATAACAAATTTGTTATTAAATGAAATGTTTCCTTATCTTGACATTTTTAATAAATGGGTAATGTAATGTAATAAATAAATCATATATGATATAATAAATAATATTATGATTCTTTTTCAAGTTAATAATATGTTTAAAACCACAACACATGAGTTTTGGACACATCTCGAAGGAATCAGACCTACGGTAGGGGACAATTTCTCAATCTTTTTATTATCAAAGATTTTAGATACATATGTATTTTGTTGGATATATTTATCATCATTGTCCTTGTTTCATAAAAATTCATTTCAGAATGTTGTAAATATTCTTTAAAAATATTTAATATCCTTTGTACCCATGTTGTAATTTTTATAATTTTTTATTTTAAAATAGACTTATTTCATTTTCTAAATCAGTTACTTTATGTCTGTATCTGGAAGGAATGTTTATTTAACTTATGTTTTGTGAGTGGATTATTTTGCCGTCATTATGCCTAAATGTTTTGAAGTTTCTCTTGCAGTATTACAAGGTTATTTTCAAAATTAATGTTTTCTTTTTAAAATTTTCAGTTTTTAGATGATTTAAATGTATTAAAATTGTTATATATCTCAATAATTTTTTAATTATTTTATTATATTATTTTCATCTATGTCATAATCCTTTTTTAGATTTTATACTTAATAGAGTTTTATTGTTTAAGATATTATATAACTTATTTTATTGATTTCTTAATGATATATTTGAATGTGGATATAATAGTTGGATTCCATTAATGGTTTATAGTTAATATATTAACATTTTTCATGCATGTTTTAATAAGATTTTTATAGTTTTTTTAATAAAAATCACATGATGAAAATATTCGAAAAAATAAGTGATAGAAATAAACCACTATAGACCCCGATCTATCGGTTGGTCTAATGAGAAAAATTAAATCTGGTTTTGGATGAGGCCTTTCCCATTTTTTCCCATATGTTTTTGGATAATGTATTAACTATTTATTTTCTGTTTTCTTGGCTGAGGCCTCAACATTAGGTTTTAGATTTTCGATGTTATGAATCAAATCATTATTTTTTTACTTATTGATATTCCATTTTATTATTGAAAAAGTATAATATCCTTCTCAATGCATATTTTATATAGTATTTTTTATTATTACAATTTTCTATACAATATTATGTATAATGAGGTTTTGTTTCAGTTTTACATCTTACAACCATGTTTATGATTATTTATTCCTAATATATTATATTGTTTTCGTAACCTTATTGAGCATATAATACACCCCTTTCTTTTGTTTTTTTCCTAGGATTCCATGAATTTTATTTAGACTTATATATAGGGTTAGCTTGTAGAATAATAGAATTATCAATCGATTTTCAATGTAATATTTTATTATTTGAATTGTAATGTACGGTCGATGTAATTATTCTATTTTCCATGATTGCTAAAATGATTGGTCCTTTGGGATTTGATTCTTTTGTAATCATACCAATGAATTATGATAATACACCAGCTTCAGCCTTTTAGGGTTGGGATATTAGAGCTAGTATCAAAGGATGATTTCCAACAACCTTGGAAATTATATTTTGAAAACATGTATTATAGAACAGAACCCTTTGATTGAATTTTAAGACATGTATTTGTATTGTAAATATTCCTATATATTTGGTAATATAATTTACAAATTATAATAGAACAATGGAGTTGTTGATCAGAGTGGATACTCAAGAGGGGGTGAATTGAGTTCCAATAAATATTTCTATTATAAAATATTTCTATTAAAATCCAAAATTTATAAAACAAGATAAACAATAGTGAATTTATAAAACTGTAAATGTTCAATTAGGTTCTCTAAGATTGATTAGGTCACAGTTAATTTTATCAGGAGATTATATTATACTTTTAAACTAAACTACTGATTTACAATAGTTAAAAACTCTTGCTTTATTAACTATCAAAGTAACACTAAAATATATTTGTATTTCAATGTAAGAAGCAGTAGAATATAAAATCTATAGTATATATTAAACTTAATCTAAGAATTCATAGTAGATGTAAAACAAGTGGTTCAGTCTCAAGCTCAGACCTAATGCACTCCACTAGGCGATCACCTACCACCAAGAAGTTTATATAAATAAAATTTTATGCACACCCTAGATAAGGGTTAACAACAGTTCATAGACTATCCAAGACACGCATGGACCTCTACGACAGTTTCTGTGGGTAAACAGGAGTAAAAGGATTGGTGTGACGACTTTGAAATCCTCCAGTTCAGCGTAGGAGTTAGTGTGTGTGTAAAATATAAAGAGTTCACACACTGATCTAAAGTAATGAAAAGAATCACTTAGTGTAAGTAGAAAAGAGTTTAGAATTCTCTAGTGATTAGTAGTGTAGATCTAAACTCATTTGATTCAGCAGAAATTCTTCTTCGTCCTTCTCTAGTTTTTTTGTTTAAAAACAGAGTGTCATGGGTCACCTTGTGTTCTTCCTGAGTGAAGAAATTCTCTTGATTCCAATATAATTTGTGTGTTCTTCAGTAGTGTTAGATTTCATTCATGAGAGTTCTTTTAAGATCGTGCAATGTGTTCTTCATAGTTGTGCTTAGGAATGTCTTTCTGTTCAGTACAAAGCACTCGAGTTTCTAGCTTTTCTTTATGTTGTCTCTTATGTGCACTCTTCTCTTTATCTTCAAATGCATGAGGGTGAGCTGACAAGTTCCATATATTTGATTCTTCGTACCTCATACTATGTCCAAAAATAAACATTAATTATGTCAGTGCATTAAAGTCGTCAAATATAACCGTTAAAAAGATAAATAGTAAAATGGCAAAAGAGTTTAAGAAACTGTGTCACTGTAGTTATGAAAACGATGTATCCTTCACAATATCTCCTTCACGGTATCTCCTTCACGTTGTCATCATCATGGTATGTCTTTCACAGTATGTCCTTCATGGTGTCTTATTCACGGTTTGTCCTTCACGGTGTCTCCTTGTCACGGTGTCAATCTTACGGTTTCAGGATTATGGTTTCTGGAATCCGATGCCTTAATGATTTTGTCTGTCTAACTGTGTCTTGCACTTAGATAAATTGAATATCTGGCCAACTATGTCTGTTATTAGTTTCTTGCTTCACATTGTCAGTATTTCTGTGTCACAGTGCCTCGTGGTCATGATATCACATTGTCACTGTGTCTCATTGGTCACGGTGTCTGAGACTTAGGCTCCATGGTGTCATTGTCTTGCTCACAGTGTTTGTCTTACTATGTCAAGATTTTCAGTGTCTTGTACTTAGACAAGAAACTATATTCAGACTTAAACATTAATATGCATATAATAACTTGAGCTTAGCCATTATAAATTATAAGATAACTTGAATCATAAATACACATGATTGATAAGATATGTGAGATTTGTGATCATGAAAAAGATTTATTATTATTATTGAGATTTGTAAACAGTAATGAGAATTATGATCATTAAAACATTATTAATACATGAAGAGTCCAAAAATACCCCCCATTTGATTATCACAAATCATGTATAGGTAACGTATAAATGAGATGCAACTAGCGAGAATATAGCATATAGAATAACATATTATAAAATAAACATAAATTTTTCTCTCCCTTTTGGGATTATCAAAATGTAGAAAAAATAGAGGGTAAACAGTGCATATGTCATTAAAAATGGTCAGAATACAACATACAGTAAAAATATAAAAATAAAAGACATCCCCATCAAATAGAGTAGGCACTGGTTAGCTTCATGGATGGGCCTTCAATTTTCCTTTATCACCAGCAGAGGAGGAATCCATAGGGGCAGTTGCTGATGTGGATGAAGGCATAGAAGTGGTAGACAAAGAGTGTAAAGGTATACCTTTTAAGATTGAGGGAGCTGATGTGGGAGTTGTAGAAGATCTATTCTGTGGCTGATCATGAGTCACTGGCCTGATCTGAGTAAGTTCTTGGCTAACTGACATTGAAGTTGAGGCTAAAGTAGGGAGTCCAGGTCTAGGAGGGGAAGCAGTTGGAGTAACTATTATTGTACTCTGGACATGAAGGTAATGCTTCAGAAGAATGATGAAGTCTTGAATAATTTCTCCTCCATATTGCATTTCCTTTTCAAAATCATATTTTTTTCCATGAACTTGTCCAACAATCTGGTAAACATAGTGAGTTTCTGAACATGATTTTTGAAAGCCTGAGTCAGAGGAGGTATTCTCAAATTCTCAACAAGATACTTAAACTGATTGGACATGTCATTTTTGGAGAAAATCCAGATGAGATAGAAATGTTTTTTCTTAGTGATCTCCTACTGAGAATCATTGGAAATCTTGGAATGAATTTGAATCATTTCAATCACTCTATCATTGTTCTTAACATCATCAGATAAAGAAGACATATTATAACCACTGAGGGCATTCTGAATCTCTTCCTTGATTATGGATCTGAGCAGAGAACATTCCATAGAAGATTTAGAGTGTTGAACAGAGGAAGGAGAAGCTTTGACAGCTATGGTCAGAGACTTGAGCTGTTTCTGGATCTTTTGAAGATAGACAGTATATTCATCTGTAATATTATTCATGTTCTCTACAAGCTCTATCATTCGAGGAATCATCTGTGTGTGCCTTTATCCAATCTTTTCATCAATGGATATGAGGTATGGATGAATTTGGGACACAATATCTCGATAATTGTTGGAAATAGTAGGTTCTGGAGACGCATCAACAGGTGCAGGCTCTGATTTGGAATGCCGTTATCTATGAAGGTTTTCAACCACACCCTTCACGGATGCAACATCAGCACTAAGAAACATTTTTTCAACCCTAAATTCTTGAATTTCATCAATATTTTTTTGTTGAATGTGCAGAATAATGTTTTCCAAAAGCAGTGATGCATCTTTCTGACTATGTTGTGTCACAAAATGAGGTTTAGAGGACATAATTTTCTCAAATCCACCGAAGATATAATCTCCAAACACATTTAGATCATCCTTGCTAATATAAGAATGTTGATCAGGTAATGGTTCAGGTGCAGGAAGTGGTACATAAGAATGTTCAGGGTCTGGTTGAGGTTCAGATTCAGTTTTAGTTTCAGTTTCAGATTCAATTTCATGTTGCGGGTCAGGGTGTGTGACTGACATCAATCAAAATAGAGAATAAAGATCAATCCCAATTGCAATCACCTGCTGAGATTTAGTCACATCATAGAAGCTAGGGAATTCATACCAAGTGTACACAGAGTATGACTCAGTTGGTTGAGATACTTCAACAGACCCATATTTACCAGTCTCAGCTTCATTAGACTCAAGATTTAGAGGTTCCTCCCCCTCAAAATGTGCATCCATTTTAGGAACATGAGGCTCAGGTACTTGATCTAGATCCACAGGATCAGCTTTGATTTCCTCATCCATTTCTTGCATAGCCAATTGAAAGTATATTTCCATACTCTCTTCAGTATAGGGTATTATTTCAGGAGTAGATTGTTCCTATGTATGGTCTTCCAAAATAGCTTCTTGGATAATAGGGAGTTCTGTTTGAGATTCTTCTTACATTGTTGGAAGTTCTCTTAGATTTCCTTCTTCCATTATAGGGAGTTTTTCTACTACAACCCCTGTCATGGCTTGCTGCTCAGATTCTGGGATGGTTAAGTCTCTTGCTCCCTCAGGTTGGGTTTCCAGATCAACAACATCGCTAGGGGAAGGAGGTTATTTTCCAAGAACAATGGGAGGAACAACAGTCTTTTACTTTTCAGCGCCAACTTCTTCTCTATGAGGTAATTCAGCTGGAATAACGGTAGGGAAAATAGTACATTCCATCACAACAGGAGCTCCTTCCTTACGAATAACTTCAGCTACCTCTTCATCTTCTTATTCATTTTCGGAATATTCAACAACTTCATCTGGTTACAAACTAGGATCAGTAATATCCTTTATCCTTATTGGATAATCAACCAGATTGAACTTTTCATAAATCTTTTCATTATCCTTAACCCATTATTTCTTCCAAGGGTTCCAGTTGATCTTAATCATTTTGATGGTAGGTTTGGATAGGCAGAAATTAAAATCCATAAGAACTTCTTCATTTGGTCCAACTACTCCATTGGAAACTATCAACGTTGAGATCATCCTAGAATAAATCAAATAGGTGGATTTGGATGTATCCATAATCAATTCACACATATGGTGAATGATATACTTGCACAAATTTATATTGTGTCCATTCTTCATCAAATGAATCATAAAAACATCCTACTATTTCAAGAAAACAAAGTCACCCTTCCTTGGGCTAATCAAATTCTGAACAAACATAAACAACAATCTTGTCTCCCCATCCAGTTCAAAATATGTGGCCCTCCTCTTGGTGCCATTTCCAGTTAAGGTTTCTAAAGCATTTTCCAGGTCAAAGATATCGGTATTTGGAGGAGGGTCTCTCTTTTAATCATAAAAAATTCCTTCATGTGGAATCCTAAGGCATGCAACCCATAACCTTGAAATGAAAGAGCATTTTTGTCCGTTGACCCAGCTTGTCACAACATATCTTTCACCATCATCAAAAGAAAACATTACATACTGATAAAACTGAGATGCCAACCTCGGGAAAATTGGTTTATCCTTTCTAGAGAACCATTCGAGCCAGCCTTGTTCTCACAAAACATTTAAAACCAATGATTTTCTAGACAATATCCATTAAGCGTAGACTTCCATTTCAGGAACTATAGTACGGTTTACCTGGTTTGGATTCAGGGGTCCTTCGGGTGCAAGCTTCAGTGATATCTTCTTCTTCTTTGAGCTATGCTTCTAAGAAGTAAATGAAGATAAACGCTTGATCCTTAGCATCCACTAAAGGTTCAGGCGAGAGAGAAGGAGAGAAGGGTTCAAGGTTAATAGGGTTCAAAAAGAGTGAGTAGATAGAGTTTGGGTGAAGAATCGAGTGAAATCCTTGTGTTTTATCATTTGATAATGTCAAACGTTATAAAAACAAAAATGCGGGAAAGTAAAATGCGGTAAAAATAAATATTATCGTGATAAAGTTTAAAAGAAATGAATAAATAAGGTTCACGGTGAGACTGTGAATATTCGTTACAATGTGATAGTGGATGGTCGTCACGGTGAGACAGTCAGTTGTCGTCACGGTGAGATAGTGTGTTGTCATCAGGGCGAGATAGTAAGTAAGCTGTTCATTCACCGTGAGATAGTAAGTGTCAGACTGTGAACACTATGTGTTAACTGTGAGATCGTAAGCATGAAATAGTAAATGAGAAACCGTGAATATAAAATAGTAAAGTAAAATATAGAAAAATATTAAACAGTAAGACTAGTAACATATCAATTTTTGATTGATCATTCCAAGTGTAACACCCTAGGTAAATAAAGAATATGAAATTTTTATATTTATCCCTATTTTTGAATAAAATTTTAATATTAATTTAAATGGAACGCTATGCTTGATGGCTTACCCAATATGAAAAAACGAGTTCCATTGAAATCTTACGTTGCACTACAATAATAAAATATTATTATTTTAAATGGTAGTTAACACCTAGCCGTTGTAATGGATGTAATGAACCGAACTAACTAAAAAATGATTATATATGTTTGTCAAATATTTTAACTTTTTACAAAAAATTTTAGAGGATTAAAAATGTGAATGAAATCAATTTTAAGAGTAAACATTCTAATATTCTTTAGAAGGTCAATTAACCGTTGTTTGATGGCGAACCTCTATTAAATCCACTTTATGACAATTTTATCTGTTATATTTGAAAAAATAAAATTCTTCTATAGAATCGAGACATCAAAATTTACTTTGTGTAAATTTTTTGTATCTTTCCGATAAAGTTCATTTTTATGAATAGTGAAAAATGTTGTATTTTAATTAAAAACCTCATTTTAATATAATTTATTTATATTATTAGATTTTAATTTTAATTATTTTTAAAGTAAAATTGGAATAAATGTTTTCCATTTAATCCAATAGTGGTCATTGGAATTAATTTCACTTTGAAATTGGTCTTAAACTAGTGTCAATCTTTTAATAGATATTGTTTCTTAAAAACATGCTATTTGTTTTGACAACGAGAATTAATTATTAAATTAATTAACGAAACTTATATGTTTTAAATTTTGTAAAATAGACATCATTTTTGATTTCAGAATATCAAATATAGCTTAGGGTGAATTTTTGGTATTTTTCTGAAAAACATCAATTTTTGATGAATAGTGAAACCACTAAGTGGTAGTTAAAGAAACTGATTTTTTGTTTAAATGAAACTTTTCCGCCTCTGTTTTTTGAATTTCAAAAATCCGACATACATGGTTATCATTAAGAAGTAAAATGTGATTCAATGAGATTAAAATAATTTTTTTGGGGAATAGTAACATTTAAGTTTTTAATCGCGATTAGAGGTAATTGGTGTAGTTTAAGGTAAAAATAATGTTTTAATAATATGAGATGATCATGAAACATGTCCTACCCTTATTGGATGTGTCATGACCGACCAAGAAAATCCAAGGGTCAACTTGAGGACCCCATTAAGCCACATTGGAAGGAAAATGACATTAATATCTTTTTATTTAATGTAAAAGTAAAAATGACACAAACATGAGTTGTTTTACTAAAAGAAAATTTAAATAGGGTTATACAAGTCAGATATTTGACTATAAATAGTCATTGGAAAGATAAAAATATTTCCTACATCATAGTATTTTTTTTATAATTTTTAGACATTAAATAAATTAAATTATATATGACATCATGATGATGTAGTGATTACCGCATTATTTAACGATATAAATAAAATGAAAAGATAATGTAAACTATAAGACCTACACTTTTCAAAAACCAATTTAATTGGTATATTTCGAACCCTTATCACCTTATCCTAGAATTATATCAATGTTAGACCTTTTAAATCCGAAACTCTTTTTAAAATAAATTAACATTTCTTTACTTTCAAAGAGTGCCCCTCCTCTCCTCTTATTAAAGGCCCCCACCACTATCACCTTACCCACACCTCTCAAGCCTTTGGTTCGGCCAAGATCTGCCCATTTTGTCTCTCCAAATCCATTTATTACTCCCAGAAGCCTCACATTGGGCAGAAGTCTTCCCATGGAAGCCTTTGAGATCAAATCAAAAAGAGTTACCCGATTTTAATGTAATGTCTTCACTTGTGTTATTTTGTTTAATTTTGCTTCTCCAACCCCCTAAACTCTTTTTCATAGTTTCTTTTGTAAAAAATACATTGTATTAAATATATTAGGATGTTTTTATAAGAATCATTCGAGCTAAACTTCCACACACCTACATCTAATGGTTAAAGAATATACTATTTCTGTGGATGGCGAATTTCTGCCTCATGAAACGATGATTGTTCAACAATCATATAAAACCTTCAAAGGTGGGCATTAAGATGTCACTATATTTATATATTATATATAATATTTTTATGGTTTACTTAAGCTTATGCATTTTTCTTTTGTGGCATACCATTATGGTTTCCATTGTGGGTAAACATGATAATTCTATTTTAGGAAGTGCGGACTACCACCCCCTTCAAAGTGATTTGATTCGTTAATGCCATATGTGGGATGTATAAATGATGGATATAAACTTATTATATATGATTTATGTTCCATATAAATGATGAATATAATTCTGGAATTAAAATATACATACCTCTCATTTGGTTTTAATTCCATTAATATGACATAGAAATGAAAGTAGCGTTCATGCGTACGTAAGGCTTACCGTCTCCATGAACGGTGCATTTCATTTGTTACCTCTAAATTATTATGTAATATTATAAATACATTTATATTCTGAATATATATGATATATATGATATCCAAATCATGAATATCATTCTGGATATAATGAAACTTTTACCACACGAACAATATGTAATTGTAAGAAGTCCACTATCGACTTAAGAACCAAATATCGACAAAACAAACATTATTAACTTAAATGATTAAATAATGTTTATAACATGGAAATAAGTGATATAAAAGGAATAATGAACTTGAAAAAGGTTCTAAATCAAGTGTAAATTAACTCAAGTTTATTATTCAGGATGTTAAAGAACGATCGAGTCAAGTCGAACCCGAGGTAAGAGATCCAACCTCTCTCTTTCTTTTTAAGTACTCTCTTTTATGTCATTTCTTTTAATACAATATTTATTATGTTTGGGGATGTTATTTTATATTCCTAATAATTTACATATTATGTTCATATTATGAGAGACTCTATTTAATCTCATAAATCCATTTTTTGAAGTTTTAAGTGGCCCTGTTAGGCTGCCGAGTTTTCCTAAGGGATTTTTAATCTCACTTTTATTCTCGTGACATTTATGCTACGTTTTCCACTAGTTCCTTTTATTGGTGTATTTACTACCCATTATTATACTCTTTTTGTATTATAATTTCATTTATGGGTATTTACATCTTCATTGTATGACCCTTCTTCCATGGGGTGTACTTTTCGAATGTTACCCAACTCGGTAAGGGGACCTTTCACCCTCCTATTTTTAAAAGAATTCTTTTGTTATGTATTTTAATTAACATACTATTATGTTGGGATATGTTATTATATATCCTTATTTAGTTAAATTTTATGTCCAAGGGATGAGATACCCTTTATCTCTCCCATCAACCCTTTTTGTAAAATTTTATGTGATGTCGTTAGGCAGTCAAATTTTACCAAGGGAACTTCTTAACCCAATTTCGATTTCCTTGGGTTCAACATGTAGTTATTGAATATGTTATCCTTTTAATATGTTTGAATTACATTTGATTTTTTAAACATAATATCCACTTATATTGGGAGTATTTATATTTTTCATAGATAATTATGAGAATGATTTATCCTTAATTTAAGGATACCTTCTTTATAATGGATTTCATATCATTTTACATTTCTTTTGAGACTTCATTGCTGTTATGCACCAATTCACTCTTATATGGTGTATATACTATACTTTGACATATTATATCATGAATCCCTTTATTCTCATGATATTATAATGTTCTGATTAAATGTTATTCCACAATTATTTGTATTCAAGAGTCTCTCATTTTGATGAAAAATCTTTTACAAAAATGTCGTTTTAAATGTTTTAAAGATTTATTATTATAAATATTTATCTTTAATGTCCATGTTTTCAAAATGGTTTTCAGTATTTATTTATATGGAAATTAATGTTTTAAAATTATAATTCCAATAAAATCTTAAAAGTTGTATGGGACACTTTGATTCAAAAATCTCTTTTAAATGATTTATGAAAATGGATTGATTAATTCAATATCTTGGAATTACTGAATATGATTGAAAATGACATTTTGTTATTGAAATGTTTATATTTTCATTATTTTATGTGTAATGATGGTACTTGGACATTTTACGGGTGGTTACGTGATAAACCATAAGACAAGTGGTTCCGTGATCCTGGACAGGTGGTTACGTTATAACCTCCAATGCATTGGGTATGGAAGTCGGCCGTATGGATATTCCATTAAGTATGTGTAGAAGTCGACCGTATGGTTATTCCATTTAAGTATGTTTATGTCCCAAGTTCCCTTTATATGTTATGTGTTCTTTATATGGGTTTTATGGTAATATTTTGGTTACAAAAGGGTAAGTAATGATATTTTAATCAGTGAAGAGTTTTTACTACTTCTTAAAGGTGAAAGGTGTTACTTTGATATAGTGTACATGGTTTACTTGTTGCTTTGAAAAACTAACAATTTTCATTCTTTGTGTATCCCTTACTAAGCTTTTTATGCTCACCCCAAGTTTTTTTGAAATGTTTTTCACAGGACTTAATGAGGAATAGGTTCAAGGATGGGATCAAGGGAAAGTCATTCTATCTAATACATGGAACTAGACATGTTTCTTTTTAAGAGTTTTTATTTTATTGAAATTTAGTAGAAGTGACTAATTTTTAATATTTTGAGATGTAATAGTTATGTCCTAATTCTATAAAACTGTAAACCTGAAAAGATCCTAAATGTGAATTATTCATTTAATTCAATATTAAGTAAGGTTTAAGGGTGGGGCCGTATACCAAGATCCCGTATGATGTAATATAATCTCTCAGAATTTAATGGTTTAGTGAATATATCTGCATGTTGATATTCAGTACCAATGAATTCCAATGTGATATCACCTTTTTTATAATGATCCCTCAAAAAGTGATGTATTACATCAATATGTTTTGACCTATAATGTGAAACATGATTTTTTGAAATTTCAATAGAACTTGTGTTGTCACAATATATTGGTACTTGTCTTAATTGATATCCATAATCTAGTAAAGTGTGTTTCATCCACAAAATTTGTGCACAACAACTTCCAGCAGCAATGTATTCAGCTTCTGTAGTAGATAATGAAATAGAATATTGTTTCACACTACACCATGATACTAGTGACTTGCATAAAAAGTGACATATTCTAGAGGTGTTTTTTCTATCTAAATTACAGCCAGAAATGTCATCATACGAATAACTAACTAGTTAAAATGATTTTCATTTTGGATAGAATAGTCCACGATTGGGTGTATGCTTGAGGAATTTGAAAATTATCTTCACATCATGTAAATGTTATTCTTTAGGGTTTGCTAGAAAACGTGAACACATGCACACATTAAACATAATATCAGTACGGCTATTAGTTACATAGAGTAGACTTCCAATCATTCCTCTATAAGTTGTTTGATCAACAGATTTTTTTCTTCATCAAGATCCAATCTACATGTGGTACTCAATGGATTGTCACTACTTTTAGTGATATCCAATCCAAAATGTTTTAAAATATCTCTAGTATATTTAATTTGAGTTAAAACTATCCCATCATTACTTTGAATGATTTGAAATCCAAGAAAGAATATTAATTCACCAATTAAACTAATTTCAAATCCATTTTACATCATTTTAGAAAAATCATTACATAATGAATTTTTTGAAGATCCAAAAATAATATCATCTTGATAAATTTTAACAACTAAAACATCATTAGAAATTCGTTTTATAAAGAGGGTAGGATCAGCTATTCCTTTTTTAAAAATAATAGAAATAAGAAAATTATTTAATCTGTCATACCAAGATCTTGGAGCTTGCTTTAAACCATATAAAGCTTTTGATAGTTTGATGATATTATTTTCAAAATGAGGGTTTGTAAATCCATGATGTTTTTCAACAAAAACATCCTCATTAATATACCCATTTAAGAATGCACTCTTAATATCCATTTGATATAGTTTGAAATTCAGATATCCAGCATAATCAAGTAGAATTATAATGGCTTTTACTCTAGCTATAGGAGCAAAAGTCTCCTCATAGTCAATTTCATCTTCTTGAATATTTCCTTGTGCAACTAATCTTAACTTATTTCTAACTATATTTCCAGCTTCATCTACCTTATTTCTAAACACCCATTTAGTGCCTATGGTGAGAGTGTCCTTAGATATTTCCACTAATTCCCAGACTTTGTTTCTTTCAAATTGATTAAGATCTTCTTACGTATCCCTTACCCAAACTTCATCATTTATTGCATCATCAATGTTTTTAGGTTCAATCTGTGACAAAAAGGCTTTATATTCAACCTAGTTTCTAAGAGAAGCTCTAGTCCATGTACCTCTATCAAGATTACCAATAACAGCATCTAAAGGATGATACATTAGGATCTTAGTTGATATAGTAAAGGTAGGACTAGAAATTTCAGGTTCTACTCTAGGTTCGGGTTCAACAGAATCGGATTCGGGTAAATTTCCAGAACTGGTTGACTTCATAATAGGTTCATTGATTTTATCATTAAGCCCAAGAATAGACAACTCTTCTTCAAGATTTTCAAAAGAAGACTTAGGTTCATGTGGATCATTTTCATCAAATTTGAAGTGAATAGATTCTTCCACACACCTGTTTTTCTTATTAAACACTCTATAGGATTTTCTAGTTATCGAATATCCTAAAACGTTTCCTTCATCACGTTTAGAGGAAAACTTTTCAAGATTATACTTGGTATTAAGAATAAATACTTTGCAACCAAAGACTCTAAAGTAACTAACCTTAGGGTTTCTATTGTTCCACAACTCATAAGGGGTCTTCTTAAGAACAATTCTAATCAAGACTCTATTTATGATATAAAAATATGTCTTCATAGCATCATCCCAAAAGTAAATAGGCATGTCATACTCATTAAGCATTGTTCATGCAATTTCTTGAAGGGTTCTATTTTTTCTTTATACTACACCATTCAGTTGAGGAGTTCTATGGGCAGAAAAGTTGTGACTATAACCATTATGTGAGCAATAAGACTCAAACTCATGATTTTCAAACTAATGTCCATGATCACATCTCAGGGTATTAATATTAAGTCTACTAAGGTTCCTTACAGACTTGGAGTATTTAATAAAGTAAGAACATGATTCAATTTTTTGAGCTAGGAAAGTATACCCAAGTATATCAAGGAAAATCATCTATTAAGACATAGACATAGTGATTACCATTTAAACTAGAAACTCTAGAAGGTCCAAACAAGTCCATGTGAATGGACTCGAGAGGTTGAGTTGTTAAAACTTCTTTATTTGATTTAAAAGAAACTTTATATTGCTTTCCCTTTTGACAGGGATTACAAACTTTGTCTGATGGGAATTCATGTTTGGGTTGGTTTCTATCTATGTTCATCTTAGTCAATTTTCTAATTGAATGAATGTTTCAGTGTCCTAATATTCTGTGCCACAGCCAATATTCTTTAAGAAAAGCAATTAAAGAAGAAAAATTTTGTTTAGCTAAAGATTTAAAATCAATAGCATAAAATTTTTCATTTCTCAAGGAAGAAAATACTAAAAACATTTCTGAATTAAATCATTACAAGAATAATTCTCGAATTTAACATTAAATACATCATAAAATAACTAATAAATACTCAACAAATTATATATATGTCCATCAAAAAATAAAACTTTATAAATTAAAACTGAGTTAGTGTTACCAATCTGGCCTAGGCTGATGATCTTTCCTTTAGAATTATCACCAAAGGTGACATAGAATCCATCAACATTTATTAAGCTAATAAAACATGATTAATCTCCAGACATGAGGCGTGAACATCCACTTTCCAAGTACCATGTTTTCCTAAAGGAACTCTTTAAGTAGGTCTCCTACAAAAAAGGTTTAGACAGTGAATGATTTTGGTACCCAGAATTTCATGGGTCTAGATAGGTTACCAAGTAAATATTTATGTACCAAAATTTGTCTTATGGGTATCATATAATTTATAGAATCAATTTATTTTTAAATATAAACATTATTTGTTCTATAAATATGTGAATAACAAGTTGAGGCATTTGAATTTCCAGAAATGGAACTAGTAGAATTTTTTCCAGATTTAGGAATAAATTTATTTTTGGTAAACTTTCTCTGTCCAGGTTGGTATCCCAACCCAGGAGTATACTTTGGTGCCACTTGTTTACCTAGAATTTGAGTTAGAGTGTTGTTTACATTTTTTTTACTTTTCTTTGTCCTTTCTATGTTGCTCATTAGACATTTTATGTTAAGTATTTTCTTTTAATAGTTGAGCATTCTTTTCCTTTTCAATCTCAAGGGAAGATTTAACTGTGCTAGATAAAGCATGTTGTTTCTTTAAGGTGTTGTACTTATCCTTAAGTTCATTATAAGTCTCTTATAGCATATTATTATATTCAAATAATTCTTCACTAGAACTGTTTTAGGATTTAGAATCAAAATCAAAATCAACTTCAGAATAGTATGATATTAATGCAGGAGGGTCCAGTGTTACCTCATATGTGTATGTCATAAAACACATCTTAGCTTTATGAGAATCATCATACTTAGAAGAATCAGAATCACTTGTAGTGTCTTCTGAATCACTCCAAGTTTCATTCATTGATTTCTTATAATTTCATTTATTATAGTCATGTTTCTTCTTGAACTTCAATTTTGGACGGCCAGCTTCTATGTGACCTTTTCTCTTGAATTCATAGTAGATAACTTCATCACTCTTATCTGCTTTCTTCCAATCCTTTTCCCAATGAATTTTTTTATCATATTTACCTTTTTAGATTGATTTTATGACGAATTTATTCATCCTATAGAATTTCTTAAATCTTATGGCTATTTGAGCCATCTCAGCATCACTATCAGAATTTGAACATTCACTTGTGGAGATTTCCGTAGGTGTGTGAATTTCCTCCTTGTCCTTTCCCCTTGAGGGAGTAGACTTAAATTCCACTGACATCCTTTTAGGTTCATCATCTTCTACCTTATTCACCTTGAGTTCTTCCTCATACATCATAAGCTTACCAATTAGCTCTTTTATAGGAAGAGCGCCAATGTCACATGACTCTCTTATTGAAACAAATGTGCCTCTCCAACGGTCTGGCCAACATATCAATATTCTCATAATTTGTTCTGTTGTTGGAACAACATTTCCAAGGGAGCTCATAGTGTTGAAAATCTCAATGAACTTGAGATACATATCAAAAATAGGTTCATCTGTCTTCATTTTAAAATTATCATAATTAATAGTATAAGTTTTCAATATCATTTCTTTAACATTGGTTTTTCCTTCATGAGAGACACCCAAAGTATCCCATATTTCATAAGAAGTTTTGAAAGAAGATATTATATTAAACTCTTCATCTCCTAGTCCATAATACAAGGCATTCATAGCTTTACAGTTATTATTGTAATATTTTTTAGTAGTTTCATCCCGAGTAGTTCTTTCAGTTTTTGAAATCTTATATTGAGTCTCTATAGCAGTCCAGATGTCAAACCCCATACTCTCTAAGTGAATTTTCATCTTAAATTTCCACTAGGCATAGTTTGTACCATTGAAGAAATGTTGCCTATTGGTAGAAGCATCATCTAGTATATTATCCATAGTTATATTTTAGAAAATATATTTAAAGAGATAAAATTTAGAAATAACAGAAATTTATGATCTTTAAGATACAACTAAAATCATAGTTGAAAAAAATAATGGGTTGAAATCATTTAATAACAAGATATCATTTGATACCAAATGTTGGTCATAGTGGATACTCAAGAGGGGGTGAATTGAGTTTCAATTAAAGTATCAATTAAAAAATATTTCAATTAAAATACCCAATTTATAAGACAAGTTAAACTGTAGTGAATTTGTAAAATTGTAAAAGTTCAATTAGGTTCTCTAAGATTGATTAGGTCTCAGTTAATTAAATCAGAAGATAAAGTTAGCTTTTGAAACTAATCTTCTGGTTATCAATAGTTACAAACACATGCTATATTAACTATCAATGTAACATTAAAAAAGATTTGTATTTCAATGTATGTAGTAGTGGAATATAAAATGTATAGTAAATTTTAAACTTAATATAAGAATGCACAGCAGATGTAAAACAAGTGGTTCGGTCTCAAGTCGAGACCTAATCAACTCAACTTGGTGATCACCTACCACCAAGCAGTTTATATAAATAATCTCTGATCCACACCCTAGATCGGGGTTAACAAAAGTTCATAGACTGTCCAAGCCACGTTGGGACCTCTACCACAATTTTCGTGGGAAAAAAATAATCATCAGGTCAGGTAGGGACATCTACCATAGTTTCTGTGGGTAAACTGGAGTAAATGATTTGGTGTGGGGACATTGAAATCATCCAGTTCAGCGCTGGAGTCAGTGTGTGTGTAAAATATACAGATTACACACACTAATCGAAAGTAAACAAAATAATCACTTAGATTAAGTATAAAAGATTTTATAATTCTCTGGTGATTATTAGTGCAGATGTGGATTACATTAATTCAGAATAAATTCTTTTGAGTCTTTCTCTGGTTTATCTATTGAAAAACAGAGGTTCGTGGGTTAGCTTTTGTTTTTCCCTACTGAAGATATTCTCTTGATTCCAATGTACTTAGTGTGTTCTTTAGTAGTGTTGGATTGGATGCATGAGAGTTCTTTTATGATCGTGTTATGTGTTCTTCACAGTTTTTCATAGGATTCCCTTCTTGTTCAGTACCTAACACTCGAGTTTCTTGATTTTTTGTATGATGCCTCTTGTGTTCACACTTCTCTTTATCTACTAATGCATGAGGTTGAGCCGAAAGGATCCATATATTATGTGCCTCGTACCTCATACTATGTCTACAAATAAAAATTAATTATTTCAGAGCATTAAAGTCATCAAATATCACCGATAAAATGTTAAATAGTAAAACAACAAAAGAGTTTAAGAAATGTTGTCACAATAGTTATGAAAATGTTGTCTCCTTCATGGTATCTCCTTCACGGCATCTCCTTCACCATTTCTTCTTCAAGTTATGTCTTTCATGGTATGTCTTTCACTGTGTCCTCTTCACGGTATGTCCTTCATAGTGACTCCTTGTCACTGTGTCTATCTTACGGTTTCTGGATTACGGTTTCTGGCTTCCGGTGCCTTGATGACTGTGTCTTGCTAACTGTGTATGGCACTTAGACAAATAGAATGTCTGGCTAACTATGTTTGTTCATAGTGTCTTTCATCAGGGTGTCAGGATTACTGTGTCATGGTGTCTCGTGGTCACGGTGTCTCATTGTCATTGGGTCTCATTGGTCAGGGTGTCTGAGACATAGGCTTCACGGTGTCTGTGTCTTTCTCACAGTGTCCGTCTTTCTGTGTCAAGCTTCACAGTGTCTTGTACCTAGACAAACAACTATATTCAGGTTTAAACAGTAATATTCAGAGAATAACTTGACCATAACCATTATAATGTATGAGATAACTTGAATCATAAATACACATGATTGATAATATATGTGAGATTTGTGATCATGAATGATATTTGTAATCATTATTGATATTTGTAAACAGTAATGCGATTTGTGATCATTAAAACATGATTAATACATGAGGATTCCAACAGGAGTCATATATGAGTTTAATATTACCTGAATTAGAGATCATATAAATTATTCTTCAAGACTATATCACTATGATATGTGTTTAACATATTTTTATTTAGTTATTTATATGGTTAGAATCAACAAAGTCATACATATAATGGTTATATTATTAATAAATAAGAAATTAAAAAATAAAAATTAAATAATGGGGGAGTTAAAGAATAAAATATTGAATCATAGTTAATGGTTTAAGATTGATGTTGAATAATGAGGGTTACATTGTAGTTGGATTCATGAAATATTATATCAATTTTTCTATGGTTATAAGATTCTTTAAATATATAATTAATGTAGTTTAGTACGTCTTCTTTATTATGATGGATGAATTACAGTTTTAAATATGGATTTAAAAATCATCCAATATTTGGTATGTGACAAAAGGTTATACATTAAATTGTTTGGGGAACCTAGTATTATGATTGAATTTGTAAATTTAGAGACCTTTTGGATAATGAATTTGAATAGAAGTATTTTGGTTGACTCATAATGTTGGAATCGGATAAGTTAAACATTTGATATTTTTTTTTGTGGTTTATGTATGATTTATTAGATATTATGTGCTTAATTTTTGTGTATATATTTAATGTATGAATGAATAATTATAAACCTTTCTATTTATTAAATGTTATTCATGCATAAATATTTATCATGAATATCCATCTCTAGGTGAATTAAATGAAGTGAAAATATATCGAACCACAACTAAATATTAACATTGAGAAATGGAATGAAATAAAGAAATATAACTAGAGTTTATATCAAGATAGTTAAATAATCACAAAAATATTGGAAAAAGTATCTTAAAAAATGTGTTATCCTAATACCTTAATTATTTTTGAACCTATTTTATTTTAAATCCTCATTGATATATTTATTTTAGGACCTAAAATTTCTATTTTTCATTCTATTGTTTGTGATTGATGACCTCAATCACTTCATATAAATATTTATGGTTTTCCTCTATGAGTGTATTTAGAAATTCAACTGATGTCCTCCTATTTAAATTCATACTTTTGTGGTGACATTCACATTTCATTTTTCCACTTACTAAGAGGATGTTTTTTGACCCTATTTCTGAGGGGGTTTCCCCAAAAAAAAATTCGAGAATAAAAAGTTTTTAAAATTTCAATTTAAAATTGAATGTAAAATATTTATTGAATGTGGTGAGAATATAACAACACATGATTTTATTTTTTGTACAATTTCACATTTAATCTATTTAATATCTTGAATTTCACACAACACTGAGTTCAAGTGCACAATGATATAACAAACACGTCGTTTAAATTGTGGTTATGAATAATATTAAAAATAATAAGAAAATTATAAATTTTATCTTTCAAAATAGACTTAATTTTTTGATTTCAAAATATCCAAGTATACTTGTGATTGTTTTTTTGGAATTTTTGGGAAACTTTTTCATCATGAATTAGTAAAATAATATGACATTGTAGTTAATAACTAAATTTTACATATAAATATTTATTATAGATTAAATTAGTTTTTTAAGTGTAAATATATTAACCTCTTATACTAATAAAAATTATTTATTTGGAAACATGTTATATTACCATTAGATATATAAAATGGATCTTTTAAACGTTACTTTTACCCCTTCTCACCTCATTAGCATTAACCATAATTTATCCAGTACTAAGAGATGAATTTGGAAAAATAGACGTACATGATTGAAATCATTATGATAACTATAATCTAATAGGAGCAAAATATTTTTTATTTTGGATTTCGTGAAATGTAACGTTGGTATCTTTTTACATACCATGATTAAGGTTAAATCTATTAATTAATGGTAAAAATAAAATTATAATAACATAATGTTACCCCAACAGTTGTTCTAAATTCATTGGATGAGCATGTTTTGACCAAAATCAACATTAAGACAAAATTATAACCTTTTTAATCAACTTGGGTGAGAATATTCCTTGATATTATCATTTAGACAACTAGAATTATAAATTTCATAATTACGATATTAGTTATTGATATTCCTTATGATTTTTAAACTATAAGGACATCCATGGATTATTTTAATTCTCATATGATTATTTATATTGAATTATTTAATAGACTATTTTTGATTCCATATTATACCCCTATTAAAAGTTAAATGATATTTGTTCTAGATATATACCATACCTTATATATTATTTCTTATTTTCTCATGTATTTTATTTTCCTCATTCCCTTACTGAGAATTTGATCTCACTATTTTATTATGATTTATTTTTCAACAATATTCAATGAAGATTATTATTACAAATATGTAGGATTAATATAACAGAATAATTTTTTTCTCAAATAAATAACTAAAATTTATAATATATTAGAATTTTAATATAAAATTCACGTTTTTTATCAATTTCACAAATAATAATAAACTATTCCATCCTTTGGGATGTGATTCCATGTAAAATTTTGAAATGTAATAATGTAACGAAAATCTATGGGATATGAGGGTCTCGGTCATTATTGATGCTAGAAATGGATGTTTAGTAGATTATTTTAGAACTATATTTACAAACAAAATAAAGAATAAAACCTTATTATATAATTTTGAAATATTCCAAACTAAACCATTTTTATGATTTGGAGATTTGATAATCCTAAATTTTCAATTTATTTATTTTTGTTTCACTAGATTTGATATGATACATTATTTTTCCTAATGAAATTTTCTAATATATTATACAGAAATTTTTAGAAAATGGAATATTGAAGAAGGAATTTGAGTTCAATCAATTTACTCAATCTAAAGTGTATGAGAAATCCGTTATTTAATATGGATGTGGAAAAACTTCTATAATAAGTATTTTCCCAAATATTCTCATTATATGAGGAAATATAATCATGTGATATCAAGACAAAAAAATAATTCTCAATGTTTTATGGCTTCAAAAGGTTCCACAAGAATAAGTGGAATGTACAGAATGTAATTAATACCGGGAATAACGAAAAGAAGGATTTTCCCACATTTGATAATTTGGGAAGGAAACACCTTGGACTGTGATGAATAAGAAGTTGAGTTTTCTTTATGAGTGGAGTCAAGAGCCACTATGATCATGATTGAAAGATAATGAAAAAATATACAAAGGATTATGTATCAACTATAAGGTTTTAGGGAACTATTTAAATTAATTCCATAAGAATTAATGAAATATAAATGATATGAAGCCAATGGATCATAGTCAATATTATTGTATTACTAAAAATTAAGATAATTGAATAATGTGGTTATTCATGGAATAAATAATAATATTAATTTATTATTTTACCAATGATGCATGAGTTATAATAGTTATAGAATATATATTTATCTTATTTCAATTTTTCTTCTTTAAATATTTGGATGCATGGGATAAATGATACTAGTAACCAAAATAAGTTAATCTATTGTATTTTAATATTTTGGAAAACAAATTATATTGGAATCTAAACCATAATATGTTATTTTTGTATATATATTAATAATAAAATATTTTTAGGGGATTATATCAGTTACATTGATATAAGATAGTGAAATAATGGTTTATTTATTTCTTGTAAGGGTTAATACATGTATGGATTTAAGGAATATATTTTAAAACTAGAGATTTAATTTTTGTAAGAATGAATTTCCTATTTAAGGAATTGAAGTTATCATGATATACCAATAGTTTTTATGGGAAATTAGGAGTTTCATTATGTGTACATTAGATTATAATTTTATGTTAATTTTGAAAATATAGATAACATTCACAAAAATTCTGCTTAATTGAATTTGGAAATACATATTTGGGATTAGTATTATGATAAAATAGATATTGAATTGGTTATATTAAATTTTGAAATAATTTTTTGTCAGATAACTTTTTCTGTCCTTGTTGGTTCTGGTAAACATGTAAATGGTGAAGTAATAACTTGAGGATCATTTTACTCATTAAGATTCCTTTATTCATAAGAAAAATATTCATCTCAAATACTAATTTTCTAGAGTGGTAGATAATGTAAAAATAGATAAATGAATAACTAAAGGATTATATTGTAATTTTATCCTATAAATAATGATTTATGTTTATTTTATGAGGTTTTTATTTAGATATTTAATGGATCACAGAACTCTATTAATTTTTTTTAGGAAAAATAATCCATCCATTTACTTTTCACAATATGAAATTAGTGGTCTTCTAAATGACAACAAATCTATGTTCCTACGATGTATACAATTATAATGACCAGTTTCTCTATTAACCTTCCTTAGAACATGATAGTAATATTTCTCACCAATTTCATTTTTTTAATTTCCACTAATTTTATCCTATTAAAAGTATTATTTTTGTGGTGATGTTGATAATTATTTTTCTAATGAAAACATGAATTTTTATTATAGTTCCCACAAGGCCAATATTTTGATAAATATAGTCATTTAATTTTCCCCTACACTGTGTATTAACCCAATTTTTTCCATATATATCCATTGTCTAAAATAAAAGTGAATAGTGACAGAAACCCAAATAATATTGGAGAACCACAGAATCATGAAATTTAAATTATAAGAAGTTTTAATCATAACAGACTATTATTAATATATAAACCCCTTATTTTAACTGATACTATTCATTAAAATTACCTAAATCCTTCATGATGGTTCACAATTTGTTTTTTAATTTACAAATAATTTTCATAGATAATGTTAAATTGGGTGTGCAGTAAGGCACATTTTCATTAACTGGGTGATGATTAAGTCCATCCCAATGAACCATTTTCATTGTTATTAACCTATTGTACCAATTTTCTAGACATAGATATACATTAAATATCTTGAAATGAATTTCATCTCATGGAAAAATTAACTCTATCCACCACCAAAATTCTATGATATTTTTTTACATTGACACTTCGTTAGAATTAACCTTAGATGTATTCCTAAACATATAATTATAAATATAAGTAGTATATTACTAATTTTTTCATATCCTTGTTTGAAATAAGTAATTATACCTTCTTATTTAGTACCAACTATTGAAACCCAGGCATATAATATATTGATATTATAAAAATCTTTAATAACATTTATTATGTTACATAAACACACTCATGAGGATTGTAATGCTATAATAGCTTTTGAATCAAGGAAACACAAAAAACATTTTCATAGGTGGAATACATCATCGTAACTTTCATTATTCATAACTACAAAACTTCCTAAGAATATCATACATAATTCATTTTAGAAATTACAAGGGAATTGAAACATAATATTGGGTGTGTTCTGATGTTCTGTACTGAAAATCAAGGTAGAAATTTTAGAACAATATGAATACAAGTGTATGATAAATTGATAAAAAAATTTATAAATAAAACTATTCATATCAAATTTTATAATATAGTGGTTAACATAATGATGGAATATTCTTAAGAAATGAGTCTTATATGATTCATTCAACACGATCAGTGATAGAATAATTTTCACATAAGACATTGATTTTTGGAATACATGGAAGCAGATAAAATAATTTTCATTATATTAAAGGATCACTTCAAACAATGTCACAGTTGAATGGGATCACTACCCAAACCATCATATTAGTCAAGGTTAAATACAAAGACCATGATAACATACATTGTCCTTTATGAAATTAGGATCACTTCATATTATAATCATGTATATCTTGTGAGATAAAATCTTTTCCAAATACATTTGCAAATGATATAGTTCCAACCCATAGAATAATTAACATCTAATATATGTTTTCTATAATATCAATAAACTGTAATCATGTCATAAAAAATATTTAAAATGGGTTTCATACAATTTTCATCATATCATAGCCAATTGAAATTATACTAGTTTCATAGTTAATATATCATCCCATCATATCATAATGCTTGGTAAAAGATTGTGGTTTCAAAATAATCATTTCTTGGTATAACGTGTGAAAATAAAATGAGTTTAATAAAAAAATTTAATCATAAATAAATAAATAAAATAATAATAATAATTTTATTTTTTCTTTTTTAACAATAATACAAAGATTTGATGATGGGGTGTCATCATAGATAGAGATAAATTATTATAGATAAATCAAATGAAATATTTCTTGAGGAAGATAAATATTCATTGAAAATCATATTTTATAAATAATAATTCATAAAATATTATGAGTATAAATATGTTTGAAAATGAAATAAAATAAAAACATTTTTTTATTCAATGAAAATAATTTTAATGATTCCAGTATATTTTTATCATGTCATACAATTTAAAAACAATGATTCTTTTCAGATTTCCAATAAAATAAAATGTTTTATTGTTTGGATGTTAAAATGAATATTAAATTTCATAAAATATATAAAAAATTAAAAAAATATAAAATTTATTTCCAAAATGATTTTTAAAATTCTAAAAAACTGAAAATACTTTTTCAATACATGGTCAGGAAGAAACCCTATCATTCGAATGAATAAATAATTAATGTTTATTTTTTTTCATAAAATTTGTTTTTAATAACAAGTATATAAATAAATTAATATTATGGGAAATAATATATTCTCATGAATTTGTTTTAGGAGAATAAAACTCAGGTGTTTCTTGCAAAATGTTGTATAAGGCTTCATCATCTGAAAAATAATGACAATCGTTATTGATAAACAGTGATATTTTAACGTAAAATCCATTCAACATTAGTTACACTGAATTGTAATCCTGATGATATAATTACATTAAAAAAATAATGATAAGCAAAAATTCAGGATATTAGATGTAAAAATGGCTATATACTAACCTTAAAAAAGATAGGTGTATATCTTAATAGATGTCTCATGGAAGTAAAATTGAGAGAAAAATCCATTAACAATTGTCCCAAAATCCTTTGTTACACAATCAATGTACAATATAATAGTTATAAGTTTATTAAAAATCTATTATATATCCATAATCATAAATATCATATAGTATATAAATTTATTATTATAATATATTACCTATTTATTAATTATTTCATGTTAATGTCACATTTCAGTTTGTAACTGCACTATTTTTCATGTTTGTTTTGATCTTTTATTTTCATCCCTCATAAATTTATGATGGTTCCCTAAAATAGAAAATAAAAATATTAAATAATTATAATATATATTCATAATATATTTATTTATATTGATATTTAATAGTTATTGATAGAAAACAAAATTCACTATGGATGGAGACAGTAGGCTACAAAAGTGCATGAATGTTGTTTTTGTTTTCTTTATAAATTTAATTATAGAAAGGTAAATAATATATTATATTTGTAGAATATTTTTTATCTCATATATATGAAATATTTTTGTTAAAACCATATTTATTACCTTCCATGTAATGTTTGAATGAATCATACCTCTTCAAGCGGTAGTGGTCCTCCTCATATATGAGGGATGCTATTATATTCACATAAAATAGAATGTTTGAAGGTATGTGTGATACAATAATTAGATATGATTAAAAATATCATAAATAAAATTTATAAATATTAATCTTTCATAATAACCATCCATTAAATGATGTAATAGATAAATTAATGGCATCGATTCAAGATGTGGTAGTCTACCATACAAATGAATAGTGATTTCATAACACATCAAATGAAATTAGAGATGGTTTAAGGTCTCGAACATAACCTAAAAACAAATATTATATATAATATATTATTATATCATAATATATTAATATTAATTATCTTATATTGAGAAATAAATAGAATAAAAATGCTTAAGGAAGAACATTACATATTTATCAGGTAACATCCTTAGGATTGGAAAATACCCATCCATTGTTGGATTTATGAACAAAAAAGGATTTGATAATTATATAATGGATGTTGGAAATTGATTTAGAGACGTAATGTACATACTAAAAATGTATTATGGTTTAAATAAAATCAGAGAGTTGGTTTCCTTTTAAAAAAGAGCTGACTGGCACATTTGTAAAATTTTGAGAATAAAATATTTTCCAATTTTATTCTAATTAGATTAGGAATAAAAATGATTATTATATATCCTTAGACATTATATGTTATATATATTTATACCTAATATATTTTATTAATTTTTTTCCATTTTAACACTTATATTATTTTTTAACCCCCAGGTAAACTTATTTTTACATTAACAATGATAATTAATTTTTGTATGTTCACTATTAATTTTGATAAATAAAATATGTTAAAAATATGAAAAAATTAAATTATTTTCACTAAAAATATTGAATACATTTTTCCCATTTTCAATTCATAAATGAAAAATTATTTATTTATAAATTAATCCTGCAGATGTGATGAGAATGTGGGTTTAAAGGAAAAAGTTTTAAAAAATTAAAGGTTGTTATATAATAATTTCACATTAAATTTATTCAAATTAACTAAATTGGAATAATATATATATTATTAATATAAGTTTTATTATAATGAAAATAATACTTAATTATATCTTCAAAATTAATTTAAATAATAATGGATAAATAAATAAAAAAATATGTAGTCTTCACCATTCATCTAACAATTAATATATATATAAAAACAATAACTCTTAACAGAACAATATATTATAGATATTTATTTAAAAATTGAAATATATTTTACAATATATATATTTTTAAAATTTTTGGAAATTAAATTTATTTTTTAAAAAAAATGAAAAAAATTATAAACACTTTTTCTAGAAAATAGTATTTTCGAAACATATGAGTATTTGTTAAAAAATTAAGTACTAATTTATAAATATATTTTAATAAAATAATATCATTATACATATTATTTTAAAACTAGTTAATGATATTCATACCATTTTTTACAACTACTAGGTCGGTTGGCTTTGAATAATAATATTAATAAAATATATTGGTTTGTTAAAAAAATATATAATCTGTGACATAATATAAATTGGTAGTTCTATGTATAACATCCCAAAGATAGTGTAATTCTTAATTCATGATTTCAAATAAGTTTAATTGAATTGAAAAAATAAAAAATTCCACTGACATTGGTTGTTATAGTGTCACTACAGACATCATGGTTTTTTGGATGAAATCCCTCAATGTGATTTTATATTCTCTTTATGCTTATTTGTATTATTGAAAATATAGGTTTGAATGGCCATTTTTTATGTTTGAACTAGAATATTGATTTTAATTGTTATCAAATATATGTGAAAAGGTACGAATTTACTATAAGTGTTATATAATGATAAATTTAGAACGCGGAATCATTTCGTAGTGTTTGAAATATATTTGGGTTTAAACGTTTTGAGGAACATATTATTTTTAGGATATATGGATTTTCACGTCACACTTATTAAAATTTGGAAAGAGATTTAAATTTTTGAAATAATTTTTTTAATGAATTTTGATGAATTTTTTTTCACGACTATGAAAACACCCTATAATTTACCATCAATGATATTATGATCGAAAAAATATATTCTATAAAATATTACATGAATCAAGTTATTTTCATTTAAATATTGAATTGTTTTGTGAAGATGTGGTGGAGATAATTAATATTTCTTGAATATGAGTCAATGTCTCTAAATATATGGCTACTATATCCTTTGAAATTATCATATCTATAATGATGAAAATAGGTCTCAAAAATTATAAAATATATTCACAATAGATATTCATTACTAATGGTTTCATTCGTACATTAGTTATGTGAAAAAAACTATCAATATAAATAAGATATTATCATAATGGTTTGTTTAAAATATTCTAGGGTTGTGAATTTCAATGAAGATAAAAGTTTCAAGATAGATAAATTTTTATTGAATGGTTTTTATTTATAAAAAATGTTGGTATAGGGTTTCATGAGAATTAAACATACATGAATAATAATTAAATACATAGACATTATATTGTAATTGCATTTTCATGATTATTATAATCGTTGAGCATCATGATAACCCAAATTGAATGTAAAAAATATTGTATCAACTTATATATTATTGAATATTATAAATGATTAGTGATAACACATCAGTTGAGAGATAAAATAAATTTAAATTTTTGTTTGTTAATGATACAAGAGGAACAATGAGACCTCATTAAAGATTGGCGAATCAATGTGATGTAGTATATTTTGTAATGAATCATGTTTCTGATTTATTCACTATTTACAAATCCGAATATGGGTGAACCATAGAAATTTTTAATGTCTCTTGCATGTTTTCTTTTTTATCGTACATTTACATGGGATATGGAGACAAGAGTGTTTTGTTTAACAATTAATCAATATCAAAAAAAATTAAGTGTTTTAATCATTCATCCCATATTCTCCCCATATACCCTCCCCTTACATTCTTGGTATGTTACATGGATGGGATACGAATTTTCATTAGAGAAAATGGTCAATCTAAGTGGTTCTCTCTCATTAGGGGAAATGTAATTTTTTAATTAAAAATGGATTTTGACATTTTTTTGAAACAATTTTTAGTATTGGAATACTCAATTTTAATACTTTTCAAATCATTAAGAATGGATTTCATTATTTTGATAAGGATTTTAATTCTTCTAGAACAAAAAGTGTAGTTTTATCAGGTCATACCAAAATAATTTTTTTATAAATATAATTGAATTAATGACCTAAAAGGAGGTTTAAAAAATTGTGTACATGAAGTTGATGTCATGTGAGTCCTGACATTCCTTGTAGGAAAATCATCAAAATATCTATGAAGTCAATTCAAAATTTTGAGAAACTTAATTACATGTTCTATTGAACTAAAATGAGGACCTTATAATACACAACATTGAGTCTGTAGATCTATTCCTTCACCGGTTTAATGTTTTCCTAGTTAAAATGCATATTCTTTTAGAAAATCATAGAGGTGGAATGATTGATAAGAACCCCAGAAAAATCCAACCAACATAGTTCAATCTGTTTATTTTTATGATAGATAAAGAAGGTCAAAAAGAGTTTAAATTGGACAAATTAAAACCATACTATTATCACATTAAATGTGAAAATAGTGATAATGATTTAGTGGATTATGGGAAATATTAAGAGGTTGATATCAATGCCATAAATAATATCACTATTATAGATGGTTATAAATAAGATGATATGGAGGATTTTATTTCACATATTTCCTCAAATCTATAAATTGGATTTTGAAGGATTAAAGGGAAACTTCATTAATTTTTTTTTATTATAGATATCTTTAATAAAATACAAATATGTATCTTATGATGTATCATAAGGGGGAAATAATAATGATAAAACAACTCTACAAATCCTTCATATAGTTTTAAATGATGAAAAATATTATGTGAAATATCATAATAAAGATGATAATTTTTCCATCCAAAATGAAAATTATAGGTAATATAAGTAAGATGATATGTATAAATGTTAGGATCATATTAAAAATTCAATACTTGGTGTTTCCAAAAAATCTAAGGCAGTGGTATAAATTGAGAATGATTTCTAATTCATTGATGGAATATTTTTTCTACATATTAAATTAGAATATTATTTTTAGGAAATATATTTTTGGAGGATGAAAAAATAGAAAGAAAAAAGTGTCTTTCATGGTGCCAAACTCTATATGAAGTTTACAAAAGAAGCTTATTATGTGATAAAATATTAAATAGAATATATTTAATTGGAAAATCCATTGATCTAAGAGAAATTCATTGTGTTAAAGAGAAATGTTGAAGAAAAAACAACATTTTTAGAAGACATTAATAAGACAATAATATAGCATATCTAAAGTATTACAGAACATGAAGAGGATGATTTCAATCCATGAGTAAAGGTAATTAATTTGGACTCCTAATATAATATTGAAAATCATGTGTCATAGGTTATATAAAATAAAAAATTAGTGTTTGATGGTCTGTAGAAAAATCAAGTATATTTCAGTATAAGAAAATGAATCATTAAAAAGAAACAGTTGATATGGGGATTGATAAAAAAGTACATGTGTGATGGATAATTGTATATCACCAGAACCAACTCTATGATCAGAAACTGATTTGCATATGAACCATATTTAGAATGTTTGGAGAACCAATGGAATAGCTAATTCAACCTCAAGAACATAAATTAATTGCCTCATATTAGGATATATTTTTGTTGACTTATGTGAAATTCCCAAAATGTATGTTTTATGTCCAAAAGGACATAAGGAGAAAAGAGAAACATAAGATGTAACAAATATCTCATTATTCCACAAATTGTGTTCAATGTAACATTTTCTAGAGTATATTTTTTTGGATATTATGCCAACTATTTCTCATTAATATCACATATAAATGTGTCAATTAATACCTAAAGATGTTTACTGTAGAAACTCATAGAATCTATTAATGAGATAAAAATGAGAAAATAATTGTTAGGGATGAAATATTATATTGGTTCATAATAATCTGAGGATGGATAAGAATATAATTCAACATCATTTATGAGTTCAATTAAACAGAAATAAAAGTTGAAAAAGAAATTTTTTTATATATTTCATCAAACAATTATATAAAAATATAATATGAATCATTAAAAGTTGAATAAAAAAATGTTATAGAAAATAAGATTCTAGTAATTGGAATCAGGTATGAAATATAATGTGTTATTTTCATTGTAAATGATTATGTCTTGATGAATATTGGCTTAGTAAAACAATAATTGGTGGAAATGACAAGAGATGTTCATATGAATTTATTATTGAAGGTATCATTTACAAATTTATATGTGTTTTACATATATGTAACACAAGTAATTTCATAATATTTTACATGAATTTTCTAATTATCTAATGAAATGATGGTAGAGTTCTTTTAGGGAAAGTGAACAACAGAAAATATCCACCTTTTGAATGGAGAATAATTTTTTTTATTTTGATCCAATATGAAATAAGTCTTATTGATGGATAAATGGATTGAAAACTTTTGACAACCATAAATAATGGATTTTTTCAAATGAGGAAAATATTTAGATCTCCACAAGTTATCACAGGATTGAAGTCTCATGTGTGATGCTTGGCTACAAGAAATCTTTATTAAAACATCTTACATGGAAAATCGAATAGTAAAATTGAGTGCTTGAATTTTTTATGCATTTCTCTGTTGAACATTCTCAATAAGATCCATTGGTGGGATGATGTTCTATGATATTTTCATTTTTGATTTTATTAGGATGGAATTTATATTTATTAATTCCACAACTATATTGTTCTTAGTTGCATAAAAACATATTTGGGGAAATATTAATGGATAAATAATCATGTTTTTTTTATTTTTTGAACTAATAATGGCATGGAAGTCACAAGAACCCACGAAATGTATTATCTAGTGAAAATGGGATATTAATCCATGCTTTTGTAGTGATAAGTTGTCTGAAAAATGTAGTTTTTTATAGGTGAAATATTAAGATAAAAAAAACATAGAAAAAATTGGTTATCAAAAATGAAAAGGCTAGATAAATTCAATAAATAAGTAATTTTTTTATTCTAAAAAAGAAATAGAGCATTGTTGTATGTAAAAGAATTAAAGGAAACATATGAGTTGTCGTAGGTAAGGAATATAAAATTGAAATAATTTTTAATCTTTGAAAGTTACAATTTTATTCTTAATTAAGAAGAATGAAATATGATTTAGTCACATAGTGATGATGGAATCTTCTACACACATTCAAGAACAAAGAAAATAATATAAAATCTTCAATAAGATACTAGGATATTTTGTGGCTTGAAGTAAAGATATTATATTAGATAATTATTAATGTTTTTTAAAATAAATGGAATTTATTGAAGATTGTAGTTATAAGGTGGTATAAAACAAAGGGGGATAGATGTGGAAATCATTAATTAAATGGAATAAAATAATGATCATCAAGATGATGTAAAACTAGTATACAAATAGATTCCAAGAATTAAAAATGAAACTTATAGGACAAACATCATTAATGAAAATGAAAAGAAAATGTAGATATTGATAATGATGTTGCTACCACATGTATCATTCATACAACAGGTTGAGCATAAATACATTAAATATTAATATGAAGATTAATTTTTTTTCTATGAATGCTGATCTGCAATAAATTGAAAAGGAATAAAATGGGATATTGTTTCAAGGGTGGGATAAATGGTTATCAATGAGACCAAATAGGTTATACAGATCGAACCAAATGAATATAGATAGGTAATATGAAAAAATTCACATATCCTTTTTAAATTAAACATCTAGATTGAGGGAAATACTCATAATGGAACATATTTAATATTTTGAATGATTAAAAATAAAATCATTCATGGCTATTATAGTAAAAATGGAATAAAATGTTTTTTACAGGGAAATTATGTTAATATTTTGAAATTCGGTTCTAGAAGAAGAATTTTCAATAAAACAGTTTGAGAGATTATTTTTCCATGAATATGATAAGAAATTTGTCAGTTTAAGCATGTTTTATATGGAATAATGACATAACTAAGATCATGTTATTAAAAAATTGATTTTTATTTGAATAATATAGACTATTATCAAAGTGTATTTGATTACAATCTCTATGTAAACTATGATATTGATTAACATATGATGGTTCTAGAGTATATTGTTGATATAATCTATGATGGATAAGATAAAGCACAATGATAATAGATCACAGAATTCATGAAAGGTTTTTTAAATTTCAATTAATGGAGAACTATTTATTTTTCTCAACATTCTAGAAATGAAATGGAGTAATGTCACATTCACATATCAATAAAAATATCCATGGTGGTTCTGAGAATATTTGCATCGGACATTTCCAATGAGATTATAACTCTAGTAGCTGCGTGGATGAAACTTTGATGATATAATCAAGGTAATGTGATTATTTTCTTAGAAATGAGGTACATAATTGGCAGCCAATTTTACATAATAATGAAAAAATATTGTATTATTCACTTTCCAAGTGATGTGTTTTCAATGAAATCCTAATTAAATTCAACTACATACAGTAAAATGATTTAATTGTTATATCAAAGTCAGATTCTATTTTTAATGAAAAAATATCAGTAAGAAATTTTTGGTTATATAGAAGAATATTTGGAATGTTATACATATGATAGAAAATAAATTATAGGTGGTCCATTCTATATTGAATGAATTTTTATCGATTAGGTAAGAAATAAATAAGATTACATCTCATTGAGAATAGTATAATCCATATAAATTTCATCTATTAAATAATTAATGTAGTTATTTTGGAAAAAATTGGATCATGAAAATAATGGTTTTTATCTGAAGAATCTTATATGAATTAAATCAATAAAATAAAGTGCAATAAATATTAGAAAAAATCCATCCCATCAAACATGAATATAGAAGACCAAAATCTGGTATCTTTTAATAACTTAGATGGTGGATAAATTTATTAGGATATTGTAGTATGTTCCTACATAACAATAAGTTTTAGACAATTTTTTGGAATCCTTACCCATATATGTGTCTCATTGTCATCTATAGGTTATTAAATTTCATTAAACATCACACACTTGAATGTGTGTGGAATTGGGACCCCCTCTACCCATTGTATGGTATGATTAATAACATTAATGAAATTTATTATTTCATGTATTTAAAAACACAATTAAGTGACCATTGAGTTCAATGAAGTAATGGGAGAAAATATCTTGATCAGCAATGGGGGAGAATTTGATAATGGAAGAAATAATATAATGGGAGTATTTGTTATTATGATGTTGATCATTTTAATTCAATGATTATATATATCGACTGATGTGGTTGGTGATTAAGTTATCATCTATGTGGGGTTGATGATATGGTATTCTTTTGTAATAGTATTCTCCTTTTATAGTTGAAAAATATGTTATAAAAATAAATAGTAAATTTCTGCAAAATGGATTTTTACACATCATGTTACTCATTGATAATAATTTCATGATTTAATTTTTTCTCACATTGAACACGAATCATATGAGATTGGAGTTTTTTTTACTAAATCATTGTCCACTCTCTCTAGTTACATGCAGAAGACTATCGTTATATATGTTTTGGTGAATCATTTTTTAATTAATATAGAAATCGAAGATTAAAATATAAATTAAAGTGTAATAACAATTCAATAGAACCAAATACAGTGATTGTTTGTAATATATCCTTGGGGGAGATTTTATATTTTATTAGGATGATTAGGTTTGATGAAAAATATATATGGGAATATCATTTGTCACAATTTAGGGTGATTCTTTACAATGAATTTTAATTAAGATCCACGGAAGTTGTTTAAAACCCCTAAAATAGGTAAAAAAATATGTGTATACAAGGTGGTTTCATTTCCTAGTGTTTTAATTTTTCCCTAAAATACGGTGGAACGGAAGAGTTGAGAAAAGATAAATTTATATGTATTTATTGTTAAAATATGATAAAGGCATGGAATTTTAAAAATTATTGTTATTTCATAAAATAAATTTTGATGAAATACAATATGTTTCTAAACTATGAAATTTTCATATATTATTTGGAAAAACTCATCATGTTCATGTTCAATTATAAATTATACAATGGTCACCATGATAAATGTTTTCTACATGAATATATTTAAGGTTTTAATGAAAATTGTTAGGTGGAATATAATTTTTCTAGAAGGAGATGAAACATATATAAACAGATGGCTACCCCCACCATTTAAATCAGATAATTAATAATGAATATCCAAATTCTCTGAATTTAAGAATGCACATCCATAAATATTTTCATGCACAAAATTTTTTTAAGAATACTATTTATTCAATGAAAAAAATATTTGAATCATAATACTTTACATTGACCAATTGTTATAGATATTCTAGAATTTTAGTGTGTTTTTTGAAATATAATAGTTTCACAATAGATAAACATTTCATTTAATCTTGGTAATTTTCAAGAATGTTGGGATACAATTTTGTGATAGTGAAAATTATTTACATCAAAAGGGATTTTATATAATTTATGTGATAAAGTATTATTCATCATTTGGATGAATATGTTTCTTAATGACACACAAAATGTGGTGTATAAAATAAAGATACAAGTGAACAAGAGTGAAATCATCCTATGGGGAAGTAGGAAAACTTATTTAGAAAGTAGTGATCTTTGAAATCTATTTTCATAGTGATTTAGGGGTGATAGTGATTCCTTTTTGATCTTCATAGTAAATTTTTTCTTTATTGGATTTGGTACTTAGGAACGTTTCTTATGTATTATCCATAAATGTATCCTAGTATGGGTGATCTAAGTTAATTTTCTATGTCTCTTGAATGTTTTTAGTTCTTCTTATACAATGTTATGGGAAAGTGACGAAGACATATTTGTGTAACAACAAAAAAAATATCCAAATAGGGAAGTTCAGATAATCTTTCATACCATAATTTTCATCCCCTCTATGATTATTTATAATATTGGAAAAAATTGTGAATGGGATTAAATGATCAAATTAAGTACATGATGTAATCAATGTGATCATCAACTAACCGAACATGTCCCACCACTTCATAAAAAACCTAGAGATGATTTAACTAGAAGGATTTAGACATCGTAGTGTGGATGAGATAGTCATTATTTATATAGATCCCTCAGTTATCTTTTTAGAACATGATTCTTGCTTCACATCATAATTATGGAGAGGTTTGTCGTATTAAATTGGTACTCAGTTTAGTTTGACCATAGAGTTTCATGCCTATACCGATGAATAGATTGAGTGGACCATTTATGTCCAAGAAGAAATGGTTCATTATTAGATGTTATTATTTTTCCATTTATAGTAGTATAACCGACCCTTAGTGTAGATTTTTTACAACAAAAAATACAATTCCACCATCAGTATGGAACCATTCAACGATATATTTAAGAGACTCTGTATTTAACCAATGTGATGGACCAATCCAAGGGAGTCTGCAATCATGGGCCTAAAGATATTGTGGGAAATAATAGAAAAGGTTTAGACCATCTACTGAAGATATTGATTACCCATGGGTGTTAGATTTATTCTACAGACTAATGATGGGGTTCATTGGTGTTCAGTGACGGAGGCCATATGTTGCTGACAGTATAACATCTATCAGGATTACAAGGATATGGTTGGTACAACATGTTATCTGTAATATTCATCAATTATTTAATTATAATATAGTGGATATGTGAGGTGTATACTATTTGGAACAACATATGTATTTAGAATAGGTATTTTATGTCTTCCATGTGTCAAAGTGAGGGAGGTATACAGAAGACCTATAGTATGACATCAGCTAGGTAAAGACTCATATCGAGGATGGATATTCCATTGTATATTATTCACTAGAGGTCAAGAATCTATAGAAGAAGATCCATCATTAGTTTGTAATTTCCATGGTGTGTGTCTAGTAGAATCATGAGAATATTTAGTAGAGAATCATGAAGTGGGAACCCCAAATGTGGGCTCAAAATCCTCATTGTTTAGATATGGAATTTTTTTCTAGAGTAAATTACCTATAGTGAGGATATTTTAATGACTTGTGTTCTCATATTAAAACTCTCGGAATGTTTTAAATAATATTACTGTGTCCAGGCACTGAGTTATGTTGTGATTCTTGGGCATATGGATACTCTTAATAGATATAATATAAGTATTTAATATATTATTTCATAGTAACATATTTTTTCTAAAACAAGGATAACATCTAAATAGAGTTATGTGAGGTTAATCAAAAAACACAACTAAATATATAATTTTCTTTTTGTCCATGAATTTATATAATATTTTAAATCAATAGGTGTTTTACATGAGTGCCTCCATGGGAAGATAATAAATGAATAGAAAATTTTAGTTCTTAATTATTTTATACTCCAAAACTAATCATGTTAAAAAATAATATTGGTATCAAATATCACATGGAATATCTATATAACACAATGGATTATGCTATTAGTTTTTATATTAGAGATCCTAGATTATGAAAAATACATATGGCTTTATTGTTTAATTTTCTAGTGAAGTTTTTGGATCTCACCAATGACATATATGTGTAACCATTCTTTATAAGTGAATTATCCAATATAAATGAAGTACATGGAATTTTGTGGATTAATTTATTTTTTATATCCTATGAAAAATATAATTCAAATAAGCTAACATTAAATGATTCACATATCTTTTAGTGATTAAATTTGATAAATTTTATCTTCATAGAAATTAGGAATTAATATTTATTAGGATAATCATAGATTTTTCTTCTTTATTATACATTAGAAAGATAATGGGTTGGGTAAAACAATAATATAAGATAAGGTTAATTCCAATTCTCTATAATATAATAACAATGGTTCCATTAATATATATATATATATATATATATATATATATATTCAATTATGATAATATTAAAAAATAAATTAATCCCCTCTTTGAAAAATATTAAAACAAAATGGTTGATTGTGTGTCTGACAGACTATGGCATCACAAACTTATGCGATTCATTTTCCTCCATCACCTCTCAGTGATGGATATAACTCACAATTTAATTAATTTATATGATATTTATTAAATAATTATAACAATTAAATTATAATTTTAGACATACCATCACACCATATTATTATTTGAAAAAAGAAAATGTTTTTCATATGTCGGTTTTTATATCCACCACCACACATCAACATGATACATATTTCATTTAATTTTAGAAATAATGTTAATAATGATTTATTAAATGAATTTATATGATATATATTATATTAAAAATATTCAAGAATGGTGACATATTAATTACTTTATTTCATTCAATCTTATATAAAATGGAATGAGGGTTCATGCATAAATATGTCTTACAATCTCCATGAACCAATTTATACATTTTACATTGTCTATATTTTTTTGGATTGGGGTAAATATTTATATTACAAATATATATGATATTTAAACCATTATTTAAATCGTGAGTATGTTGTTATGATGATCAAACATTAAGGATCAAATCTATTAAACCAAAACATACATGAAAATATATAATTATTACCTAGAATACTGATATTAATAAAGAATTGTTAATAAACGTGTAAAAAAGGATATAATTAAATCATATTAGGTATAATATATAATATTATCAGTATTATAATGATATATAGTTAATATTCAATTATTTTATATGTTTTTTATCATAGAAAAATGAAATCATGCATGATGTATGGGTTTTCATCACACATTGATTGCTATGAGAAATGAGTAAAATTCAACACCTTTTTATATGGTATTATTTATTCAATTATCATAAATTTATTTTTATTATTATCCTCATTAAAATTATTTAATATAAATACCATTATTATGTTCTTTTTGTCATTGGTCTTCTAATTCAAAATATACCAATGTTGTAAGGGTTTACTACACAAATTTCTTCATTATTAAATATTATTTTTGATTTTGTATCAATGTTATAAATTAATATATAATTATATGAAAAAATAATTATCTATTTATTATTATAAATTATAATAATCCCTTTTAGTATTTTCTCTTTTCAAAATGATTAAACTGAAATATAGGTTTAATGATAGTTGGCAACTTTTGTCTCTACGATCTAAAATACATTCTCTATGATTTCGTATTTTTTTCAAATATTGAATTCAAGAAATGTTTTATCTACAATCATATAATTTATAAAAAAAATTGTCTCCATGTTTCATTTTTATAAAATCATTTTAATGAAACAATTTTTTTCATGCATTATAAGAGGTTTTTTTGACAATTTTACATTCGTCTAAAGGAATCCATTTTAATGATATATAATTAATTTCATAGATACATGAAAACTAATTTCATTGTATATTATGATACACTGTTAGAAGTTTATTTAAAATGATATGTTTTTTATAAATGTTGGGTAATTAAAATAGTCATGTAATTGTTTATTTGTAGGTGAAAACATTATGTTCCCAAAAAACATTCCAAATGATCTTTCTAAATCATATTCATATATATATAAACATTATTTTGTAAATATTATTATTTAAATGGGATTTAATATTAATATTCCATTAAAAAAATTAATTTGAATGGTTTATGATTTTTTTTGACGTTGGAATGTATCAAAATCTTAGTTTTTATTTTTTACAATAATAAATTTCACACTAATTTTGTTGAAATACTTTCATGTGGGGAATTCATTGGACATGGTAAGGGACTAGATAGGAAATCTATAACCCCTATATTAATTAGTAGTTTACATAAGACTAATAAACATTGGTAATATATTTAGACCTTAAAATTTTATATATTATGTATTAGAATAAGTCATGGAAGAGTCTTAACAACATTTTTCATTATGAATTTTCCATCATTATGAAAATATTCACTAACATCCATGTGATTATTTTATTCATTATTATATCGATGAAAATTCTTAAATATAATTTTATAATTTATATTTCAATATTTAATCATCATTTTTTATTCTATATTATTTTTTATGATCATGTTATAGATTAAATAAACTTATTTTTTTGATATTCACATTTCCATATATATTATGCCTCTTTTATTCATAATTACATCTAATGTAGACATAGATTTATTTAGAATGTGATATCACTCCCCTCTTATTTTTTCATTTCATAATATTCCATGATGTGTTTTATAATGGATTTAAAGGGATATGGTAAATTAAAAATTTTGTTTCCAATAAAAATTATACGTTTATGTTTTTTATTCCAATTATAATGTGAGATTAATGTTTTTATATAGATTTCCATGAATAATAATCCATTTTATCTATTTATATGAAGTCACAATTATCTAGTATCGATATAATAAAGTAACCACTGACTATGGGGTAATAGTTCTTGGGTATTTAATGATTATATTTGAGGAAATCTAGTATAATCCATCACATAGTAATTTAGAAACACATACATAACATATTATAATCCCATGATTGTTTTTGAGGATATTTCTAATAATTTGATTTCATCATAATGTCATGATAATGATTCAATTAGGAGTTAAAATATATCAATTTCATGATACTATATATAGATGTGAATCTATAAACAGTGTACATATGCATCATAACTCCAAAATGTTTTCAGCGGGATTTGGCTTGATGATCACGTAGTTCTAAAAAAATGCTTTTTATTGTACACGTGGTTTGACACAACCATGTTAATTTGTAGGGGTAATTCATATTTATTTAACAATAAATTGTTGTGTATTATAAAAAAATTTATGATCTAAAATCAATTTCAATGAAACCATGTTTATTATTCTATCATTATAAATTAATATTTTTTTCAAATAAGTGATGTTTTTCAAAATATTTAGAATTATACATTATTTTTCATTACGTTATGATATAATATATTTTATTCCATCGATGTCAGATGGAATTAAAAATATTTAGTTCCTTTTAATCATTGAAGATACACTACATTTTAGTTCAATTCCCTTGTTTATAGTTTTTTATATTAACATTACGAAACATGTAACTAATTTAAAATTTAATTAAAAAATATGGATTTTTTTTAATTGTAAGTTTGGAGATTAATTATAGATAAATTATTCACTATGAAAAATATAATATTTTTCATGTTGGAAAATTTAAAATTACATGAGTGAACACTATATCACGAGTTTACATTCAAACTATGTGTACTAACTGTATGGTTCTTCATCGAGAACATACTTTTACATGGTAGGCATATTGTCTATGACATAAATATACCTTAAGGACTACTCATGGCCACATTCCAAATTTTCTACAACCTACTCATATTGTAAGTCTATCCAACATGAGATTTATCTTCTGATCTTGTGATAAAATTTTCCAAAATTGATAAATAAATTAAAAAATAAACAAAATTCATTAATAATTCCATTATTTTCATGGTGGGAATATCATATGTGATACCTTCCTTTTCACAGCCCATAACGCCCTAAACAAAATGACTATGACATTTATGGGATCAAATCTCATTGACATAATTACATATCTACTCTATCATTATTCTACCTTATAGGATACCATAAATACCCTAACAATCCATATACCCTGATGATAAAGAGACCTATTGATAGATTCCTAAAATAGAACATGGGGCTTGTTACTGTCAAAAAGGATAAAAGTGAGATTTATCTACCACCCCAATTAGATGTAGGGAACCACATTATTCTTCCACCCATAGCTTTTAGTTGATAACATAATGAATGCACATTAATAAGGGAATCATATAATCACTATTCTCTAATACCATTTGACTTTTAACTATGGTTGTGGTTGAGAATAGAATGAAAAGATTGAATTCCTCCTTCCTATATTGCCTCTGATGGGACACTGACATTACTCTCTCTGAAGAAATATATTTAATCATATCAACCCATAAATGGAGTTATAATGTACCAAGATCCAATCTTTTATAAATATATGAATAGTGTGAAACTATTATTTGGATAATCACTATAACTAATAAAAATATAAAATGGGTGGTGTAATATTTGAGCGTGAATTAAGAAAAAAATACATTTTTCTAAGAAGATGTTAATAAATTGAAAAATAAAAGGGTTGGATTTTTGATCCATGTATGGGAGAATCCAATTTATTGATACTGACATAGATACATGTCAAATATATAAATGATTATTCTTACATGCTTCATAAAATAATCGGACAAAATATTAGAATCCTATATCCATTTTTTATTTTCCCACTCTATTATGAATCATATTGTAACTCAATAATTAAAAGGGTGATGCAATATATCAAATATGTGAAATTATGCCTTACATAAATCATTCATGACCTTCATTATATACATAATTCAACAACCAATATAAATTTGAAAAACACGCTATTTAATTTAGATATTTAGATTTTAAAAAGGAATCATGTACATATCACATGAAGAGAATCTTTTGAAGCTTAAAACTCATCTATAAATGTAAATAAATGATGGTAGAAATTAAAAAACTAAATAAATAAAAATTTATCTATCATCCCCAGCTGAAACTCTTGTTTTTTTATTTCATTTTTTAGAACTCCAAGGACAGTACACTAGAAAATCTATAATTTAGAAAAATAGAATTCGCTCAATTTTCATTTTGATTAATTTTGATCTTTCAATGCTATTACATAATCCTCTTTATAATTTATGGATTTGGAAAGTATATATTTATTCTGATTTTTGATTTTATGTTATTCTAGATTTTTTTGGCATTGAACACACATTACACTTGTTCAATGTCAACTATTTTTAATACTAGACAACAACAAAATTAAAGAGAAAATTGTTGTATCCATATATGAGTCTTCGATAAGGTGAAAATTTATATGATAATTTAGTTTCTATATGTGAACAAAAATTTCTAGATGAAATTAATCAGTTAGATTCAGTTGACAAGAGGGATATTAGAAACATAATTAACAATGATTCAATATGTGAATAAGGAAATATTTCATGGGTACCCCATTGATTCCTGTATTTATTTTAAAATTAACAATGTTCACATATTATCTCTTTAAAATGTGAACATATAAAAAAGATTTCAAAAAACAAACACAACATTTCATTCATTGGAGAAAATTATGAGCCCCATTCAAACTGTATATCTCTTGGGATCAATGTTTTTTTATGATCACCCTAAAATAATTGCACATCAATATTGGAGGAAGTCTCACAGAGGCCATTTTTTTATTTTTTATTTTTGAAAAATTTTTAATATGAAAATATCGAATTATTCTGAGCCCACAATTAATGATCTAGTTGTTCTTATAATTGTGTTGGAAAGACACATAAAACTAACATACACATAACAATAGGAAATATTTTTTTAAAACATTCAATTTACTGACTCTGTATTTTTTTTATCCTTATCAGAATTTAAAATAAGATGTAATTTTATAAAATCTAATCGAGTACATTGTATTTTAGAATTAAGATAAATGAATGAACCAAATTTAAATATTAACAACATATATATTAAATTAAATGAAAAAAATTATGAACTAAAAACTAGAATTATTTATATATCTCCATTTTTCTTGAGAAATGCCATCAAATTATAACAAGGGGAGTCAGTGAGGCTCAATTTGTCTGTAGTTCATTACCCTTCTCACATAAATTAGAATCCAAAGATTTTTTATACTATCTATAAATTGGAGAAGTTAACTCATGGTAAAATCTATAGAAGATGTTCTTATATCAATTCTTTCATGCATATTTGAGTTAATAATATAGAAATGAAATTTATTGAATCAAATTGACAACTATATAATCTCTCTATGTATTCTAGGAGAGGTTTATGTAACTAACCTCATTTATCCCACACTATCGATATAAAGAACATCCCTTTTTTATAATTTTACAAGCAATGATAAATGTTTAATAAATAGAACAAACATATTTCCACATTAGGGGTGTTGTTGATTGACATTCCACCAACTGAGGTATGACAACACATTGAAAGTATATCAAAAAATTGTCTACTCTTTTGTACAATTACTATATTCATAGGTGTACATCACTTAATAAGTTCCAAATAGATTTTATCATGAAATAAAATTTAATTATTTTCTTCCATTATGAGAAAAAATATAGTTTAAAATGTATAAGATGTAATAGCCGAAGATTTCATGCTATGTTATCTCATTAATGTAATTCAATAGCTTGCACTACACACAACATTGAGTTTGAGCAGACCACAAATTACCAAACTAGTCATTCAAAAAGTTGTTATGAATAGTATTAACTAAATTTTGAATATTATATGATCTATATAATTTTAATATGTATATTATGTGTTACCTGGAGATAATTTAAGAAAAAATTCCTTTTTTCAGATAAAAGAAGTATTTTTTAAAAAATTCAACTTTACCGCCTTTTAATGGTGAACCCTTTTTAAATATCAATATTTGACACTTTTATATATTCAATTTAATGAAATTAAATTTTTTAGTTAGATGTGGGTCATAAAAATTTAGTTTGGACAAATTTTTGGTACATTCCTGATAACTTTCATATTTTGATGAAAAGTGAAAAATACTATGTTTTAATTGAAAAAAAATTGATAAAAATAATTTTTAGTGTTAAATTATGAATTTTAATTGTTTTAAAGTATAATTAGATTATATTTTTATCATTTAATACAATGTAGGTCATTATATGTAATTTAATTTTTAAATTTAACATAAACACATGTCAAACTTTGGATTGTTTTAACTTTTTAAAAATCCCGCTTTTTAGTTTCGACAATAAGAATTAAATTTAAATTAATTAATGAACCATATATTTTTTTAATTTGGTAAAATTGAATTCATTTTGGAATTTGAAATTTCAAAATTACCTTAGGGTGAATTTTTGGTATTTTTTTTAAACATTCATTTTTTATTAATAGTGAAAAACATTGTGTTATAGTTTAAAACATAATTTTTAATTAAATAAATATATATTTTATTTAAATTTATTATAAGTAGAAATAGATATATAATACCTATATATATTCAATTTTATTCATTGGAGTCATTTTATAATAAAATTATATGTATAAATTTGTATTGAACTTTTAACCGTCTTTTACCCACCTTCTAAGAGCATTGGAAAATTTGCAAAAAACATAATTTTATATCACGACCCCCTCCCACCAAGGATGCCCCTCCTAAGATGGAAATGGTGAAAGGGAGATAATGACCCTCGAGACCGGCCTCCAGTAGGCCTCAGGGTGGCGACTAGCACCAAGGGTATGAGTTTTCAAAAATATGGGAGGCATTACCCTTTTATTTATTTATTTATGATCAGGAAATAGGACAAGTCAGAAACTAAAAAAAGAACAAGTGTATATAAATAACCCAAACCAAGCCCACATGCATGTTTAAATAATTTTATAACAAGGTACAAGTACAAGAAATCTCAAAGTAAAATACCAAAAGAAAACAAGAGAACAACCACTGCAACAACTACAACTGTCCGACTAGTAGGGTCCCGCACGGTCCTGGTAGTCCTCCTGGAAACCTGAAAGTAAACGTAGGGTGAGCATAAAAGTATACTCAGTAGGGAAACCTAAATCTCTCGGGCACAAGTTGGGAGACATCTTAATGTCCCGTGAGAAAAACAGATGAAACCTAGCAAGGAATTCTATCCACCCAACCTCACCAGCCACACTCACCAAAACACAAGAACAACAGGTAGTAGTATATAAGAAACAAGAGTATTGGGTACCCCACACCATTTCCCTTTAGTTAGCTTCTCTTACTAATGGCGAATGTCCTGACGCTGCCACACTCTCCTAACCTGCACACACCTGGGCCTCACTACCTCATCTCCTGCCCGCACACACTTGGGCCTCACAACCATGTATCCCACCCACACACACCTGGAACCTCACAACCACGTCTCCCACCCACACACCTGGGCCTCACAACCACGTATCCCACCCCCACACACCTGGGCCTGACAACCTCGTATCCCGCCCACACACACTTGGGCATCATCCCGAAGATTCTTGGGAAACATTAGAACATGCCCGAAGAGTCATCGGCTAAAGCCACCCCAATCAAAACCTACCCGAGGAGTCTTAGGTGTAAGGTCACCTCAAACCATCACAGCCTAGGGGAGAAAGAGCAGGAAGGAGCTAGTAACTAAGTGAAAACACCCTCTCCCATGAAATGGGAGTGTTCGACACTACGTTCTCAACATGGGTGGGGTGCGATAAAACACAAAAGATACATACATATATATATATATATATATACCAAACACACAGCCCAACCTATGGCTTCTAAATAGAGAAACTGAGCATGTGCCTCAGCACTCCAACTATGAAGCATTCATACAACAAAAAACCCCAACCCCATTTAGGTTTTCACGTTTTAGAAAAATTAGTTTATTTAGTTCCTTAACTACTGGGTAACTATCTACAACCAACCAAATCGATCGTTCGTAAACATATCCCTTCCATCCACAAATCAAGGTATGAAAACACAAGCAGCACATCACGTCCTTCTTATCAACCAACCAACCCCATTGATTATTATTTCTGATTCATTACCACGCCCCACCATTCATTATCTCTTCCGATTTTATTTATTATTCACAACCCATAGTCTGCTCACATTCAAACCATCCCCACAGCCCCGCTACCAACTACCATAACCACAACCACACCGAAACTCGTACATCATTATCCCTTTAATACCACTTATCATAGCCCCGCTTCCCGTCAACAACATAGCATTCACACCAACCCACAACCAAGCTAACCGCAACCCGCTTCTCACCCGATCCACAAAAACCCACAAAACACCCACATCCCATGCCATGTATCCAAGACAACACCCACATGTTCATTATTCCATTTTGTTTAACCGAGGTGATCACATAAGGGTTCCAGATTTTTAAACATCCAACTTTACGTGATTAACTAATTACCACATTCCACAAAGATTCCATCCGTAAGAAAATATGGAAGGAGAGGGAAATATTTAATAGCGTAAGAGAAGGCCCCAAACGACCATGATTTTCAGTAGATATAAGCTCATTCAATTCACAACATAATATCATAGTATATAAAGTAACAACAATCACAAACTTCCCAAACCCGTTCTTTAACCAGTTATTATTTTTATTTAATGGGTCAACAGTTTCTCATAAAAAAAGAGGATACCCACCCTGCATGATGCACAAATTACAGAGACGAAGGTAAGATCCCTACCTCAATAGGTTCTGATCACAACTCTCCCCCGGATCAACCTTAGAAGACATCTGTCGGTGTCCGTCAATTCTATCAGGTCCCGGAAAAACCTCCTCGGGTGGAAGTCGGAAAGGAAAAGCCGATGGAAAGATACAAATCAATGCTCGGAAGTTCCGCATCGTCGTTACGATCTCGTGGCCACTGACGGATCTTATATCGAATCTCGGATGAAGAAGTTATGGAAGAAAAGAAGAATTCGAGTCACTTGGGAGAGCTCTGCTCAGAGGAAAGGGGAGGAGAGGAGTGAATTGAAAGGAGGAGGGGACCCCTCCTTTTATAGGCGAGAAAAGTAAAAGTACACGGCGTGTACTTTATGGTACAAGGAGTGTACTCGGTTATTTTACATGGTCTCTACGCGGCTTCCAACACGGCTTCGCAGCTATTGACTACTCAACACACGGTTTGAGGGTAACACATATTCGGGGAAAAACTACACAACATGTAGTTTAGGCACACATCGTGTACTCATTTATTGCACATGGCAAGGACACGACTCTAACACGGTACACGACCGTTGACTGGTAACGCATACACTGGGAAGGACTACACGGCATGTAGAACTGGGCACACGGCGTGCACCAATTATTCCACATAGCAAGGACACGGTCTGCAACACAGGGTATAACTGGAAAGGGGGTACATGGCGTGTACTCAAACTACACGGCGTGTAGTTTCAAAATTCTGGATTATGTGGGAAAAGTCCATTTTACCCTCCAGTACACTTCGTGACCTTATTTTTGACAAAAGAATGGGCCATAGAGGCCCGGACCATTACATCAGATACCTCTTAAAACATTCTCGTCCCCAAGAATTCAGAAACCAACCCATAGGTACCCAAAAATATACATCTTAGGGATCTCATTATAACAGGAACCCAACCAACAACAATAATCATATGTGTTAGGAATTCCTTCTCCTATGTTGAGATATTATCCTCGTTAGGCGTCATAGACTCACCTGCACGAGTTTAATCGCATCCTCATTACTGCATCTCGATTAAGAATTGGGTCTTCCCACTTTCATACATTAGGATTTTTTTCAACTCATACTACCCCCAACACCACACAACCAACACCCTACCCGAACATTGGGTTTTGGGAAATTCCATCTCCTATGTCGGGATATTATCCGCTTTAGGCGGCACTTACTCGCCCGCATGGGTTTAATCACATCCTCCATAATGAGTCACGATTAAGGGTCAGGTTTTTCCCTTTCCCCACACATCTGGACATGTTACACATTACCAAGGAGCATAGAAACAAAAGGTCTCACAACTGACATGCCAAGTATTCCATATATCAAAGGTAGAGAGTACAACATCAACACAAAGCTCAGAAGAACAAGGGAAAACACAAGTCAAAACAAATCAGGGGACTGAGCGTGCATTTGGGACTCCCGCTCTCAAGTGCTCTCCTTGAGGCCGCCATGCCTCCACAACACACGAACCAATAGAACGGTTCATCCACAGAGCACCTTCTCTTTACGATCCTCGATCCTGACTGGTCGTTCCTCGAAGGTCGCGTCATCTCCCATATCTTACACTCCCTAGTCGATAACATGGGAGTCTTCGTGTAAGTACCGACGAAGCTGGGAGACGTGGAAGACGTCATGAACCTTCTCCAACTGAGGTGGCAGGGCCGGCTAATATGCCACCTCGCCGACTCGCCTCATCACCTCAAAAGGTCCGATGAACCTAGGTGAGAGATTGCTCCCTTTCCCAAACCTCTGCTGCCCCCGTCGAGGGGAAACCTTCAATAACACAGGATCTACTACCTCGAACTCCAAGGGCCTCCTCCGACGATCAACATACTAGAGCGAAGGACGAAGAGCCTCCTCCAAACGTCTCGACCGAAACTCCTCATCCGGAAAGCGATTCAGAGAACAGCGCATGAGATCCTCGAACTTGATCCCCAGCTCTCGTACTGACATACTCCCCAGCTGAAGGGAGAGTAACTCCTGCTGCTTCTCCGCCTTGATCATGGAAGAAAGGAATTCCTCTCAGAATTCCTTCTCAATGTCAGCCCATGGAACCTCTACCTCTATAATCTCTCTGAGGTAGAGCATCCACCACTATCATGCTGCACCTCTCAACTGACTGAATGTTAGTGGAACCCAATACTCCCTCAGAGCACAGATCAATGTAAAAGCGATCCCTAGCTCCTCTAGCCACCCGTCCGTCTCTGTATCCGAATTACTACCCTTGTACATCTTGAGGGTCTACCTCTGGATAGAACAGAGAGTCTTCTTCCACTGGCTATCTTCCTCATCTTGGTGAATCCTTAGCTGATCGACCGCCTGAATCTGCTTGGCCTTGGCCATCTGAGCCACCCGAGGATGACACCAAGGTGCCATAGCTATACGGTCAACCAGGATCTATTAAGCCCAAGTAGTAAGGAAAATTCAAGGTTTTAATTTATAATTTTATTTCAATTTCCTTCCCACAACACCCAAATCAATTAAAACACAATCATGATGATGGATGTACCTTCCCTAGGTTCTTTACCCTGTAATCAATGTAGTTTTCACTTGGTCATTCGGTAGGCTCAGAGTCCTTGCATTGGATAACGAGGGGCGCTAAAATCTCATGTCCTAGCCGGTCTTCCCTGGCCTATGTCACGCACCAAGATTGACTAACATTGTCACCCTACCATCCCATTCAATCCACACTGTTCCTAACTTCAGACTCCATCCTATCTCTCAACCATCCGCTCTGATACCATTCTGTCACGACCCCCTCCCACAAAAGATGCCCCTCATGAGCTGGCAATGGTGAAAGGGAGATAATGACCCCCGAGTCCCGCCTCCAGTAGGCCCCTGGGTGGCGACTAGCACCATGGGTATAAGTTTTCAGAAATATGGGAGGCATTAACCTTTTTTTATTTATTTAGGATCGGGAAATAGGACATGTCAACCACTAAAAAAAATAACAAGTGTATATAAATCACCCAAAGCAAGACCACATGCAAGTTTAAATTATTTTATAACAAGGTACAAGTACATGAAAGATCAAAGTAAAATACCAAAATAAAACAAGAGAATAAAAACTGCAAAAACTCCAAATGTCTGACTATTAGGGTCTCGCACGGCCCTGGTAGTCCTCTCAGAAACATGAAAGTAAACATAGGGTGAGCATACAAGTATACTAAGTAGGTAATCCTAAAGATCTTGTGCACAAGGGCGGAGACATCCTAATGTCCCGTGAGAATAACAGAAGAAACCTAGAAAGGAATTATATCCTCTCAAACTCACCATCCGCACTCACCAAAACACAAAAAAAACATGTAATGTATATAAGAAACAAGAGTATTGGTTACCCCGCACCATTTACCTTTAGTAATATACTCTTCCTAACGGCGAACGTCCCGATGCTGCCACACTCTCCCCACCCACACACACCTGGGTATCACTACCTCGTATCCCGCCTGCAGACACCTGGGCCTCACAACCACATATCCCACCCGCACACACCTGGGCCTCACAACCACGTATCCCGCCCGCCCACACCTGGGCCTCACAACCACGTATCCCACCCGGACACACCTGGGCATCACAACCACGTATCCCGCCCGCACAGACCTGGGACTCACAACCACGTATCCCTCCCACACGCACCTGGGCCTCACAACCATGTATCCCGCCCGCACACACCTCGGCCTCACAACCACGTATCCGCCCGCACACACCTGGGACTCACAACCACTTATCCCCCATGTACACACCTGGGCCTCATCCCATATATTCTTAGGAAACATTAGAAACTGTCCTGAGAGTCTTGGGCTAAAGCCAACCCAATTGAAACCTACCCTAAGTGTCCAAGGTGTAAGGTCGCCTCAAGCCATCACAGCCTAGGGGAGAAGGAGCAGTAAGGAGCTAGTAACTAAGGGAAAAACACCCTCTCCCATGGAATGGGAGTGTTTGGCACTAAGTGCTCATCTTGGGTGGGGTGAGATAAAACACAAAAGATATAGATATATATATATACATATATATATATATATACGAAACACATAGCCCAACTTATGGCTTCTAAACAAAGAAACTGAGCACGTGCCTCGACACTGCTACTACGAAGCATGCATACAACAAACAACCCCAACCCCATTTAGGTTTTCACATTTCAGAAGAATTAGTTTATTTAGTTCCTTAAATACTAGGAAACTATCCACAACCAACCACATCGATTATTCGTAAACATATCCCTGCCATCCACAAATCAATTTTGGAAAACACAAGCAGCACATCAAGTCCTTCTTATCAACCAACTAACCCCATTGATTATTATTTCTATTTCATTACCATGCCCCACCATTCATTAACTCTTCTGCTTTTATTTATTATTCACAACCCATAGTCCGTTAACATTCAAAACATCGCCGCATCCCCGCTGCCAACTACCATAACCACAACCGCACCGAAACCCGTACATCATTATCACTTTAATACCACTTATTGCAGCCCTTCTGCCCATCACCAACATAGCATTCAAACCCACCCACAACCAAGCCAACTGCAGCCCCGCTGCTCACCCGATCCACAACAACCTACAAAACACCCCCATCACATGACTCGTATCCATGACAACACCAACATGTTCATTATTTCATTTTGTTTAACCGGGGTGATCACACAAGGGTTCCAGATTTTTAAACAGCCAACTTTATGTGATTAACCAATTTCCACATTCCACAACGTTTCCAACCATATGAAAATCCATAAGGAGAGGGAAACATTTAATTGCGTAAGAAAAGGTCCCCAATGACCATGATTTTCAGTAGGTAGAAGCTCATTCAATTCACAACATAATATCATAGGATATAAAGTAACAGCAATCACAAACTTCCCAAACCTGTTCTTTAACCAGTTATTATCTTTATTTAATGGGTCAACTGTTTCTCATGAAAACAAGAGGATACCCACCCCTCATGATGCAAAAATTAGAGAGACGAAGGTAAGATACCTACATCAACAGGTTCTGATCACAATGCTCCCCCAGATCAACCATAAAAGACGTCCGTAGGCGTCTATCACTTCTATCAGGTCCCCCCAAAACCTCCTCGGGTGGAAGTCGGAAAGCAAAGGCCGAAGGAAAGATACAAATCAAAGCTCGGATGTTCCGCCTCATCGTTACGATCCCCTGGCCGCTGACGGATCGTAAATCGGTGCTCGGACGAAGAAGTTATGGAAGAAAAGGAGCCTTCGAGTCTCTTAGGAGAACTCTGCTCAGAGGAAAGGGGATGAGAGGAGTGAATTGAAAGGAGGAGGGGACCCCTCCTTTTATAGGCGAGAAAAGGAAAAGTACATGGTGTGTACTTTATGGTACACGTCGTGTACTAGGTTATTTTACATGGTCTCCACGTGGCATCCAACACGGCTCCACGGCCGTTGACTGGACAACACACGGTTTGAGGGTAACACATACGTGAAGAAAGACTACATGGCATGTAGTTTAGACACACGGTGTATACTCATTTATGGCACATGGCAAGGACACAACTCCAACACGGTACACAATCGTTGACTGGTAACATGTATGTTGGAAAGGACTAAACGACATGTAGAACTGGGCACACGGCGTGCACCCATTATTCCACACAGCAAGGACAAGGTCTGCAACACAGGGTATAACTGGAAAGGGGGTACAGGGTGTGTACTCAAACTACACGGCGTGTAGTTTCAAAATTCTGGAATGTGTGGGAAACTCCATTTTACCCTCCAGTACACTTCGTGACCTTTTTTTGACAAAGGAATGGCCCGGAGAGGTCTGGGCCATTACATTTTACAACATGTATGAGTTAAATTTCAAAAATATAAGTGACACTATTGATATCAGTATGTAAACGTTTCTTCAATAATATGAAAATATATTTTTGTGAATATTAACTTTTGAATTTTATTTACCACTGTTAAAACTAAATAAAATAATTAAAGGTAAAAGTGATATTATAATTACACTAACTCATATCCTAATTCTATTGGATATGTGTATTTCGACCAAAAACAACCTTAGGAATACAAAATGATTCTTTGTCTATTTGGAGTGGATTAGGAAATTTATTATTATTTTATTTGAAGAAGAGTTATAATTGTTAAATTCAATGTTTAATAACTAAACCATTTTAAATATGGGGATACACACAATATAAATTCAACTACAAATATTCATTATATAGCTAGAAATATTTCATACATAATGGTATTTTATTTATAATTTTTATAATTTTTATAATTTAATTTATTTAGGATACAATGATGATGTGTTAATTACATTATTAAAGAATGAATAAAATAAATTGTATTATAAATATTAAAAGAAATATAATTTCAATGTTTTTATGACATCCACTAAATTTATATGTTGATATGACTTGTTAGGGTTGATTCAGTGTATTTTTTTCTATGTAATCATGCTTTTAATACTTTCAAAAAACCAATTACCAAATAATGTGAAAATTGACATAAATTAATTTTTTTAAATAATATATTATTGGTCGATATAATATTCTTAAAAATATAAGGATCGTAAAAATGGAATAAATAATATTATATATGTCATTATTTAACTATTTGAGGTTCTCTTGTAATTTTAGAGTAATTTTATTAACCATATAGTGTAAAAATACAAGAAGACACAGTAAAAGTTAAACTATTAAATGAGAGTTAAATCAAAAATATTAAGTTAATATGATGACATAATCCTATTTAAAACCTATTGGTTGAGTGTTTTTTGACCCATACCAACCTTGTCCTAGACATAAATAATTTTGGAGACATTAGAAACCGAAAATTATTTTATTATAAAATAATATTTCATGTTTTTTCAAAAGTGACCCTCAACTTTCTTATAAAAGGGTACTTCCCCTTCTCTCAAAATCATACCACCAAAGCCTTTTTTCTCGGCCAAACCCTACCCAAATATCCTCCCAACTTCTCTGATATAAACCTAGAGCCCTTAAAATTATCAAAAACCCAACCTATTGAGCCATTTTGATCAACTCAATAGTAAACACCCGAAGTAGAGGTAATAATTTCACCACCCTCTTTCAAGTTATTTTCTTCATCGACTTCCACTTTCTCTGTTGTATCCATACCAAAATAAAAATTCTATTACCTCTAAAATACTTTGATGTTATTATAAATATGGTACAACCAAATTCATTATTATATCCATCCTATAAATGACAGTCATCATATGTGCGTACGTATGGCTTACCATCTCCACATCGGGGTGTATTTTGTTATTCAAACACATCCTTATTTGTATGAGAATAATAATGAGTAAAAAAATGTAAATAATAAATATAACATGATAATAATTCCATATATATTATATACCATCCAATTACACACGATTTCACCATTATTATAATGAAATTTATTACTCGTGCGTATGTACGGATTACTGTCTCCATGACGCGATAAGATTCATTTCCAAATTCACCATTCAATGATTATTATAAAAATATATATTATTAATATATAAGAAATATATGAAAAAATAATTCTACTTAATATATATATATATATGTATATGTATGTACTTACATTTATCTTATTCACATACTTCCATTCAATACGATATGAAAACAAAAACCACATTTATGCGTACATACGACCTACCGTCTCCATAAACGGTGTTTTCCATTTCATATTTCTATATATTATACATATTAATTTTCTAAATATACATTATATATAAATCATGGGCTATATTCATCTTGTTTTTAAATTATGATCTAAAAGATACGATCAATAATAACATGTTAAAACACGTACGATAAAACAAATATTGTTACAGGAAATGTTAATTTTACATGGATATAATTATTAAATGGGTAGTATAAAGTCATAAATGAATAATTTATGATATAACAAATATTAATATGGATTAGGTATACTTTAATAATATACTATGGTCATTATACATGAGTATAATTTTACCCTGGAACAAATGAAAGTGCAAGGTAAGGGTTAATTTCAAAATATCTTTTTCATCCGAGGTTGTTTTTACGTGAGTATCTGCTGGGACCTCATTATCATCCAAATCATTGTTTCATAAAAATATTTTCAAAATAAATATTTCAAGGTTTTATTGAATCGACTCTTTAACTAGATCATCATTTTCAATTGTTTATATATTTATTCTTCTAAATCATTCAAATTAGTGTCCATGTTTTCAAAATGGGGTTTAAGTATTTATTTATATGGGAATGAATGTTTTTAAAATTATAATTCTTTTCAAAATTTTCAAAGTGTTATGGTACAATTTTATTCAATAATGTCTTTAAATTTATTCATTTCTAAATTGTGAGACTTATAAATGTTTTCATGAAAAATGCATATTTAAATTCATGTATTTTATAAATAAGTTTCACTTATGTCAACATCCTTTGCTTTATTTTAAACTTGTTTGAAGTTGATTTATTATAATACAATTATTCCATATTTTATTTATTGTTTTGTGATATGATTGACTGTGGATGTGTTATTTTTATACCATTTATGGTTTATGGATAAGTATTTCCATTCTGTACGCCAGTTTTAGTAAGAATGTTTATTTTATGTTTAAACATTTTCAAGTGAAGAATGCATTGGACATAGTAAGTGATGGGTGGAGCCCACTACAAATCTTTGATGCATTAGTATGTCTAATTACACAAACTAGTGTCATGGCACAAGGCCTTGACAAAATCTAATTTTTATTCTAGGAACAAGGCATTGACTAAGTGGTAATGATGTCTGGCATTACACATTCCATAATTATAAAATTGCCTATTAATATTATATGTGATTATTAGACTATTAGAATTTCCATGTGAATAAGTAAATTGCATTATCTGATTTTTATTTTCTATATTATCATGATTTATAAGTTTAAAAGTCTTGTTTTTAGTCAGATACATTGGCTTCAAAGTTTACGCTCATTTATGAAAGATTATGTTGTATTGCTTACCCATACCAAGAGTTTGAGCTCACCCCTTTCTTTTGTTTTATTTTACCAGTATTCCAAGAAGTTTATTACAATTGATAATACTGGTTAAGCTAGGGGATTAATAGAATTATTAAAGGATCATTTATGTTGTGTTTTTTTCTTAAGGTGTAATGTAATGTTCATTTATGTAATTTATTTTCAAAGATTTCTAGACTGATCGGTCTTTCAAGACATGATTCCTTATAATCATACCAATGATCTAAAAGTATGCACTGACTTTGGGTAATTGGGGTTGGGTAATTACAGTTGGTATCAGAATAAGTTTGTCAACAACCTTATAAACTTATTTAAGAAAACTCTGATTAGAGAATATTACCCTAAGATAGAATTTGAGGATTATTATAGTAGAACATCTTAGAATTTTGGTAATGTGGAGATTTTGTGTATTTTCCATGAAATACATCAATGTCTGGATACGAGCAGGTATAGGTGGCTCTGGCACAGATGTACCTAGGACTGAAAAATTTGACAAAGAGTTTCAGTCTTGACCAGGGGTATCCTGGTACACAACCAAGGGCCTTGCTGCACTCTTGGTGATGACACTCCTGAGGGATATGCTTAAGATAATTCACATTTTTTACAAGACATCATGAAGGATTTAGGAGTAAATACTTCCTCAATGAAAACATTTTATGATTATGGATTATATGCATAATATTTTTAATTAACATTTGGTCTTTTACAAGTTTGGAATTATTCATTGTTATTCATAAACTAACCTGATATATTACATTGTTTAGAAACGGCGCCAAGTAGAAGGAATAAAAATTCCAATAATACGCATGATAGAATGATGAAGAATGATCATATATTTCATGATATTAAGCCAACATTTAAAAGGGAAATAGTCTCCCATGTGTTCCCTTCAAATGAGGAATTAATATCATGTATTAATATGATAAGTACAGAATTATGTGAGCCTTATGGCTTTGATGGGAAGCAAGAGAATAAAAGGATGGTAGAGAGAAAGACAGGTAAAGGGAAGTGGGGAATAAAGGATTTTACCATATGTGATAATTGTGGAAAGAAATACTTTTGAAAATTCATGAGGAGAATGTGATTTTGTTATAAGTTTGGAAAGAAAGGACACCATGTACATGACTTCCAGGGTAAGAAAAAGGTTTCAACTGTGAAATGATTCATCTTCAAGGTGTTGGAACACTACGTGAATCACTGTCCAAATCATCAGAGTATGACCCAAGTGAGCCTATTGGATAAAAATAAAGTTATGATACTACCACAGATAAAGAGGAATTACTATTGTTATTATGTTGTTATTAAAGAGTTATTTCATTTGATTGTTGTATCAATGATGTACTAGTAATATGAATTATGGCAATAAATAAGTATTTTATTGCAATACTATTTCATTAATGATGTGAGATTGTATGGTACCATGTAAAGTTATACAGTTTCAGGTTATACTTTTTGGAAAATACATGAATAAAGGAAAGGTAAACCATATTATAGTCTTCAGACTGAGGTATAGGTTTTGGAATAAGAGATGGTTGATTTGGATAAATTATATTGGATATTCTTGACTACCTTTTCCTAGATTAATGGTTCGTTTATTCCAACTTTGTTGGAATAATCAAAATGTTTGGATATAAATAATATATTTAGTATTCTATACGAAATAGGGATGCATGAATGTAATCAATAAATTTTTTTTGTAATTTAGGGTTTTCCCATGTTATAATGAAATATATGATGAAGGTATTTATATGATTTATGTGTCAAAAAAGCTCTTTAATTTATTTACCTTCCATATAAATTTTGGACATTGAGTTTGGAAATAAGTATTTTGGATAAGTCTAATGGATGGAATGCCATAAGTTTGACGTTGGATACTATAATTATGATTAAATAATTTCTTATGATTATTTTCAGATTATTATAAAATGTATAACTTGGAAGTCAGGAAACAACCCATCGTGTCCGGCAAGGGCACGAGACATGAACCCGTAACGGAAGAGAGAAAAGGGTGCAACACCTACCACTAGCCTAAATGATGTCCTAGTTTGTGTAATACAATTTTTTAAATAGTCTGTTAAATGAATTATATATTAATTATTTTTGGAACCCCATACGATTACGATAAATAGAATATTTTTGAATTCTAATATCTTTTAGAGTGAAAGATGAATTTCAATTAGGAAGTAGTTGACGGATGAAACTCTTCATGTCTATTATATATATTTTTTCACTTATTATATGAAGAAATTAATTCATAAACATTATCGAAGATATCTTAAAACCAAAAATTTAATATCCTAATACATTATGTTTTGTTTAACTCATGATATTTTAAATCATCATAGTTCGATGGATTTGAGGCCCTCAATTGTACACTTGTTTGTGATTGATGAACTCAATCAATCAATATAAATATTCATGTATTTCATCGAATTATTTTTCATTAATTTCGACCAATTTTTTCTTAATAAATATCATAATTTGGTGGTGACTTATTTATTTAACTTTACCTCTTATTAAGACTAAATCTTATTAACCCAATTTCTGATGTGGTTTTCCAAAATGGTAATTTTTTATTTGTAACCTTTTATTTCTGAAGATAAATTTCAAATTGAGAGGACACAATATTTTGAATGAGGGGATAATGTAACACCCCAAGATTTCATAATACATTATCTCATTAATGTAATTCAATAGATTGCACTACATGCAACACCGAGTTCGAGCGCACCACAAATTACCAAACTAGCCGTTCAAAAAAAGGTTATGAATAGTATTAACATTAATTTTAATCCTATATGCTCTGTATAATTTTAGAATCTATATTATGTGTCTCCTAGACATAATTTAAGAACAAATTCATTTTTTTAGATAAAAGAAGAATTTTTTAAAAATGCAATTTTACTTCATTTTAATAGTGAACCCTTTTAAAAATCAATATTTTAAACTATTATATATTCAATATAATGAGATTAAATTATTCATTAGAGGCGGTATATAAAAATTTCATTCTGATAAATTTTGGGGACTTTTCTGATAACTTTCATATTTTGATGAATAGAAAAAAAATACAATGTTTTAATTAAAAAAGAATATTTTAATCGAAAAAATTTATTGTGTTAAATTATTCATTTGAATGATTTTTAAGTATAATTCGATTATATTTTTATCATTTAATGCAATAAAGGTCATTATAATTAATTTCACATTTAAACATGACATAAACACGTGTCAATCTTTTGATAGTTTTTACTTTTAAAAGAACTTGCTTTTTGGTTTTGACAATGGAAATTAATTTTAAATTAATTAATGAAACTTATATGTTTTTAATTTGGAAAAATAGAATTCATATTTTAATTCAGAATATCAAACTTATCTTAGAACGATTTGTTTTTATTTTTCGGAAAAAAATTAATTTTTTTATGAATAGTGAAAAACACTGTTATTGTTTAAAACTCACTTATTATTTAAATAATTATTTATTTTATTTAAATTTATCTTATGTATAAATAGATATATAATACCTATATAAGTTCAATGAAATTAATTTGATTAATTTTATAATAATATTAGATGTATAAATTTTTATTGAACTTTTTATTGTCTTTTACCGACCTTCTAGGAGCATTTGGAAATTTCAAAAAAAAATTACCGCTTATGTGAGTTGAATATCATAATTACATGAGACAGTGATTATATCATTAAGAAAAATGTGGTTCAATATGATAAAAATAATTTTTGGTTTATAGTAACCTTTGACTTTTATTTGCCACGGTTAAAAGTAAAGTGTGTAATTAATGGTAAAAATTATTTTATAATTACCCTAACACATGTCCTAATTCTATTGGATACATGTATTTCGACAAAAAATAACTGTATGAATAAAATATGATACTTTAGATCAGCTTGGATTATATTAGGACATTTATTATTATTTTATTTAAAGATGAGTTAAAAGAGTTAAATTCAATGTTTTTTAAGTAATCCCTTTTTAATATAGGTTTACAGACAATATAAATTCAAAAATAAATATTAATTATAAAGAAAAAAATATTTCCTAAAAAATAGTAATTCATTTATAATCTTTAGACATTAAATAATTTATTTATGATACAATGATGACGTAGTAATTACATTATTATAAAATGAATCAAATAAATTGTATGATAAATATTAAAAAAAACCCAATTTCAATGTTTTTATGACATCCACGAATTATATGGGTTAATATGACATGATAAGGTTGATTAAATGTATCATTTTCAAATTAATCAAGTTGTGATGATTTGGAAAAACAAAATACCAACTAATGTCAAAACTGACATAAATTAATTTTTAAAACAAATATTATATTATTTGTTGAAATAATATTCCTAAAAATATAAGGTTTGGAAAAAGTTCTTTAATAATATTATATATGTCATTAATGAACCACTTTATGTTCTCCTGGAAATATATAGTGAGTTTATTAACCATATAGTGTAAGAATTCATGAATATAGAGTAAAAGTTAAACTATTTAACTAAGAGTTAAATCTAAACAGAAAAGGATAATATGGTGATGTAAAACTATATAAAACCTATTCGTTTAGTGGTTTTCAACCCATCACTACCTTATCCATGAAATAAATCCTTTTGGATCCATTGAATACCGAAAATGATTTTATTATAAAATAATATTTCATGTTTTTCCTAAAGTGACCCTCACCTCTCTTATAAAAGGTTATTTCCCCTTCTCTCAAAATCACAAATCCAAAGTCATTTAGATCAGCCAAAACCTTCCCAAATAACCTCCCAACATCAATAAAATCAACATAGACTCCTTACTTTGATCTGAAAGCCAACCTATGGAGCGCATTTGATCATCTCAAAAGGAAACACCTGAAAAAGTGGTAATAATTCCAACAAACTCATTCTTGTTTTTTTCTTCTTCCACTTCCCCGTTCATTGTTGTTTCCTTAAAAAATTAATAACACTAATACGAACTAGGTAATTATAAATACTGTAAAATGATATTTGTTAATCTATCCATCCTATAAATGAAAAAGTCACCATATGCACGTTCGTACGACTTACCGTCTCCACGTCGTGGTGTAGTATGTTATTCAAACACATCATTATTTATATGGGTATAATAATGAGTATAACTGATGTAAATAATAAATATAACATGATAATTATTCTTTATATATGATATACCATCCAATTACATACTATTTCAGCATCAAAATAATGATATTTCTTGCTCGTGCGTACGTACGGATTACCGTCTCTATGACGCGATCAAATCCATTTTCAAATTCATCATTCAACAATGATTATAAAAATATATATTATTAATAAGTATGTAATATATTACATAATAATTCTACTTAATATATATATATATGTACATACATATATCTCATTCAAGTACTTCCATTCAATACGATATGAAAACAGAAACAACATTTATGAGTACGTACGGCTTACCATCTCCATAAATGGTGTTTTCCATTTCATTTATCTATCTATTTTAAATATTTATATTCTAAATATATTTGATATATAAATCATGTGTTGTATTATAATATTATATAAATCATGATCTAAAAGATACGATCAAAAATAACATGTTAAAACACGTACGATAAATAATGAAATTATTAACCGAAATGTTAATCTAACATGAAAATCATTATTAAATGTGTAGTATAAAGTCATAAATGAATCATGTATTATATATAAAATATTAATATTGTTCTGGTATCGTTTAATAATATACTATAGTCATTATAAAAGATGTTAAATGTGCCCATTACCAAAGGAAAGTGCAAGGTAATGGTCAATTTCAAAAAAAAAATTTATTCGAGGTTATTTTTACGTGAGTATCTACTAGGACCTCATTTTCATCCACATATGTGTTTCATAAAATTATATTCAAAATGAATATTTTAAGGTTTTATGGAAGGTACTATTTAAATAGATCGTAATTTTAAATAATTTATTAATTTATACTTTTAAATCATTTTCATTAATGTCCATGTTTTCAAAATGGTTTTTAAGGATTTATTTATATGGACGTGAACGTTTTTAAAATATGAATTCTTTTCAAAAGTTTCAAAGTGTTATTGGACAATTTTATTCAAAAATGTATTTAGATGTATTCCTTTCTAAATTGTGTGCCTTTTAATTTTTTTCAAGAAAAATATATATTTTTCTTAAAGAGCATTACAAATCATTTTCATCTAGGACAACATCTTTTGATGGATTTTAAATATGTTTGAAGTTGACATATTATGATACAAATCTTCCATATTGTATTGATGGTTTTGGGATATGTATGATAATAGATGTGTTAATTTTTTACCATTCATGGTTTGTGGATAATGTATTGACAGTTCGTAATCTAGTTTTAATTCGAATGTTTGTGTTATTTTTAACCCTTTTCATACGAGTAATGCATTGGACTTAGAAAGTGATGGGTGGAGCTAGCTATATCTCCTTGATGAATCGGTAGGTCTAATGAGACAAACTAGTGTCTTGGCATAAGGCCTTGAAAGAATATTATTTTTAGTCTTGGCATAAGGTTTTGACTATGTAGTTATGAAGTATGGCATTATGTATTCCAACATTATGAAATTGCATATTGTTATTACATGTGATTATTCAACAATTATAATACCCATGTGAATAAGTAAATGGAATTAACTGATTTATCTTTTCCATATTATGATTATGTTTAAGTTTAAAATGATTTTGTTTTTGTCTAATACATTTCCTTAAATGTTTTTTCTCATTTATGAATGTTTCCCCTGTATTTCTTACTCATACTGAGTGTTTGATCTCACCCCATTGTTATGTTTTATTTTGCCAGGATTCCAAGAAGTTTATTATGATTGATAGGAATGGTTATGCTAGGGGATTAATGACATTATAAAAGGATCAGTTATGTTGTGTTATATTTTCAAAGGTTTAATTTAATGATCATATATGTAATCTATTCTCCAAGACTGCTAAATGAATCAGTCTTTCGGTACTTGGTTCCTTGTAATCATACCAATGTATTAAAATAACGCACCGACTCTGGGTAATTGGGTTTGGATCCTTACACAAGAACATTCTACCACCACACCACTAAGGGAATTCCAATTATATTATTCCAATGTGAAATTTGCTAATGGATTCCCCAATAAAACAGAAAGGAATTTTGGGATTCCATGTTTTAGTGGAAATTTTGAAACCAACCAACTAGTAAACAAGGATTTAGAGAATTTCCCACTAACCAATTTTTTTCTAGGATTTAAAAAATCAATGAACACCATTCAAACATCCTCTCAAATACATTTTCAAGACCCTACTTTCAAGAGAGAAAATTTCAAAACATCTATAATCTAACAACATGGAAAATCATAGGAAAAATCCTTAAAATGAAATTTCAGATATGTTATATAATAGTAAAACAATCAATTCACCACACACTTCTAATGGATCTTTATTTGAATAATTAAAATTAAAATGAATTGGTATCAGAATTATCCTGAATAATATAGTAAATTAATGACTTCTTAGGGTTCCTACTCCCAAAATTTATATACGTAAGGGAAATGTATGTTTAATAATATTAATGAGTTAGAATGAACTAGAAGAAAATTTAAAATTACACTTTTATATTAAAAATATAAATAAATATCAGAAAAAATACTCGTCATAAAAACAGAATGAGGAGGTTGTAGTGAAAGGGCTATTGAAAGATAAAATAAATAACCAAGGAATATCCATAGCACCCCCACTTTCCTTCCATAAATGAATTAATGAACCAATGAGGAATCATTTTCGGAATAGTTGTTGAATTTTTATAAAATGCGAAAATCAAAATCCCACTATTGGAAGCCATTATCTAGATTCTAAGGTTTGAATAATTAATTAAGTACATTTTTAATGTATAATATTTTTAATAGATGATGAACAACAATTACAATGTTAGAATGTTTATTCACTTTTCACCACTAAAATCCAAAAAAACTATCGAAATTTTTGTACAGTTATTATTCCAGGAAAAATTTGTAATATTATATTTTCCAACACACTATGTTCCATGGGTACATAAATAATTGTAATTCCTAATTTCATGTTTTATTTTTTATATACGGTAGAATATAAACTAAGATATGTTTTTGTACATATTTCCAATTGAACCTTCTAAAGGACTACCAATATTATCATACATGACATTAATGAAAGCCTTTCTATGACATTTTGTGAGTAGATTGTTGATTACAACATTGTTGATTAAAAAAAACACTCACATGATGAACAATTTGTTTTCTCACTAATACATTTCAAACTCCCCTACTTCATCAGAAAGATAATTGAAATGTTTGGTGACAGAATTATACAAAGAGAATATTTAAAAATACCCATCCTATATGAAAATTATGTTTTTGAAAATAAACATAATCTGGAGAAAATTTCAACTAATGATCAATTTGAAGAAATTTATGAGAAATATTTTCATTAATTGCGTTAATCTTATAAAAACATTTCTTGTTTGCATCCTCATGTGGCCATATTTGCGAATTGATAAATGAAAACATATATATAAATCCTACATAATATAGAGTAAATATTTTAACCCCCTAATTTAGAATATTTATTCCAAAAATAGGACATGAAATTTCCATCCCGAATATCCCTAAATTTATAACCATACCATGAGAACAACTATTGAAAATATAAAAAAACATTGTTAATATAACGGGTTTTACATTGGGTATTTACCACGGAATATTCCCAAGCAGAATAATTCACATAATTTGGTTGGAATTAGGATTACTTTATGTATGAAAAACCTATAGACGAATCATCTATAACGACCCATACATTACATACATTGTTAATACTTCAAAATTGAAGCACACTTATTACAACATATGACAAAACCACAAAGGACCGTATAGGTATAGTGTCTTTAGAGACTGGGAAACATAAACAACTGGTTCATAAATCTTCTACAGTGTCTCCCATTTATTTCATCATGTCTAGTGTCCCTTTTTAGCATATTCTACTTAATATCCATCTTCTTGACCTGGGGAGAAGAAAACATAAAAGGGTGAGCTCAAATGCTCAGCAAGGGCAATAAAGGAAATAAAAATCATATCATATCTTTTTGAAAATCATAACCTGCAAAAGAGATCATAAAATCTTAATAAATCATATAAGTGAAAATGAGATCCACATAATCATAACATGAAACTTGAAACTTTGTGGCATGCACACATAATCATGGAAAATCATTACTTGTTAGTCATGACTCATTGACAAGACTATCTTAGTGGACAAAGTCCCTTTCTGAATCGAGTAACCCTCGTTTCAGTCCTGTTTCACTGAACCGGTATAACCTACCGTTCCAGCCCTGTCTATCTCATGAGATATAAAATCTTTACCCAATGCATTGGAGGGAGATATAGGTCCCACCCATCTTATAATGAATCCTTTCTTATGTGTGCCACATAATCATAAATCATAAATCATCGCATAACAAAAATGGGATTCTTGAAACATCATGACATCATAAAACAAATCATATAAGGTAAATGACTTCATAAAAATAATTCCCTCATAACATAATCAACTTAATGTAATTAAAGGGATAAAAACAGAACCCTTTATTATCTTAGATGGAAAATAATTTTGATAAAACACTTGAATTGATTTCTTGAGGAAAATATCCTTTCTTCTTCAAAACACTTTTCTTTTCTTAACATGTCATACAATTATAAACTAAAAGAAGTTGATTAAAAATAAACTTGAGAACTTTTAAAGGAAGCTTCTTTGAAATAATGTTTTAAAAATCCATTCATGCCGTATAAGTTAAAAAAAACATTCTTCGTACTTTTGTAGGAAAAATCAAAAAGTACCTCATACGACAAAAGATTCCTTTCATACATATTACTAAAAACTCACCGAAGGGTAAAAATGGATTTAAACAATTGTAGGTGGATGGAAATAATATTACATTTTGATGAAACATGGATGTGGATGATAAAATACACCCCAGTAAATACTTACGAATAAACAATCTCGGATAAAAATGAGATTGTGATATTTTCCCTTACCTTAGGTCCGATTAGCTTTGTACGTGTCCGAAGCTCCTGTATAATGGTTTAAATAATGTTATTCACTTATTCCAGAATCATACATATTGATATGATATCATATATGGTCATATTATTAGCTTCTTGTTAGTAATATTTCATTGTTACTTGTTACTCGGGTCTTTATAACTTTTTGTTCTTATGCGTGTTTTGTCGAATAAATTCCTATTATTCTTTTAAGGTTATAGATACCTTATATCCAGAATGGTATTAGTGTAACATATATCATATTTATTCATTCAATTCATTTATATAATTACTATGTAATGATGATCATGTAGAACGAGTCGCATCACATCGTGGAGACGGTATTCCGTACATACGCACGAGTGATGATATCATTCCTATGAACGTGGAATTGTATTGGAGTATATATATATTATTTCAGTATCAATATTACTTCATAATAATCATATATAGTTACTCATTACACCATTATACCCATCCTTGTAAGGTGGTGGTGGAAAATAGATTACACCACGGCGTGGAGACGGTATTCCGTACGTACGTACGCGCGGTGATTTCATTTTTCCGTAGGATGGATAGAAGGTGAATTAGGGTTGTTTCATATTTATAATAACATATCAGTATGTAATTAATACTGATGTTATTACTTTATCTTGAAACAACTAAAGAAGAAGAAGTTGAAGAAGAAATAAATTGAAAAGATCGGTAATGGATATTACCTCATCTTTGAAATGCTTCTTTGAATCCTCCACATAAGGAACTAAGATTGGTCTTTGGAGAAGACCAGGACCTCTAGGATTATTCTAGAGAAGTGGAGAGGAGAAAATGGCAGGGGTTGGCCGAGCTTGAGTGCTCAAATTGGTGTGAGGAGGAGGGGGAGGAGGTGCCCTTTTATAAGGGAGGAGAGGGGCACCTTAGGAATATCTCAAAATATTATTTTATATTAAAGTCAAAATCGGTTTATAATGGTTCCAAAGGGTCTTATTTCGAAGCTAAAGTGGGGAAGGGTCGAAATCCTATCAACCAATAAGATTTAGATAATTTTAGGGTATTATTTTAACCTTATCAATTAGATTTAACTCTAAGTTAAATAATTTAACTTTTACCATGTCTTTTTGTTTTCTTTCACTATATGGTTAATAAACTTACTATAACATTCCAAACGAACCCCAAATTGTTTATAATTAATATATATATCCTTATCTGAGTCATTTGGACGAACCTTAGATTTTTAGGAATAAAATAACAATTAATAATATAATATTTGATTTAAAAACTATTTTGTGTCAATTTTGACACTATTTGATATATGATTTTTGTGAAAGTCATAACAGAATTATATGTTCGAACCAAGTTGATTAAATCAACAATAATATATCATAGTAACCTAGAAAATTAGTGGAATTCATAAAAAGTCTCAAATTACATTTATTTGGGTGTTTATATTATCAATTATGTCAATATTTCATTAATAAGATAATTACTGCATCATCATTGTGTCATAAATAAATTAAATTATATGATGTCTAAAAATTACAAATAAAATACCATTATGTAGGAAATCTTTTTAGCTTTCTAATGAATATTTATAGTCGAATTTATCTTATGTATAACCGCATATTAAAAATTATTTACTTATTAAACTTTGATTTTAACTATTTTAACCCTTCTTTAAATAAATTAATAATAAATGTCCTAATCTGATCCAAGTGGGCCTAAATGGTCATATTTTATTCCTAAATTTGTTTTTGGTCGAATTAAACTTGTCCAATAGAATTAGGACATGTGTTAGGGTAATATTAATATCATATTTACCCTTAGTTACCCTATTTACTATTAACCGCGGTAAAAAGTAAAAAGTTACTATTCACCAAAAAATTATTTTCATCTCATTGAACCACATTTTAGTCCTTGATATTAACCGTGTCTCTCGGATTTTCGAAATTCCATTCACAGAAGCGGTAAAATTAAGTTTTATGCAAAATTCAGTTTTTAACCTACCACTTAGTGGTTTCACTATTCATCAAAAATTGAAAGTTTTCAGAAAAATATCAAAATTTCACCCTAGGCTAATTTCGATATTCTGAGTCCAAAAATGAAGTCCATTTTGAAAAATAAAATTTATAAAATTTCAAAAAGTGGTTATTACTATTCATAACGGCTAGTTTTAATAGCATATTGTTGTTTAGTGAAACTCGGTATTGCGTACGACGCAAGCTATCGAGGAATGTCGCGACTACGTGTAAAGCAAGCCAAGCAAGTGTTGTGTAGAAAAAGATTCCTTTGATGGTTTATATTACATAAAAGCCTCGGGTGTTACATTCTACCCCCCTTAAAAAGAATTTCGCCCTCGAAATTCGTTACTTTGTAACAAACAGATGAGGATACTTCTCCCTCATCATATCCCCAAGCTCCCATGTAGATTCTTCAAGTTGGTGGTTCCTCCATAAAACTTTCACCAAGCGAGTGGTCTTGTTTCGTAGGACTTTTTCGCTACGATCCAGAATCTCTATCGGCTATTCTTCATAAGAAAGATCTTGCTCCAGCTGTACAACTTCTGAGCTGAGTACATGTGAAGGATCTGGTATGTACTTTCTCAGGAGAGATACATGGAACACATCGTGAACTTGAGAGAGATTCGGTGGAAGCTCCAATCGGTAAGCTACCTTCCCAACACGATCTAGTATTTTGAAAGGACCGATATATCTAGGGCTCAACTTCCCCTTCTTTCCAAATCTCATAACCCTCTTCCAGGGAGATATTCGTAAGAACACTTTATCACCCACTTCAAACTCTAGGTCTTTTCTTCGGTTGTCGGAATAACTTTTCTGTCGACTCTGAGCTGCTCTTATGTGTTGTTGAATAGATCTGACCTTTTCTTCCATTTCATCAACGAGATCAGGTCCTAATAGCTTTCTTTCCCCAACTTCATCCCAGCAAGTTGGAGTCCTGCATTTCTTTCAATAGAGAGCTTCATAAGGAGCCATCTGAATACTGGAGTGAAAGCTATTATTATAAGAAAATTCCACCAAAGGTAGGTGTTGATCCCAACCTCCTTTGAAATCCATAGAGCAAGCTCTCAACATATCTTCTAGGGTTTGAATTGTTCTCTCAGATTGACCGTCTGTCTGGGGATGATAAGCAGTGCTGAAACTCAACTCTGTATCCAGAGTATGCTGAAGACTTCGCCAGAACTTCGAGATAAATCTCGGATCCCGATCAGATATAATAGAAAGTGGTACTCCATGCAATCTTACCACTTCCTTTACATATATCCTGGCAAGCTGATCTAGAGAGAAATCCTCTCTAATAGCAATGAAGTGTGCAGACTTTGTAAGACGATAAACTATGACCCAGATAGAATTATTGCCTTTGGATGTTTTAGGAAGTCCTGTGACAAAGTCCATAGTGATGTTTTCCCATTTCCATTCGGGTATGGGTAATGGTTGTAACATCCCCTTAGACTTCTGTCTCTCAGCTTTAACTTGTTGACAAACCAAGCATCGAGAGACATATTCAGCAACATCTCTTTTCATGCCATCCCACCAGATGTACTCTTTCAGGTCCCTATACATCTTCGTGCTTCCAGGATGAATAGAGAATGATGAACTATGAGCCTCATCTAGAAGCTCATTCTTTAATTCGGGGATGGAAGGAACACAAACCCGATTCCTGAACTTTATTATCCCATCACAATCAAGGTTGAATTCAAGAATATTTCTCACCTTCTTTTGTAACTCGGCATCTTCTTTCTGTGCCTCTTTAATCTTCACATGTATAGATGGTTGAACATTCATTTGAGAAAGATAAGATTTTTCCCCTTCCATTATAATTCCAAGATCCATCCTTTGTAAATCCATAAATATTGGATCTTTTGTGATCCTCATCATGGATAAACTAGAATGGTCTTGTCGACTTAATGCATCTGCCACCTTGTTTGCTTTCCCAGGGTGGTAATGGATTGAGCAGTCATAATCCTTAATCAGCTCCAACCATCTTCTTTGACGCTTATTCAACTCCTTTTGTGTGAAAATATACTTTAAACTTTTATGATCAGTATAAATATCACACCTTTCACCATAAAGGTAATGCCTCCAAATCTTTAATGCAAAGATTACCGCAGCCAACTCCAAATCATGTGTTGGGTAATTTTGCTCATGGATTTTCAACTGTCGTGAGGCATAAGCTATCACCATATCATTTTGCATAAGAACACACCCCAATCCCTTCTTGGATGCATCACTGTAGATCACAAACCTTTCTCCAGTACAAGGCAGTGTGAGCACAGGTGCACTGGATAACCTTCTTTTCAACTCCTTGAAATTCTCTTCACATTCCTCTATCCAGACAAACTTAACTCCTTTCCGGGTCAACTTGGTGAGTGGATTAGATAATCGTGAAAAATCTTTTGCAAAACGTCGATAATATCCAGCCAAACCAAGAAAACTTCGGATCTCAGTTACTGTTGTTGGTCTTGACCATCTTTCGATAACCTCTGTTTTTGCTGGATCCACAGATATCCCCTCTTTTGAGATTATGTGACCCAAAAATGCAACTTTTTGAAGCCAAAATCCACACTTGTTAAATTTGGCATAAAGCTTCTCCTTTCTCAGGGTCTTCAATATAATTCTCAAGTGATCTTCATGGTCTTCCTTGCTCTTTGAATAGACAAGAATATCGTCTATAAAGACTACCACAAATTGATCAAGATAGTCTCTAAAGACTCTATTCATTAGATCCATGAAGATAGCAGGGGCATTAGTAAGACCAAATGGCATCACTATAAATTCATAGTGTCCATACCTTGTACGGAAAGCCGTCTTTGGTATATCCTCCCTTTTGACCCTTAATTGATGATACCCTGAACGAAGATCAATCTTGGAAAAGTATTGAGCTCTGCGTAGTTGGTCAAACAAGTCATCAATGCGTGGGAGAGGATATTTGTTCCTGATAGTGATCTTGTTAAGTTCTCGATAATCAATGCAGAGTCTCATTGATCCATCATTCTTCTTAACAAATAGAACAGGTGCTCCCCAAGGTGACGCACTAGGGCGTATGAATCCCTTATCAAGATTCTCTTGGAGTTGCTTCTTCAATTCCTGCAACTCAATTGGGGCCATTCTATAAGGTGTCTTTGAAATAGGCAAAGCACCCGGTACGAGTTCTATTGAAAACTCAACTTCACGATTTGGTGGAAGACCTGGTAATTCCTCCGGAAAGACATCATCAAACTCCCGTACAATGGGCATATTCTTAATCGTATGTTTCTCTCCAACCATTTGAGATAAATAACCTTCATTTAGTGGAATCATGACCCATAAGATGGAAGGAATTTCCACTGGAAGGTTATGTTCATCCTTGCATTGATAGACGATCGTAGATTGATCTGGAATATGAAATGTGACTTCCCTTCTTTGGAAATTGATATGAGCTCCATGTAGAGAAAGCCAATCCATGCCAAGAATCACATCAAATTCCACTAAAGGAAGGATCACAAGATTTGCAGGAAGCACTTTCCCACAAACTTCGATCGGAGAAGAATTATAAACTTTTGATGCGATTGATGTGCCATTAGGTGTTGTCACAGCTAACTCAACATCTAATTGTTGAGGTAATACGGTGATACCCTTAGAAAAGTCTTCAGAAATAAAAGAGTGGGTGGATCCAGAATCAAATAAAACATTTGCTACTTTAGAGTGGATGGTAAGTGTACCTTTCACCACATCGTTATCGTACTCCACATCGCTGATAGAAATTGCATGTGACTTTCCTTTGTCTTTAGCCTTAAGAGTTTGTTGACGTCGACCATCATCATCAACCCTTGGATTTGGGCATTGATTGGCCTAATGCCCCATCTCCTTGCACTTGAAACATTGAAGTGTAGTAGGTTCATTCTGTGTATCCCTTCCTTTGTTTGCATCATTAGACATCTTCTTCCCATTATCGCGGCATTCAAATGCCCGATGAACTTCCTTTCCACATTTAAAACATTTACTTGTCCCTTTAAGACAACTCCCTCCATGTTTCTTTCCACACTTTGAGCATAAGGAAAAGCTCATCTTCTTTTCCGTGTGCTCTTTAGATTTTTCTTTGAATTCCATCTTCCTCTTCTTATCAAACCCATGTGACTGATGGGTTACTCCAATCTCCATCTCGACTTTGAGAGCACATCGAACGATTTCCTCGTAGCTATTGAAGTCCCTTATGGCTAACGCCCTTCGAAGACTTGGTTTTAAGCCACTAAAGAATCGATCGATCTTACTCTCAGGTTGGATAATAATACCAGAAGTGTACCTTGCAAGTCTGGTAAAATTTGCTTCATAGGTAACAACAGATTCATCATCCCTTTGCTTCAGTTCAAGGAACTCTTTCTCCATCTTTGTTCGGAGAATACGAGGGAAGTACTTATTGAAAAATTAGTTCTTGAAATCTTCCCATTCCATAGACTCAATTTCATCCCTTTGCCTCGTATTCTTAACAAGATTCCACCATTGATCCGCATCTCCTTCCAAACGATACACTGCTAGGATGAATTTATCATGCTCAGAACATTGAAGAACTGAAAATATCTTTTCAGTAGTACTAATCCATTGTTCAGCAACTAATGGATCAGTAGACCCGCTGAAAGAAGGTGGACGCTGCCTCATGAAGGATTCAACAGAATGTTGCTCCCTCCTTTGTTCGTTTGGAAATCCTGCATGATTCATAGCTTGAGAAAGTTGTGTGAGCATGGCTACAAGATTTTGCATTCCAGCTCCCATATCGTTTGGTTGCTCAGGGGGACAATCATTGCATTGCCTATCACATTCCGCATTAACACGGTTCCTTCGGGTTCCAGCCATTGACTAAAACCAAGAAGAATAGTGTGAGCAACACGAATTATAATAGGAAACCACATAATTCAAAAATAAAATTTTCATGCTTATGGTCTTATCATAAGTTATTCAAGGCCATTTCTAAAACACTAAGACTGTGTTCTATGCTTAGACTTATCCTTAGGGTTCTTACTAAGGCTTTCACATCCTAGTTTCCAAAGGTTGACTATACCTTTCCTCTGATACCAACTATAACGACCCATACATTACATACATTGTTAATACTTCAAAATTGAAGCACACTTATTACAACATATGACAAAACCACAAAGGACCGTATAGGTATAGTGTCTTTAGAGACTGGGAAACATAAACAACTGGTTCATAAATCTTCTACAGTGTCTCCCATTTATTTCATCATGTCTAGTGTCCCTTTTTAGCATATTCTACTTAATATCCATCTTCCTGACCTGGGGAGAAGAAAACATAAAAGGGTGAGCCCAAATGCTCAGCAAGGGCAATAAAGGAAATAAAAATCATATCATATCTTTTTGAAAATCATAACCTGCAAAAGAGATAATAAAATCTTAATAAATCATAGAAGTGAAAATGAGATCCCCATAATCATAACATGAAACTTGAAACTTTGTGGCATGCACACATAATCATGGAAAATCATTTCTTGTTAGTCATGACTCATTGACAAGACTATCTTAGTGGAAAAAGTCCCTTTCTGAATCGAGTAACCCTCGTTTCAGTCCTGTTTCACTGAACCGGTATAACCTACCGTTCCAGCCCTGTCTATCTCATGAGATATAAAATCTTTACCCAATGCATTGGAGGGAGATATAGGTCCCACCCATCTTATAATGAATCCTTTCTTATGTGTGCCACATAATCATAAATCATAAATCATCGCATAACAAAAATGGGATTCTTGAAACATCATGACATCATAAAACAAATCATATAAGGTAAATGACTTCATAAAAATAATTCCCTCATAACATAATCAACTTAATGTAATTAAAGGGATAAAAACAGAACCCTTTATTATCTTAGATGGAAAATAATTTTGATAAAACACTTGAATTGAATTCTTGAGGAAAATATCCTTTCTTCTGCAAAACACTTTTCTTTTCATAACATGTCATACAATTATAAACTAAAAGAAGTTGATTAAAAATAAACTTGAGAACTTGTAAAGGAATCTTCTTTGAAATAATGTTTTAAAAATCCATTCATGCCGTATAAGTTAAAAAAAACATTCTTCGTACTTTTGTAGGAAAAATCAAAAAGTACCTCGTACGACAAAAGATTCCTTTCATACATATTACTAAAAACTCACCGAAGGGTAAAAATTGATTTAAACAATTGTAGGTGGATGGAAATAATATTACATTTTGATGAAACATGGATGTGGATGATAAAATACACCCCAGTAAATACTTACGAATAAACAATCTCGGATAAAAATGAGATTGTGATATTTTCCCTTACCTTAGGTCCGATTAGCTTTGTACGTGTCCGAAGCTCCTGTATAATGGTTTAAATAATGTTATTGACTTATTCCAGAATCATACATATTGATATGATATCATATATGGTCATATTATTAGCTTCTTGTTAGTAATATTTCATTGTTACTTGTTACTCGGGTCTTTATAACTTTTTGTTCTTATGCGTGTTTTGTCGAATAAATTCTTATTCTTCTTTTAAGGTTATAGATACCTTATATACAGAATGGTATTAGTGTAACATATATCATATGTATTCATTCAATTCATTTATATAATTACTATGTAATGATGATCATGTAGAACGAGTCGCATCACATCGTGGAGACGGTATTCCGTACGTACGCACGAGTGATGATATCATTCCTATGAACGTGGAATTGTATTGGAGTATATATATATTATTTCAGTATTAATATTACTTCATAATAATCATATATAGTTACTCATTACACCATTATACCCATCCTTGTAAGGTGGTGGTGGAAAATAGATTACACCACGGCGTGGAGACGGTATTCCGTACGTACGCACGCGCGGTGATTTCATTTTTCCGTAGGATGGATAGAAGGTGAATTAGGGTTGTTTCATATTTATAATAACATATCAGTATGTAAGTAATACTGATGTTATTACTTTATCATGAAACAACTAAAGAAGAAGAAGTTGAAGAAGAAAGAAATTGAAAAGATCGGTAATGGATATTACCTCTTCTTTGGAACGCTTCTTTGAATCCTCCACTTAAGGAACTAAGATTGGTCTTTGGAGAAGACCAGGACCTCTAGGATTATTCTAGGGAAGTGGAGAGGAGAAAATGGCAGGGGTTTTCCGAGCTTGAGTGCTCAAATTGGTGTGAGGAGGAGGGGGAGGAGGTGCCCTTTTATAAGGGAGGAGAGGGGCACCTTAGAAATATCTCAAAATATTATTTTATATTAAAGTCAAAATCGGTTTATAATGGTTCCAAAGGGTCTTATTTCGAAGATAAAGTGGGGAAGGGTCGAAATCCTATCAACCAATAAGATTTAGATAAGTTTAGGGTATTATTTTAACCTTATCAATTAGATTTAACTCTAAGTTAAATAATTTAACTTTTACCATGTCTTTTTGTTTTCTTTCACTATATGGTTAATACACTTACTATAACATGCCAAACGAACCCCAAATTGTTTATTATTAATATATATATCCTTATCTAAGTCATTTGTCCGAAGCTTAGATTTTTAGGAATAACATAACAATTAATAATATAATATTTGATTTAAAAACTATTTTGTGTCAATTTTGACACTATTTGATATATGATTTTTGTGAAAGTCATAACAGAATTATATGTTCGAAACAAGTTGATTAAATCAACTATAATATATCATAGTAACCTATAAAATTAGTGTAATTCATAAAAAGTCTCAAATTACATTTATTTTGGTGTTTATATTATCAATTATGTCAATATTTCATCAATAAGATAATTACTGCATCATCTTTGTGTCATAAATAAATTAAATTATATGATGTCTAAAAATTACAAATAAAATACCATTATGTAGGAAATCTTTTTAGCTTTCTAATTAATATTTATAGTCGAATTTATCTTATGTATAACCTCATATTAAAAATGATTTACTTATTAAACTTTGATTTTAACTATTTTAACCCTTCTTTAAATAAATTAATAATAAATGTCCTAATCTAATCCAAGTGGGCCTAAATGGTCATATTTTATTCCTAAGTTTGTTTTTGGTCGAATTACACTTGTCCAATAGAATTAGGACATGTGTTAGGATAATATTAATATCATATTTACCCTTAGTTACCCTATTTACTATTAACCGCGGTAAAAAGTAAAAAGTTACTATTCACCAAAAAATTATTTTCATCTCATTGAACCACATTTTAGTCCTTGATATTAACCGTGTATCTCGGATTTTTGAAATTCCATTCACAGAAGCGGTAAAATTAAGTTTTATGCAAAATTCAGTTTTTAACCTACCACTTAGTGGTTTCACTATTCATCAAAAATTGAAAGTTTTCAGAAAAATACCAAAATTTCACCCTAGGCTAATTTCGATATTCTGAGTCCAAAAATGAAGTCCATTTTGAAAAATAAAATTTATAAAATTTCAAAAAGTGGTTATTACTATTCATAACGGCTAGTTTTAATAGCATATTGTTGTTTAGTGAAACTCGGTATTGCGTACGACGCAAGCTATCGAGGAAGGTCGCGACTGCGTGTAAAGCAAGCCAAGCAAGTGTTGTGTAGAAAAAGATTCCTTTGATGGTTTATATAACATAAAATCCTCGGGTGTTACATCATCCCACCCCACCTAATGGTATAAAAAATGAATTGTAGATACTATTAGAAGATGAAATAATAAATACCATCTCAGAATCCTAATGGGTTATCCCTATAAAATTTGTTATAAATAAAACCAGTTACACAATTATGAATATTAAAGAAAAATTATTTTGTATCCACTCAACTCAAGAATAGTTAGAGTGTTCTTATTGACTATAAGATATTAACCCAAGTAACTAGAAAAGTTAATTTCACCACACCATTTATAGAACAAATTAATGAAATAAAATACTGAAAATTATAAAATTGTGTCATTGACTATTTTCTAGATATTAAAATTTTTCTATAGCTCATTGTAACAAAAAAAAATTGACATTCGTGTATACCATTGGTAAATTTTCATACCGAATGATTAATTTTTCTCTATATAATCCCATAGGTACCTTTCAACATTTCATAAAAATTATTTTCATAGAAATTATTTAGATATTTTGAACATTATTAATTGATGACTTAATGTGTATGGGATTATATTTAAAATTCTTCTAGAGAGTTTGGAAAATGTTTATTGATGATGTATTAAAAAACAATTTTTTATGTTGAGAAAATTTTACTTTCATAGTTGAAAAATAAAAATAATGGACCATTTAAATTGTAGGGATGGAATTGAATTTTATAAATACAATGTAGATTTAAAATCTAAAATACCATACATTACCAATACCAAGCACCACAGTTCACTACTAGGCAGTGATGGATTTTCTATAAGGTCCATAAATAATTAAAGAAATTAATTTCCCCCAACTAAATTAGTCAATAATGAAAATAAATTCATATGAATTGATTCATGCCAAAATTCTTTTGAAAATTAGAATGATTGTTTACGCCCCACACCCCCTATCATCATTCCTATGAACTAGAATCACCCCATTGAGATATGGTGTGATTCTTGTAAGAGTATTTTAGGGGCCATGTTATCCAAAGAGTTTTATAATACTCCATGGGAAATTTCCTACATTTATAGACCCAAGACAATATCATGATCAACTACCCCACAATAAATAATAATTTTTTACCAAATGTCCATTTAGTAGAAAAATAATATTCATATATTTTAGGATTTACATTAACTTCTTAATCATATCACATATGCTTAAGATACATGTTCAAGAAGACCGAAGTAATGCACAAACATGTGTTGTGTATTTTTTTTATAAGAATTTAAACATGATATTATGAAAAATAAGGAGTTTGAAAATATAGTGGGTTACCATAAGGAAATGATTCCTCTCACTATCGAGGTATAACCAGTTCAAAAGATTAGTTTTTTATTCCATTACTATTAAGGAATTATATATTCAATCCCCTTCTCCCTCATATATTAACAGTGTAAATTACATAGTAAATATAATAGTTCCTACTTTTTTCCCTAAAAATTAAAATTCAAAAATAAAATATTAATACAAAAACTATCATTGGATTGGCCCATATTTATAGAAAATGTAAAATGAGCATGTAATTAAAATATTCACTCCCAAGGATGTGATTTCTATTTTTTCATAAACATACATGTGGATGAAAGTTTGGACAAAAAAACATATGAAATTGTATTCAAGATTTATTTTTTTGGACGTCTATCATTTAAAATTTATATGATTATTGTAAAAAAATCATAAAATATTATATTAATGGAAATGTTTCCAAAATACATGAATCACAAAAAAAAAGAATTAATTTTTAGGGAATATTTTATTTCTATGGAATTGACTTCCATGGACCCTTACTAATGAACTTTGGATTTTATTTAAATTTTTTGTTGTCTAATATGTTTCTAAATAAACTATGGCCAATACCACTCATTTTGATGACTAAAAATTTATCTAATTTCTAAAATAAAATATTAATTTTAGGTTTTCAATAACATGAGTTATAATAAGTGACCTCAAAATGAATTTCTACAACAAAATAATGGTTATCCTCCTGAGAAAACATAGATTACTCCATAAAAAGTCAAATTCCTACCACCAACAATATATTTATAGGCTTAGTAATTCAACATAGAATTCAAAATGATCTTAGAAAATGTAGTTCCACACAACCAAAAGGAATAGATTAAAAAAAATATATTAGATGAACTATAGTTGTAAATAATATATCATAGTATACCATTAGGTATGACTCAATACATACTTTTTTGTGTTAACCTTTACACATTATTATTATTCTATAAAAGGAGATATATTTCATTGTAAGATAATTAAACCTAAATTTTATGAAGAACGAAAGGGAATGGAAACTCCAACTAATAGATATTTACAATTTATGGAGAGAGGAATATGATAACATGCTAATTTATAAGGAAAAAATCAAATATTCCAATGAAATGTTGATATAGAAAAGAAAATTTCCTATTGTAGAAATTTAATAGCTAATTTATTCATGATTCAAAGTTAAACACGTGAGATTTATCCTATATAGACAATAGCATATAAATAAACTTATACTTTTCCATTTGATTCAATTGATATTAAGGGTTTTTATTCAAAAATACCATTCACGCTGAAAAAAAATCAAATAAATATGAAATATGATAAAATTTGTAATGACCCACTATGGGATTATAGACTCCCCCTTGGTTCTAGAAAATTATAATTTTCATGTTGTATCGTTATTTTGTTTGGTTCCAGTGTATGAACACAATTTTTCACTAAGTTATGGATCATTTATTTTTCAGTATAAATCTGTAATTTGGCCCAAATATAGACACATAATGAGTTAGTAAAGTTTTGGAGGGATTCTGGGATTTTTCGGAGCCTAGAAGCCATCTTTTGGAGAAAACAGGCTTTCCATGCAGTTTAGAGCAAACCGTGCATAAATTTTTCCCAGCTTGGAAAACCGTGGAAACCATGTTTTTTTGGATAGATCCACCTCACACAGTTGATGCATGGCCATGAGACCTAATCATGTGAGCACTTCATTTTCCTAGGTATCCATTCAATTCTTTTTCATGGTTTGACAAACCATGCAGACCAAATCATTTGGGCAAATCCATCCAACATGATTTGCACATAGTTTGATAAACATGGTCTAAAAACCATGTGTGGGATAATTTTAGGGATAAATTTCATGTTTTTTCCTTTAATGATCTAATTATTTCACCCAATATTCCCTATTCCATGTTTATGTGGGATTGAATTATTTACCTCTCAATTTTGGGCTTTTTGATTATCAAAACAAGGAATCAAGATATCTCCTTTGTCCGACATCCGAACATGATTTCATTCATCACATGGGATGTGCAATAGTAAGTACTCTAGTCTTCTTTATCAATTCAGTTGCTCTTTCACTCTCGACCATGTTATCGCCATGTATGTTTTTTTCACCTTTTGTTTGTTAAACTCTGATTTAAAGGAAATAAAGGGCCGACACCGATGGAGGAGGATCGTAAAAACCTAAGGTGGGTGTTTTATAATTTATCATAAAAGTTTGTTTTTTTTTGAATGTTCATATGGGGCCCACCAGTTTTTTTGGAGGCCATTTATTTAATTTACATGCCATGATTATACTTTTTAGAATCATATGGTCATACTCTTTCCAAATATGTGATTATTTGTAAGTGGTTACACCCACAACTCAATATGCCTCAGGTAGAAGGTTATTTTGTAATTGTTTTGTACTGTTTTTTCACATTTGAACATGATCATTATAAATGAAATTATTTCCATGATAAATCACTTGTTATTAATGAGAATTTCATAATGACATTTACCATGTAGGATCACCACTAGACCAACCTATGGTAAGTGTATTCAAATTATTAGTTAATATGAAATGTGAAATAGAATGTATACTAAGTATATAAAATGACCTTAACAAATGAGATTGAATAGAGGTTATATGTCCGTAGAAACCATTTCCATGTTAATGGAAGGAAGCACATTGCGGATCTCTAATTCAATATGCCTTAATGGTAAATTAAGACTTGATGAAACGGTTTCAATGCTATTTGGCCATCCACACAAATGGAAGACAAGGCATGGACCTGGAAATAAGTGGTTCCAACTCTACCTGACCTATCCACACTAATATAATAAATGACTTGAACTTAATGAATTACTATATTATTATAATATCAAATAGGAATAGACTGACTCGAGATCGCCTTGTATTCTAAGAGGAGAACATCTTGGGTATCAGGAACCCCATTCCAATTCAAGGATATGGTTTCCTTAGGTTGATACCCACCAAGACTCCAGTACTTAACTATTCCTTGTATTCCCAGTATACTACCATAGGGTCCCTTTCATTATTACATGATACTTTAGATGCACTCCGTGGATCTAGCATTAACTAGTAGGTGTAATGGTGAAAGCACATAGGGCCATGTCCTTAGTTATCCTAGTTTTACCTTGGTCGATTACTTTGGACTTGGTTGGTTCCTTATTTTGGAATTACTTGGATTACACTCCTCATATTACACTCTTACCCCCTAGCTAGACTCAGTTACTAATGAGTTAGCATTCCATGAGATTATTGTTACCTTAGTTTTTAACATCGAGCTCCCTCATTTGATCTCATATTCACGTTGCCTTGTTACGTCCTGAGACCTTTAATACTTATACTATCACGAGGTGATTTTAGTGCTTTCTATGCCCCATGTGACCTATTAAAATTATATATTAATTTCATAAATAATTAAATAGTTACTTGTTTAGACACCAGCTAAGGGATGAAGAAGGTACATGGGTATTTAGTTATATTTTATTGCTTTCATTACATATATATGCATGTATGTGCATTAGTATATTCCATTTCACAGTTTGAGTATTATAGACACCATTACTGGTGTCCCAATTAGATTTCTCTCACACCCTCTCTGGGTGCAATATGGTACTTAGAGTAGATTACATGGTTGCATGTATTGACAAATGGAATCATACAACTTTCAGCACTTAATTGCCTACTATTTTGGATGGAGTTTGATAACAGATGATCGAGATGGATCTCAAAATTCTTGGAGTAATTTTATTTTTATTTTACCATGTAAAATAAGTTATGTATATTGTCTTATATCCATGTTTTCCAATTTTCTAGTTGCAAGAAATTACATCATAATTGATTCAATGGATACTATTATAGTTATTCTCATTTATCTATTGAATAATTTTTTTTCCACTATTTATTTATATCATTTATATTTCTTCCACTATTTACACTTCTTTTATATTGTTTCTGTTCTGCTACACTCTGATAATAAGGGAATATTCATCCCACGGACACACCCTTGGCCCTCACTGCAACTCGGATACCTCTGGAATTTGGGATGATACGATTGAGGCAATGTGGACCACCTGGCTCGGGGCACCTTTTAAGAGGCATCAGGGTCTTGTTGTCACAAATTTTTATCATAAGATGTTTCTTTTCTTGGTTTAGTATTTGGAGATAATATATTGGAGAATAGGAACTCTTGGTACATGGTCATAAGTTGTGCTATGATTACACGAACCCATGTTCGGGGTAAAATCCATGTTACCCAAAATATAATTATCATTCTATTTTACAGATTACAGTTGATATTATATCACCATTGGTTTATGCACATGTTATATGGTGTAATTGATTATTACCCTTTGAAGAATTTCTTTTATCCTTAGCCCAATGATATGAGGTAAAGTAGCATTTTAACATGCATCATTATAGGCACCTATAATTCACATGTCATACATATTTCCATACCATATAGGTTTATTTCACTTCATTGCATTGCTTAGTATGCTTGTGATTGTTGAGTGATGTTGTGATAGTTTCTTATACTTGTATTAGATTATCTTTGATTGAGTGATTTCATGTCTAAATTCAGGATGTGTATGGTTCCTCATGGTTTGGGATGAGAAATTTACCAATTCAAGCCATTATGATATAAATAAATGGGTGTTGTTTGTTGTGATAAGTGCATGGTCATTAATTTATCGGAAATTGATATATGTACCTTATAAAATGAATCTTGAAAAATAAAATGAATTTTTTGAACATACTAATCCCACTTATTCTTGTTTATGAAAGGTAAATGTGTGAACTAAGGGATTAACTACAAAATGGAATGACACTTATAATTTATCATTTACTTATACCAAGTCATCTCACCAGGTAATTTGGGTAGTATGCCTTGGGTAGTGAGTTCTCATATGTTCATATTCATCTAGTGATGACATATTATTATTCGAATATTGTCATATGTTGAGTGTGGAGTTTTTAGGGAAATGCCTCCATGACATCCTTGTGTAGTTCGCCATAAAGGTGGTGATGAAAATGCTCTAGACATGGTGGGCATGGAGCCGCTAGTCTTTCTTCCAGAAGTTCCACATGAGGAACCGCCTGATGTAACTGATCCGAGAACTAATGCCCAAGTTTGTGATAGTTTCTTACATATGATGCAGCCCATGAAAGGTTCTCCATGGGATTAACCTACAATGGTTGATCTAACATTTGAGTTATAACTACGTCATCTTCTAAATTTTTTAGGGGATGTCGATTATCAGGCTGATGAGTCTTGGTAAGAGGCCATGCAGCCTAACTTAGAGAAACTGGAAATTACTCTAGAGTTGGGAGTCAATCATGATACCTACATTTTTTGGGATTCATCCAAGTGTTGGTGGGATGTTGTTTCCCAGGACAGTCGTCTTCTAGACATGTAATGTTTTGACTTCCAGACCGACATATATGATCAGTTCATTCTTCAAGCACTGAGGGCAGATAGATCTAGAGTGGTAATGCATCTCGAGAAGTATTCTAGGTTAGTTATGGATAATTCAACGTGTTTCACTTATTTACAGTTCTTTTAACCGCTTCTAGCTAGTGATGAGGTTTATTATACTAATCATTTTGAGGATGGGATTCAGTACGCCATCAAAACACATGTGAATTTCTCTTTCCTTCATACCTTTTCTACAATATTTGATTAGGCCCTTATCACTAAGCATAACCTGAGGGATGAAACATGTACCGGTTTTAAAGGATGAGGGTCACGTCAGGCTAGTACTTCTTCTAGGGGAAGGAAATGTTCCCTTGAGGTTTTTCTTCAGGGTTGTAGCAACTATAGTATCCATCTTGATCGAATTATTTTGATTAATCAGTGTAGAAGACCAGAACAGAGGAATCGCCATTGAGAAAGAGAACTTATGATGTGTCATAATTGTGCACATATGAGTCATCTTCAGCATTTATGCAAGACATTTCCACTAGCTTATAGTGTAAAAGGACCTACATTCACTCCACCTTCAGAAGTGAGTTCTTTTGCTACGCGTGAGGTGGGGAGTTGAAATATCACTAGAAGTTCTGTCTGAGGTGGTGTTCATGGTCATAGTAGTTTGATCCCTGATCACTAGCAATGAGAATAGAGAATTAATTATCGTCTTAGTCCATTTATTTCACAAGGTCATGGATTAGGTTAGTTTCATGCTTTATAGCCAATACATATGGATCAGCCTGCAAGACCATCTACAGTACGAGGTACTATTCTAGTAGCCTATAATTTTTTCTCTACATTGTTTGAAACAAGTGAATAAAACTCTTTTATTTATGTATCTCTCATCAAAAGTATCATACTATAGGTATAGTGTCACTATGATGTAATGACCCCTGATACACCGTTGGGAATATAAACAAAGAGAATACATCAATGCAAGGACTGTCCCCAAGAGGTTGAATGTTACCCTTTCTTGTGGAATCTCTTTTTTCTTGAGATTAAGGGATTTTATTTCATTCATTGGATGGACTTGTTAGTTCACTGTTGCGCCTTTGTGGACTTCTATCAACTTAGGGTTTCTTTTACATCACTAGAAGGATACAATTATCAATTCAAGGGAGAGTGGGATGTTCAGTTTGGGAGAGATGGACTGAAGTATTTTGGTATAGGTGAAGTGATTGCTCAGATTTGAAATCATTTCATGGAGGATCAGGGTTTTATTAAAACTGATTTTTCTCCAGTCTTTGATCATTTCATGGATGCCTTTCTGGATTAATTTTCAAGATTACCTTATAAGAGATATTTAGAATTTGCAATTGATCTTATTACAGGAGCACCTCCAATGTCAATTCCTCTGTACAGGATGGCACCTAGTGAGCTTAAGGTGTTTAAAAGAAAGATATAGGACCTATGGGACAAATGTTTTATATGGCCTAGTAAATCCTATTAGGGTTTAACCGTTCATTTCACTATGATGGTAGATGGAACCTTATGTCTATTCATGGATTTTTTAAGGTTGACACATTATATAGTCAAGGCCTAGTATCCACTTCCTCGTATAGATGATCTCTTTGACCAACTCTAAGGGGAAAAGTATTCCACTATGTGTAACACCCCAGGTAAATAAAGTATATGACATCTTTATATTTATCCATATTTGTGAATAAAATATTAATATTACATTAAAGGGGATGCTATGCTCGATGGTGTACCCAATACACAACAACGAGTTTCTTGGGAATCTTATGTTGCATGCTAATAATAAAGTAATATTATTTTAAATGGTAGTTAACGCCTAGTCGTTGTAATGGCGGGAATGAATAGAACTAACTACAAAATTATAATATATGTTTGTCAAATATTTTTACTCTTTACAATAAATGTTAGAGGATTAAAATTGCAAATGAATCCAGTTTTTAAGCGTAAACATTCAAATATTCTTTAAAAGGTCAATTAACCGCCTTTTGATGTCGAACCCCTTTTAAATCAACTTTTTTGAAAATTTTAAAAGCTCTATTTTTCAAAATAAAAATATTATTTATGATTGGGACATTGAAATTTGCATTGGGTTAATTTTGGGTATTTTTCTGACAATGTTCATTTTTCAATGAATAGTGAAAAATACTGCATTTTACATCAAAACTGTTTGTTCATATAATTTAATTATATAGTTATACGATCTTTTTAATTTGTTTTAAACTGTAATTAGAATATATTTTTACCATGAAATTCGATGATTGTCATTGGGATTAATTTCACTTTGGAATTAGGCATAAACAAGTGCCAAACTTTTTGTAAATATTGTTTCTTAAAAACCCGCTATTTGTTTTGACAATGGGAAGTTTTCATAAATTAATTATTGCAATTTATGTGTTTGGAATTTGGTAAAATTAATTAAATATTTGTAATCAGAAGGTCAAAATTATATAATTAAAACTCTTTTGTTTTTGGACATTATGAATAGTAACGACAGTAATTATCTTTAATTATCTTGATTAATGAGTAATCGGGTAGTTAAAAATAATAAGATAGTGTCATAATGAAAAAAAATGACCACAAAATGTGTCCTAAGGCTACTGGTTTTCTCATGACCGACCATGGGATGCCTTGTGCCAAACATGGGGGCCCCAAGGAATCACTTTTGTGAGAAAGTGACTTTTTATCTTTTTTTTAAAGAATGTTAAATGTAACAAAGAATGTATCACCTAAGTAAAATATTTTTAATTTTGTCTACATAAATTATCATTTTGACTATAAATATTCATTGGAAATCTAAAAAAAGTTCCTACATCATAGTATTTTTTTATAATTTTTAGACATTAAATAAATTAAATTATTTATGACATCATGATGATGCAGTGATGACCTCATTATTTAACGATTTAAATAAAATGGAATGATAATTTAAAATATAAAACCTACACATGTACAAAACCTATTAGATGGGTGGATTTCAAACCCTTATCACCTTATCCTCGAAACACATCAATGTGGTACTATTAACATCCGAAACTCATTTGAAAATAAAGTTACATTTTATACCTTTCCAAGAGAGCCCCTCCTCTCCTCTTATAAAAGGCCCCCACCCCTACCTCCTTACCCACACTTCCAAAGCCTTTGGATCGGATAAACCCAGCCCATTTTGTCTCTACTCATCCCTCCCTAACCCCTAGAAGCCTCAATTTGGGCAGAAGTCTTCCCAAAGAATCCTATGAGCTCAAACCAAAGGGAGTTACCCGATTTAAGGTAATGTCTTCACTTGTGTCTTTTTGTTTTATTTTGCTTCTCCAACCCCCTAAACTCTTTTTATTCATTTATTTTGTAACAAATACAGTATATTAAATATACTAGGATGTTTTTATAATAATTATTATAGCTACACTTACACACACCTACATCTTATGGTTAAAGAACATACGGTTTCCGTGGATGGCGAATTTCTGCATCCCGAAACGATGATTGTTCAACATTCTTTTAACACCTTCAAAGGTGGCCATTAAGATGAAACCATACTTATATATGATATATAATATGTTTATGTTTTACTTAAGCTTCTGTATTTTTCATTAATGTAATACCTTTATGGTTTCCATTATGGGTAAACACGATATCTTCATTTAAGGAAGTGTGGACTACCTCCCCCTCAAAGTGATGTGATTCGTTAATGCCATATATGGGAAGTATAAAGGGTGGATTTAAAGTTATTATATATTATTTTATAATGGAATTATAATATAACTTTATATCATTATTATTTTCTTTCCATTAAAGTATGAGATAGAAATGAAAGTAGCGTTCATGCATACGTACGGCTTACCGTCTCCATGAACGGTGCATTTCATTTCTTATCCCCAAATGTAATGTATTATTAGGAGTACATATATATAATGGATATATATGATGTATGTTACATCTAAATGAATAATATAATTCTGGAATTAAAATATACACATCTCTCATATAGTTTAAATTCCATTAATATGACATAGAAATGAAAGTAGTGTTCATGCGTACGTACGGCTTACCGTCTCCATGAACGGTGCATTTCATTTCATTCCTCTAAATGATTATGTGATATTATAAATACATGTATATTCTGGATATATATGATATATATGATATCAAAATCATGAATTTCATTCTGGATATAATGAACCTTTGACCACACGAACAACATGTAAATGTAGGAAGTCCACTTTCGACTTAAGAACCAAATATCGACAAAACAAACATTATTAACTTAAATGATTACATAATGTTTATGACATGGTAATAAGTTATATAAAAGGAATAATGAACTTGAAAAATGTTTTTACGTAAGTATAAATTAACTCAAGTTTATTATTCAGGTGATTAAAGAACGATCGAGTCAAGTCAGACCCGAGGTAAGGGATCCTACTCCTCTCTTTCTTTTTAAGTACGCTCTTTTATGTCATTCCTTTTAAATCTCGTCTTTCTTGTTCTTGGGATGTTCTTTAATATTACTCTTGCTGTAATTTTTATGTTCATATGATTAGAGACCATAATCTCTCTCATAAATCCATTTTTGAAGTATTTATTGGTGCCGTTAGGCTGCCGAATTTTGGTAAGAGATCCAACCTCTCTCTTTCATTTTTTTAGTACTCTCCTTTATGTCACTTCTTTTAAGATCCTCTTTGTTATGTTGAGGGATGTTATTTTATATACCTCATAATTTACTTTTTATGTTCATATTATGGGAGACCCTATTTGATCTCAAAAATCTATTTTTGGAAGTTTTAAGTGGCATCGTTAGGCTGCTGAGTTTTCGTAAGGGATTTTTCATCTCACTTTTATTCACGTGACATTTATGCTAAGTTTTCCACTATTTCCTTTGAGTGGTGTATGTACTTACCATTATTATACACTCTGTGTAGTATAATTTCATTTATGGGTATTTACATCTTCATTGTATGACCCTTCTTCCAGGGGGTGTACTTTTCGAAAGTTACCCAACTCGGTATGGGGACCTTTCACCCTCCATTTTTTTAAAAAGACTTATTTTGTTATGTCTTTTAATTCACATACTGTTTTGTTGGGATATTTTCTTCTATATCCTTATGTAAATTTTATTTCAAAGTGATGGGATCCCCTTTATCTCTCTCATCAACCCTTTTTGTAAAATTTTCTGTGACGCCGTTAGGCTGCCAAATTTTACCAAGGGAACTTCTTAACCCAATTTTGATTTCTTTGGGTTCAACCTTAGTTATTGAATATGTCATCCTTGGAATATGTGTGAATGACCTTTGATTTTTTTACACTTAATATCCACTTATATTGGGTGTATTTATATTTTTCACACACAATTATGAGATTGATTTATCCTTAATTTAAGGATACCTTCTTTATAATGGATTTCATCTCATTTTACATTTCTTTTGAGACTTCATTGTTGTTATGCACCAATTCACTCTTATTTGGTGTGTATACTGTCCTTTGACATATTATATCATGAATCCATTTATTCTCATGATATTATAAAGTTCGGATTAAATGTTATTCCATAATTATTTGTATTCAAGAGTCTCTCATTTTGATAAAAACACTTTAACAAAAATATCATTTTAAATATTTTAAAGATTCATGATTCTAAATCTTTGTCATTAATTTCCATGCTTTCAAAATGGTTTTCAGTATTAATTTATATGGACATTAATGTTTTAAAATTATAATTCCATTAAAAGCTTCAAAGTGGTATGGGACACATTGATTCAAAAATTACTTTTAAATGGTTTTTGAAAATGGATTGATTAATTCAATATCCGGGAATTAATTATTGTGATTGAAAATGAAATTTTGTTGTTGAAATGTTTATATTTTCAATATTTTATGTGTAATGATGGTACTTGGACATTTTACGGGTGGTTACGTGATAAACAATATGACTGGTGGTGCCGTGAATACCAGGATGGGTGGTTATGTTATAACCTCCAATGCATTGGGTATGGAAGTCGGCCGTATGGCTATTCCATTAATTATGTATGGAAGTTGGCCGAATGGCTATTCCATTAAGTGATATGTGTGGAAGTCGACCTTATGGTTATTCCACTTAAGTATGTTTATGTCCCAAGTTACCTTTATATGTTATGTGTTCTTTATATGGGTATTATGTTAATCCTTTGGTTACAAAAGGGTAAGTAATGATATTTTATTTAGTGAAGAGTTTTTACTACTTCATGAAGGTGAAGGTATTACTTTGATAAAGTATACATGGTTTACTTGTTGTTTTGAATAACTAACAGTTTTCATTCTTTGTGTATCCCTTACTGAGCTTTTTATCCTCACCCCAAGTTTTTTGGAAATGTTTTTCATAGAACTTAATGTGGAATAGGGTCAAGGATGGAATCAATGGAAAGTCATGCTATATAAAACATTGAACTAGACATGTTTCTTTTTAAGAGTTTTTATTTTATGGAAACTTAGTCTACTTTGTAATCTTTTGAGATGTAATAGTTATGTTCTAATTCTCTAAAACTCTAAACCTGAAAAGATCCTCAATTTGAATTATTCATTTAATTAAATATTAAGAGATGTTTAAGGCCGGGGCCTCATAGTTGGTATCAGAGGTCGGTTTAGATAACATTAGTGGTTAGGGTATTCTTTAAGCATAAGTGACATTACCATAATGGTTAGGATTTTTAAAAGAGTCCTAGTTTTAGATAAAGTTAATGAGTAAGTATATCTTAGTGTTTATCTTCCACATTAGTACATGATGGTTTTGTTGATATACTCACACTGACATTTTTGTTTTTAGTGAATGGATGGATCTAGTAGGCACCAAAGAGACAACAGGTTTCAAGGAAATTGTTGTGGTTCTCTGATTAAGATACTAGATAAAATGGGGGATTCAATGAGGAAACTCGTGGTTGTTCTAAACCAACTATCAAGGAGTCATGATCAACCACTTACATCTTGGTATGTTCTGTAATGCATCATGTACGAGATGACCAATCGATGTGGAAGTTCAGGTAATAATAATAAAGGTAACCATTAGAGTTTATATGATCCTTACTTTTGAGGAAATTATGGGTTACTATATGTTATTATGGAAGTGAAAGGCTTGAGATAAAATTGAGGTTAAATTATGTTATGGTTATTTTTGATGAATTTAACTCTTTTTGGGGAATGATTTGAGAATTATATAGTTTTGGAAAAAGGACAACATGCAGACCGTGTGACAACCCGTTGCGTCAGACAAATCTGTGGGAATCGAACCCACAACCAATGTGCAACTGGTATTTATTGCCTACCACTGGACTACGTGAAGTCCCAGGTTAGTTTGATTGATTATTTTTAGTTAGATGATTTTATGAATTAAGAGTAATTTGATTTTGGGTTATATATGGATATTTATTAACCTATCATGGAGGATAAGTGATTAGGTTAATTACTTTTCAATACGAGACATTAAGAGCAACTGATGTTGTTTAGAGATAAATGTTACAATTTAACATGGATGACTATGTGACTAAATCCTTCAAATATTTGGGTTTCAATCTTAGTTTGGTTTACATTGATGAATTTTATAGACAAATTGATTATCGAATGGTCCTCGTTGAACTTTCGGTTTTGTTGGGAAAATTTTGGAGATTAAGAATAGATTTTCTTTTTATAAAGGGTTATCCTTTTCTAGATTATCTGATCTTGTACTAACCTTTTTGGTTTTGGTTTTGGTTAATGTCTAAAGACATGGGAATTATATAGTTCTCTTTTTTGTATTAGGTGATTCGCTAGAAGTTGACTATAGCACTCCTAATGTGAACAAGTCTTCCTAAATACTCGTCTTTTGGAGAAAATATGAGTTTGTGTAAGGAATATAATAAAATTTGAAAGTCAACATGATAAGTGATTGTGTTTCCTTATGAATAAATTACTCAATAAAAAGTAACTTAAAACAAAAATGTTTTCTATTAACTTTTCCTACTGGGGAATCAAATACTATTTAACCCATCACAAGTTTGTGATTTTCTTATGGTTAACTTTCTCCTAGACATGTTTACTATCACTCTCCATCAGAACATGACCCTTTGTTTTTTCTCCCATATCCAAATTTTCCTACTTGGAATCATAGTATGGGTTAACTCGGGTGACCTTTTTACTTATCATTCTTTATTTTAATGTGATTGTTTTACCGACTCTTGTTCTGATGTGGGACTTTCAAGAATGTTTCCAAGCCCAATTTTAAAATTGCGAGGACGCAATTCCCAAAAGGGGGGAAGGATGTAACACCCCAGGTAAATAAAGAATATAAAATCTTTATATTTATCCATATTTGTGAAAAAAAATTAATATTACTTTAAAGGGGATGCTATGCTCGATGGCGTACCCAATACACAACAATGAGTTTCTTGGGAATCTTATATTGCACTCTAATAATAAAATAATACTATTTTAAATGGTAGTTAACGCCTTGCCATTGTAATGGAGGGAATGAACAGAACTAACTACAAAATGATTATATATTTTTGTCAAATATTTTTACTCTTTACAATAAATGTTAGAGGATTAAAAATGCAAATGAATCTAGTTTTTAAGTGTAAAACTTCTGATATTCTTTAAAAGGTCAATTAACCGCCTTTTGATGGCGAACCCCTTTTAAATCCACTTTTTGAAAATTTTATAAACTCTATTTCTCAAAATAAACATATTATTTATGATTTGGACATTGAAATTTACCTTGGGTTAATTTTTGGTATTTTTCTGACAATGTTCAGTTTTCAATGAATAGTGAAAAATACTGCATTTTACATCAAAACTGCTTTTTCATATAATTTAATTTTATGGTTATACTTTATTTTTAATTTGTTTTAAAGTGTAATTAGAATATATTTTTACCATTTAATTCAATTATTGTCATTGGGATTAATTTCACTTTGGAATTAGGCATAAATAAGTTCCAAACGTTTCATAAATATTGTTTCTTAAAAACCCGATAGCTGTTTTTACAACGGGATGTTTTTTTAAATTAATTATTGAAATTTATGTGTTTGGAATTTTGTAAAATTAATTACATATTTGGAATCAGAAGGTCCAAATTATGTAATTAAGACTCTTTTGTTTTTGGACATTATGAATAGTTACGACGGTAATTATCTTTAATTATCTTGATTAATGAGTAATCAGGTAGTTAAAGATAATAAGATAATATCATAATAATACAAAATGACAACAAAATGTGTCCTAAGGCTACGGGTTGTCTCATGGCCGACCATGGGATGCTTTGTGCCAAACTTGGGGGCCCCATGGAATCACTTTTGTGAGAAAGTGACTTTTTATCTTTTTATTTTTAAAGAATGATAAATGTAACAAAGAATGTATCACCTAAGTAAAATATTTTTAATTTTGTCTATATAAATTATATTTTTGACTATAAACATTCATTGGAAATTTAAAAATATTTCCTACATCATAGTAATTTTTTTATAATTTTTTGACATTAAATAAATTAAATTATTTATGACATCATGATGATGCAGCGATGACCTCATTATTTAACGATTTAAATAAAATGGAAATATAATGTAACATCTAAGACCTACACATGTCCAAAACCTATTGTATGGGTGTATTTAGAACCCTTATAACCTTATACTTGAAACACATCAATTTGGGACCATTAAAATCCGAAAATCATTTGAAAATAATGTTACATTTTATACCTTTCCAAGAGTGCCCCTCCTCTCCTCTTATAAAAGGCCCCCACCCCTACCTCCTTACCCACACTTACAAAGCCTTTGGCTCGGCCAGCCCCTACACATTTTGTCTCTCCACATCCCTCCCTAACTCCTTGATGCCTCACTTTGGGCAGAAGTCTTCCCAAGGAAGCCTTTGAGCTCAAACCAAAGGGAGTTACCCGATTTTAAGGTAATGTCTTCACTTGTGTCCTTTTGTTTAATTTTGATTATCCAACCCCCTAAACACTTTTTATTAATTTCATTTGTAACACCTACAGTATCTTAAATATAATAGGATTTTGTTATAATAAGGATTCGAGCTACACTTACGCACACCTACACTTAATGGTTAAAGAACATACTATTTCTGTGGATGGAGAATTTCTGCCTCCTGAAACGATGATTGTTCAACATTCATTTAACACCTTCAAAGGTGGCCATTAATATGACACTATACGTATATATGATATATTATATTTTTATGTTTTACTTAAACTTATGTATTTTTCATTTATGGCATACCTTTATGGTTTCAGTTATGGGTAAACGCGATATCTTCATTTAAGGAAGTGCGGACTACCGCCCCCTCAAAGTGATGTGATTCGTTAATGCCATATGTGGGACATATAAAGGATTGATTTAAAGTTATTATATATGATGTTATACTGGAATTATAATATAACTTTATATCATTATTATTTTCTTTCCATTAATGTATGAGATAGAAATGAAAGTAGCGTTCATGCGTACGTACAGCTTACCGTCTCCATTAACGGTGCATTTCATTTCTTATCCCCAAATGTAATGTATTATTATGAGTACATATATATAATTGATATATATGATGTATGTTACATATAAATTATTAATATAACTCTATAATTAAAATATACATACCTCTCATATAGTTTTAATTCCATTAATATGACATAGAAATGAAATTAGCGTTCATGCGTACGTACGGCTTACCGTCTCCATGAACAGTGAATTTCATTTCTTTCCTCTAAATGATTATGTGATAATATAAATACATGTATATTCTGGATATATATGATATATATGATATCAAAATCAGGAATTTCATTCTGGATATAAATAAACTTTGACCACACGAACAACATGTTATTGTAGGAAGTCCACTATCAACTTAAGAACCAAATATCGACAAAACAAACATTATTAACTTTAATGATTACATAATGTTTATGACATGGTAATAAGTGATATAAAAGGAATAATGGACTTGAAAAAGGTTCTTAAGTATGTATAAATTAACTCAATTTTATTATTCAGGAGATTAAATAACGATCGAGTCAAGTCGGACCTGAGGTAAGGGATCCTACTCTTCTCTTTCTTTTTAAGTACGCTCTTTTATGTCATTCCTTTTAAAGATCATATTTCATGTTCTTGGGATGTTATTTTATATTAATATTTCTGTAATTTTTATTTTCATATGATGAGAGACCCTATTCTCGCTCATCAATCCATTTTGGAAGTTTTGAGTGGCGCTGTTAGGCTGCCGAATTTTCGTAAGAGATCTATCCTCTCTCTTTCTTTTTTTAGTACTCTCCTTTATGTCACTTCTTTTAAGCTCCTCTTTGTTATGATGGGGGATGTTATTTTATATTCCTCATACTTTAATTTTTTATGTTCGTATTATGGGATACCCTATTTTATCTCATAAATCTATTTTTGGAAGTTTCAAGTTGCGTCGTTAGGCTGCCGAGTTTTCGTAAGGGATTTTTCATCTCACTTTTATTCCCGTGAAATTTATGCTGTGTTTTACACTATTTCCTTTTATTGGTGTATGTACTGCCCATTATTATAAACTTTGTGTAGTATAATTTAATTTATAGTTATTTACATTTTCATTGTATGACCCTTCTTCCATGGGGTGTACTTTTCGAAAGTTACCCAACTCGGTAAGGGGACCTTTCACCCTCCTTTTTAAAAAGACTTCTTTTGTTATGTCTTTTAATTCACATACTATTTTGTTGGGATATGTTCTTCTATATACTTATGTAAATTTTATGTCCAAGTGATGAGATACCCTTTATCTCTCTCATCAACCCTTTTTTTAAAATTTTATGTGAGGCCGTTAGGCTGTCGAATTTTTACCAAGGGAATTTCTTACCCCAATTTCGATTTCATTGGGTTCAACATGTAGTTATTGAATATGGAATCCTTTAAATATGTGTGAATTACCTTTGATTGTCTTACACTTAATATACACTTATATTGGGTGTATTTATATTTTTCACACATAATTATGAGATTGATTTATCTTTAATTTAAGGATACCTTCTTTAGAATAGATTTCATCTCATTTTAAATTTCTTTTGAGACTTCATTGTTGTTATGCACCAATTCACTCTTATATGGTGTTTATATTGTCCTTTGACATATTATATCATGAATCCCTTTATTCTCATGATATTATAATGTTCGGATTAAATGTTATTCCGTAATTATTTGTATTCAACAGTTTCTCATTTTGTTAAAAACTCTTTAACAAAAATATCATTTTAAATGTTTTAAAGATTCATTATTCTAAATCTTTATCTTTAATGTCCATGCTTTAAAAATGGTTTTCAGTATTAATTTATATGGAAATTAATGTTTTAAAATAATAATTCCATTAAAAGCTTCAAAGTGTTATGGGACACTTTGATACAAAAATATCTTTTAAATGGTTTTTGAAAATGGATTGATTAATTCAATATTTGGGAATTACTTATTGAGATTGCAAATGAAATGTTTTTATTGAAATGTTTATATTTTCAATATTTTATGTGTAATGATGGTACTTGGACATTTTACGGGTGGTTACATGATAAACCATATGACGGGTGGTGCCGTGAATACCAGGACGGGTGGTTACGTTATAACCTCTAATGCATCGGGTATAGAAGTCGGCCGTATGGCTATTCCATTAAGTATTTATGGAAGTTGGCCGAATGGCTATTCCATTACGTGATATGTGTGGAAGTCGACCTTATGGTTAGTCCACTTAAGTATGTTTATGTCCCAAGTTACCTTTATATGTTATGTGTTCTTTATATGGGTATTATGGTAATTCATTGGTTACAAAAGGGTAAGTAATGATATTTTATTTAGTGAAGAGTTTTTAATACTTCATGAAGGTGAAGGTATTACTTTGATAAAGTATACATGGTTTCCTTGTTGTTTTTAATAACTAACAGTTTTCATTCTTTCTTTATCCTTTACTGAGCATTTTATGCTCACCCCATGTTTTTTTGAAATGTTTTTCAGAGGTCCTAATGTAGAATAGGGTCAAGATGGAATCAAGGGAATGTCATGCTATATAAAACATGGAACTAGACATGTTTCTTTTTAAGAGTTTTTATTTTATGGAAACTTAGTCTACTTTGTAATCTTTTGAGATGTAATAGTTATGTCCTAATACTCTAAAACTCTAAACCTGAAAAGTTCCTCAATGTGAATTATTCATTTAATTCAATATTAAGAGATGTTTATTCCTGAGGCATTATAGTTGGTATCAGAGGTCGATTTAGATAACTTTAGTGGTTAGGGTATTCTTTAACCATAAGTGACATTACCATAATGGTTATGATTTTAGAAAGACTCCTAGTTTTAGATAAAGTGAATGAGTAAGTATATCTTTGTCTTTATCTTCCTCATTAGTACATGATGGTTTTGTTGATATACTCACACTGACATTTCTGTTTTTAGTGAATGGATGGATCTAGTAGTCACCAAAGGGACAACATGCTTGAAGGAAACTTTTTTGGTTCTATGATTATGATACTAGATAAAATGTGGGATTCAATGAGGAAACTCGTGGTTGTTCAAAACCAACTATCAAGGAGTCATGATCAACCACTTGAACCTTGGTATGTTCTATAATGCATCATGTACGAGATGACCAATCGATGTGGAAGTTCAGGTAATAATTATAAAGGTAACCATTAGAGTTTAAATGATCCTTAATTTTCAGGTAAATATGTGTTACTATATGTTATGATGGAAGTGAAAGGCTTGAGATAAAATTGACGTTAAATTATGTTATGGTTATTTTTGATTACTTTATATCTTTTTGGGGAATGATTTGGGAATTATATAGTTTTGGAAAAAGGACAACCCACAGACCGTGTGACAACCCATCGCGTTGAACAAAGCTGCGGGAATCGAACCCACAACCAAAGTGCAACTGGTATTTATCGCCTACCACTGGACTACGTGAAGTCCCTCGTTAGTTTGACTGATTATTTTTAGTTAGATGATTTTATGAATTAAGAGTAAGTTGATTTTGGGTTATATATGGATATTTATTAACCTATCATGGATGATATGTGATTAGGTTAATTACTTTTCAATACGAGACATTAAGAGCAACTGATGTTGTTTGGATATAAATGTTACGATTTATCTTGGAAGACTATGTGACTAAATCCTTCAAATATTTGGGTTTCAATCTTAGTTTGGTTTACTTTGAAGAATTTTATGGAAAAATTGATAATCAAATGGTCCTCGTTGAACTTTGGGTTTTGTTGGACAAATTTTAGAGATTAAGAATAAATATTCTTTTTATAAAGGGTTATCATTTTCTGGATTATCTGATCTTGTACTAACCTTTTTGGTTATGGTTTTGGTTAAAGTATAATTACATGGGAATTATATAGTTCTCTTTTGTGGATTAGGTGATTATCTAGAAGTTTATTATAGTACTATTAATGTGAACAAGTCTTCCTAAATACTCGTCTTTTGGAGAAAATATGAGTTTGTGTAAGGAATATAATAAAAGTTGAAAGTCAACATGATAAGTGATTATGTTTCCTTATGAATAAATTCCTCAATAAAGAGTAACTTAAAACAAAAATATTGTCTATTAACTTTTCCTACTGGGGAATCGAATACCGTTTAACCCATCACAAGTTTGTGATTTTATTATGGTTATCTTTCTCCTAGACATGTTTACTATCACTCTCCATCAGAACATTACCCTTTGTTTTTTCTTCCATATCCATATTTTCCTACTTGGAATCATAGTATGGGTTAACTCGGGTGACCTTTGTACTTATCTTTCTTTATTTTAAAGTGATTGTTTTAACAACTCTTGTTCTGATGTGGGACTTTCAACGATGTTTCCAAGCCTAATTTTAAAATTGCGAGGACGCAATTCCCAAAAGGGGGGAAGGATGTAACACCCTAGGTAAATAAAGAATATGACATCTTTATATTTATCCATATTTGTGAATTAAATATTAATATTCCTTTAAAGGGGATTCTATGCTCGATGGCGTACCCAATACACAACAACAAGTTTCTTGAGAATCTTACGTTGCACTCTAATAATAAAATACTATTATTTTAAATGTTAGTTAACGCCTATCCATTGTAATGGATGGAATGAAGAGAACTAACTAAAAAATTATTATATAGGTTTTTCAAATATTTTTACTCTTTACAATAAATGTTAGAGGATTAAAAATGAAAATGAATCTAGTTTTTAAGCATAAACATTCTAATATTCATTAAAAGGTAGATTAACTGCCTTTTGATGGCGAACCCCTTTTAAATCCAATTTTTGAAAATTATATAAGCTCTATTTTTCAAAATAAAAATATTATTTATGATTGGTACATTGAAATTTACCTTGGGTTAATTTTTGGTATTTTTCTAACAATGTTCATTATTCAATGAATAGTGAAAAATAAAGCATTTTACATCAAAAATGTTTTTCATATAATTTATTTATATGGTTATACTATGTTTTTAATTTGTTTTAAAGTGTAATTGGAATATATTTTTACCATGTAATTCAATGATTATCATTGGGATTAATTTCACTTTGGAATTAGGCATAAACAAGTGCCAAAGTTTTCATACATATTGTTTCTTAAAAACCCGCTATCTGTTTTGACAACGGGAAGTTTTTTTAAATTAATTATTGAAATTTATGTGTTTGGAATTTGGTAAAATGAATTGCATATTTGTAATCATAAGTTCATAATTATTTAATTAAGACTCTTCTGTTTTTGGACATTATGAATAGTAACGACGGTAATTATCTTTAATTACATTGATTAATGAGTGATCGGGTAGTTAAAGATAATAAGATAATATCATAATAATACAAAATGACCACAAAATGTGTCCTAAGTCTACTGTTTGTCTCATGAAAGACAATGGGATGACTTGTGCCAAACTTGGGGGCCCCATGGAATCAATTTTGTGAGAAAGTGACTTTTTATCTTTTTATTTTTAAAGAATGTTAAATGTAACAAAGAATGTATCACATAAGTAAAATATTTTTAATTTTGTCTACATAAATGATCTTTTGGACTATAAATATTCATTGGAAATATAAAACTATTTCCTGCATCATAGTAATTTGTTTATAATTTTTAGACATTAAATAAGTTAAATTATTTATGACATCATGATGATGCAGCGATGACCTCATTATTTAACGATTTTAATAAAATGGAATGATAATGTAAACTCTAAGACCTAAAAATGTCCAAAACCTATTGGATGGGTGGATTTAGAACCCTTATCACATTATCCTCGAAACACATCAATTTGGTACCATTAAAATCCGAAACTAATTTGAAAATAAAGTTACATTTTATACCTTTCCAAGAGTGCCCCTCTTCTCCTCTTATAAAAGGCCCCCACCCCTACCTCCTTACCCACACTTCCAAAGCCTCTGGCTCGGCCAAACCCTGGATATTGTGTCTCTAAACATACCTCCCTAACTCCTTGAAGCCTCACTTTGGGCAGAAGTCTTCTCAAGGAAGTCTTTGAGCTCAAACCAATGGGAGTTACCCGATTTTAAGGTAATGCCTTCACTTGTGTCCTTTTGTTTTATTTTTCTTCTCAAACCCCATAAACTCTTTTTATTCATTTCTTTTGTAACAAATCCAGTATCTTAAATATACTAGGATGTTGTTATAAGATGTATTCTAGCTACACTTACACACACCTACATCTAATTGTTAAGGAAAATACTGTTTCCGTGGATGGCGAATTTCTGCCTCCCGAAACGATGATTGTTCAACATTCTTTTAACACCTTCAAAGGTGGCCATTAAGATGACTCTATACTTATATATGATATATAATACGATTATGTTTTACTCAAGCTTCTGTATTTTTCATTTATGGCATACCTTTATGGTTTTCATTATGGGTAAACGTGATATCTTCATTTAAGGAAGTGCGGACTACCGCCCCCTCAAAGTGATGTGATTCGTTAAAGCCATATGTGGGACGTATAAAGGATGGATTTGAAGTTATTATATATTATGTTATACTAGAATTATAATATTCCTTTATATCCTTATTATTTTCTTTCCATTAAATTATGATATAGAAATGAAAGTAGCGTTCATGCATACGTACGACTTACCGTCTCCATGAACGATGCATTTCATTTCGTATCCCCAAATGTAATGTATTATTATGAGTACATATATATAATTGATATATATGATGTATGTTATATCCAAATTATTAATATAATTGTGGAATTAAAATATAAATAGCTCTCATATATTTTTAATTCCATTTATATGACATATAAATGAAAGTAGCATTCATGCGTACGTACGGCTTACCGTCTCCATGAACGGTGAATTTCATTTCTTTCCTCTAAATGATTATGTGATATTATAAATACATGTATATGATGGATATATATGATATATATGATATCTAAATTAGGAATTCCATTATGGATATAAATAACCTATGACCACACGAACAACATGTAATTGTAGGAAGTCCACTTTCGACTAAAGAACCAAATATCGAAAAAACAAACATTATTAACTTAAATGATTACATAATGTTTATGAAATGGTAATAAGTGATATAAAACTAATAATGGACTTGAAAAAGGTTTTAAGTAGGTATAAATTAAATCATGTTTATTATTCAGGAGATTAAAGAACGATCGAGTCAAGTCGGACCCAAGGTAAGGGATCATACTCCTCTCTTTCTTTTTAAATACGCTCTTTTATGTCATTCCTTTTAAAGATCATCTTTCTTGTTCTTGGGATGTTCCTTTATATTAATCTTTCTGTAATTTTTATGTTAATATGATGAGATACCATATTCTCACTCGTCAATCCATTTTGCAAGTTTTGAGTGGCGTCGTTAGGCTACCGAATTTTCGTAAGAGATCTAACCTCTCTCTTTCTGTTTTTAGTACTCTCTTTTATGTCACATCTTTTAAGTTCCTCTTTATTATGTTGGGGGATTCTCTTTTATATTACTCATTCTTTAATTTTTTATGTTCATATTATAGGATACCCTATTTGATCTCATAAATCTATTTTTGGAAGTTTTAAGTGGCGTCATTAGGCTGCCGAGTTTTCGTAAGGGATTTTTCATCTCACTTTTATTCCCGTGAAATTTATGCTACCTTTGCCACTATTTCCTTTGAGTGATGTATGTACTTCCCATTATTATACACTTTTTTTAGTATAATTTCATTTATTGGTATTTACATCTTCATTGTATGACCCTTCTTCCATGGGGTGTACTTTTCGAAAGTTACCCAACTCGGTAAGGGGACATTTCACCCTCCTTTTTTTTAAAAGACTTCTTTTTTTATGTCTTTTAATTCACATACTATTTTGTTGGGATATGTTCTTCTATATCCTTATGTAAATTTTATGTCCAAGTGATGATATCCCCTTTATCTCTCTCATCAACCCTTTTTGTAAAATTTTATGTGACGCTGTTAGGCTGTCGAATTTTACCAAGGGAATTTCTTAACCCAATTTCAATTTCTTTGGGTTCAACATGTAGTTATTGAATATGTCATCCTTTGAATATGTGTGAATGACCTTTGATTGTCTTACACTTAATATTCACTTATATTGGGTGTATTTATATTTGTCACACATAATTATGAGATTGATTTATCCTTAATTTAAGGATACCTTCTTTATAATGATTTTCATCTCATTTTACATTTCTTTTGAGACTTCATTGTTGTTATGCACCAATTCACTCTTATATGGTGTGTATACTGTCCTTTGACATATTATATCATGAATCCCTTTATTCTCATGATATTATAAAGTTCGTATTAAATGTTATTCTGTAATTATTTGTATTGAAGAGTCTCTAATTTTGTTAAAAGCTCTTTAACAAAAATATCATTTTAAATGTTTTAAAGATTCATTATTATAAATCTTTATCTTTAATGTCCATTATTTCAAAATGGTTTTCAGTATTAATTTATATGGACATTAATGTTTTAAAATTATAATTCCATTAGAAGCTTCAAATTGGTATGGGACACTTTGATTAAAAAATATCTTTTAAATGGTTTTTTAAAATGGATTGATTAATTCAATATCTTGGAATTACTTATTGTGATTGCAAATGAAATTTTGTTATTGAAATGTTTATATTTTCAATATTTTTTGTGTAATGATGGTACTTGGACATTTTATGGGTGGTTACGTGATAAACCATATGACGGGTGGTGCCGTGAATACCGGGACGGGTGGTTACGTTATAACCTCCAATGCATTGGGTATGGAAGTCTGACGTATGGCTATTTCATTAAGTATGTATGGAAGTTGGCCGAATGGCTATTCCATTAAGTGCTATGTGTGGAAGTCGACCTTATGGTTATTCCACTTAAGTATGTTTATGACCCAAGTTACCTTTATATGTTATGTGTTCTTTGTATGGGTATTATGGTAATTCTTTGGTTACAAAATGGTAAGTAATGATATTTTATTTAGTGAAGAGTTTTTACTAATTCATGAAGGTGACAATATTACTTTGATAAAGTATACATGGTTTACTTGTTGTTTTGAATAACTAACAGGTTTCATTCATTGTGTATCCCTTACTGAGCTTTTTATGCTCATCCCAAGTTTTTTTGAAATGATTTTCACAGGAATTAATGTGGAATAGGGTCAAGGATGGAATCAAGGTATAGTCATGCTATATAAAACATGGAACTAGACATGTTTCTTTTTAATAGTTTTTATTTTATGGAAACTCAGTCTACTTTGTAATCTTTTTTGATGTAATAGTTATGTACTAATTCTCTAAAACTCAAAACCTAAAAAGAACCTCAATGTGAATTATTCATTTAATTAAATATTAAGAGATGTTGAAGGCCGGGGCCTTATAGTTGGTATCAGAAGTCGGTTTAGATAACTTTAGTGGGTAGGGTATTCTTTAAGCATAAGTGAAATTACCATAATGGTTAGGATTTCAGAAAGAGTCCAAGTTTTAGATAAAGTGAATGAGTAAGTATATCTTAGTGTTTATCTTCCTCATTAGTACATGATGGTTTTGTTGATATACTGACACTAACATTTCTTTTTTTAGTGAATCGATGGATCTAGTAGGCACCAAAGAGACAACAGGTTTGAAGGAAACTATGGTGGTTCTCTGATTAAGATACTAGTTAAAATGGGGGATTCAATGAGGAAACTCATGGTTGTTCTAAACCAACTCTCAAGGAGTCATGGTCAACCACTTGAACCTTGGTATGTTCTGTAATGCATCATTTACGAGATGAACAATCGTTGTGGAAGTTTAGGTAATAATTATAAAGGTAACCATTAGAGTTTATATGATCCTTACTTTTGAGGTAATTATGGGTTACTATATGTTATGATGGACGTAAAAGGCTTGAGATAAAATTGAGGTTAAATTATGTTATGGTTATTTTTGATGATTTTATCACTTTTTGAGGAATGATTTGAGAATTATATAGTTTTGGAAAAAGGACAACACGTAGACTGTGTGACAACCCGTCGCGTCTGACAAAGCTGCGGGAATCGAACCCACAACCAAAGTGGAACTGGTATTTATCACCTACCACTGGACTATGTGAAGTCCCTGGTTAGTTTGAATGATTATTTTTAGTTAGATGATTTTATGAAATAAGAGTATGTTGATTTTGGGTTATCTATGGATATTTATTAACCTATCATGGAGATATGTGATTAGGTTAATTACTTTTCAATACGAGACATTTAGAGCAACTGATGATGTTTGGAGATAAATGTTATGATTTAACTTGGAAGACTATGTGACTAAATACATAAAATATTTGGGTTTCAATATTAGTTTGGTTTACATTGAAGAATTTTATGGACAAATTGATTATCGAATGGTCCTTGTTGAACTTTGGGTTTTGTTGGACAAATTTTGGAGATTAAGAATAGATTTTCTTTTTATAAAGTGTTATCCTTTTCTGGATTATCTGATCTTGTACTAACCTTTTTGGTTTTGGTTTTGGTTAAAGTCTAAAGACATGGGATGTATATAGTCCTCTTTTGTGGATTAGGTGATTCTCTAGAAGTTGATTATAGTACTCTTAATGTGAACAAGTCTTCCTAAATACTCGTCTTTTGGGGAAAATAGGAGTTTGTCTAAGGAATATAATAAAAGTTGAAAGTCAACATGATAAGTGATTATGTTTCCTTATGAATAAATTACTCAATAAAAAATAACTTAAAACAAAAATGTTATCTATTAACTTTTCATACTGGGGACTCGTATACCATTTAACCCATCACAAGTTTTTGATTTTCTTATGGTTAACTTTCTCCTAGACATGTTTACTATCACTCTCCATCAGAACATGACCCTTTGTTTTTTCTTCCATATCCATATTTTCCTACTTGTAATAATAGTATGGGTTAACTCGGGTGACCTTTGTACTTATATTTCTTTATTTTAAAATGATTGTTTTACCGACTCTTGTACCGATGTGGGACTTTCAAGGATGTTTCCAAGCCCAATTTTAAAATTGCGAGGACGCAATTCCCAAAAGGGGGGAAGGATGTAACACCCCAGGTAAATAAAGAATATGAAATCATTATATTTTTCCATATTTGTGAATAAAAATATTAATATTACTTTAAAGGGGATTCTATGCTCGATGGCATACCCAATACACAACAACGAGTTTCTTGGGAATCTTACGTTGCACTCTAATAATAAAATAATATTATTTTAAATGGTAGTTAACGCCTAGTCATTGTAATGGAAGGAATGAACAGAACTAACTACAAAATGATTATATATGTTTGTAAAATATTTTTACTCTTTACAATAAATGTTAGAGGATTAAAAATGCAAATGAATCCAGTTTTTAAGCATAAACATTCTAATATTCTTTAAAAGGTCGATTAACCACCTTTTGATGGAGAACCCCTTTTAAATCCACTTTTTGAAAATTTTATAAGCTCTATTTTTAAAAATAAACATATTATTTATGATTGGGACATTTAAATTTACCTTGGAATAATTTTTGGTATTTTTCTGACAATGTTTATTTTTCAATGAATAGTGAAAAATACTGCATTTTACATCAAAACTGCTTTTTCATATAATTTAATTATATGGTTATACTATCATTTTAATTTGTTTTAAAGTGTAATTAGAATATATTTTTACCATGTAATTCAATGATTGTCATTGGGATTAATTTCACTTTGGAATTAGGCATAAACAAGTGCCAAAGTTTTCATAAATATTGTATCTTAAAACCCTGCTATTTGTTTTGACAACAGGAAGTTTTTTTAAATTAATTATTGCAATTTATGTGTTCAGAATTTGGTGAAATTAATTACATATTTGGAATCAGAGGGTCCAAATTATGTAATTATGAATATTTTGTTTTTGGACATTATGAATAGTAACGACGGTAATTATCTTTAATTATCTTGATTAATGAGTAATCGGGTAGTTAAAGATAATAAGATAATATCATAATAATACAAAATGACCACAAAATGTGTCTTAAGGCTTCTGGTTATCTCATGGCCGACCATGGGATGCCTTGTGCCATACTTGGGGGCCCCATGGAATCTCTTTTATGAGAAAGTGACTTTTTATCTTTTTATTTTTAAAGAATGTTAAATGTAACAAAGAATGTATCAACTAAGTAAAATATTTTTAATTTTGTATACATAAATGATCTTTTGAACTATAAATATTCATTTTAAAGCTAAAAATTTTCCCTACATCATAGTAATTGTTTTATAATTTTTAGACTTTAAATAAATTAAATTATTTATGACATCATGATGATACAGCGATGACCTCATTATTTAACGATTTAAATAAAATTGAAAGATAATGATACAAAATAAGCCCTAAACATGTCCAAAACCTATTGGATGGGTGGATTTAGAACCCTTATCACCTTATCCTCTAAAAAAATTAATTTGGTACCATTAAAATACGAAACACATTTGAAAATAAAGTTACATTTTATACCTTTCCAAGAGTGCGCCTCCTCTCCTCTTATAAAAGGCCCCCACCCCTACCTCCTTACCCACACTTCCAAAGCATTTGGCTCGGCCAAAACCTGCACATTTTGTCTCTCCACATCCCTCCCAAACTCCTTGAAGCCTCACTTTGGGATGAAGTCTTCCCAAGGAAGCCTTTGAGCTCAAACCCAAGGGAGTTACCCGATTTTAAGGTAATGTCTTCACTTGTGTCCTTTTGTTTTATTTTTCTTCTCCAACCCCCTAAACTCTTTTTATTAATTCCTTTTGTAACAACTAATGTATCTAAAATATACTAGGATGTTTTTATAATAAGGATTCAAGCTACACTTACACACACCCACATCCAATTGTTAAAGAACATACTCTTTTCGTGGATGGCGAATTTCTGCCTCCCGAAACGATGATTGTTCAACATTCTTTTAACACCGGCAAAGGTGGCCATTAAGATGAAACTATACTTATATATGATATGTAATATGTTTATGTTTTACTTAAGATTATTTATTTTTCATTTATGGAATACCTTTATGGTTTCCATTATGGGTAGACACGATATCTTTATTTAAGGAAGTGCGGACTACCGCCCCCTCAAAGTGATGTGATTCGTTAATGCCATATGTGGGACGTATAAAGGATGTATTTAAAGTTATCATATATGATGTTATACTGGAATTATAGTATACATTTATATCATTATTATTTTCTTTCCATTAATATATGAGATAGAAATGAAAGTAGCGTTCATGCGTACGTACGGCTTACCGTCTCCATGAACGGTGCATTTCATTTCTTATCCCCAAATGTAATGTATTATTATGAGTAAATATATATAATTGATATATATGATGTATGTGACATCTAAATGATTAATATAACTCTGTAATTAAAATACACATACCTCTCATATAGTTTTAATTCCATTAATATGACATAGAAATGAAAGTAGCCTTCATGCGTACGTACGGCTTAACGTCTCCATGAACGGTGCATTTCATTTCCGTCCTCTAAATTATTATGTGATATTATAAATACATGTATATGTTGGATATATATGATATATATGATATCCAAATCAGGAATGTCATTATGCATATAAAGAAACTTTGACCACACGAACAACATGTAATTGTAGGAAGTCCACTTTCGACTTAAGAACCAAATATCGACAAAACAAACATTATTAAATTTAATGATTACATAATGTTTATGACATGGTAATAAGTGATATAAAAGGAATAATGGACTTGAAAAAGTTTCTTATGTATGTATAAATTAACTCAGATTTATTATTCCAGAGATTAAAGAACGATCGAGTCAAGTCGGACCCGAGGTAAGGGATCCTACTTCTCTCTTTCTTTTTATGTATGCTCTTTTATGTCATTACTTTTAATGATCATCTTCCTTATTCTTAGGATGTTATTTTATATTACTATTGATGTAATTTTTATGTTCATATGATGAGAGACCATATTCTCGCTCATCAATCCATTTTGGATGTTTTGAGTAGCGTCGTTAGGCTGCCGAATTTTCATAAGAGATCTAACCTCTCTCTTTCTTTTTTTAGTACTATTCTTTATGTCACTTCTTTTAAGCTCCTCGTTGTTATGTTGGGGGATGTTCTTTTATATTCCTCATACTTTACTTTTTTATGTTCATATTCTGGGAGACCCTATTTGATCTCATAAATATATTTTTGGAAGTTTTAAGTGGCGTCGTTAGGCTGTCGAGTTTTCGTAAGGGATTTTTCATCTCACTTTTATTCCCGTGACATTTATGCTACGTTTGCCACTATTTCCATTGAGTGGTGTATGTACTACCCATTATTATACACTTTGTGTAGTATAATTTCATTTATGGGTATTTACATCTTCATTGTATGACCCTTCTTCCATGGGGTGTGCTTTTCGAAAGTTACCCAACTCGGTAAGGGGACCTTTCACCGTCCTTTTTTTAAAAAGACTTCTTTTGTTATGTCTTTTAATTCACATAATATTTTTTTTGGATATGTTCTTCTATATCCTTATGTAAATTTTTTGTCCAAGTGATGAGATCCCCTTTATCTCTCTCATCATCCCTTTTTTAAAAATTTTATGTGACGTCGTTAGGATGTCAAATTTTACCAGGGGAATTTCTTAACCCAATTTCGTTTTCTTTGGGTTCAACATGTAGTTATTGAATATGTCAGACTTTGAATATGTCTGAATGTCCTTTGATTGTCTTACACTTAATATAAACTTATATTGGGTGTATTTATATTTATCACACATAATTATGAGATTGATTTATCCTTAATTTAAGGATACCTTCTTTATAATGGATTTCATCTCATTTTACATTTATTTTGAGACTTCATTGTTGTTATGCACCAATTCACTCTTATATGGTGTTTATACTGTCCTTTTACATATTATATCATGAATCCCTTTATTCTCATGATATTATAATGTTCGGATTAAATGTTATTCTGTAATTATTTGTATTCAAGAGTCTCTCATTTTGTTAAAAACTCTTTAACAAAAATATCATTTTAAATGTTTTCAAGATTCATTAATCTAAATCTTTATCATTAATGTCCATTCTTTCAAAATGGTTTTCAGTATTAATTTATATGGACATTAATGTTTTAAAATTATAATTCCATTAAAATCTTCAAAGTGCTATGGGACACTTTGATTCAAAAATATCTTTTAAATGGTTTTTGAAAATGGGTTGATTAATTCAATATCTGGGAATTACTTATTGTGATTGCAAATGAAATGTTGTTATTGAAATGTTTATATTTTCAATATTTTATGTGTAATGATGGTACTTGGACATTTTACATGTGGTTACATGATAAAACATATGACGGGTGGTGCCGTGAATACCCGGACGGGTGGTTACATTATAACCTCCAATGCATTGGGTATGGAAGTCGGCCGTATGGCTATTCCATTAAATATGTATGGAAGTTGGACGATTGGCTATTCCATTAAGTGATATTTGTGGAAGTTGACCTTATGGTTATTCCACTTAAGTATGTTTATGTCCCAAGTTATCTTTATATGTTATGTGTTCTTTATATGGGTATTATGGTAATCCATTGGTTACAAAACGGTAAGTAATGATATTTTATTTAGTGAAGAGTTTTTACCACTTCATGAAGGTGAAGGTATTAATTTGATAAAGTATACATGGTTTACTTGTTGTTTTGAATAACTAACAGTTTTCATTCTTTGTGTATCCCTTACTGAGCTCTTTATGCTCACCCCATGTTTTTTTAAATGTTTTTCACAGGACTTAATGTGGAATAGGGTCAAGGATGGAATCAAGGGAAAGTCATGAAATATAAAACATGGAACTAGACATGTTTCTTTTTAAGAGTTTTTATTTTATGGAAACTTAGTCTACTTTGTAATCTTTTGAGATATAATAGTTATGTCCTAATTCTCTAAAACTCTAAACCTGAAAAGATCCTCAATGTGAATTATTCATTTAATTCAATATTAAGAGATGTTTAAGGCCGGGGCCTTATAGTTGGTATCAGAGGTCAGTTTAGATAAATTTAGTGGTTAGTGTATTCTTTAAGCATAAGTGAAATTACCATAATGGTTATGATTTTAGAAAGATTCCTAGTTTTAGATAAAGTGAATGAGTAAGTATATCTTAGTGTTTATCTTCCTCATCAGTACATGATGGTTTTGTTGATATACTCACACTGACATTTCTGTTTTTAGTGAATGGATGGATCTAGTAGGCACCAAAGAGACAACATGTTTGAAGGAAACTGTTGTGGTTCTCTGATTAAGATACTAGATAAAATGGGGGATTCAAAGAGGAAACTCATGGTTGTTCTAAACCAACAGTCAAGGAGTCACGATCAACCACTTGAACCTTGGTATGTTCTGTAATGAATCATGTACAAGATGACCAATCGATGTGGAAGTTCAGGTAATAATTATAAAGGTAACAATTAGAGTTTATATGATCCTTACTTTTGAGGTTATTATGGGTTACTATATGTTATGATGGAAGTGAAAGGCTTGAGATAAAATTGAGGTTAAATTATGTTATGGTTATTTTTGATGATTTTATCTCATTTTGGGGAATGATGTGAGAAATTTATAGTTTTTGGAAAAAGGACAACACGCAGACCGTGTGAAAACCCATCGCGTCGGACAAAGCTGCGGGAATCGAACCCACAACCAAAGTGCAACTGGTATTTATCACCTACCACTGGACTAAGTGAAGTCCCTAGTTAGTTTGACTGATTATTTTTAGTCAGATGATGTTATGAATTAAGAGTAAGTTGATTTTGGGTTATCTATGGATATTTATTAACCTATCATGGAGGATATGTGATTAGGTTAATTACTTTTCAATATGAGACATTAAGAGCAACTGATGTTGTTTGGAGATAAATGTTACGATTTAACTTGGAAGACTATGTGAATAAATCCTTCAAATATTTGGGTTTCAATCTTAGTTTGGTTTACTTTGAAGAATTTTATGGACAAATTGATTATCGAATGGTCCTCGTTGAACTTTGGGTTTTCTTGGACAAATTATGGAGATTAAGAATAGATTTAGTTTTTATAAAGCTTTATCCTTTTCTGGATTATCTGATCTTGTACTAACCTTTTTGGTTTTGGTTTTGGTTAAAGTATAAAGACATGGGAAGTATATAGTTCTCTTTTGTGTATTAGGTGCCTCTCTAGAAGTTTATTATAGTACTCTTAGTGTGAACAAGTCTTCCTAAATACTCGTCTTTTGGAGAAAATATGAGTTTGTGTAAGGAATATAATAAAAGTTTAAAGTCAACATGATAAGTGATTATGTTTCCTTATGAATAAATTCCTCAATAAAATGTAACATAAAACAAAAATGTTGTCTATTAACATTTCCTACTAGGGAATCGAATACCGTTTAACCCATCACAAGTTTGTGATTTTCTTATGGTTAGCTTTCTCCTAGAAATGTTTACTATCACTCTCCATCTGAACATGAACCTTTGTTTTTTCTTCCATATCCATATTTTCCTACTTGGAATCATAGTATGGGTTAACTCGGGTGACATTTGTACCTATCTTTCGTTATTTTAAAGTGATTTTTTTACCAACTCTTGTTCCGATGTGGGACTTTCAAGGCTGTTTCCAAGCCCAATTTTAAAATTCCAAGGACGCAATTCCCAAAAAGGGGGGAAGGATGTAACACCCCCAGTAAATAAATTATATGACATCTTTATATTTATCCCTATTTTTGAATAAAATATTAATATTACTTTAAAGGGGATGCTATGCTCGATGGCGTACCAAATACACAACAACTAGTTTCTAGGGAATCTTACGTTGCACTCTAATAATAAAATAATATTATTTTAAATGTTAGTTAACGCCTAGCCGTTGTAATGGAGGGAATGAACAGAACTAACTAAAAAATTATTATATATGTTTGTCAAATTTTTTTACTCTTTATAATAAATGTTAGAGGATTAAAAATGAAAATGAATCCATTTTTTAAGCGTAAACATTCTAATATTCTTTAAAAGGTCGATTAACTGCCTTTTGATGGCGAACCCCTTTTAAATCCACTTTTTGAAAATTTTATAAGCTATATTATTAAATATAAAAATATTATTTATTATTGGGACATTGAAATTTACCTTGGGTTAATTTTTGGTTTATTTCTGACAATGTTCATTTTTCAATGAATAGTGAAAAATACTGCATTTTACATCAAAACTGCTTTTTCATATAATTTAATTATATGGTTATACTATATTTTTAATTTTTTTAAAGTGTAATTAGAATATATTTTTACCATGTAATTCAATGATTGTCATTGGGATTTTTTTCACTTTGGAATTAGGCATAAAAAAGTGCCAAAGTTTTCATAAATATTGTTTCTTAAAAACCCGCTAATTGTTTTGACAACGGGAAGTTTTCTTAAATTAATTATTGAAATTTATGTGTTTGGAATTTTGTAAAATTAATTACATATTTTGAATCAGAAGGTCAAAATTATGTAATTAAGACTCTTTTGTTTTTGGACATTATGAATAGTAACGACGGTAATTATCTTTAATTATCTTGATCAATGAGTAATCAGGTAGTTAAAGATAATAAGATAATATCATAATAATAAAAAATGACCACAAAATGTGTCCTAAGGATACTGGTTGTCTCATGGTCGACCATGGGATGCCTTGTTCCAAACATGGGGGGCCCATGGAATCAATTTTGTGAGAAAGTGACTTTTTATCTATTTATTTTTAAAGAATGTTAAATGTAACAAAGAATGTATCACATAAGTAAAATATTTTTAATTTTATATACATAAATGATCATTTGGACTATAAATAATAATTGGAATGATAAAAATATTTCCTACATCATAGTAATTTTTTTATAATTTTTAGACATTAAATAAGTAAAATTATTTATGACATCATGATGATGCAACGATGACTTCATTATTTAACGATTTAAATAAAATGGAAAGATAATGTAAACTATAAGACCTAAAAATGTCCAAAACCTATTGGATGGGTGGATTTAGAACCCTTATCACCATATCCTAGAAACACATCAATTTGGTACCATTAAAATCCGAAACTCATTTGAAAATAAAGTTACATTTTATACCTTTCCAAGAGTGCCCCTCCTCTCCTCTTATAAAAGGCCCCCACACCTACCTCCTTAAACACACTTCCAAAGCCTTTTGGATCGGCCAACCCCTGCATATTGTGTCTCTCCACATACATCCCTAACTCCTTGAAGCCTCACATTGGGCATAAGTCTTCCCAAGGAAGCGTTTGAGCTCAAACAAATGGAAGTTACCTGATTTTAAGGTAATGTCTTCACTTGTGTCCTTTTGTTTTATTTTGCTTCTCCAACCCCCTAAACTCTTTTTATTCATTTATTTTGTAACAAATCCAGTATCTTCAATATACTAGGATGTTGTTATAAGAAGTATTATAGATACAATTACACACACCTACATCTAATGGTTATTGAACATATTGTTTCCGTGGATGGCGAATTTCTGCCTCCCGAAACGATGATTATTCAACATTCTTTTAACACCATAAAAGGTGGCCATTAAGATGAAACTATACTTATATATGATATATAATATGTTTATGTTTTACTTAAGCTTCTTTATTTTTTATTTATGCCATACCTTTATGGTTTCCATTATGGGTAAACGCGATATCTTCATTTAAGGAAGTGCGGACTACCGCCCCCTCAAAGTGATGTGATTCGTTAATTCCATATGTGGGACGCATAAAAGATGTATTTAATGTCATTATATATGATGTTATACTGGATTATAATATAACTTTATATCATTATTATTTTATTTCCATTTAATTATGAGATAGAAATGAAAGTAGCGTTCATGTGTACGTTCGGCTTACAGTCTCCATGAACGGTGCATTTCATTTCTTTTCCCCAAATGTATTTTATTATTATGAGTACATATATATAATGGATATATACGATGTATGTTACATCTAAATTATTAATATAATTCTGGAATTAAAATATACATACCTCTCATATAGTTTTAATTCCATTAATATGACATAGAAATGAAAGTAGCGTTCATGCGTACGTACGGCTTACCATCTCCATGAACGGTGCATTTCATTTCTTTCCTCTAAATGATTATGTGATATTATAAATACATGTATATGCTGGATATATATGATATATATGATATCCAAATCAGGAATGTCATTATGGATATAAAAAACCTTTGACCACACGAACAACATGTAATTATAGGAAGTCCACTTTCGACTTAAGAACCAAATATCGACAAAACAAACATTATTAACTTAAATGATTACATAATGTTTATGACACGGTAATAATTGATATAAAAATAATAATGAACTTGAAAAAGATTCTTAAGTAATTAGAAATTAACTCAAGTTTATTATTCAGGAGATTAAAGAACGATCGAGTCAAGTTGGACCCGAGTTAAGGGATCCTACTCCTCTCTTTCTTTTTAAGTACGCTCTTTTATGTCATTACTTTTAAAGATCATATTTATTGTTCTTGGGATGTTCTTTTATAGTAATCTTTCTGTAATTTTTATGTTCATATTATTAGAGACCCTATTCTCTCTCATCAATCCAATTTGGATGTTTTGTGTGGCGTCGTTAGGCTGTCGAATTTTCGTAAGAGATCTAACCTCTCTCTTTATTTTTTTAGTACTATCCTTTATGTCACTTATTTTAAGCTCCTCTTTGTTATGTGGGGGGATGTTATTTTATATTACTAATACTTTAATTCTTATTTTCATATTATGGGAGACCCTATTGGATGTCATAAATATATTTTTGGAAGTTTTAAGTGGCGTCGTTAGGCTGCCGAGTTTTCGTAAGGGATTTTTCATCTCACTTTTATTCTGGTGACATTTATGCTACGTTTGCCACTATTTTCTTTGAGTGGTATATGTACTACCCATTATTATACACTTTGTGTAGTATAATTTCATTTATGGGTATTTACATCTTCATTGTATGACCCTTCTTCTATGGGATGTACTTTTCGAAAGTTACCCAACTCGGTAAGGGGACCTTTCACCCTCCTTTTTTTAAAAAGACTTCTTTTGTTATGTCTTTTAATTCACATACTATTTTTCTGGGATATGTTCTTCTATATCCATATGTAAATTTTATGTCCATGTGATGAGACCCCCTTTATATCTCTCATCAACCCTTTTTGTAAAATTTTATGTGACGCCGTTAGGCTGTCGAATTTTACCAAGAGAGTTTCCTAACCCAATTTCGATTTCTTTGGGTTCAACAGGTAGTTATTGAATATGTCATCCTTTGAATATGTGTGAATTACCTTTGATTGTCTTAAAATTAATATTCACTTATATTGGGTGTATTTATATTTGTCACACATAATTATGAGATTGATTTATCCTTAATTTAAGGATACCTTCTTTATAATAGATTTCATCTCATTTTACATTTTTTTTGAGACTTCATTGTTGTTATGCACCAATTCACTCTTATATGGTGTGTATACTGTCCTTTGACATATTATATCATGAATCCCTTATTTCTCATGATATTATAAAGTTCATATTAAATGTTATTCCGTAATTATTTGTATTCAAGAGTCTCTCATTTTGTTAAAAAACTCTTTAAAAAAATATCATTTTAAATGTTTTAAAGATTCATTATTCCAAATCATTATCTTTAATGTCCATGATTTCAAAATGGTTTTCAGTATTAATTTATATGGACATTAATGTTTTAAAATTATAATTCTATTAAAATCTTTAAAGTGGTATGGCACACTTTGATTCAAAAATATCTTTTAAATGGTTTTTGAAAATGGATTGATTAATTCAATATCTGGGTATTACTTATTGTGATTTCAAATGAAATTTTGTTATTGAAATGATTATATTTTCAATATTTTATGTGTAATGATGGTACTTGAACATTTTAGGGGTGGTTACGTGATAAACCATATGATAGGTGGTGCCATGAATTCCAGGACGGGTGGTTACGTTATAACCTCCAATGCATTGGGTATGGAAGTCTTCCGTACGGTTATTCCATTAAGTATGTATGGAAGTTGGACGAATGGCTATTCCATTAAGTGATATGTGTGTAAGTCAACCTTATGGTTATTCCACTTAAATATGTGTATGTCCCAAGTTACCTTTATATGTTATGTGTTCTTTATATGGGTATTATGGTAATCCTTTGGTTAAAAAATGGTAAGTAATGATATTTTATTTAGTGAAGAGTTTTTACTACTTCATGAAGGTGAAGGTATTACTTTGATAAAGTATACATGGTTTTCTTGTTGTTTTGAATAACTAACAGTTTTCATTCTTTGTGTATCCCTTACTGAGCTTTTTATGCTCACCACAAGTTTTTTTGAAATGTTTTTCCCTCGACTTTCTGTGGAATAGGGTCAAGGATGGAATCAAGGGAAAGTAATGCTATATAAAACATGGAACTAGACATGTTTCTCTTTAAGTGTTTTTATTTTATGGAAACTTAGTCTACTTTGTAATCTTTTTAGATGTAATAGTTATGTCCTAATTCTCTAAATCTCTAAACCTAAAAAGATCCTCAATGTGAATTATTCATTTAATTCAATATTAAGAGATGTTTAAGTGTGGGGCCTTATAGTTGGTATCAGACGTCGGTTTAGATAACTTTTTTTGTTAGGGTATTCTTTAAGCATAAGTGACATTACCATAATGGTTAGGATTTCAGAAAGAGTCCTAGTTTTAGATAAATTGAATGAGTAACTATATCATAGTGTTTATCTTCCTCATTAGTACATGATGGTTTTGTTGATATACTCACACTGAAATTTCTGTTTTTAGTGAATGGATGGATCTAGTAGGCACCAAATAGACAACAGGTTTGAAGGAAACTGTGGTGGTTCTCTGATTAAGATACTAGATAAAATGGGGGATTCAATGAGGAAACTCGTGGTTGTTCTAAACCAACTATCAAGGAGTCATGGTCAACCACTTGAACCTTGGTATGTTCTGTAATGCATCATGTACGAGATGACCAATCGATGTGGAAGTTCAGGTAATAATTATTAAGGTAAACATTAGAGTTTATATGATCCTTACTTTTGAGGTAATTATGCGTTACTATATGTTATGATGGAAGTGAAAGGCTTGAGATAAAATTGAGGTTAAATTATGTTATGGTTATTTTTGATGATTTTATCTCTTTTTGGGGAATGATTTGAGAATTATATAGTTCTAGAAAAAGGACAACACGCAGACTGTGTGACAACCCGTCACGTTGGACAAAGCTGCGGGAATCAAACCCACAACCAAAGTGCAATTGGTATTTATCGCCTACCGCTGGACTACGTGAAGTCCCTGGTTATTTTGACTGATTATTTTTAGTTAGATGATTTTATGAATTAATAGTAAGTTTATTTTGGGTTATCTATGGATATTTATTAACTTATCATTGAGATATGTGATTAGGTTAATTACTTTTCAATACAAGACATTTAGAGAAACTGATGTTGTTTGGAGATAAATGTTATGATTTAACTTGGAAGACTATGTGACTAAATACATAAAATATTTGGGTTTCAATCATAGTTTGGTTTACATTGAATAATTTTATGGAAAAATTGATTATCGAATGGTCCTCGTTGAACTTTGTGTTTTGTTGGACAAATTTTGGTGATTAAGAATAGATTTTCTTTTTATAAAGGGTTATCCTTTTCTGGATTTTCTGATCTTGTTCTAACCTTTTTGGTTTTGGTTTTGGTTAAAGTCTAAAGACATGGGAAGTATATAGTTCTCTTTTGTGGATTAGGTGATTCTCTAGAAGTTTATTATAGTACTCTTAAAGTGAACAAGTCTTCCAAAATACTCATCTTTTGGAGAAAATATGAGTGTGTTTAAGGAATATAATAAAAGTTGAAAGTAAACATGATAAGTGATTATGTTTCCTTATGAATAAATTCCTCAATAAAAAGTAACTTAAAAAAAGTGTTGTCTATTATCTTCTACTACTAGGGAATCGAATACCATTTAACCCATCACAAGTTTGTGATTTTCTTATGGTTAACTTTCTCCTAGACATGTTTACTATCACTCTCCATCAGAACATGACCCTTTGTTTTTTCTTCCATATCCATATTTTCCTTCTTGGAATCATAGTATGGGTTAACTCGGGTGACCTTTCTACTTATCATTATTTATTTTAATGTGATTGTTTTAACGAATCTTGTTCCGATGTGGGACTTTCAAGGATGTTTCCAAGCCCAATTTTAAAATTGCGAAGACGCAATTCCCAAAAGGGGGGAAGGATGTAACACCCCAGGTAAATAAACAATATGACATCTTTATATTTATCTATATTTGTGAATAAAAATATTAATATTACTTTAAAGGGGATGCTATGCTCGATGGCGTACCCAATACACAACAACAAGTTTCTTGGGAATCTTACGTTGCACTCTAATAATAAAATAATAATATTTTAAATGGTAGTTAATGCCTAGCCGTTGTAATGGCGGGAATGAACAGAAATAACTAAAAAATTATTATATATTTTTGTCAAATATTTTTACTCTTTACAATAAATGTTAGAGGATTAAAAATGCAAATGAATCCAGTTTTTAAGCGTAAACATTCTAATATTCTTTAAAAGGTCGATTAACCGCCTTTTGATGGAGAACCCCTTTTAAATCCACTTTTTGAAAATTTTATAAGCTCTATTTTTAAAAATAAACATATTATTTATGATTGGGACATTTAAATTTACCTTGGGTTAATTTTTGGTATTTTTCAGACAATGTTCATTTTTCAATGAATAGTGAAAAATACTGCATTTTACATCAAAACTGCTTTTCCATATAATTTAATTATATGGTTATACTATCTTTATAAATTGTTTTAAAGTGTAATTAGAATATATTTTTACCATGTAATTCAATTATTGTCATTGGGATTAATTTCCTTTTGGAATTAGGCATAAACATGTGCCAAAGTTTTCATAAATATTGTTTCTTAAAAACCCGCTATTTGTTTTGACAACGGGAAGTTTTTTTAAATTAATTATTGCAATTTATGTGATTGGAATTTGGTAAAATTAATTACCTATTTGGAATCATAAGGTCCAAATTATGTAATTAAAAATCATTTGTATTTGGACATTATGAATAGTAACGACGGTAATTATCTTTAATTATCTTGATTAATGAGTAATCGGGTAGTTAAAGATAATAAGATAATATCATAATAATAAAAAATGACCACAAAATGTGTCCTAATGCTACTGGTTGTCTCATGGCCGACCATGGGATGCCTTGTGACAATCTTGGGGGCCCCATGGAATATCTTTTGTGAGAAATTGTCTTTTTATCTTTTTATTTTTAAAGAATGTTAAATGTAACAAAGAATGTATCACCTAAGTAAAATATTTTTAATTTTTCCTAAATAAATGATAATTTTGACTATAGTTATTATTTCGGAAGATAAAATGATTTCCTACATCATAGTAATTTTCTTATAATTTTTAGACATTAAATAAATTAATTTATTTATGACATCATGATGATGTAGCGATGACCTCATTATTTAAAGATATAAATAAAATGGAAAGATAATGTAAAATCTAAGCCCTAAACATGTACAAAACCTATTGGATGGGTTCATTTAGAACCCTTATCACCTTATCCTCTAAAAACATTAATTTGGTACCATTAAAATCTGAAACGCATTTGTAAATAAAGTTACATTTTATACCTTTCCAAGAGTGCCCCTCCTCTCCTCTTATAAAAGGCCCCCACCCCTACCTCCTTACCCACACTTCCAAAGCATTTGTCTCGGCCAAAATGTGCCAATTTTGTCTCTCCACATCCCTCCCTAACTCCTTGAAGCCTCACTTTGGGCAGAAGTCTTCCCAAGGAAGCCTTTGTGCTCAAACCAAAGGGAGTTACCTGATTTTAAGGTAATGTCTTCACTTGTGTCTTTTTGTTTTATTTCTATTCTCCAACCCCCTAAACTCTTTTTATTCATTCCTTTTGTAACAACTACAGTATCTGAAATATACTAGGATGTTTCTATAAGAAGTATTCGAGCTACACTTACACACACCTACATCTAATGGTTAAAGAACATACTGTTTCCGTGGATGCCGAATTTCTGCCTCCCGAAACGATGATTGTTCAACATTCTTTTAACACCTTCAAAGGTGGCCATTAAGATGACACTATACTTATATATGATATATAATATGTTTATGTTTTACTTAAGCTTCTGTATTTTTCATTTATGGCATACCTTTATGGTTTCCATTATGGGTATACGCGATATCATCATTTAAGGAAGTGCGGACTACCGCCCCCTCAAAGTGATGTGATTCGTTAATGCCATATCTGGGACGTATAAAGGATGGATTTAAAGTTATTATATATGATGTTATACTGAAATTATAATATAACTTTATATCATTATTATTTTATTTCCATTAAATTTTGAGATAGAAATTAAAGTAGCGTTAATGCGTACGTACGGCTTACCGTCTCCATGAACAGTGCATTTCATTTTTTTATCCCAAAATGTAATGTATTATTATGTGTACATATATATATTGGATATATATGATTTATGTTACATATAAATGATTAATATAATTCTGGAATTAAAATATACATACCTCTCATATAGTTTTAATTCAATTAATATGACATAGAAATGAAAGTAGCGTTCATGCGTACGTACGGCTTACCGTCTCCATGAATGGTGCATTTCATTTCTTTCCTCTAAATGATTATGTGATATTATAAATACATGTATATGCTGGATATATAAGATATATATGATATACAAATCAGGAATGTCATTCTGGATATAAAGAAAATTTGACCACACGAACAACATGTAATTGTAGGAAGTCCACTTTCGACTTAAGAACCAAATATCGACAAAACAAACATTATTAACTTAAATGATTACATAATGATTTTGACATGGTAATAAGTGATATAAAAGGAATAATGAACTTGAAAAAGTTTCTTAAGTAAGTATAAATTAACTCAAGTTTATTATTCAGGAGATTAAAGAATGATCGAGTCAAGTCCGACCCGAGGTAAGGGATCCTACTCCTCTCTTTATTTTTAAGTACGCTCTTTTATGTAATTCCGTTTAAAGATCATATTTCTTGTTCTTGGGATGTTATTTAATATTACTCTTGCTGTAATTTTTATTTTCATATTATGAGAGACCCTATTCTCTCTCATCAATCCATTTTGGAAGTTTTGAGTGGCGCCGTTAGGCTGCCGAATTTTCGTAAAAGAAGTAACCTCTCTCAATCTTTTTTTAGTACTCTCCTTTATGTCACTTCTTTTAAGCTCCTATTTGTTATGTTCGGGGATGTTATTTTATATTCCTCATACTTTATTTTTATATGTTCATATTATGGGAGACCCTATTTGATCTCATAAATCTATTTTTGAAAGTTTTAAGTGGCATCGTTAGGCTGTCGAGTTTTCCTAAGGGATTTTTCATCTCACTTTTATTCCCGTGACATTTATGCTACGTTTTCCACTATTTCCTTTGATTGGTGTATGTACTGACCATTATTATACACTTTGTGTAGTATAATTTCATTTATGGGTATTTACATCTTCATTGTATGACCCCTCAACCATGGTGTGTACTTTTCGAAAGTTACCCAACTCGGTAAGGGGACCTTTCACCCTCCTTTTTTTAAAAAGACTTCTTTTTTATATCTTTTAATTCACATAATATTTTATTGGGATATGTTATTCTATATCATTATGTAAATTTTATGTCCAAGTGATGAGATTCCATTTATCTCTCTCATCAGCCCTTTTTGTAAAATTTTATGTGATGTCGTTAGGCTGTCGAATTTTACCAAGGGTACTTCTTAACCCAATTTTGATTTCTTTGGGTTCAACATGTAGTTATTGAATATGTGATCCTTTGAATATCTGTGAATGACCTTTGATTGTTTTACACTTAATATCCACTTATATTGGGTGTATTTATATTTTTCACAAATAATTACGAGATTGATTTATCCTTAATTTAAGGATACCTTCTTTGTAATGGATTTCATCTCATTTTACATTTCTTTTGAGATAACATTGTTGTTATGCACCAATTCACTCTTATATTGTGTGTATACTGTCCTTTGACATATTATATCATGAATCCCTTTATTCTCATGATATTATAATGTTCGGATTAAATGTTATTCTGTAATTATTTGTATTCAAGAGTCTCTCATTTTGTTAAAAACTCTTTAACAAAAATATCATTTTAATTTTTTTAAAGTTTCATTGTTATAAATCTTTATCTTTAATGTCCATGATTTCATAATGGTTTTTAGTATTAATTTATATGGACATTAATGTTTTAAAATTATAATTCCATTAAAAGCTTCAAAGTGGTATGGGACACTTTGATTCAAAAATACCTTTTAAATGGTTTTTGAAAATGGATTGATTAATTCAATATCTGGGAATTACTTATTGTGATTGAAAATGCAATGTTGTTATTCAAATGTTTATATTTTCAATATTTTATGTGTAATGATGGTACTTGGACATTTTATGGGTGGTTACGTGATAAACCATATTACGGGTGGTGCCGTGAATACCAGGATGGGTGGTTACGTTATAACCTCCAATGCATTGGGTATGGAAGTCGGCCGTATGGCTATTCCATTAAGTATATATGGAAGTTGGCCAAATGGATATTCTATTAAGTGATATGTGTGGAAGTCGACCTTATGGTTATTCCACTTAAGTATGTTTATGTCCCAAGTTACCTTTATATGTTATGTGTTCTTTAAATGGGTATTATGGTAATCCTTTGGTTACAAAAGGGTAAGTAATGATATTTTATTTAGTGAAGAGTTTTTACTACTTCATGAAGCTAAAGGTATTACTTTGATAAAGTATACATGGTTTACTTTTTGTTTTGAATAACTAACAGTTTTCATTTTTTGTGTATCCCTTACTGAGCTTTTTATGCTCACCCCATGTTTTTTTGAAATGTTTTTCACAGGATTTAATGTGGAATAGGCTCAAGTATGGAATCAAGGGAAATTCATGCTATATAAAACATGGAAGTAAACATGTTTCTTTTTAAGAGTTTTTATTTTATGGAAACATAGTCTACTTTGTAATCTTTTGAGATGTAATAGTTATGTCCTAAATCTCTAAAACTCTAAACCTGAAAAGATCCTCAATGTGAATTATTCATTTAATTCAATATTAAGAGATGTTTAAGGTCAGGGCCATATTCTATGATCGTCCTGAGATCAGGTTATCATCATGTACAAGTTAGACCATCAGACATACATTGTAGAACTATATATAGAAGGAATTATATGTATGAGTATCTTGTTATGCCATTCGGTCTGACGAATGTGCCAACCATTTTCATGGACTTGATGAATTGGATTTTTCACCCCAATTTGAACTCTTTTGTCGCATTCTTTATGGATGAAATCAGGGTGTATTACCGTAGTCATAACTTCCATATAAAACATCTTGAGAACTTTCTAAGTGAAATGATACAGAATCACCATTATGCCATGATTGATAAATGTGACTTCTAGATCGACAAGGTCCAATTAATGGGTCATATAATTTATGAATCAAGATTATCTGTTGACCCTGAAAAGGTTGGTGCAATAGTTTCCTTGGATCATCCAATGAATGTGTTTGATATATGATGTTTCATGGGGCAGGATGGGTATTAAAATAATTTCATACTAGACTTCTCACATCTTTCTTCACCTCATACGTCACTTATAAAGAAGGGTGTTATGTTCCTGTGGTCAGAAGCTTGCGAGAAATCCTTTCAGAAGATGATAATGAGGCTTGTCTATGAACCAATTTTGATTCATCCAGAACCATGTAAAAGATATATCATCATCTGTGATGCATTAGGAAATGGCCTATGAGTAGTTTGGATGCATCAAAAGAAATTGGTTCTATACAGATCTCGAAAGTTGAGGACTCATGGTAGAAATTACCCAACACACAACCCCGAGCTAGCAGAAGTTGTCCATGCCTTACGTTGCTGGAGACATTATATGTTGGGTGAGTGAATTATGGTTTATACAAAACAAAAGAGCCTCAAGTATATATTTTCACAATGTGACAAGATTTTTAGATAGTAGTGATGGGTCAAATTTCTACAATCCTTCGATTTTTAGTGTGCCTATACGCTTGTAAATGTCAATTTGGTCACTGATACACTGAGTCGGAATACTCAAACTCATGTCGTACATGAATCCAATGAATAATGGAAGATAATGGACCTATTTTCTGAACGTCATCTTTTTTATCAGGACATTCAAGACTAGTCTTACCTTTCATCCTTAACAGATACCACTTCAATCCTTGAGAAGGTGAGGATTAAGCAGCTTTTAGGTCCGGAAGGTTTCGTTCTCCATGAGAGTATATCAGTAGATAACCCACCACATATTTTTCTATGGATAAAGACAATTTCCTATGTCTACACGGACATATCTCAGTTTTGGAAAATATTAGAGAGCAGTTGATAAAGGAGTCTCATGCCTCTCAGTGGGTATTTTATCCAAGCAACTCAAAGATGTATCGAGATATGCGACACTAGTATTGGTGTCCTAGAATGAAATGTCTAATTTTATGATTCATCACTAGGTTTTTTTATTTTCCACATGTGATGGAAGAGAACCAGAGACCTGCTATCTTGTTACAGCCACATCCATTCCTAGAATATGAATGGGAAGATGTTTCTATGGACTGTGTAGTTGGATTACCTAGGATGTTGAGGGGTAGAAATTATATCTGGGTATTCATTGAATGAATAATGAAATCAACCCTCTTAATTCCTATACTGGATCCATTCTTAGTGGATGACTTTGGATGACTGTATGTGTGTGATTTTATAAGACCACATAGGGTCCCATGTACAATCATTTCAGATAGGGTTGCTCATTTCACTTCACAGTTCTGTAAGGGTTTGAAGAAATATAGGGGAACTCGGGTGCTTCTATGCATATAATTTCACCCTCAGACTGATGGATAATCAAAATGGACAATAGAGGTTCTAGAGGATATTATCAAAGCATGTGTCCTTGATTTAAACGGTTGTTGGTAGAATTATATCCCACTAGTCATGTTTTCTTAATTAACAGTTTTCAGGCGATGAACTAGATTGTCCTTTTTTATGTCATATATGGTAGGAAATGTCATTCAGACATGTTCTAGATAGAGGAATGATAGTTAGCTCTACCAGGTCTTTGTCTTGTTTAGAAGACATTAGATTAGAGCCAACTGATTAGGAAGCGTATAGCTGTAACTATGTCTAGAAAGAAATATAATGCTGATAGTTGTCGAATACCACATGTGTTCGAGGTTGGGGATCATTTTTTTCATCGTTTATTGAATATGATGGGGCATAAAAATTTATGGACATAGTGAAATATGTCTCCTCGTTACGTAGGTTTGCTCGAGATCCTAGAGTAAGTATGGCTAGTATCTTATCAGTTACTAATACCTCATAGGTACCATGCCATGTACGACATCTTTCATATCTCAGAGCTTTTCAAATATCATGTTGTCCTGTCTCATACTATTGATCCCAAGGAAGCTGAGTTAGATGTTGATGCTACCATTGAGGAGTATCCAGAATGCATCGTTGAACAAATCATGAAGAATCTCTAATAGAATATTGTCCCTCTCTTGTGGGTTCTATGGTAGAACGACTGATTACCGGGAAATATTTGGGAGAGGGAACCCAATGTACATTTTTAGTGGCTAGAGTTGTTCTCAGACAATTTTTCTTTAACCTTGGATGGATAACTCATGGGGAGAGTTTTTTAAGGGGGAGGGGGACTACAAGAACCCAGTTTTTCACTATGGTATGGATCGTTTTATTTTCGGTCCATATAAATTCATTAGACCTAATATAGATTCCTCAGGACATTGTTAAGTTCATAATGGTGTCTCATTATTTTTTTGATCATGGAACCCATTTTTTGGAGAAAACAGGCCTTGCACGCTGTTTAGAGAAAACTGTGTTGAAATTCCACATGGTTTGGAAGATCGTGCAGACCACGATTTTTTGCCAGAGCCACCTTGCACGGTTGGCGCACAACCTTTAGTCCTAACCATGAGAGAAACCCTTTTTCCCAGGTATCAGTTCAATGGTTTCACATGTTTTGAAAATCCATACATACAAAACTGTTCGATCAAAGCCATCCTACACAGTTTGGGCACTGTTTGGCAAATTGTGCGGACAAACCGTGTACAGGGTAATTTTCTAGATAAATTTTCAGTTTTCCAGTAATGATCTAATTAAGTCACCCATTCTTCCTTAATCCATGTTTATGTAGGATTGACCAATTTCTCCCTCAATTCGTGATTTTTTCAATATCTAAAAATTGAATCAAAAGATATCCATTATTTTCCATCTGATCGAGCTTCCTTTTTCACGTTGGATATGCAATATTATGTACTGAAGTCCTCTTTAGAAGTTATTATTCTCTTTCAATCTCGATCTAGTTATCTCCATTTGAGTGTTTTCACCTTTTATTAGATCTACATTAATGTGAGGAAAACCATGGGATGATACTATAGTAGAAAGATCGTACATCCATAAATTTGGTGGTCTATAATATATACATAAAGGTCATTTTTTAGAAATGTTGTGTGAGGCCCACCAGTTTTGCTGGATTTCGTTTCATAAATTTACATGAAATGATAATACTTGGAATTTTTTTATGGTAATTCTCTTTCCAAATAAGTGATGTTGTTCATGATTACACACAAAACATAATCCAACTCATGTCGAAGGTTATTCCAAATTTATTTTTAGTGTTTCGGCATGTTTAAGCCACTATTCGTGTGTTCTCTTGATTGAACATTCTAAAGGAGAGTCTTTCTAGGATAAATGAATTTCTGTTAATGAGAATTTCATAATGGAATGTACCATGTATACTCACCACTTAACCCACCTAATGTAAGTTATTTCAAATGAATACATAATATGTAATGTGAAATGGAATGTATACTAAGTAGATAACTTTTCCTTAACAAATGATATTGAATAAATGATTCACGTCTGTAGTACCCCTATCCATGTTAATAGAAGGAAGCTGAGTGAAGATATCTAGTTGAATAATTCTTAATTCTTAATTAAGAATTGATAAATTGGTTGCAATGATATTTGTCTATCCACACTAATGAAAGATAGCAACTGGACCTATAAATAAATGGTTACATCTCTACATGACCTATCCAAACTAATGGAAGGAAATAATATAAACAAATGAATTAATACATGATTACAATATCAAATAGTGGTGGATTACCATGATCTCGCTTTGGGTTCTGAGAGGAAAATACCTCCTGTCTCTGGAACCCCATTCTGATTCAAGGATACTGTTTTTTAGGTTTATAGACACCTAGAATATGGTTCTTGACTATTCATCAGATGCCCGGTATACTACCGTTGGGACTTTTTCATTATTACATTATACATCAGATACACACATTGGATCTGGAATTTACTAGTAGTGTTATGGTTAATGTCCATAGGTCCTTGTCCTTGTTTAGCCACGTTTTACCTTGGTCAATCACATTTGACACAATAGGATTCTTATTGTATAATACCTGGGATTCTACTCCTTGGACTTCACTATGACAACTTTTCTAGACTCAGATACTACTAATTTATCATTCCATGAGATTTACGTTACCTTGGTTTCTACCCTCGATCTCCCTCATTGGATATAATTTTCAGGTTTCCTTTTTACATCATGGGACCTTCACTACTTATACCATCGTAAGGTGATTTCAGTGTTGGCTATGCCTCACATGACCTATTAATATTAAATGGTAATTACCTAATTAATTAACTGGTTACATGTTCCGACACTATCCAATCCATGAAGAAGGTTCCTGTGTATTTAGTTATATTTTACTACATTTTTTACTGATATATTCATATAAGGACACTGCTATATTCCTTTTTTATGGGTTAGATGTTATAGACCTAGTTAGTGGGGGCCCACTGAGATTTATCTCACACCCTCTCTAGGCACCGTTTGGTACCCCGATAAGATTATATGGTTGTAGGTATTGATTAAGGGATGAATATGGCTTCCAAAACATGAATTCTTGTTGTTTAGGATGGATCATGATAATAGATGACTGATTTGGATATCGGTATGCTTGTAGTAGTTTTTTTAACCAAGTGAAAAATGTTATGCCTATTGTCTTAGATCCATGTTTTTATTTTTTCTAGTGACATGAAATTAAATCATCGTTGATTCATTTGATACAGGAATGGTTATTCACATTTATCTACTGAATCAGTTTTTTTTTCAACTCTTAATTTATATAGTTTATATTTATTATTTTGTTTACTATTACTTTATTTTCCTTTTACTATGCTACACTCTACCAATGATGGAATAGTCTTACCATGGACAGACCCTAGACCCTTACTGCTAGTAAGCATCCTCAAGAGTTTGGGATGATGCACTTGAAGACATATGGCCCACTGGGATCAGGGCACACCTTAAGTGGAATCTGGGCTTAGGTCATCACATCTAGATGTTTTATTTATTTTGAACTATATTTTTTTAAAACAAATATAAAATTATATTGGATTGGATAGTATAAGAACCGTGTGTGGGGGAAACAACAAATTCAAATCTTTAAGTAAATAATATATTTTTTTAATGAAAATAATATTCTAAAAATTAATCATTTGTATATATTTTAGTTTTGATTATTATGTAACACCCTGAGATTTTATGAAAAATATTATTTTTAATTTCATTAATGTCTTGTGTTGTACGCAACACCAAAAGGATCATTCACAACATGCATCCCTGACTTGGCTTGCATTACATGTAATCGCGACCTTCCACGATAGCGTGTGTTGTACGCAATACAGAGTTTCTCTAAACAAAGATATATTATATAAACTACCCATTATGAATATTATCAACTAAATTTTTAATTTTATAACATTATTATTCATCCTACAAATTTTCTAGAACATGATATGAGAACCAAATCAATTTTTTCGAGTAAAATAAGTAATTTTCAAAAAATATAGTTTTGTTGTCTTTTGATGGCGCACCCACATTAAATCTTGTTTTTGACCTGTATATAAGTTAAATTTGACAATATAAAGTTCTTCTTTGGCATCAGGATATAAAAATTTACTTTGGATAAATTTTTCATATTATTCTGATAACTGTCATATTTTAATGAATAGTAAAAACACGCTATATTTTAATTTAAAACAACTTTTTTCATCGCAATAATTTATATGGTTATATTACCTTTTTTATTGGGTTTAAAGTATAATTAGAATATATTTTTACCATTCAATCCAATTTTGTTCATTGGAATTAATTTCACTTTAAAATTTGATATAAACAAGTGTCAATCTTTTGATAGTTATTGTTTCATAAAAACACGCTATTTGTTTTGATAACGAGAATTAATTTTAAAATTAATTAATTCCACTTCTATGTTTTGAATTTGAAAAAATAGACATCAATTTTGAATTCGGAATATAAAATAATGCATAGGCTGAATTTTTGGTATTTTTTTGAAAAACTACAATTTTCGTTGAATAGTGAAACCACTTAGTGGTGGTTAAAAAATGACTTTTTCATTTAAATGAAACATTACCATTTTTTTAAATTTAATTTCAAAAATCCGAGAGACAGGGTTAGTATCAAGGACTAAAATTTGGTTCAATGAGATGAAAATAATTTTTGGTGAATAATAACTGTTTACTTTTTTTACCACGGTTAAAAGTAAATAGGGTAATTAAGGGTAAAAATGATATTATTACTACCCAAACACATGTACTAATTCTATTGTATAAGTGTAATTTGACCAAAAACAACCTTAGGATTAAAATATGACCCTTTAGTACCACTTGGATTATATTATAACATTTATTATTAATTTATTTAAAGAAGGGTTAAAATAGTTAAAATCAAAGATTAATAACTAAATCATTTATATTATAGAGTTATACGTAAGATAAATTCGACTATAAATATTAATTAGGAAGCTAAAAATATTTCATACCTAATGGTATTTTATTTATAATTTTTAGACATTATATAATTTAATTTATTTATGACACACCAGTGATGTAGTAATTATCTAAATAATGAATTATTAAAATAATTGATATTATAAATTGCAAAATAAATGTAATTTGAGACTTTTTATGAATTCCACTAATTTTCTAGGTTAATATGACATGTTAGTATTGATTTAGTTAACCTTTTATTAACTAAGAATTATTTTATGATGTTCACAAAAATAAATTACCAAATAGTGTCAAAATTGACAGAAAATAGTTTTTAAAACAAATATTATATTATTAATTGTTATTTTATTCATAAGAGTCTAAGGTTCGGTAAAATGACTTAGATAAATTTATATATATTAATAATAAACAACTTGGGGTTCTTTTTTATTGTTATAGTATGTTTACTAACCTTATAGTGTAAGAAAACAAGAAGACACGATAAAAGTAATATTATTTAACTTAAGGTTAAATCAAAATTATAAGGTTAAAATAGAAACCTAAACAAGTCTAAATTATATTTGATTAGAGTATTTCGACCCATACCCACCTTAGATTCGAAACAACTCAATTTGGAGCTATTAAAAACTGAATATGACTTTATAATAAAATAATATTTTTAGTTTTTCCAAAGGTGTGCCTCTCCTCCCTTATAAAAGGGCACCTCCTCCCCCTCTTACTCACACCACTTCGAGCCTTCAAGCTCTAAAAAACCCTTCCAAAATCTCTTCTACACTTCTATAGAAACATCCTAGAGGTTCTGGTCTTCTTCAAAGGCCAATTTTAGTGCCCTAAGAGAAGGTCTAAAAGAGGCGCTTCAACAAAGAGGTAATGTCCATTATCGATTCTTTCAACTTTATTTCTTCTTCCACTTCATCTTCTTTAGTTTTTTCGTTATGAATTAATAAAATCAGTATAACTCATATACTGATATGTTATTATAATTATGAAACAACCCTATTTCACCATCTATACATCCAATGGAAATTGAAATCACCACGTGTGCGTACGTACGAAATACCGTCTCCACACCGTGGTGAAATCTGTTTTCCCACCAACACCTTACATGGATGGATATAATGGTGTAATGAATAACTATATATGGTTATTATAACAACATAATGATTCTGATATATTATACCATCCACTCCAATTCTATTCAAAAATTATGGGAATGATATCATTTCTCGTTCGTACGTATGGACTATCGTCTCCACGAAGCGATGACATTCATTCTCCATGTTAACCATGCATGAATGATCATAAAGTTTATATAATGAATAATAATGAAATATATGACATAATTAAGCTACTTGATTTATTTATATATATACACACACATACACACACATATATATATATATATATATATATGTCATCTCCTTACATCCATTCAAGTCAAAAAAGAAAGGAAAACAGCGTTCATGCGTACGTACGGCCTACCGTCTCCATGAACGGTGTGTTTCATTTCATTTATCTATATTATATATATATATATATAATAAATATATATGATATATACATAATTTTTTACATTATATAAGTAAGTAAATCATGATTAAGTAATAATAATATCAAGAACAACAAGTCCAAACATGTACGATAAAAGAAACAATTTTACCTAAAACACTACTTTAACATGGAATTGACAAGTGAATGGGTAATATAAATACCTATGTGAACCATATATGATATAAAACAATGAATATGATTCTTTAATAAGTCAATGACATTATTTAAATCATTATACAGGATGTTCGGATACATATGAAGCATATCGTACATAAGGTAAGGGATAATTAATTCAATCACATTCTTATCCGAGATTGTTTATTTTTAAGTATTTACTGGGGTTATGATTATTATCCATGTCCATATGATTCTAAAAATGTTTTCATAAAGTTTTGATTTTTCTTCCATCTATGTTTAATGTCATTTTTACCCTTTTCTACTTTTACCGCATCGTATGGAAGGAATCTTTCTTTTGTTTACCATACGAGGTAATTTTTGACTTTTCCGACAAAAGTACGAGAAAAATGTTATTTTTAACATATACGGCGTGAATGGATTTTTATAGTTTTATAAAGCCTTATTTTCATGAAGCTTCCTCCAAAATATTTCATGACTATTTTCAACAAAACACTTTTCATTTAAAATTGCATGTAATTTTGTGAATCGAAAATGATTTTGAAGCATAAAGGATATTTTCCTCAAGAATTCATTTCAAGTGTTTCATCAAAACCATTTTCCATATAAGATGAAATTAATTCATATGTGTATGTTTCATGTATAATGTTTCTATGATTTACATGGTTTCACTTTTCTTGTGATGAAATATCCATTTTTTATATGGATTGTGTGAAGATGGGATGATGTTTATGAAACCCATTTTATTCTTTGGGTTATGATGAATGTTTTAAGTTTATTTTGTGGCACAAGTAAGAATGATTTAATTATGAGATGGGTGGGACCTATATCTCCCTCCAATGCATTGGGTAAAGATTTATATCTCATGAGATAGACATGGCTGGAACGACATGTTAAACCGGTTCAGTAATACAGGACTGGAACGAGGAGTGAACTCGATTCGGAAAGGGACTTTGTCCACTAAGATAGTCTTGGCAGCAATGCCTTGGCTACTATGGAAATCATACCATGTGCTTAATGGTTTCCACAATTACATGTTTTATTCCCATGATATTTTATCATGATTGATGTTACCTTATGATATATTCTTTACGTACTTCCAAGATTCACGTCTTTGCAAAAGATTTTGATGTTTAGATTTTATGTTCAAGTTTTTGCATTCAAATGTTTATGGATTGTTTTATGTTCTCTATGTTTACCCTTACTAGGAATTTGAGCTCACCACTTTTATGTTTTATTTTCCCCAAGATATAAAGAATGGTTTATGTATGAAATAAGGGGAAGATCTTTATTGGGAGATGTTGAAGATCTTTCACCACGATTAGAAGATTTTATTCTGAGTTTCCAAAGACAGTAAGCTATTACGATCCTTGTGTGTCTGTTTTTGTTATGTATTAAGTATTCCGCAAAAGTAATGTATTGTCCATGTACGTCAAGATTTGGATCTCTACAGTTGGTATCAGAGGAAATGTTTAATAAACCTTTGGAAACTATGATGTGAAACCTTTAGTGAGATCCCTAGAGATATTTCTAAGGTATGTCTAGGGATGTCCCTATGGTTAAGTATAAGTATAGGTTATAGTCCTAGAATTATGGTAACTATGTTATATTAAACCTAAGATGTTATATATTAAAGTTACTTCCCCTTTATTATGATTTTTACCTCTCACACTATTCTTTTTGGGTTTTCGAAAATGGATGGAAACAAGATGATTCACGATAATGGAGGATTTGATGGACAATGGAATGATATTCTTCATGAGAAACCTAATGAAATGGGATTTGGAAGTCCAAAAATCATTATTATGTTGAATCAGTAATATCATAATATGATCAATAAACTCAAATTTGGTAAATTTCCGGACTCGGATAATAAGAGAAAGATGAAGTTTCATGATGATCATAGAGGAAAGAAAGTTAAATTTCCACTATGTAAATCATGTGGGAAGAGGCATCAAGGAGAATGTTTCAACAGAACTGGAAGATGCTTAGGGTGTGGAAAAGAAGGAGATAAATCCAGTAAGTGCAAAAGAAAAGGTTCAGTTAACACCATGGATGAGAATAATGGTATTGCTACGACATCAACAATGGTTAAATGTTTTAAATGTGGAATGTACGGGCATTATGCAAACCAATTCCCTAAGTGAAAGTCTCATGAAGAGAATCAGTATGCTCGTATGGGTAGTATTTATGTTGATGATGATGAAGAGACTACCAAAGATATGTGAGATGAATGAATTGATGAAGCTCAGTCAATGTTTTATGAAGGTAGTGGAATGATTACATATTTATCAAGTGTAATGTTGTATAAGTAATCTCATGGTACTATGGAATAAAGAGACATATAAGGATTGTTACACTGTTGTCATTCCTTAAGTTTTGAATGTGTATGATGAATGGTACCAGTAACAATGAAAGGTTATTGAAATATTTTTAGAAAGTAGATGATATGCACATAATGATGGGATAAAGAGAAAATTAAATGTTTGATAGTATTCATGAGCTCATGACTCATATAAGGAGAAGGTTATATCATGGTTTGAGTATATATAATTTTTATATTTTGGTATGTGGAAAGAGTTAACTTTTGAAAACATTCATGTTTTCACTAAGGTTCAATGGGTATTCATTTCTCAAGAGAATACATGATTAAGTTAATCACATGATTGGAATGTGACCAACAAGATATATGGGGGAGAAATGATGGTATTCACATGCTTGGTTGATGACATTTCATGTAATCGTTTTCGTTATACTATGAGCCTGGACTGATGTATTTTATATAAGCCTAATGATTGGAATGGATTATGTTAGACATAAGTTAATATTGTTTAAGGAAAAAACATTTTTCGATATTATTGATGGGATGTTATAGTAATGTAGTTTTAGAAAAAGGACAACCGACAAGACGAACGACAACCCATCGCGTCAGACATGGCTGTGGGAATCGAACCCACAACCAAAGTGCGACTGGCCTTTATCGCCTACCACTGGCCTACAGGAAGTCCCTATTTAGTAGAAACTAGTTTTATTATATTAAGCATTATGATATATGAAGTATAAGTCCATTTTAGAAACTATATATGATTAATATCACTATAGATTGACTTATGTATATTGAATAACTTTTTTTAACCTTTTGTTTGAGACATATGGAATGACCCGTCATTCTATCACATGATCTGCTAACACTTCATGAATAACAAATTCAAATTCAATTATTTAAGAGATGACGTGGAAATTGTTCAAGGCATGAACAACAGTGAGATTGTACCATAATAAAGCAAGTATTTATTCTAATTCAAAATCTTCAACTTTAGGGAAATTATCTTGAAAGCCAAAAATGTTGTCCTAGTGCCCTTATATCCAATGAATAATATGGTACCCTAGATCATCACAAATTTATGGCTTTGTGATTGTTGGATTTTTCATAGCCATGTTCACTACCACTCTCCATCAGAACTTGATGGTTATATTTTTCTTCCATATCCATATTTTCACCTATGGTCTCCTACGTGGAAACCCAGTGATGAGTGAATTTGGGTAACTATTACATTTCATACTTTAGATTTTAAAGCCAAGTTTTGGTATTCCTTTTTACTATGTGGGTTTCTATTAAAGAAACTTTCGAGTAGTAAACCATTTATTACCCCGATGAATTTCGAGGGAGAAATTCATTTTAAGGGGGGTAGAATGTAACACCCCGAGATTTTATGAAAAATATTCTTTTTAATTTCATTAATTTATTGTGTTGTACGCTACCCCAGAAGGAGCTTGCACAACATGCATCCCTGACTTGGCTTGCATTACACGCAATCACGACCTTCCACTATAGCGTGTGTTGTACGCAACACTGAGTTTCGCTAAGGAACGATATATTATATAAACTACCCATTATGAATAGTATCAACTACATTTTTTATTTTATAACATTATTTTTTATCGTACACATTTTCTAGAACATGGTACGAGAACAAAATCAACCTTTCGAGTAAAATAAGTAGTTTTCAATAAATGTAGTTTTGCCGCCTTTTGATGGCGCACCCACTTTAAATATTTATTTTGACATGTCTACAAGTTCAATTTGACAAAATAAAATTCTTCTTTGGAATCATTATATAAAAATTTACTTTGGATAAATTTTTCATATTATTATGATAACTTTCATATTTTAATGAATAGTAAAAACACGATATATTTTAATTAAAAACAACTTTTTTCATCGCAATAATTTATATGGTTATATTATCATTTTAATTGGGTTTAAAGTTTAATTAGAATATATTTTTACCATTCAATACAAAGTTGGTCATTGGAATTAATTTAACTTTGAAATTTGATATAAACAAGTATCAATCTTTTGATAGTTATTGTTTCATAAAAAACACGCTATTTGTTTTGATAATGGTAATTAATTTTAAAATTAATTAATGAAACTTATATGTTTTGAAATTTGAAAAATAGACATCAATTTTGAATTCAGAATATCAAATAATGCTTAGGCTGAATTTTTGGTATTTTTCTGAAAAACTGCAATTTTAGATGAATAGTGAAACCACTTAGTGGTAGTGTAAAAAATGACTTTTTCATTTAAATGAAATGTTACCATTTATGTGAATTAAATTTCTAAAATCCGAGAGACACGACTAATATCGAGGACTAAAATGTGGTTCAATGTGATTAAAATAATTATTGGTGAATAGTAATTTTTTACCTTTTTTTTACCACGGTTAAAAGTAAATATGGTAATTAATTGTAAAAATGATATTATTATTACCCTAAAACATGTCCTAATTCTATTGGATAAGTTTAATTATACCAAAAACATATCCAGGAATAAAATATGACAATTTAGGCCCACATGGATTAGATTAGGACATTTATTATTAATTTATTTAAAGAACGGTTAAAATAGTAAAAATCAGAGTTTAATAACTAAATCATTTTTAATATAGGGTTATACATAAGATAAATTCAACTATAAATATTCATTAAAAATATAAACAAATTTCATAGCTAATGTTATTTTGTTTATAATTTTAAGACATTAAAAAATTTAAGTTATTTATGACACAATGGTGATGCAGTAATTACCTAAATAATGAAATATTAAAATAATTGATAATATAAATACCCAAATAAATGTAATTTGAGACATTTTATGAATTAAACTAATTTTATAGGTTAATATTATATGTTATTATTGATTTAGTTATGTTTTTTCAAACTAATAATTCTGTTATGATTTTCACAAATATCAATAACCAAATAGTGTCAAAATTGACATAAAATAGTTTTTAAAACAAATATTATATTCTTAATTGTTATTTTATTCTTAAGAATCTATGATTCGTCCAAATGACATAGATAATGTTATATATATTAATAATAAACAACTTGGGGTTTTTTTGGCTTGTTATAGTAAATATGTTAACCGTATTGTGTAAGAAAACAAGAAGACACGGTAAAAGTAAAATTATTTAACTCAAGGTTAAATCTAAATGATAATGTTATAATAGAAACATAAACTTGTCTAAATTCTATTGGATGAGATTATTTCGACCCATCCCCACCTTATCTTCAAAATAACTCAATTTGGACCTATTAAAAACCGAATATGTCTTTATAATAAAATAATATGTTTAGTTTTTCCAAAGGTGCCCCTCTCCTCCCTTATAAAAGGGCACCTCCTCCCTCTCTTCCTCACACCACTTTGAGCATTCAAGATCGGAAAAACCCTGCCAAATTCTCTTCTTCACTTCCATAGGAACATCCTAGAGGTTTTTTTCTTCTTCAAAGAAAATTTTTAATTCCCTAGGTGGAGGTCTCAAAGAGGCGCTTCAAAGAAGAGGTAATGTCCGTTACCGATTCTTTCAACATTATTTCTTATTCGACTTCTTCTCCATTAGTTTTTTCATTATGAAGTAATAACATATGTATAACTCATATACTGATATGTTATTATATGTATGAAACAAACCTATTTCACTGTCTATCCATCCTATGGAAAATGAAATCCCCACACGTGCATACCTACAGAATACCATCTCCACGCCGTGGTGAAATATGTTTTTCCACCAACACATTACATGGATGGGTATAATGGTGTAAAAAATAACTATATATGTTTATTATGATAACATAATGATTCTGATATATTATACCATCCACTCCAATTATATTCAATAATTATGGGAACGATATCATTGTTCATGCGTACGTACGAACTACCGTCTCCACAATGCGATGAGATTAATTCTCCATGTTAAACATACATGAATGATCATAAAGTTTATCTAATGAATAATAATGAAATATATGACATAATTAAGATAGTGGATTTATTTATATACATATATATATATATATATGTCATCTCCTTACTTCCATTCAAGTCAAAAAAAAGGAAAATAGCATTCATGCGTACATACAGCCTACCGTCTCCATGAACGGTGTGTTTCATTTCAGTTATCTATTTATTATATATATATATATACTGAATATATATGATATATAAATCATTTTTTACATTCCTGAAGTAATTAAATCATGATATAAGTAATAATAATATCATGAACTAGAAGTCCAAACACGTATGATAAAAGAAACAATTTTACCCAAAACACTACATTAACATGGAATTGACAAATGAACGGGAAATGTAAATACCTAAGTGAACCATATATGATATAAAACAATGAATATGATTCTGTAATAAGTCAATGACATTATTTATATCATTATACAGGAGGTTCGGATACATACGAAGCATATCAGACATAAGGTAAGGGATAATTAATTCAATCTCATTCTTATCCGAGATTGTTTATTTGTAAGTATTTACTAGGGTTATGATTATTATCCATGTCCATATGATTCTCAAAATGTTTTCATAAAATGTTTACTTTTCTTCCATGTATGTTTAAATTAATTTTTACCCATTTCTACATTTACTACATTATATGGAAGGAATCTGTCTTTTGTTTACCATACGAGGTACTTTTTTACTTTTCTGACAAAAGTATGAGAAAAATGTTATTTTTATCTTATACGGCGTGAATAGATTTTTACGGTTTTATAAAGCCTTATATTCATGAAGGTTCCTCCAAAATATTTCCTGACTATTTTCATCAAAATAATTTTCATTTTAAATTACATGAAATTTTGTGAAACGAAAATTATTTTGAAGCATAAAGGATATTTTCCTCAAGAATTAATTTCAACTGTTTTATCAAAACCATTTTCCATATAAGATGAAAGTATTTCATATTTGTATGTTTCATGTATAATGTCTCTATTATTTACATGGTTTCACTTTTTTTATGATGAAATATCCATTTTTTTTATATGGATTATGTGATGATGGGATGATATTTATGAAACCCAATTTATTCTTTGGGTTATGATGAATGTTTTAAGTTTATTTTGTGGAACAAGTAAAAATGATTTCATTATGAGATGGGTGGGACCTATATCTCTCTAAAATGAATTGGGTAAAGATGTATATCTCATGAGATAGACATGGCTGGAACGACATGTTAAACCGGTTCAGTAATACAGGACTGGAACGAGGAGTTGACTCGATTCAGAAAGGGACTTTGTCCACTAAGATGGTCTTACCAGCAATGACTTGGCTACTATGGAAATCATATCATGTGCTTAATGGTTGCCACAATTACATGTTTTATTCCCATGTTATTTTATCATGATTTATGTTCCCTTATGATATATGCCTTACATACTTCTATGATTCATGTCTTTGCTAAAGATTTTGATGTTTAGATTTTATGTTCATGTTTTTGCATTCAAATGATTATGGATTGTTTTATGTTCTATATGATTACCCTTACTAGGCATTTGAGCTCACCACTTTTGTGTTTTATTTTCCCTAGTATATGAAGAAATGTTTTAGGTATGAAAAAAGGGTAGATCTTTATTGGGAGATGTTGAAGATCTTTCACCACGATTAGAAGATTTTATCCAGAGATTCCAAAGACACTGAACTATTACGATCCTTGTGTGTCTATTTTTGTTATGTATTTTGTATTCCACAAAAGTAATGTATTTTCCATGTACTTCAAGCTTTTGTTCTCTACATATTTACCCTTTAAAGGATCATTCTTTTTTCTATGATGAGTTTGAAAATAAAATTCTATAGTTTGATAAGTTTTAGGATCTGTAATGTCAATACATTATATGATTTATAATTTAATATGTAATTTTCATAATATTTAATTTCATAGAACTATAAAATAGATTTTTATTTAATTTAATTGTGTTGATTTATTTAATAATATGATGTCATAGGAAATTGAACAATATTTTAGTTAAAAAGAAATTTCATTGAATGAACCTTGGGGTAAAACTTAAATGAAAATGATGTAAGTCTTTTGAACCTGATTAGAACTAATAAATTGGGAAAACAGACATGGATCGTTTATTCATGTCCCATGGGTGGGTTTTTTAATTAGTAAAATTAATTTTTAGCTGAATAAGGGCATCATTCAAAACTATGGCTAAGAAAAACACATTCCAAATATGCCTTGTAAAAATGAGTCCATTGAGTTTTGTAGAATATTGATCCATAAAAAAGGGGTATGTGACTTGTAAGACATTATTTTATATTTTTTAATAACATATAAAATAAAATGTTAGGTGTTTAATGTGACTAACATCTGAAATAAGTAAAAATATGACATAAATCCATTAATTCATTGTTCACATTGTATCTATAAACACCATGAAAGATAGATCATTAAATGGATATGTAAAATCACAAATATTTAAGGATAAGAATCACAAAATATATTATATGGAATTATATACACTAAAAATTAATAAAAAATGATAAATATTTGATAAGTCTCACTAAAATATATGTGAGACTATAATTTCCCAAACAACTGTGGTGACATCTGAATCAGAAGTCCCGAAAGATGTACTCATGAAATGATTTTTTTAATAATTAGTAGATAAATTAATTAATGATTTAATATGTCAAAATGGGTAGTATATGAACCAAAAAAATAAGTAAGTGGTGAATATATTGGTTATCTCACAAATATTAAAATGTTAGATGAAAATCTCTTATATTGAGTCCGATTCGTCATGTGTAACTTCGGTCACAATAAATAATATAAATATTTAATTTATTTATTCAATGATAAAATTTTATTATTAAATTTATTTCACTTAAAAAAATATATACAATTACTACATTAATCATGGTTAACTTGGATGTTTTGTTTATATTATACATATCTATAGTAATAACAATGACATAACTAAAAAAAATATCAGTTATAATTTTAAAATCAATAATGATATATTGTTAGAAAAAATGATCAAATTTTATGAACATGGACATAGTTGGTCATACATATGCATGAGTAACATTCCAATTTTTAAGGATCATTATAAAATGATAGTAAGTAATGATTATATATATAGAATGAGAATAATATCATAAATATCATATTATTTTATCATATAAGCATATATATATATATCATTCTGGCGATGCGGTAATGAATAAGGAAGAATATCATTGCTTTGAGGAGGCAATAGTCCACATGCCCATGAACAACAATATTACTTTTTTTATATGTGAAATGGAAAGAAGAAAATGATATGTTAAACTTTGAAATAGATAATTATTTCATGATTTTTTTAATATTTCATTTATATTTGATATGTTTTTAACCCATACTTAATGCATTACATGAATCTAAGAACGTATCACATCGCATTGAGGATATGGTAGTCCACATGTCCACAAAGGATGTAATCATATTTCAATAAATGGAGGGACTAAATAAGTGAGTTATATAGTAATTAAATTAGTAATAAGATAATATATATCCTATATTTCATATTAGAGTAGTATGTATATCATATTTACTGGTGATAATAGATGGTAAAGTAAGTACGAACAACATCATTTCATGTGGAAGTAGTTTTCCACACACATGAATAATCATTTCATTGCATATTTGATGTATGTTTTTGTTGGTGTCGGTAGAATCCTCAAAATAAAAACAGCTCCATATATTGATAATACTAGGGTTGTTATATTATCATGATATAAGAATACTTTAATGGGTGGAGGAAGAACCAAAATAGAATTTCTATTTGAATAATGTGACTTCTTTTTTGGGAACTATTTTTGGTTTGCAATAAATTAAATAATTGGATGGATATCCTCCAAAACTGAGGCTTATAAAAGGATATTAGGAATCATAGGATTTTTTTTGGAATTATTTTTATGAGACAAAATTATCGATAAGTTTGGAAGGATATGGAGGGGTTGTGGCCTTTCTTAATGGAGGGAGAGGACACACTTGGTATTTTTGAAAGGATTTCAGTACTCTCCACGTTTTTCTTTTCCCAAAAACTTCAAAATTGGATGATTACAGAACCATAGCAATGGGGTGGTCTGAAAATGTTCTAAAATTAATTTTACACAAGTATATTATCATTTTATAAACATATATTCTATGTCTAACCATTATCTAAACTCATTTTGTGTAACAACCGAGATTTTTATGAGAAATATTTTGTTTTTATGTTATATACATCATCAAAGGAATCTTTCACTACAGACAACACTATCTTGGCATTCTTTACATTCAATCACAACCTTCCTCGATAGCTTGCATTATACGTAATACCGAGTTTCACTAAACAACGATATGCTATTAAAATATTATTAAAACTAGCCGTTATGAATAGTAATACGCAATTTTTGAAATTTTATAAACATTATCTCTCAAAATGGAATTCATTTTTTAATTTGGAATATTGAAATTAGCCTAGGGTGAATTATTGGTATTTTTCTCAAAACATTCAATTTTTTATGAATAGTGAAAACACTGGGTTACTATTTAAAAACCGATTTTTTATTCAAATAAATATTTATTTTATTTCAATTTAATTTAGGTAAAAATTGTTACATAATTCCTATATAAGTTCAATGTAATTAATTGGAGTCATTTTATAATAATTTTAAATATATAAAAATTTTGTTGAACTTTTTACCGTCTTTTACCCACCTCCTAGGAGAGTTTAAAAATTTACATAAAACATAATTTTACGGCTTCTATGAGTGAAATTTCGAAAATCATAGAGACCCAATTAATATCATGGAGTAATATGTGGTTCAATAACATAAAAATATTTTTTGGTGAATAGTATCTTTTTACTTTTATTTACCACGGTTAAATGTAAATAGGGTAATTTGGGGTAAAATGGTATATTATTACCCTAAAACATGTACTAATTCTATTGGATAAGTTTAATTCAATGAAAAACAACCTTAGGAATTAAATATAACCATTTAAGTCCACTTGTATTAGATTATGACATTTAATTTTTTTTTCTTACAAAAGAGTTAAAATAGTTGAAATCAATGTTTAGTAAATAAAACATTTTTAATATAGGGTTATAAATAAGAACCATTTGACTATATATATTAATTATAAAGCTAAAATAATTTAATACATAATTGTATTTTATTTATAAATTTTAGACTTTAAATAATTTAATTTAGTTATGACACAATGATGATGTAGTAATTACATTATTAATGAAATATTAACATAATTGATATTATAAATAACCAAATAAATGTAATTTCAGACTTTTTAAGAATTGCACTAATTTTATTGGTTAATATAGAAAATTAGTAATGATTTAATTAACTTTTTTCGAACTAATAATGCTATTATACTTTTCACAAAAATCAATTACCAAATACTGTCAAAATTGACATAAAATAGTTTTTTAATATTATATTATTAATTCTTATTTTATTCCTAAAAATATAAGGTTCGGCCATATGACTTATATAAGGCTATATATATTAATAGTGAATCACTTTGGGTTCGTTTGTCTTGTTATAGTATGTTTATTAATCATATAGTGTAAGAAAACAAGAAGACACGGTAAAAGTCATATTATTTAACTTAGAGTTAAATCTTAATGATAATGTTAAAATAGTAACCTACACTTGTCTAAAACCCATTTTTCGAGAGGCTATCGACCCATACCCACCTTAGATTCGAAATAAATCAATGTGGAGCTATTAAATATCGAATATGACATTATTATAAAATAATATTTTAACTTTTCCCTAAGGTGCCCCTCTCCTCCCTTATAAAAGGGAACCTAATCCCTCTCCTCTTTACACAAGTTTGAGCCTTCATACTCAGCCAAACCCTGACCATTTCCCTTCTAAACTTACCTAGAAACATCTTAGAGGTCCTGGTATTCTTCAAAGACCATCTTTACTGCCCTATGTGGAGGTTAAGAAGAGGCACTTCAAAGAAGAGGTAATGTCTGTAATCAATTCATTCAACCTTATTTCTTCTTCTAATTCCTCTTATTTAGTTGTTTCATTATGAAGTAATAACATCAGTATCACTCATATACTTATATGTTATTATAAATATGAAACAACCCTATTTCACTTTTTATCCATCCTAAGGAAAACAAAATCACCGCGCATGCGTATGTACGGAATACCGTCTCCACGCCATGGTGTAAACTGTTTTCCACCACCACCTTACACGGATTTGTATAACGGTGTAAATAATAACTATATATGATTATTATAAAGTTATATTGATTCTGAAATAGTATACATATACATCAATACAATTCCGCGATCATGGGAACGATATCATCACTCGTGCGTATGTACGGCCTACCGTCTCCATGATGTGATGCGACTCGTTCTACATGATCATCAATTTCTAATGATTATATAAATGAATTGAATGAATAAATATGATATATATTACAATAATACCATTCTGTAAATAAGTTATCTATAACCTTAAAAGAATAATAAGAATTTATTTGACAAAACACGCATAAGAACAAAAAGCAATAAACACCAGAATAAGAAGTAGCAATGAAATACTACTAATATGATGCTAAGAGTATGAAAATATATGATATCATAACAATGAGTAAGTTTCTTTAATAATTCAATAATAATATTTAAATCATTACACAAGAGTTTCAGACACATACGAAGCAAGTTGGACCTATGAAAATGGTAAATCTTTTTATCTCATTTTTATCCGAGATAGTTTATACTTCATAATTTACTGGGGAATATTTATCATCCACTTCCATGTTTCATCAATATGTAATATTATCTATACCCTCCTAAAATTGTTTAAATCCAATTTTACCCTTCGGTGAGATTTTAGTAAAAGATATGAAATGAATTTTTTGGCGTTTTTTTGTACGAGGTACTTTTTGGACTTTTCCGGCCAAAGTACGAGAAGAATGTTTTTCAACATATACGGCCTGAATGGATTTTTAGAACATTATTTCCATGAATATTAATTTAAAAGTTTTCAAATTTATTTTTAATCAACTTTTTTTGATTAAAATTGTTTGACATTTTAAGAAAGGAAAAATGTTTTTGAGGTAGAAAGGTTATTTTCCTCATGAAAGAAGTTCAAGTTTTTTATCAAAATTATTTTCCATCTAAGATAATGTAGGGGTATTTTTCCATCCCTATTTTTACATTGATTTGATTATGTTATGATGGAATTGTTTTTATGATTTCCTTTTATCTTATATTTATTATGTTATGATGGCATGATGTTTAAGAATTCCATATTTATTATATGGGTTATGCTATGATGTATGATTAAAGAACTTCTGGAACACATAAGAATGGTATAGTTATGAGATGGTTGGGATCTATATCTCCCTAAAATGCATTGGGAAAAGTTTTATATCTCATGAAATAGACATGGATGGAACAATAGGATAATCTGGTTCAGTGAAACATGACTGAAACGAGGAGTGAACTTGGATCAGAAATGGACTTTATCCGCTAAAATAGTCTTGGAAATGAGTCTTGACTATGAAGAAATGATTCTCTATGATTATGTGTGTATGAAAAAAAGTTTCCTGTTTTATGTTATGATTATTGGGATTACATTTCACAACCATGATTTATCCCATGTTATGATATTATGATCTCTTTTGCAGGTAAATATTTTCGAAATGCTATGTTCTTATGAATATGATATTTCCTTTGTTTACCCTTACTAAGAATTTTAGCTCACCCTTTTGTATGTTTTCTTTTCCCCATGTTAGGAAGAAGGGTATTAAGTAAGATATGCCAATATATACTCTAGATATGATTAAATAAAAGGGAGACAGTTTATATGACTTATGAACCAGTTGTTTATGTTTCCCAGTTTCAAAAGACACTATACTTATACGGTCCTTTCATGGTTGTGTTAAATGTTGTAATAAGTGTGCTTCAATTCTGAAGTAATAAAAATGTATGTAAAGTATGGGTTGTTATATTTTAAACATAATTAGTTTAATTAAATTTAATTACATTCCCATATATTTTTGGTCAAAAATTATATTTACCTTTATATAAATTATAAAATTTTCATCATTCAAAATATGAATTTTTTTTTTAAAATTCTAATTACGGAAGTGGATAAATTTACTATAATATTAATCTTGGATATAGGGTTGGAATATAGGTTTTTAAAATAAGAATTTTTTATTTATGTAAAATTTTTATATCTAATACAACGTGAAATAAAATAAATAAAACTAAAATAGATTGATTTTTCTATAATTAACTAATAGTTATTTAAATCCAATATATATATATATATTTTACTCTATAAAATTCTTTATGAAAAAATGTTTTTCCATTAAAATTCAATGTTTTTTAATATTCTAAAAAAATTGAATCTCCTTAAAAAATAAAAAATAATATAAATTATTAATTTTATTTTGAAGTGTTAAAAAATTTATATTTTGAACTCTAAATTTTATAAAATATTCAATATATATTTTGAAAACAAGTTTCCCTTTAAATTTAATAAATTCATAATTTAGAAAAAATATACCTTTTTATGCATACAATTTAATTTTTATTTTTATTTTCATGCGAAAAATATTGGATGAATTTAAAAATATTATATTTAAAATATATCACATAAATTTAATTAATAAAAATAAATAATACTGAATAAAATAATTTATTAAAATAAAATTCCATTCTGCATAGAAATCTTTTTTTTTTCAAAAAACTGATCATTTATATTCAATTTGTTTATATTTTCAATTCTAATTAGTTAGAGATAATTTATATTAAAAACTGTATAAAATATATTCTAAAAATAGATTTAATATCATTCATTCACTCTATTCCAACATCTAGTTGATAACAATAATAAGAAATTATTATATTAAGATTATTTTTTGCTCAGTAAAACTCAATCTTGCATGTAATAGAAGTAATCAAGGAAACTTGATATTGAAGGAAACAAAAGATAAACATGGACATGTGTGTTATGAATGAAAAAAATTATTATTTTTTAATGATTCTACTAAATAATTTAAATTAATTTGAATGAAAATATTACATTTAATCATAGAGATTACATCATACACCCTAAAATTAAATCTATTCATCCATATTTGTCTTAGATATCAATGGATTTATATTTTTAGGGCTTCATTATTGAAACCCACATAATAATAAAAATTTAATAAATCATATTCTTAATATGTGAAAGTGGGAAGAATAAGTTTCATTGGAATATACACATTACTTGGTTTTTAAATGGGTTTTCATAGGTTGGAAATTAAATGATTGATTGTAAATTAAAAACTAATTCATAGAGTCTAATAGAGTGTGATGGATAACATAGTAAAGGGAGAGTAAATAAAAAAAACCCAACTAGGTGTAGAAATGATCATTGATATCAACAGAAATGATTATAATAGGATAAGGTTTATTTCAATATCATTTTCATGGAGTTGGATGATTTATTTCACCAACATGACGGTCATCTATTTTTTGTTTTTTATCTCCAGTTTATTAGTTTTGGAAATCACAAGAACTTTCTAAAAACTACACCAACTAACAGTTTATATCACTTGTGTAATAATAAATTTTTTTAATAAAATATTTCGTTCATCTATATCTTGAAATGATTAAAATTCATTACGAATGTAAAATTTATATTTCTAAATTTTATCCACATGAATGAAGGTGTGTATGATCCATTAAAATGACTATCGTTTAGGCCATTTGTTGGTCATATATATATCTACATACCTAAAAAGTATAAATACCATCAAACTAACCATGGTACATATACATCAAAACAAACCTCATTCAGTTCAATTAGACTAATATTCAACAAATAATTATATCATACTAACTAATGATTAAAATATAATACGGTATAATTTTTTCTATAAGAATAAATAATTTAATCATTTTAATAGTGCTAAAAATGACCTCAGAAAATTGATTTTTTTCAGAACATTGTGAGCTGTAAATGATCTATCGGTCCAAGTCTATTGAAACTAATTAAAAAAAATTATTTTTGGATTTATTCATATAAATATCCAGTCATATGAAGAGTTGGGAGACTGTAAAGTTTCACTACTCAAGCCCTTATATGTTTTCCCAATGTAAACATCTTGTTCTTATTATTTGAAAAACATTATTAGGATTTCATTATATAGAATCCTTGTCAAGGTTGATCCCTCTAAAACTTTTTAATTTTTAATCTACATCATATCATTTTTCAGATAAAAAGTTTTTCAGGATAGAAAGATAGTGAATATGTCCAATCATATTAAATGATTCCAGCTCTTGGAAGAACGACGTCGATCATCATATCAAGGGTTTCTGATGATATGAAGACATAGCTTAATCTGATCCTTATAATGAGGGATTTTCTGGCGTGGAAATACAATGATAGAATTAATTATAAATATATGGATACTATTAGTCATGATTATTGAATATCATTACTCTTATGTTTAAAAGAGATAGTTATTTTAATATAATCCGATAATTTGTGTTATGATTTGGAAATTCTATACATGAGATAAAGTCCACATTTGATTTTTTTACATTAAGATGTGTTTTATTTTTTATAGTTAAAAATATTTATACTAAAAATAACTCTCTCTTATATGTATGTCAATTTATGATTCTCTTATGATATCTAAATTAGGATCAAATGTGGTTTCTACTACTATATCTTGTTGATATTTTAATTCTTTCAGCTGCATTTTTTTTAATTTTTCTTATACACTATATCTTTAAATTTTTTTGTAGTAATTTTTATTAGTATACATTTTTTTAGATTGAAATTAAAAATATTGTATGCCTTCGTAATATAAATAATATTCTATCACCTATATTTGATGGTAATTATGATGAGTGTTGGAAATATATAATGAAAATATCTGTGATTAGAACTATAGTTGATAACTTCTAATTTCTTACTATAAGGTATAATATTTTTGATATGTAATTTTATGATTTTACAGGTGCTATGAAGTTATAATATTTTTTAAACTACAAAGTCATAAATATGTTTTTATGTTCTATGAATAGTAATATCAAAAATCAGATATCATCTTGTGAAGCTACAAACAATATTTTTTACAAATTAAAAGTAACCAAATTTTTTGCATTTAGTGTCAATGAAATAGTAAGATAAATTTTTATAGATGATTCCACAGAACTTTATTTTCTACCTGGAGTTATACTATACATGATGAGCCAAAGGTTCATGAAAATCTTCAATATTTTATATAATATTGATGAAAAATGTTCTTTATGATGATATTAGGGTTGAATGATTTTTTGATATAATAATAAATGTGGAGAAATCAAAATTATTTTTGTTGATTACAATAGAATGATTTCCTGTCTTACAAAACATGATTTGGTTTGTAGTGAAATAAAATACATAGGAATATTAATGGGATATTTTGAAAATATAAAATGATAAATGATAGAGTTTTATTTTTTTCAATTTCTATTATTTTTACTAATGTTCCATCATGAATAAAAGTTGTGAAATAATCAAGGATTAGGTAAATAATTATTGAATCTAAATCTACTTCATTAGATAATTATCAAACTGAATTTTAGAATATTACTATATGGATAAAAATGATATTTGTAAATAAATATTTTCAACATATTTACAAAAATGCCTATAAAGATATCAATTATAGAAAACATTATGACGTTAATTATAATAAATGTCAGAATCTAGTGAAAATCCAATCTAATTTTCTTATATTTCAATTAAAATTTATAAATTAATGAAATTCAAACAAATAATGATTAAGAAAATAAATTTTAAAAAGGTCGTATATCGAAATAACTAGATAAAAATTGAGGAAGTTAGGGTAAAAAATAGTGTTGATAAACATAGTTCTAATACAATTAATAATGTGAAAAAAACACAATAATGATGGTAAAATATGAAATTTTTTATTTGAAGAAGCTTTAACAATTTTTAACTTTTGTAATGAAAAAATTGATAAAATTTATCAACAAGTAGAAACCTTATATGGATAATACTGTAATGTGTTACACACATAAAAACCTAAATTTAGTAACAAATTTTTTTTTGTATAAGTGCACAAATTTTAAAAAGTTATATAGGGGAGTAAATAAGTATAATCATTATACGTTAAATAAATTACACTTTTTAAACATCATAAAGACAATTTTTTCAGGAAAATTACATTTTCCTACAAATAATAAATTGGAAAAATATGGTTTCTCAAAATAATATGTAATTATAATAACAAACCCAAGAATGATTGGGTTTCAAAAAACTAATCCATTGTAATTATGTATGGAAATATCGTTCCAAAAAATTTGGTACAGAACATGTTGTTGCTTCCGACACATGACTGAAATAAAAGATTTAATTATCAATACTATCAAGATGAAATGTAGTAATGTAAATTAAAGAGCTAAATATCATGGATAAATCATCGGTATAGGTAACATCATGAATTTTATAAAATATTTAGTTTGGATTATTTATTTTTTCCAGGCCTTAAGAACAACCATATAAACATAAGTCTTTTATATGATGAAGGATACCTTGTGAACATGAGGAATGATAAGTGTGCAATCCATAGTTTAAAGGATGAATTTATTATTTTTTAAAAATGAATGTGAAATTTTCAACACCAAGCATTGAATAATGTACGATACAACACTTACAATTACTTCATGCAATAGAAGATCAACATTGGTTATGGAATATAAGGTTAAAAACAATATCTTTATAATCTTAGCTATTTTTACTAGGAAATGACTTGTTAAGGAACTTACATAACAGTGATTTTAAAATGTGAATGTCTATAACCATATTAAATATTGTAAGAAACAATACTTTTATATTATATCTATTCTTTATGTCTCAACTTTTTATGATTTATATTTATTGTACATGATATAATTTGGACCTAAAAAACCAAGAATATTGATTCAAATGATATTTATATCTCGTAGTTGATGATTAATGTATATAAATATTGGAATATTTTCTTATAAATAAATATCAGGCCTTTAGTAATTATTTATATTTTGTATCTAGAGAAAAAAATGTGAACCCCCACCCCCTAATAAATAGTCATAATTATCATGGTAAATAATATGAAAAATATAATTTTGATATTTTTTTATTCTGAATGGTATTTAACTTAAATCATTATCACCAATATCTTCATAGAAATTTTATATAGTTGATAGAAGTTATAGAGGTCTCCAGTATATTTTTGGAACCACGTATAGTTAATACTCAGTTATAAAAAAATATTTCTGAAGCAGTTAGCAATACATTCTATAATATAAATAATGTTTTACTCAGAACTTTTCTTAATAAAACTCTTTATGGGATGTGGATAGGATGAAAACCAATAGTTTCTTGTTTAAATGTATTCAGATGTAATATATTCATATATAATACTAATTATAATCTATATAATTTTTTACCCAAATCTGATTGAAGGATATTTTCACTTTGTTATTGAACATGAAAGCCATATAGAGTTTTAAATAAAAAATGGTGTACTTTTGAGGAAATAGTGCGTGTTATTTGGATGCAAAAGATAATTCTTTTGAAAAAAAACTAACCAACCTACATAGATGTTATTTATATATCTCATTTTCAATGATAGTTCAAAAATTATTCCCATTATGAAATAAATCCCAAATTTTCATCCTAAGTTATTACTCATGAATATTTTTATCTATTTCCAAATAAAATATATTTCAAACCCACGAAATCATATATTTCTTATGAATAATCATTGTTAATTTATCATTGGAGATACAGATATAATTATTAGTACTTTTAGTTCATTATGAAATGAAATTTAAAATCATTCAATTTTATCTCAATATGAACAAAATAATGTAGAAGCCCCTACATTTGATAGGGATAAGATAAAAACATTCATGATGAATACAATTATTTTTAAAAGAACCATGATTGAAATTTTGTTAAATGGTCAATGAAAAATTCTAAAATCCGATTAAAATGGAGTTCTCTAAATAAATTTTGATGAAAATGGCATTATATTAAGAAATATTGATATTAATATTGTTTGAGTGATATAAAAAACAAGATTAATATATTATAATTAAACCAATTTTATAGTATCTAGACTGCAATCTATTTGAAAACTAATATACTTTGTAGTATTATCTAATTTAAAACTATTTCATATGTATTTGATGTCTGCTTTCATTAATGGATATGTTAGAAGGATTTTTATCTTGAACAAACCCATTTTTTTTAAATTAAAAAATACCCTAAATACCTTTATAAACTTCAAAATCACTATAAATATTTAAACAATCCGCTATATAATTTTAGGAAAATATATCTATATTTTTATTAAATTTTTTAAGGGATTTGTAAATCCAATAAATTTTATAAAACAAGGAAATAAAAATATTATAGTTTAATAGATATATTTGGATAAAATAAATTTTCATCCACTCAGAAACCATTTATCGATTATTTTTTAGATCTTATGAATTTTGAGTTTGAAATTAGTATTATTGGGGAATAAATAAATATCATGGGTTTCAAAATTTCATAAAATCCAGAAGGTACTTATGGATGCTAACTTAAATATGTATAATCATAACTTAAAAAATTATGGTATGATAATACTAAAAGTGGTTCTACTCCTATGGTAAATCCAATACATTAGATCTTGATGAGGATATGAAGCCATTTGATTAGAAATATTTTAGTGGTATGATAGCTAGTTTACTTTTCTTAAATTCTAGTCTTTGATTTATAATATTTTTGTATGCTTATGTTCTAGATATCAATCCAATAACAAATAATCTCATATTAAATACATAAAATGAATCTTACATTACCGTTAGGGAATTATGGTATTTTTTATTATTTATTATTTTAAAAAAAATTTGTAACTAATGTTTTTTTAGATGACGACTTTTTTAGATGTAAAGTGGATAGAAAAATTACCTATGGAACTTTTCATTTCTTATTTACCCATTTCCTTATAATAATATAATATTTTTAATAGTAAGAGTAGTTTTTATAATTAATTTATATTAAAAAATCATCTCTAAATATTAATGTCTTCAAAAAAATTATCATCCATAATTTTTCAGAAAAATATATTCTTAAAAAATATGGTAATTAGTTTTTGTAATAAATTATCATAATTAGTTTTTTTAGTTATGCTATTTATATTTTCTACGAAAACATTCATAATTATTTTTTATAATAAAAAAATATCTATTAGTTTTTTTATAATGCTATACTTTTTTAAATAAAACAATTCTAATCAGTTTTTCATTATAAAAATGTCGTAATCAGACCTTATCAGAAAAAAACCCAACATCAACTATATATACATATAAATGAAACAATCAACTTCAATGTTTACTCTTTTTATAAAATTTTATCTAATTACATACTTTATTATATATTTTTTCAAGTGAATATTCATTTAATTTTTTTATATACTTTGATATGTTTTTCAAAATTTTAATAATTTATCAATTTCGATTGATTTTCAATCTGATAAAAGATTTATTATATTAAAGATCAAATATTACTTTTTTAAATCATTTTTTAATTAAATAATGTTTTTAAGGTCATTTAATGTTTAATCTCAGACATTGAAATTCTTTTGCAATATGAAATAGTGTTTTTTTGTACATATATAAAGGTGGGTCACCCCAATTCCCCACATCGGTTATGAATATTTTTTTCCTTTTCTCTCACACCCCTTAGAGTCATCTGTCTAATTATTTTCCCATTTATCCAATATCATGATCAATAATCCTTATGATATAATCCTTAAATATTATGAGAGATGGTTCGTTTTTAGAGAAAAACTCATTGAAAGGTATGGGTTTGATAAATAAGATATTAATATCAATGGAATCATCTTATAAAAAGGATAGGAAGGTGTTTTTGTAGATAAACTAGATGAATACCTCAATCTATATTATCCTATAATGGTTTGAGTTTTTTTCCTCTATTTATTTTTTTATATAATACGGTAAATATAATGTCTCTTTTACCATGTTTGTGAAGAGAAATACTATTTCTTTTTTGGGAGTTACAAACATTGTGGGTTTTTCTTTTTAGGGTGAGGCGTATTTACCTTCACCCAACTTACTGGAGACTCATGGATCTTTTGATAAGAAAAATATTAAATTTTATACATTTCTATGTTATATGAAATTAATAAGGGCTTTACATCTCTCAAGAAATTATAATATCTCTTTGTATACAACATTATATAATAACAGATTAGGGTGATGGCGATATCGTATAAGTTTATGATATAATTATTTAGAATACATGTTCAATATCAGTTGAATTTACAAGGTATTTTTTTCATTATGATGAAGAGTATTAAAAGTTTGTTGATTAAATCAAATATAATCATGTGTTTAGCTTAATTTAATAGATTAATTTTGAAATGTATGGACCTTTTTAAAGATGAGAATAAGACTTATAAATTAATGTAAAAGTTTTCATTATTGGAGAAGACATAAATTATAGAATGAAATATATTTGTTATTCTAGAAAAACAATATTTTGGAAAATATGGATATACCTACAACATGGACACCATAACAAAATAAATTTCAGGATGTAAATAATAACAGGAATGCTAAATCATCCCCACTACTAGAAAAATAAAATTCAAGTTTTTTTTGTTAATATCTCATTGTTCATAAGGAATAATAGAACCCAAAGTATCCAGATTTTGGAATAGAACTAGTTGAGGTAAAGGCCTTAATAATTCCAAAATTTTAAATGATGGAAGAATAATAGAAATTAATGAATAACTGATTCTTAACTGAAGAAATAGTTTGTGAGCATTTTTTTAGAATTGATAAGCAGGATATTAGGAATCTTGTACTACCAAGTTCTTATATCATTCATGTCTTTCTTAATGCTGAATTGTTTTTTCATGAATATTCTTCCATTCCTTCTGTAGTGACATCAGTAGTTAATAAGCTAAAATAAAAACTATTTTTTTTGGAATAATCAATCAATTATTTACTAGAGAAAGTATTTGTATCTAAATAAGTTGGATATAGTGTTTTAAAAAAAAGCCAAAAAATCATGAAAATAAAATGGGAAGGGATATGGATAACAAATATAAGAGGAATAAGAAATATAATAACATGTATAATAAGATGAAAAAAGAAGAAAAATAAAATTATATATAAAATAATAAATACGATGATGAGGAATCCATACAATAAGAGGTTAAAAAGAAAAGGAATCATCCGAATCAATATTATCTTTATCAGATTTACCATCTATAGATGATAATATTGATAAAATCGATAGATATCAATAAAAATACTATTGGAAATATTATTTAAGGTCATCTAAAAATTTTGGAAGGATAATCCCCCTTTACGGAAGAAGAACAATGTCAACATTATCAGACAAATGATTATAAAAAATAGAGAATCTGATAAGGATATGGATGTTGTAAATATTTAAGATGAAATGAAAATTTGAATGAATAGAAATGGGAAATATGAACATGTTCTAAAACACAATGCCAAATCTTGTAAACTAAAACAACAAAAACCTTGTTTAGGGACATCATATTTATATTCAAACATTGCACACAATATTTCTAATTATATTTTCCTATCATTAAAAAGGTTATAAGACACCATTAATTACTTTCCCAATCTATAATAAGGGATTAAAATCATTGAAAATATCCTATGTGATAAATCATATGGATTTAAATAATAGTCAAATTTAGTTAACTCTATTGTAGAATAGTTGAAAGTCTTCCTTTAAAATTTAATGTCTTTGAAAAAATTATATAATTATATGGTTATGTGGAAACATAATATATATTTTTATATAATGGAACATTTTTATAAATTTATAGATATAAATAAACTATTGTTATAATCATAAAATTATTTTATCCAGTGTTCCGTTGATGTATCTCATTGAGTTATTTTCATTGAAGAATCCATAGAAAAAAATATAATGATTACTTACAATAAGAAAAATTCCTGAAATAATAATGTTAAAATTTAAATATGGTCATTACCAATCTCTTATTATGTGATTAATAAATATTCTATATGATAATATAGAATAAAAATAATTCTAAGGAGAATGATTTATTGATGATCGAATTTTGAAAGTAGGATTTTATAGAAGAAATTACAATTGAATATTAGTAGGATTGAGATGAGTTCATAAATATGAAGTCTTACATGACAAACAATAAGAATAATGATTAATTTTATTAATTCATCTCTTGATTTATTTTTTTTAATAAAACATTCTTAATATGAAATAATTATCACTCAAATAATTTGTTCTTGAATTTGTTCTATTTATAATTTTATATATGTTCTATAATTTTATTCATTGATGAATGGTTTGTTCATATGATAAATGTTTTCTATATTTTTTTACTCTTATAGAATTTTTTGAAACTATAAGGGCCTATATCGACATGGATCAACCCTATGGATTTTTCAAAAAACTAATTTTCATAGTGGTGGCTCGGAAGAAGTAAAGAAGAGTTTAGGTGTTAAGAACTGGAATTAGGGTACCTACATGTCGTGAATTTGGTAATAACATCACGTAATTGATTGGGGTGTGAAAAATAAATAAAATATATAGGCGATGGTTTTTTCGGTGAAAACCATCCTCGAGGTATTACACAATGTGAAATGGGATTAAACATCGTGTAATAATACAATGTTGTATTCTATAAAATGATTTAACTGATAATTTTTTCAAAACCTATATATTCAACATCTCTATCTCTCCCAAATCAAAGAGACCCAGCGAATCTCTCTTTAATGGTTTAGATAACGCTTCAATGGGAATCAACCTCGAGCATCTATCTACGGTCTTTAGTGATCTATATTTCATCCTTGGTATGATAAGCCTGCATTAATGTTGTTTCTTCGATCTGTTTCCTCCCATTTCACATTTACATTTGGTGGAGGATAACCTCCTAAGGTTGTAATTGGGGTTTTTTGTTTTTTTGGTTGTGCTGGATCCAATGAATACTCGTATAGATGAAAATCATGGAGGAGAGGTTTTCAGTGTCTATTATGTTGATCAATTCTCGTTGGTATAACATTGATTAACAATTGAGGCACAAGATAAGTTGATTCTCTATTTATTTATGTATTATTGTAGAGATAGCGTGATTTATACCCTTATATCTCAATATAATTGTCATAATTACTTACTTTAACTGGATAAATGAATTGGCATCGATTGTGGAGAGATGTTTTTTCTTTAAATTGTGATAATGGTTTACCACTTCATTTTCTAGATAGTTTGATATCTATGCCTTTATTAGTTTATCATGTTGTTCTTAATGGAAATTGTTAATGAACTGAAAGTTGGAATTAATTATTAGTTAATTAACTAAATGGTTAATGAAGCATGTTTAATGAATCTATTTTTTTCAATTTAATGATATTAAAATTCATGGAGGTAATTATTGTTAAATGGAATTATTTAATGAACCTTAAAGATTTTTATGGTAGTTGATAAAATAATTATAATCTAGTTAAATTGATTGATTTATTTATTTTTTAGAGCTTGTGATATATTGTTTCAAATATATCCTGTAGTTGTAACCAGTAACTAATGAATTGGTTAAATCTAGATATAATAAAAACCTTTTTTATGATAAAAGATAATGCATTTGTAGGGACCGAGTTACCCATTTTTCTTGTAAATTCTGAGTGTGTTGTTCTATTGAGTCGTGGTAGCTCAATGTGTGTGAAGGTTGGATGCCTTTTTTTAGGCCGAAGATTCCAATTTCTTGTTTTTTTCATATTTATTGTGATGTGGTGTGAGCCTAAGTTGGATAATCCTGGATGTTTGTTGTAGTTGTTGGGGGTAGGGAGGACTGGATGTGATTTGGGCCTATGATGGATAATTTTTAAGGGTAGTTATGGTATACGGGGTAGGGAAGGTTGGTTTTTTGTGGCATTAGTTGACACCTAGAATGGTGAGATGTAAATGTTAAGGCATTAGGTTTTTGTGGGTTCACTAGAGATGATGGGATGGGCTGAATCTAGTCTTACCTGATGATATTGAATTTGGATACTTGTTGAATCTTTAGTTTGTTTATCTACATTACATTCCATGCATCTTGAGGAAAATGGTTTCACATAATCTCTATCTAATAGAGGTTCGAACACATGGGGTATTCCATGTGCTTTCCTTGTTTATCATATCATGATTGGATGGGTCTATTCTTCTTTTATAGGTGGAAAAGACTCGATGGGAAGTTAATATACTATTTTTTTATCCCATTATGTATGGTATTTAAAATGTATTACTATAGTACCTGTAATTATGGAAATTTGTAATGATGTTGAATAAATTAATGAATTTTTAACCCATGGGGTTGGAGGTTTCAGAGATGAAATTCTATGGTCAAAATTCAGATGGAATGTGGGATCAGTATGGTTATTCCTGGAGGGCACTGAACATTGATGTGATGAACATGTAATGATATTTGGATAAGGATAATAGTTAATTAATGGTAATAAAGTTAATTAATTTAACGTGAAAACTATAAAAGTTATAATTTAACAAAATGTAGACATTTAAATTGATGTTGAACATAGGATATCAAGTCATTATAGTGGCAGCCAGGGGTTTGAGAGACATAATATATAGTTTAGTTTGAGACATTATTATTCTCATAGTGTGGTTGTGTGATATATTTTTTCATTTAAATTTTATGCTTCAATATATTTCCCCACCCTGTCGGTTTGGGAAACTGGCACCATGGGGATTTTGAAACCTGGGAGTTGTTTTCCCCAACATCATGGATAGAGGATGGATTAAAGACTTCCCCCTTTGGCTTCATAATCTTCTCTTCATAGTTACATGTGCTGACATGATCAATGTTTAGTTTTCCCCATATATGTCTCTAGATATCTGTAATGTCTTGTGTTTTTTCACACACATGTAGTCTAGATAGTGTTTTTAGAGGATAATATTGGTAGAACATGTATGTATTGTATTAGTTTGAGGTATAATACTCGACGTAGGATACATTTTATGTGGGTTGTGGTGGATCCCAAAAACTACCTAGATACCTTGGTTATGTGGACATGGTGGTGTGATTCATGAGGTTCATGTTGACACATGAAGTAAATTTTTATTTACGAGGTGAATGTTCACTAATGAGGTGCATGTTGTAGTGATTTTCCAAGGATTATTTGTATTCTCTTTAATAGAGTTAGGTTCTCTAGATATTCATCATTGCGTAAAATTTTCAAAGCAGTGGGGAATTTGTAGCGGCATACCCATAATATTATTTTTTATATAATATTCTCTTGTATGTCATTCATGGTGAGAATTTATTTTGTGAGGTATGATAACACAATGTATATGATTTGGTGAGAGTTAGTTTAACATTTTTTCACTATACATTTTCATTCCTTCATTACATTTTCATGAGATGATTCAGTGAAGATCCCCCTAAGTGTAATGTTTTACCACTTATGTATATATATAAAAATTTCCAATTAGTTGGAGATGGTTGGAGACCAGGATTTTTAATTATAGTTGTGGCTTTCAAGTTCTAGTTGGGTTTGTGGTCGAATCCATCATTAAATTATTTTGGAACTTTTAGTTATCCATATCAGTTTTATTAGTTACAATATGACATTTCATTGTTGTACATGGGTTTTATTTTATATAGTATAATTAGAAGATGTTTTTTGATGTCTGCCTTACCACCCTCTTTTGGATGTGTTGTCTTAGAGGATAATTTATTGCATTTGAATCTTTATTTTAACCTCGATTCTAGTCACCAACCTAGGGCCTACTAGAGAAAAGACTGAGGGGTCACTATATCTCTTCTCTCATTGAAGTCCTATAGGGTGGAAACCTAGTGGGAAGGGGGTCGTGATAGAGTGGAATCACAGGTCTGGTTGAGGGATATGATATAATTTGGAGTTAGGATCACTTGAGGTTTAATGGGGTGGTATGACAATAGTGTTAGCTATATTCAGCAAGAATTGTAAACATATGAGACTGACTAAGATATGAGTTTTTATCCCCCCTCACCCTCTGTAATCTAATATAGGGACTATTACCCTATACATTTATTCTAAATGTAGTGATACTAGTTTCATAGTAGAGAAAAAGTAATGGATCATTCATCATTCTTATTTATGCATGTGTATGACTGGGTTGAACTTGTTATAGGTTAACCAAACATGAATAAAATAGATAAATTAATAAATTTTAATGTCTTCTATATTTAAGAATGAAGATATTTAATTTGTTCATCTTTTTCATGTATTGATCCAAGTAGGCATCCTCATCAGGTTTTCATTGAAGAGGTTCAACATTTTGTGCCATATTATTATCATAGAGTAGAGGTCATGAATGATGACACTTGGAGTTAGATACTTCGAGAGTTTCCACACATGATTTTGTAGAGTTATGAGGGCTCCATTTTAGATTAATTCATAGAATAATTGATAGAGGGGTTTGAGATAAATATTGTTTTGATCTGTCCTCGGAATGATAACTGGTATCATTGTCCATGAAAATGATACATGGGGTCATGAGGCAGTGGTGGTTCATTTTTTTTGGAGATCATGATGTGTAAGTAATCTCTGGGGAGGAGTTACAAGTCCAGTTTGTAGTTTATTTTCATCCTTCTACTGTGAAGGTGACCAATTTCTTGGATATGACTACCCTTTGGTAGTGGAGCTCTACTCTGGGAGAGTTCAGGATTAGTTTCAAGAACATTCAACGATATGCTTTAAACCTATTGAAGGATGAGGAGGCCAAGGTGAGGCTTTGATAGAAGACATTATATCCTTATATCTTGGGCTTGGTCACCACATTTAGGTTGAATACATATAATGTGGTTCTGGAGAGAGTATCAATCAACAAGATGATGTTAGCTAATACAAGATAGTAATGAGAGGGGTGTCATCCAGATTCTTAAAGATGTAGAGTTGCTGTTTGGAGTTCCAAGTTTTTAGGACTGAAGAACTTCTGATCAGTCAGTGCTAAGTCCTAGCACTCAATGTCTAATTTATCTACGGGTTGCAGCTCTCATCGATATGACAATGGATCAATAGATCATTTTTCTTATGGAGAATGGGGTTATTAGTGGCGATATTACCCAACCCTTATGATCCATCAACACGTGCTAAGTGAACCACTCTAGGCTCCTCGTTGAGGCAGTTCCAACCGAGGAAACATAATCAGGTTGTTCTAGTTTTAGATTAGTATAGAGAATATGGGGAAGGCATATGACCACCCTGGGACATTCTATTTCCTCAAGGAGCTGACAAAAACCATATATTTGGTCATTATTTGTTCTATAGAGGACGAAGGGTAGGACTTGGTCAATTTCGTTGTATAGTGTTGCTAGTTCTAGTCAAGATATATGTCGTTCATGGTACTATTTTTTTATTTTATACATTGGTGCATTTCTAGTGACACACATCTTCATATCACATACCCTTGTCCATGCTTTGAGATGTGAGGTATAGATAATTCTAGTGTTCATGGTGTTCACTACGTTAGATGGAGGTCGAGATGAATTTTTCGAAGTATGTTGAGATTGTGAGCTTGTTTTGGAGTAACAATGCACAAGGGAAAATTTCATATGTTTATAGATACAATCATATGTTCAAATCCTTAGAATGGATTGTTTCTATCCATTTTAGATTGATGTGGATTTCATCAGGATGTCAGTTGTGTTTTTTTTATATTGATATAGTGTTGGAATTGTTTGATTGTGAGGAAGACCCTCAGATGGGTTAGAGGCATGTTTCTTCATAGTCACCGATGATGTTCAAGGTAATTATAGGTTTAGTGAAGGTTCATAATTCAATGTTTCCATGGTTTGTAGAAGAGTACCCTGAGATATTTTCGGAAGAGGTTGCATCATCACCCCCTCGATATTCAATCGAGTTCCAGATCGAGCTTCAACCTAGTATCTCTGTTATCTCTATGTATCTGTATAGAAGAAAACCTTATAAGTTGGAATATTTGTGTATACGGTATTATGTTATGTTTTAGTGTTCTTTTTTCAGCTATTTATGTAACCTTGGGGTGCCATAATTTTTCCATGAATATGGATTACAATAGTTTGTGGTGGCACAATGATTATCGTCACATGATCCAAGTGATAGTTAATAACTACAATCATATTTCATGGATTGATGATTTATTTGATACACTAAAGGGTTTAATATGGTTTTCAAATATTTATTTAATGTTTGTATATCATTAGATGTGAGTAAAGGATAAGGATATTTTGAACACTTCATTCCATTTTCATCATGAGCATTACGAGTTTGTTGTGATGTTGTTCAATGTAAAGAATGATATAGTTTTGTTCCTGGGGTTAATGAACTCTATGTTCTGTGAGTTCATAGATATGTTCTTAGTGATTTTCACTAATGAAACCATTGTGTACTCATCACCTATGGAAGAGAAAGCAGAGCACTTGTGTGTTGTATTGGGAGTTCTTCACCATGATAAGTTGGTTTGGAAGTTTTAAAAGTTTTATTTTTGGTCTTGAGGAGTCCATTTATTAGCGAATTTTGTATCCCACCAAGGAGTAGCTATGGATCCATCATAGATATAAGCAATTTTGTCTAGGGAAGCCCCCTAGATTGTAGTAGAGGTGTGAAGTTTTTTTGTTCATGTAGCATATTTTAGGAGGTTCATATCGGATTTCTATCAAGTTTTGACACCTATAACAACATTTAATATAAACAATTATGTGGTCTTATTTATTGATCAAAGTCATGTGGATTATTTTTATCTGAAAGATAACTTGGTTAGTGCTTAGGTTCATTACCTTCCAATAGAAGATGTTTAGTTCAAGGTTTTATGAGATGGCTCACATCTTTGGTTGGGCTATGTCCATATGCAGTTAAGATTTCTCATTTCATATTGGTCTCAATTTTTATTCTCTAATGATCAAAACTATTACACCCACAATATCTTGTTGGTGGTAGTAGTGTTTTCTCTAATGTTGTGGAGGCATTACCCCATCAACGAGATCTTTATGGTATTCACCATTCATAGGAGACTGAGATATATTTTCATATAGTGTGATTTAAACATACATATGTGTTAGTGGATGGAGTTATTAAAGAATTGCTACATTGATATTTCATATTCACCTATTAAGGGAAATGTTATGGCTGATGCACTGAATAGGAAGATACTAAGTGATGTAGTGTGAAAATAAGTTCATTCACAGAGAGTTATAGATGAAATTTCAGCATTAAATATAAATATGGGGAAATTTGGGGGCATATGTATTATTTTTTAGCTGAAGTAGCAGACTTATCTGGTGTAACAGGTGGAAGAGTCCCATTTGGGGGATCTTGAGGTGGAGGATTGGACAGACTATGGTTTATGTGGTGAGGACCCTAGTGGATCGTTTGAAGATGAAAAGTGTCATTTGTTATTTTTGGGAAGAATTATCATTCCATTAAAGATGCATGAGATGGTTATCAATGAGTTCCATATTTCTCCTTTATAAATACATCCTGGAACGAAAATGATGTACCAATGTTTGAGGAGACCTTTTTGTTGGTTTGGGTTGAAGCGTATAGTGGAAGAGTTTGTGTATCAATGTTTGATCTTCCAGAAGGTGAAGTTTTTAGCACCATGTTCTCGATGGTTTTATCCATTTATTATATATTACTCAATTTTAGTGGGATGAAATTTTGATGTAATTTTTACTATCTTTTCTATATCTCAAGAAAACTAAGACACTATATGGACGGTTGTAGATTTTTTTGACAAAATCGAACCACTATAATGTGGTCAAGGAGTCTCTAGGAACCAAAGCATGTTTTTTCTATAAATGGAGCATATTTTTTGTTTGTTTTCAATACTCACATGGAATATGAGTGGGGATTACATGGTACATAATCTTACTATTCAAGTATAATATAGTATTGAATGTGTAATCATTTCATATTGTTTAACAATTTTTTTGGGTATGAAAAATTAGAGAATAGTGAAAAGTTTTTTTTATAAAGGAAGTTGTGTGAAATTTGAAGTTCGTTTGGAATGTTACGTGAAAAGATTGTTTTGTGATCATGGAATTGAAATAAGGAAATAAAAAAAAGAATATGAAATATTCAAAATTTTCACAAAATATGGGGTTGTGTGGTGGATGATTTCTCGTCCAATGCGATGTTAAATATGGTTTTCCAGGCATGAAGATAATCATTCTGGGATAGTCATCACGACCTAATACCATGTATAAGATCTACATGGGATGTAAGAAACTAAATAAAATTATTTTTCACTTTGGTTTACTATCTCATGGGGTTGTTCTTTAGTTGGGATAATATCCTACTAGGGTGGATCACTACCACCCCATTCGATAGAGGCCTTCAAGACGATTAACTGACCTAGAATCCAGCTGCCGTAGTGAGCTAGGTAGAAATGACCAAATTACTCTATGAAACATTGTGAGATATACCTAATATATTATAAAGTATGTGTTCCATGAGAATATACTATTTATGAACTCTTTAATTCCATAACCTGTAAAGATTCGTGTATTTTGGTATGAGTGAATCTCTATCTGTGTATACTCCTTAGACTATCCCTTAATGGTGAACCATGTAAAACTATTGTGTTTAATATTTTCATATAATTGTTTTATTTTTGATCGAATCTATATTATAGGTTTAATGATTTCCTATAAACATGCTAACCAGATCCATTGTTTTAAAAGAAAAAGATGACACCATAATTCACCACTCCCCTATTAATATGTTTTGAGATCCTATAGGTTGTATCAGATATTGGATATCATATATTGGATACTATACAATAATGTAGTTATCTATGGAATATTTGAGTTTAATTTCTAATTCAACAATGAAGTGCAATTTTTACGTATAACTAGTTATCTTTGAGTGGATTCATGTATCCACCAAGATAATTATAAATAAGAAAAATAAATAGAAGAAAAACCTGAAAAATTCCATCTTATAAAATAATGTGGTAGTATCTATTTCTCCATGAACTTATAAAAATAAATACATATCATTTATGGAAGGTAACAACATCTACTTCATGTAAATAAAAACACTTCTACCAATAAAAATCATGTTTGTAAGGTGGATCAACATTCCACTAATAAAAAATAAAACACTTCTAACACATGTAAATCAAAATTTTCACCTCACTAGGAGGTATGTGTTATTACATATGAATTTTTCCTCAAAATAAATAACCTATCACAAAGGGTGGTGCTGATAAATCTACAAACTCCCATTAATTTTTAATTCAGTGCTTATGAAAATATCAAAATTATATTACTAAAAAAATCGTATAAATTTTTTATTGGATATTTCAATGTGTTCTTGTAGATATCATCTACCTGGAATGAAAAACACATTCACTTGAAAAGGATTTCAAGGAAGAATTATTGAATGATTAAAAACATCTGGATAGGTTGGAACCTTTTAAGAATCAAAAAAGTAACTTTAAATATGATCATACAAATACTACAATGAATTTAAAGAAAAATAGGGAGTAAAAAATCCTCATTAAGAAAATATATATTAATTGTAAGAGACATTGAAAAAAAATAATGTCAACGGTTTTCAATTGAATGAAATATCCAACCATAAAAATGATCATTACTCCATGATTCAAAATAAAGTTAATCATTATGAATAAGAAGTTGTTATAATGAATAAGGATTCCGAAAAATATTATTATGATTGAAGATAAAGAAAATAATCCCCAATATGAAATGTCTAGATTTGGAATCCATGTTGGTAAATTGTGAAAAAACATAAATTGATATTTAAAAAAATAGGGAAATAGTTTTGGTTTCTACTCAATTCCAAGTTAATGATTCTAAATTTGAAAGGCCTCTAATAGTTGATAAGAATATTTTGCAATTTTGTGATGATCTATCTCAAAGAACTAAGAATAAACAGGTACCATCCAAACAAACTTGTTGTAATTCCTCTAAACCATTTATGATGAAGATTTTAAGTTGTAAGAAAAATGAAGGAATAGTTTGGAAGATGAGTTTATATCAGAAACCTACCATCATTACTATAGTGAATATGGAAAATAGTATGTAAATTAGGTTCCCCCAAAAAGATCAACAAGACATGAACAAGAACTAACAACCCGATACAATACATATAAAAAATAAATATTTTTGGGACATTGTTGGAGCTGTAAGAGATTTGGGAATTTTTCAATACGTTTTTGGTATTAAACTCAAAATATAATATATTAAATGAAGATTATATATAGGGGGAAAAAGATAGAGATGAAGAAACAACATCTATAATCCCATAAGAATTTATTTCTAGAAAACTGATTTTGGATTTATGAAAACATCTATTATGTATTTAATTAAAGTGGTCCAAAATTAGTTACATTTTTATCTCAACATGCATTAATTTTTATTTAATAAAAGTGGACAAAAAATTCTATAAAATTATGGATAAGCTTCCTTAAGAAGAAATTAGAACAATATTGTGAACACAAATTCTCCCAAGAAGATCACATGTATGTATGGTGAGAGGATATTGGACGTTAAATCTATGATGTTTAAGGGGTTTTCATGCTAAATAACTAATAGGATGGATGAATCCTAGATGAAACCATTTGGAAGATCCAAAAATACTAAAATAGTTCCTAATAACATGTTATTTATTTGGCCAACTGATGTGAAAAAAATGAGGAAACATGAAGAAGAACTCATTAAGGATGGTGAAAAGGTAAAATAAAAGTTTCCAAATGATGATGTCAATATATTTATGTGTTTCAATAAAAAATTAACTATTTTTTTACTGAAGTCATGTTTGAGAAATGAAAAACTTTGGCCACATTGTAATATATTTTTTAACCTTATTACTAGAATGTGATGAAGTCTTTAAGAGAATTATGAATGTATTACCCATGAAGGATTTTGAGAAGAAAAATTCTTTCCAGAAAAAGGAAGAGGATGTGAAAAATCCTTGAGACCTCAACATAAATCGAATAATATGATCATATGTGAAATCATAAAGATAGGAGTAAATGGAACCTTGGGATTGATAAAAAAATCTAAACTGTGTTGTTCATATTGATGAATCAAAGATGACCCATATTATTATATTAATTGATTTTGAATATTATTTATGATTATAATTATTGGAATTGATGTTTAACCAAGTTCTCATGTGGGAGAACCTGATAAACATATATGGTTTTTAATTCATGATAACCACGATAAAGATGTCTACATATTGTAATGATTCTTCAATTCAATATTCAAATAACGATATAATATATGATAATTTTTTGATGAGGATAAATATGTTCTTTTCTGGACAGTAATGTCAATGAAGATACCATCATGGCTGGATCATAATTATGGTGTCCTAAAGAAGAAGTGTTCAGTAAGATTATCCTTGTTGGAGTACTAAATGTTATCCTATACGGATAGTCACAAGATGAAGATACATTTTTATGTTTTCTCAATACTGGAATTTCATAATATCTATTATTAATGACATCCACCAATATAAAGATTGTGGGACATATTTCTCTTAAGGGGGAGACATAATTATGATTGATAAAGAAGCTTCGATAATCATTATTTCAATTTTTATCAATCCATATTATTCTGCTACATTTTTAAAGATAATGTCATTGTAAAAAAAGTTTCAAGTATCATGATTTCTGTTCAAGGGAAATATTTATATGTTGAAATAGTAAAAGGAATGTAATATTCTGGGCTGAAGCAAAGAATATTCTTCAAAATAAGAATCATCAGAAGAAATTATGGATGAATAAATAAGATGTACTTCATAAGAGAAACATAAGAGTATAAATTTCTCAAATCAACATCATTGAGTATTTGACCACACCAACAGAGACTAGGAGAATGACGGATTACTCACATTCTTCATTCCTTTTAAATTTAGAAAAAAAATTAATTTAAGAAGAATTAAATGAGGAATCATGGGTTAAATCCATGAATGAGGATTTAGACTATATTGGAAAGAACCAATAATGGGATAAAGTAAAGAGACCCAAAAATAATAATGTGAATGTCAAAAGTGGATTTAAAAAATAATACTAAAACCAATTCAACAATAATTGAAATGTGATCATAGATAAGGTTCACTTGGTGCGTATAGTATATTCATAGATTGAAGGAATTTATGTAGATGAAAAATTTTCTCCTATAGTGAGACTGGAATTAATCAGGCTTTTCCTATCAATGGAAATTCAAATAAGACACAATGTCTATCAAAATGATGTAAAAATAGTATTCCTAACTGGTTTACTTAAAACAAACACTATAGTTATGGTAATATTAGTGATATTCTTATCTATAGATGCTCAAATTTAAAATCTGAGTAGTCGATCACAATATCTATGTGATGAATTATCAGAAAGATCATTCCATGGTACTGGTGTATGTAGATGATATTAAATTTGTTGGATGTAGGAAGTGATCAAGTGATAAATTTCCACTCACATGAATTCATAATTTGAAATTTATATGTCTCTTCTACTAACATATTTCATTAGGAAGAATGTTATTTAGAGGGAACAACAATGTTTTATTTGTTCATGAAAATTATTCTCATATGTTTTCTAAGAAATTCAATATGCATGACTCCAAAACAATGTCGACTCAGATTTTGGTTGGGGAAAAACTAGGAAAACATGGGGACAGGGAATATGTAGATCCATCAAAATTCACGAGTATCAATGGAAAATTATTCTATATGAAAATGACATGGATATATATTGTATTTCTAATATACTTAGTGGCTTGCATTCAAAGTAATCAGAAATAATAACTTGTGATTATAATAAAATAAATCATATGTTATATTCCAGGTACTCAGAATTATGTATTATAATTTTAGGTAGGAAGATTTAATGAACTATCAATGTTTTCTTGTGCTGAATGGGATGGAGATATTATTGATTGAAATCCACATTTTTTGAATTTTACATTATTTGTAAGAAATGTGTGTGATGGTTGCGTATGAAACAAGAAATTTATTATCATAGTAATTCTGAATCAGAGTATATGTTTATTGAAAAGGCTTGAAAAAAACTATTTTGAATGATGTAAGAAATGACTAATAATTATGAAGAAGTAAAATAGCCAATGGTGATTCAATATGATAGCAAGTGTGCGATCAATCTTACATATAATCATACATATAATTCTTCTAAGAATCATATGGAACTCAGGAATCACTTTATCAAATACAATATTAAATAAGGAATAAATAAAATGGATCGTGTTAGAACTTATAATAATGTGGCTGACATTATGACCAATCCACTATAAGCGCAAGTGTTTGAGAAACATCTGTTTAACCTCAGCATTCATACACCACTCAGTTTATGTGGAAGTCACGGATGTTCCAATATCCCTATTTTTGATAACAATGTAAAAATATTATTTGAATTTATTTAGGTTTATGGGGGAGATTCAATCCGGGTGGAGTATTTTTTATCACTAGAAGTCAAAACAATATTCTTTGGGATTATTTCTAGTGAAGGAAAATAGATTAATTAAATAGTACAAATGAGGATAATGAAAATTTTTTGTTACAAAAGATTGGAGAATGGATAATGGAAGAATTTCATGGTTCAAAACAGGATAATGATGAGTTTCAAAGAGGTAAATGAGAATTCAGTGTTATGAGAAAACAGTTCAAGGATTATAATACATTTGTGACACTATAATCAATTGCTGTTTTGGGGAAACAATTCTAGTCATGTAATTCTTATGTGACATGGTGGGAATTCTATGTTATGAAGAAATAGTTATAAATTATCTTGAAAATATTAATGAATTAAAAAACCTAAAAACATAATTCATTCATCCAATTTTTTTTCTACACCAAGCATTGTTTAAGTAGACTTAGATTGTTGGTTGAGTTGTTTCTTCTGAATCTGATTTGGATAGTGGAAGAAGTTTTATTGAATATATCTATTATTTTTCATCAATCCCAAAGAGTGAGGTTGTTGGAACCATGGATTGAAATTTCTGTAAATGGATTGTGTATTTTTATTATTACTAACCGTCAAATGGAATATTAGAGAGATTCCATGGAAAGGCATCATATAATTCAAAGAGAAAATATTGTTGATTGTGGAATCGTTTCCCAGTTCTTTCTAAATTTTTGGGTCCAAAAAATTGTAAAATAGTGAAAAGTGGGTTTGGAGAAGGAAGTTTCATGCACGTTTTAAGATGGTTCGAAAAGTTTCATGCAAGGCCTGTTTTTGGGATCATCACCTAAAAATATTTAAAAGTAATAATGTTCATGACTGATATAAAATCTTCAAAAAAGAGGAGGTTTTAGGGAGAGGCTTATGATACAAATGTGACGTCAAACATGGTTTTCTCACAATGATATAATTTTGCACAAAGGATCATCAAGGCCTATAAATAGGTAGCTAACCCCACTCACGACCAATAACTTTTATGAAAAAGGTCATAAACCTCTGAAATGATAACGAATTTTGTGAAGAAGAGTTTCTGAAAGTAAATAATACATGAAAAGTGTTCCATTAGTCTAAAAATACATTGTGGTACTTTTGGTGTACCTGTATGAATGATATGGTTCGTACAAAAAAGGGTTTCATGGAAGTCATCACGCACAAAAATCCAATAATATGAGGGAAACATTTGGCATTTTGCGCAAATTACAATGTGTGCCTCTAGAAAGTTTGAACAACCATTTTTTATAAGTGCTTTAAAGTGAATCAATTTAGGACAATGGTGAATGTAATGTCTCTTTCTAGTTAGATGAAATGACTTTATGTTACATCCTGATGTTTTAATGAAATATTTTCTCAAAATAATTTAAATCCATTAATAGCTTCCATTGAATGCAATCATGTGTTTTAAATAACCATGATATTCTCTTAGAATAAAAAGACCATTTTAACCTAGTAGTTAGGTTTGTAAGAATAAATATAATTAACATATGAAAATTTATAGTGAAGTCATTTGATTCTTGTTATTTTTGAAAAGTATAAATCAAATAAATATTTGTATTCTTTTATTAATAAATTTAATGAATTATTATTAGTAAATTAAATTAATTATATATATATATATATATATTTTATAAAATTAATAAAATATTATTTATATTATTCTAATAGTTATTATTTATAGTGTATGAATAAACCCTATTCGATGCATAAAAACCAATATTTTCAAAAGGTAAATTTTAACTAATTTTCATGGATAAAAATTTGTAAATTAATTTTTTGACCCATTTAAATTTATATATATAAAAAAACTTCTTCTTTTGAAGATGTATATACTGTTTTACTTGGTATGAAAGTTATATACATTTCTAATAATTTTCACATTCTAATGAATAATAAAAATACACAAATTTTTTAATTAAAAACAAATATTTTTTGAACAAAAAATTTTATATGGTTAAATTGTAATATTTAAAATATTTAAAGTATAAAGAGAATATATTTTTATGATTCAATATAATTTATTTCATTAGAATTAATTTTAAATTGAATTCAGATGTAAGCACCATTCAATATTTGTAATGGTTTTAACTTTTAAAACATGTTATCTCTTTCCAAAAATAGAATTAATTTTAAATTAATTACTAAAACCTCTATGGATTTAATTATTAAAAATCTATTCCATAATTGGAATCATTAGTTCCAAATTTTGAAAACAGAATTATTTTCTTTTTATGCATTATGAATAAAAATTTCGGTATAATTTATTAATACGGTAAAAGGGTAAATCAGGTACTTATGGGTAAGAATACTATTATAAAATTATCCTAAAATCTATTTAAAATCATTTGAAAAAAAAACTTTTACCTAAATATCCAATGGGTTAAAATATTATCCATTGGAAGCCAATAGGATGATAATAAGACATGTAATTTTTTTTATTTAAAGAAGAGTTAAATATGTCTCACTCTACTATTAATAACTGAACCCTTTTTAATATAAGTTTATAAATAAATAAATTCTATTATAAATAATCATTCATATTAAAAAATATTTTTATTTATCATTGAAATTTATTTGTAATTTTTAAAAAATATATAATTACCTTAATGAATTATACTTGGATGATGTAATAATTAATTAATTGACGAGAAATCAATAAAACAATTTATATTAAAATTATAATCTCTATGAAATAACAAAATCACTTGAAAAAATATAAATTTTTGAGTATATCTATATCGTCAACATCCAAAAGTCGAGTTATTGACTTTTTGGAGCCTTATATAAGAGATTATGGAACTTGTATTAATTTATTTAATGTAATGTTAAAATAGTTGTATTCATAGTTTACTACGTATAACATTATAAATGTTGTATTTTCAAGAAGTTAAATTTGAGTAAATATATTCTAATAAATAAAATTAGATTTATATTCATCATAGTTTTTTATTATTAATTTTTATTCAATAATTATGTTTATTGAATAATTACACAAAATTGATGTAGTGATTAATTTTTTATGTAATATAACAAATTTATGTTATTAAAAATATTAAAGTTAATATAATTTGGGATAACTAATATGTATAATGAATTTTTTAGATATCCTTGTCCTCCTAGGAATATAAGTTTTTTTCTTGATTTTATCTTGTTATATTAATATTTTTAAAAGTCAATGAATTGAATAGTTTCAAAATTAAAACTATTAATTGTTTATCAAAATAATAATTTATTAAATTATATAAAAATAATAAATGACTTTTAAAAATAAATTATTATTATCTGATGGTCTATAATTTTATATGGTATTTATATATAGTCTAATTGACATAAAATATATAAAAATGACACCCTTTTAATATTGAAATATTTGTTACCACGGTTTAAAATTAAATAAGATAACTAAGTGTTAATTAAAATTATAAGGATTATATTGTCATTAATACTTGTAAAAAAATTATTTTTTTATTATACTAAAACCTTGTCTAATATATATTCAAATTCTATTCATTTCAGAGGGTTTTCAATGCCATTTAATTTTATTATAAATTAATATTTTTTGGAGATCCCAAATTTGCACCTCACCTCAATTATAAATGGGTACCTCCTCCCTCATATCTTCACATCACATTGAGTCTTTATGCTCCGTAATAACCGGCCATTTTACCTTCTAAAATGCCCTAGTCACATTCTAGAGGTCATGTTCTTCTTTGAAGACCAATTCTAGTGCTCTAAGTAAAGGTTTAGGGGAAGTACGTCGAAGAAGATGTAATCCCCTCAACCGATTTTTTCAAACTTCTTTCCATTTCTACATCCTCAACATGCATGGTTTCAATATAATTTTATAACTTCAATATTAATAATATTAGGATATGTTATTATAATTATGGACCAACCATATTCAACCTTCTATTCAACCTATGAATAATTAAATCATCACACGTGTATATATACGTCTTACCTTCTCTACACCTTTGTGTAATCTATTTTTCACCACCAATATACATAGATGGGTATAATGATCAAAAAAAAGGTATAAAATTATTATAAAATCATATTTATTCAGAAATTTTATACACCACACACTTCAATATCATTCCACAATTATGGTAATGATATAGTCCCTCGTTCGTACGTACAACCTACTGTCTCTGCAATGTAATCATATTAATTCAACATTATCTTCAGTAATTAATTATTATATAAATGTATAGAATTAATAAATATTAAATATATAATGTTAATATCATTTTTAAATAATATAACTATGATTTATAAAGGATATTTGGAAATTATTCAACAAAATACGCATAAGGAAATAAACCAATTAATACATGAATAAAAAGTAATAATGAAATGTTACTAACAAACGAATGATAATATGATCATATATGATATCATAAAAATGGCTATGATTATGAAATACGTCAATGAAATTATTTAAATCAGTATACATGAGTTTTAGATACATAAAATGAAAATCATACCTCTGGTATGGGATAATTTTGAAATCTCATTATTATATATTCTTATTTAAATGTATGTATTTAATGGGGTATATTAATCATCCACATCCTTATTTTTTAAAAATTCAATACTATTTCTAATATTATAATTTTTTTAATTTAAAATTTACCCAATTTTCGAGTTTTTTAAATGGTATGAAATAAATCTTTTTTCATTATTCGATACGATGTAATTTTGGACATTTCCAGCAACTGTACATGGATATTTTTTTAACTTATATGGAATGAATGGATTTTTACACCTTCATAAAACATTTTTATCATGAAAAATCCTCTTCAAATAATCATGTTTGTTTTCTAATAAATTCTTCTTTTATGAAATCAAGTGTCATTTTGGAAAAAAAGTTGTTTTGATGAGTAAATGTTATTTTCCATAAGAATTAATATCAAGTGTTTTATCAAAATTATTTTCCAAATAAGGTGAATTTTTTTGATAGGTTTATGTTTAAATACCTATTATTAAAATAGTTTTATTGTGTTTATGATGGAATTCTATTTATGAAAACCATTTTCTTACTATGTATTACGATGTAATTATGTTTAAGAAGTCCATTTTATTAATTGGGTTATGGTATGATGACTAATTTATGTTTTTTTGAATCACGTAATAATGGTTTCATTAAGATATTGGTGGGACCTATATAACTCCCCAATGCATTGGGTAAAGATATATATCTCACTAGATAAACATGGAATGAACTAGAAATTATTTTGATTCAGTATTATATGGTCGGAATGAGGAGTGAACTCGGTTCAGTGATGAAAATTATTCACTATGATGGTCTTAGAAATGGTCCATGAATATAATGAATTGATATTATATTCCTATGTGTGTGCCTTTATATTTAATGTCCTATTTTATGAATTTTTTAATCATATTCATTGATTCTTTTGAAAATTCATGATTTATCTGATGGCATGATATCATGATCTTTCATATGCTTGATAATATTTTCAAATGTTATGTTTTTATGTATAATTATTATAATATGATTGATATCTCCCTTATATACCCTTTCTGAGAATCTGATCACACCCTTTCATAAGTTTCTACTTTCCAGGTCCTGAAAATGGGTACTGAGTAACATATGTAAAAAAAGGTCAAGTTATGATGAAAAAAATGGGAGACATTAAAGATGTCTTATGAACCATTTTTTCATATTTCATGTTTCTAAATAAACTATTTTTATATGGTCCATTAATGGATTTGATAAATTTTTTATTGAATATTCTCCAAGTGTGATGTAATATCAATGTATGTAGAGTATGGGGAGAAATCGTGGATTTTAGTGGAAAGGTATACTTAACATTAGTAAACTAGGATGTGGACACATTAGTAAGAACCCAAAGGATATGTAATATTATTGGTTACAATCCATGTGTTCTAGAAATGACCATGAATAACCTAGGATAAAACCTAATGTTTCCAAAATTGATTTTATTTCTCGAATATGTTGTTTTAAAATTATGATTAATATTGTACAAACCACGCTTTTTGGTTTTAGTCAAAGGATGGAACCTGGAAGAACCATATTAATGTTGAATGCAACATGAAATGAAATGATTGTACCCTTGAGAAACAAATAATTATGGGATTTTAAATACTAAATCTTGTTTTTATGATCACACAACTTTCTCAAGATATGAATTAGGACATACTTCCAAATGAAAAAATGGGGGAAAATAATTTTATTGACTCGTTATTGAGAAAACATCCAACTTATTTCTGTGGGTCTTCTGATCCATTAGTTATAGAACAATGGATCGATACATCTTAAATGATATTTTTATTTCTATAATCTTTAGAACATGATAAATTCATTTTACTAGTCTATCATTTAAAAGTTGAAGCTGATCAATGGTGGAACCATATCAAGAATAGGAGGGAATGAGATGAAATTGAACCCATGGAATGGGACAAGTTAAAGAACATATTTTTCAATAAGTTCATTCCTCATATTCTTTGAACAATGATGGATAAGGGGTTCCTCAAACATATAAAAATGGCTGATGAATATGTTGGTACCTATGAACAAAATATTACAAGAATAAAAAGGTAATACTCTTGATTTATAATCAAACTTTTTATAAAATTTATTTATTTATTTGTGGCTTAAAACCATGCCTCTGAAGGGCATCATTCATAAGGGACTTCATTGGCTATAAATAAATCATTGGATGTTCTCTCAAGGTTCAGATAGAGATTATATTAAACCTTGGTTTATATGGTTTTGATAATAACGGGAAATGGAATTTAAGGTAATATCTAATGACCATATAGGAAATAATATGAGATTCCCATTATTCACAGTGTGTGGAATGAAACATGGGGGAACTCTTCTTAAAGGGACTGGTACATGTTTTAATTTTGTAAAATAAGGTAATCAGGAAATTGAATGCTAATGTGGTGGAAAAAAGATATATAATAATGATAATAGAGAAAATTCTACCGAGAATGCACCTCTTATACATCAATGATACTTGTTCAAGGAAATGGGGCATTATTCCAATCAATTCCATAATCCAGGGGTTATTGATGATGATCATCCTCAAAAAAATATTAAGAATAAATAAATAGGAATGTCACATGAAATGAATATAGGTGATATGAAGTAGTATATTAATGAAGGGAAAGGTACATTTAAAATCCACTCTATAGAAAAAAATGATTCTTTAAAATTCATGATCCACCCAGTAATTTTTTTTGAATTATTTTCTAAGGGTATCACACTAATATTTAAGAATTACATATTGAATTATCTGTGAAAAATACTAATGGCACAAAATTCACATCCAATGTTTATAATTCATCTGTAGTTGAAGATTACGGTAATGTGCATCGTGAAAATCTTGCAATTATCCTATAGTGTGATTTGAAGCAATTCATGGTATGGATTGTCTTTATCAATATGGAGGTGATATCAATTTCCAAGAAATTATGCCAAATTCTATATTATAGATCAATCTATTATCATCTATTGATTCAGGGATGAGTATATCATCTAGTTTATATTTTTTTCCATATTATGGGTCATGATCCTTATAAATGACGATTTTCAATCTCAAATGGTGGGGAGAAAATAAAAATTAAGAATACACCCGTTGAAAAATATTTTGATGATATTATTCTAGAAGATTATCCATGTCATCTACTAAAGCATTATGTATGGTTTTTAATAGAACTCGTACTGTGTGTAATTCCTATTTCAGAGACACCTTATATAATGGAACCATTTGAGCTACAGGAATTAAAGAAGAAACACAACGATAATATTTACCAGGGATCCATACACCCTAGTGAGCCACTATGGGGTTCACATGTTCTGTTTGTTAAGAAGAATGATTGATAAATGAGACTCTACATTTATTATCTAGTACTTAATAAAATCACTATCATGAAAAAATATCCACTTCCCCACCAATATGATTTATTCAACTAACTACATGGAAATGAATACTTTTCCAAGAAAGATAATCATTCAGGATATCAATAATTAAAGGTCATGAAAAAGTAAATTCAAAATACAACATTATGTACAAGCTTAACAAACTATGAATTTACATTTTTTCATTTTGGTCATACTATTTCGATCTCTACCACAACCTTTAAAAAAATACTAATTCGACCTCTATCATCATAGATCTAATGAGTAGAGTATGAAGATACTATCTTGATCAGTTTTTGGTATTCTTTATAGAAAATATTATTGTTTATACAAATATCAAGGAAGAACTTGATGATTATTTGAGAATTGTACTAATGACCATGAGAATGGATAGGATTATGAAAATTTTAACAAGTTTGAATATTTAAATCATAATGTTTCATTGTTGGGTAACATAAACTCATGAATGGCGATATCAATGGATCTAGTAAAAACAAAAGTTATTGAAATCTTTTAGAGACTGAAAACAATAAATGACATATGATGTTTTCATCATTAGGATTGATATTATAATTTATTGTGAAATATTTTTCAAGAATATCTAATCCACTCCCCATGTTTACTTAGAAATTATTTTTGTTTGAGTGTACAGTGGAATTTGAAGATAATTTCAATGAGATCAAAATAAGGTTGGCCAGTGCACATGTGCTTACACTTCCTTGTAGTCGGGAAAGGTTTGTGATGTATAGTGTTACGTCCAAAAAGGTGTTGGGATGTGTTCTCATGAAAAATTATATGTTGATAGCTAATTCCTCACAAAAATTTAATATCCAGGAGAAAATTTAACCAACTCATGATTTGGAGTGAGCTGTGATAATCTATGAACTAAATATATAGATTCATTGTATTTATGGTGAACGGTGTGATATTTATAATGATCATAAATGTTTTAAGTATATTTTCACACAAAAGGATGTGAATATGAGTCAAGGATGATGGTTTTAGTTGATTAAATTTTACAACATCTCAATAAATTGCCACCATTTGAATATGAACAAGGTGGTAGATTCTTTGTGTTGAAATTACCATTCTATCCTATACATGATGTGGATAAAAAAGTTCATATATTTATGGATTTGAAAAGGATAGATCTTGAAATTTCAATGGAAGAGGATAAATATTATCTTTCTAAATTGAATGATCAACCATCGATACAAGTGAATAGTAAGGAGGCACATAAGGAAGATGCACATTTCAAAAAGAATGCCAGAAATTTTCCAAAATTCTTCCTTGATCATGATGCAATAATAAGGTTTAGGAATTTGGTTTGTATTCCTCCCATAACAGAATTAAAGGAGAAATTAGATGAAGATCATAGTTCTTCATTCTATATTCACCTTAGAAGCACAATTATTTGCAGGGACCTTGAAGTGTATTTCTAGTGGGATGGAATTAAAATAGATTTTTAAAAATATGTATTTTAATACTGGGTTTTTAATAATGTTAATATTGAAAGATAAAAGTCAAATGGGATGTTAAAATTGATACACATACCAGAATGAAAATCAGAAAACATCACTTTGTAATTTTCAATTGGAAATCAGACAAAGCTTAAATTCCATAATTCTATATGGGTTCAGGTTGATCAATATACAATGTCAGAAGATATTATTTCAATAAGAGAGAATTTAAACCATGATAAACTTTCACGAATATATGTAATATAAGTGATTAGATTTTATGAAGTATTACTATCCATTATATCTGATCTGGATCTGAGGATTTCATTGATGTACTAGAAAATAATTTAGTGAACTCTAGATAAAAAGTTGTGTTTAAGAACTACTTATCATATTTAGGTAGACTGTTAGTCTGAGTGGACGAGTGAAACTCTATATGTCATGTTGAGAGATTTCTCTTTGTATTTCAATGGTTTTTGGGATCAACACATACCGCTAGTGTAATTTTCTAACATAAATATCTTTCACTCCACTATTTATAAGGCTCTTTATGAATCCCTCTATATAAAAAAGTGAAGAACTCTATCTTCTTGGGATGATGCAGGGAAATATAAGCTATTAGGACATGATCTCGTTGATGATATGGAAGAAAAGGTCATATCTCTTCAACAAAACATATGAGAAGCTCAGAGTCGACAAAAAACATATGCGGACAGCCGAAGATAATACCAAGAGTTTGAAGTGGGTGAAAATGTGTATATATGAATATCTCCCAGAATGGGACTGATGATATTTTCAATGAATAGAAAGTAGATCCATAGGTATACCGGTCATATTGAAATTTTGGATCATGTTTGGAAGGTAGCCTACATATAGGTTCTTCCACCGAGTATCTCTCACATTCATGATGTGTTTCATGTATGTCACATGATAATGAACATACCTAATCTATGACATGAACTAAACTACAAACTCATACCGCTGGAGAAACATATTTGTTATAAAGAACAATCGATATTGATTCTGGATAATAGTGAAAAAGTTTTGAGAAACAAGACCACTCCCTTTGTTAATGTTTTCTGGAAGAACAATGAATTTGAGAAATCTACATGAGAACTTGAGTATATGACTAGGGAATGATATCCATATCTATTTTTATCCATGTGATGAATTTTTATGGAGAAATTTAGTTTAAGGGGGGTATAATATCACTCATAGATGTTTTTATGAAATATTTTCTCTAAATAATTATAATTAATCAATAGCATGAATTGCATGAAATAGTGACATTAAATGAACATCAATACTTCTTTAGTATTAAATTTCTATTTTAACCAAGCAGTTAAGTTAACTTTAATAAATATGACTAACTAATGAAAATATATGGTGAATACATTCACTATAAATTATTTATGAAAAATATAAAACAATTATATATTTGTATTGATTTTGTACATATAATTTACTAAAATACTATTAGTAAATGAAATCAATTAAATATATATGTTATATATATAATAAAAAAATTATTTTCATACAAAAAATATTTTAGTCATAGGGTATTAATTAAACCTATTGGATGTACACAAACTTATATTTTTTTAATGATAAATTTTACCACATTATATTATAGAACCTTTGTGGAATTCTGTTTTTTATACATTAATAATTTTTATATAACACAAAACATTTTTCTTTTTAATATACACATAAGAACATACTTTTAATGATAACTTTATATTTTTCTGATAACATTCTAAATTTGATGAATAGTAAAAATAAAATATATTTTAATTAAATCAACCTTTTTTGTTGAAATAAAATATATGTTTCAATTATAATATTTACAGGTATATAAGTATAAATATATTATATTTTTCTCATTAAATATAATTTATGTGATTTTCATTACATTTACAATGAATTCAGATGTAAAAACATTTCAATCTTTTACAATGTTTTTTCTTTTAAAACACATTATATCATTCGATGAACAAAATTAATTTTAAATTATTTAATACAAAATATATTTTTTTAATTTTGAAAAAATTAATTCTATATGTATAATCCATAGGTCCTAGTTATATAAATAGAAATATTTTATTTTTGTTTATTATGAATAGTAAATTTGGTAATTTTTATTAATTTTGTAAAAGGGTAAATTGTGTAATTAAGGGTAATGATACTATAATAAAATTATTCTAACACTTGTCTTAATATCATTGGATAATTTTGTCTAGACCTAAATAAACATTAGTTTAAAATGAAGTCCTTTGGAAGCCACTTGGATGATATTAGGACATGTAATTTATTTTAATAAATTAAAAGTAAAATATGTCTCACCCAACCTTTAATAAATAAATGATTTTTTAACATAAGGTTATAAAAGAAGAAAAATTATATTATAAACACTAATTTTAAATATAGAATGTTTTTATTTATCATGCTTATTTTTTAAAATAAATAATTATTTTAATTACATAGACATTGATGATGTAAAAATTAATTAATTTATGAGAAATAAATAAAACAACTATTAAAATTTTAATAACCATAAATAGAATAAAACACTTGTCCAAATATTATTGATCGATTATATCTCAAACCTTAATATCCAAGGGTCAAGTTATTGACCATTTAGATCCATATATAAGAGATTGTGAAACTTATATTTTTTTATTTAAACTGATGTTAAAGTTGTCACATTCATAATTTAATAAGTATAACATTTTAAATGTTGAATTTTCTAGAAGATAAATATGATGAAATATATTATTATAAAATGTTATAAATTTAACTTCATCATAGTATTTTAATTTTTATTTATATTCAAAAAATAAGTATATTAAATAATTCCCAAAAATTTGATGAATTAATTATTTTATTAATAAAGATAATAAATTAATGTTATTAACAATATTAAAGTAAATATAATATGGAATAATTAATAAGTATAATGATTTTTCAATATGACCTTGATCTCCTAGTAATATAATATGATAAATTTTTGATGTCATATTTGTCACATTAATATTTAAAAAAAAATGAATTGAATTGTGGTAAAATTGACTCTATTGATTGATTATGAAAAAAAGTATTTATTCAATTATTTGAAAATAATTATTTGTTAAAGAAATATATATTAATTATTATATAGTCTATAATGTTCAATGTTATTTATTTATGGTATAATTTATATCAAATAAGTAAATATGACACCATTTTAATATTGAAATATTTGTTACCATAGTTAAAATTTAAATAAGATAACTAAGTGTTAATTAAAATGAAAATGTTTAAATTGATTGAAATAAAAGTCAAAAATTTATTTTAGGATAATATTAAAACATTATATAATATCATCATATAATTTTGGTCATTTTTTTGGTTTTTATTTTGGTTTAGTTTTTATTATAAATTAAAATATTTTGAGATCTGAAAAGTGTTTCTCACATTGATTATAAAATGGAAATGCCCTAATCATCTCATCATGTCAAAAATAGCCTTCAATCTATTCCATCCCCTACCATTTTACATTTTAATATTCTATATTTACATTTTATAGGTGTTTATTATCTTTATTTACAATCTCTAGTGCTCTAAAAGGATATTTAGATGAAGCATGTGAAAGTTGAGGTAATCTCCTCTACCAAATCATTAAATATTATTTATTATTCTACATTATAATAATGAGTTGTTTCAATATAATATAATAACACCGATATAAATAATATATAGAGAGATTATTATAATTATTAAACAACCATATTCCATCATATATCTTCCCAACAAAAAAAAATTACCACATATGCGTACATACAGCCCACCATCTCCACATCGTGATGTAAACATATTTTTTTCAGAACCACCATACATGAAAGGATATAATTATGGAAATAATGAAATGATTTTATTATTATAACATGATATTTATTCTGAAATATTATACACCATTAATTTCAATACCATTCCACAATTATGGGAATGAAATCGTTTCTCGTCCATACATACGGCCTACCATCTCCATGACGCTATGTGATATTCATTTAATCATGATAATATTAATTTTTATAATGAATAAATATGATATATATAATGGTAAAATAAAGTTTCTTTATATAAATATTTCCCATGATGGATAACATGATCTTATTCGACAAAACAAGCATAACAAAATGAAGTAGTTAATACCTAATGAACAACCAATAATGAAAATTTAATTACAAATGGACGATAAGATGATAATATATGATCAAACTAGGTTTAATATAATTCTAAAATATGTCAATTACATTATTTAAATCATTATACAAATGGTTCAGATACATATAATGTAATTAGTACCTAAAATAAGGGATAATTTCACAATCTTACTTTTATATAAGACTGTTTATTACTAAGTATTTACTAGTGTATATTTATTATTTGAATCCATGGTTCCTAAATATTTTATACTATTTCCATTATACAATATTTTTTTTAATTTCATATTTCCCTTTAGTGAATTTGTTTAATTATTAATAAATGAATATTTTGTTCTTATTCGATACGAGATAATTTTTTATTTTTTCAGAAAAAGTAGGAGGAAATTGTTTTTCTTTAAATTATATAGCATGGAAATTTTTTATTCATCTTATTAACACCTTATTTACTTTAATCACCCTAAATATTATTTCATTTTTATTTTGAAAAAAATTAATTTTTTTTGAAATTGGTAGTCATTTTACGGAAAACAATTTAAGAATAAAAATTATTTTCCTCGCAAATTAATATTAAGGGTTTTATCAAAAAGATATTCCATCTAAGATGAAATCCTGTATATAGGGTTATTTTTATTTCTCTATTATTACTATGGGTTCATTGTCTTTATTATGTTATGGTATTTATGAAATCCATTCATTTTATTTATATTATGATGGAATGTTGCTTCACAAATAAATTTTACACCCTAGGTTATGTTATGATGAATGATATATGTATTTTCGGAACAATTAAGAATAATTTAATTATTTGATGGGTGAGACATCTATCTCCCTCCTATGCATTGGATAAAAATTTATATCCCATGATATCGACATGGTTATAAAGGTAAATGATCTCGGTTCCGTAATACATGGTAGGAACAGGGTGTGAACTCGGTTCTGTAATGGGCCTTGTTCACTATGATGGTATTGGAAATGAGCCCTAACTAAAATAAAATGATTTTATTTTCATATGAGTATGAAAAAAATAATGTCTTCTATTATGAATATTTGGATTACGTTCATTGATTCTTATGAACAATCATGATTTATCAGACGGCAAGATATCACAATCCTTCATATACATGATAATATTTTCTAATGTTATGTTATTTTGTACTATGATAATGATATTATTTATATCTCCCTTTTTTACCCTTATTGTTAATATTATCTCACCCTTTAATATTTATGTTTTCCCTAGGTCATGAATAAGGGTATTAGGTTTGATATGTAGAAAAGGGTTCTAGTTATGAAGAAATAAGTGAGAGACAATGAAGATGTCTTGTGAACTAATTTTTATGTTTACTATTTTCTAAAGACACTATACCAATATTGTCCTCCCATGTCATTATTATATATTTTTGGTATATTACTCAACATTGAAGCAATGTAAATTTATGTAAATTATGGGTAATTATACTTTTATGAAAATCTTTTTCAGTGACATTGATGTTGTTAATAGAACTTAGACTTCACCTATTAGGGTGCTCTGGTGTCCCATAGAGTCATGCTCAGTGGTGGTTCAATCGAAGAAGTATCTGGAGGTGGTGAAACTACCTGGAGTCCCAATGAAAAATATTTCTGATTCAGATCCTCATTTTACGTCCAGGGTGTGGAGATGATACCACCATGATTTTGGTTCTCAGAAACGATTTAATATTTCATTTTATCCATATATAGAAGGTCAGAAAGAGTGGAAAATCCTGATTCTTGAAGACATGTTGTTCTCTTGTGTATTATATTTTGGAGGATCATAGATGAGGAACATTCCCATGTAAATGTTATATTACAACAACAATTTTCAACACAACATTGGTATGAAACCCTTTGATGCATTTTATGGATGACATTTCCATTCTATGATGTTCTAATCTAGTGTCATAATGTCATCAATTCTCGATGTAACTGGTACATAATACGATAGAGAATGTTCAGGTGATTTGTGATAGGATGAAGGTTGCGTAGGATTGTCATAAATCATATTTCAATCATAGGATGAGAACAATGTAATAAAATGATGGGGATCATGTGTTCCTGAAGTTGGTTCCGTATCATGGGCAGTGAAGGATTGTTCCTGGGAGTATGCTTTTTCCATAGTATGTTGGGACATTCATCATATTAGATCATTTTTGAGATATATTGTATTAGATAGCACTTTCATCATAGATAAACTAGATACATGATATTTTAATTGTGTCACAGCTCCCTCGTTATCTTTATAATAATTCTGACATCATCGATTGGGGTGAAATCGCTATAGAAAATGATGTTACATTAGAGGAGCATCATGTAGAGACTGATGAAATATAGTATAAGGTTTTGTGTGGGGATGATATCTCCTAGGTTTGTGTCTTGTGGATAAAAAATATAAAGGTGGAGAGTACCTAGGAGCATGAGTAATAGATGTGCACTAATTACCCAAAGCAATATGATTCATATCTATTCTATTGTATCATTATTAATCTGGTGGTGGTAGGCCTTTTTTATTATACTATTTATTTCTATAAAGACTCATAAATTTTGTGGAATTTTTTTTCTTCAAAACATGGGAAATTTATGAGTCCATTAAAATTGACGGTGCATGATTATGACGCCCGGTGTTCCCAGAATCAATTTCCGATGATTTGTTCGGGTACGTTCAGTAAACGTATGATTTTTTTATAACATTTGGAACGGTGCTCAGAATTTAAATCTGATGACACCACTGAACTCGCATAACCAGTTTTTTCTTTAGAAAAAATCACCTCCACGGTAGATTGTCTGGAATGAAAGTTAGTTTTTGGGTTTTACATGGGAATAATAAAATAAATTATGTGCTTATCCTAATTTATTTTTAGTTGGTTAAAAACCTCTAAGAGGAGGTGGGAGGTGAGGGCCACAACACATGCTCCTCCCATGAGAGGTTAAGGTGGTGGGGCCCACCTTAGCTCTAAAACCCATCTTCATGTGGGGTTAATGTGGTGGGGACCACCCGAGACCACTTATACTCTTGAACTCCCCATTAAGAGGGGAGAAACCTTTTGAGCTCCACACTTAATGGTGCCACCATCTTCCACATTGATTAGGTAGGGATATCTTAATTAATACATTATTTTTATTCTTTTTAAAATGTGGGCCAACATCACAATAACAAAATAACTCTATTATATTGACGAGGGACGAATTTGGGTTTTTTGTGGAGCTTGGGAAGATGGTAAAATTTTGGAGAAACTCTTTATCTACAATGAAGAATGATCCTTCCAACAAAGAACACTTCTTCTACCAATGAAGAATGATATTCAACTGGAATAAGGTTTGAATCGCCGTCCTTGAAGCACACCGACAACATCGTCCTGAACATCTTCATATTCTTTCCCGACGTCAACAAATCGACGTCTGACTTTCCTCGACATTGTCAAAGAATAAAGAATCTGAGGTAGGGATTAAGATATCTAATATTTGTGTGTTCTTCAATTTCCATCATGGTTTAGAATTAGAAGCCACTAGAAATCACCCAAAAGCGGAGGGCGCGGGCCCAACAAACATGGAAAGACCACTCCGTATTCCTTGTGGATTTTAACGCTCATCACGACATGAGACCGGATTGTGAGACTCTGGTGAAATATGACTATGTTTCAAAGGAAATGACCCGATGAAAGCACAACATCATTGAGAATGAGAATCGGGCCACCGGAGCTTGTCCAGTAACCGGAGGAAAGAACACCGGGGAGTAAAACTAAGGTGCGTCAATGTGTGGCGGTTCTAGTGCAACCGTTCCACTGGAACAGGAGTCATGGCCCCTAGCCTCGGTGGTGCATCGGTGGACGACCCAAGGCTGGAAGTGGAGGAAACTGGCTGCTCAAGCCGCCAGGTCAACTAGGAATGCGCGGCGTAACCGGCGCCGCGCGATGGGCCGAAGGAGGGTGGAGACCCCTAGCTGCGGCAGTATAGCAGTGGCCGGCTCGATCCTGGCCGCAACGAGGTCTGGATAGCCAAGCTTCCAGGTCACCAGAGGAGGCACGAAGCATCTGGGTCCACGCGGGAGTTGTCTAGATGCTCATCCATCCAGAAGGAGTGAGTCCCACCGTGGGTCCCACGTGACGCAGACCGACGCCACCTAGCACTTGGTTTCCTTCCACCCGAACGACTATGCCATTCAGGTTACCAGGGGGTGCGCGGTTTCCCGCTGGATGCGGCTAGTGCAAGCCCAGAGTGGACTGCCGGGCTAGAAAAAGTGTGGGACAGGATGCCCTCATGGTTCGGGCCATCCTCACGGACTGTTTCGGTCCAACGGACCGGGTCGAACCCCAGTCTGGACCCGTTTCACCCGAATTCACCTTTCGGCCCATAACATGGCTACGAGTGTCCGATTGATGAAATGTCTGTGGAAATAGAAATCATGGAGCGATATGGTCATTTTGGAATACACCACATGACTTTTGGTCATAGTTGGGGTACGGTCGGGTTAGATTGATCCTAAATCCAACTGCACCCTCAGAACAGATATGCCAATAAATCTCAGATCGGGCGTCCGATTGACGCATCGTCTTTCACGTTGCATTTATAATGGAAAGATGGATCTCTGGGATACATCATGTTGTGAAGACGTGTTAGTTGATGTATCGAAACATTTCTTGAGGAGCATACCCTCCCGGAATCAAGTGTGCTTTGTGGAAACCATGTGGCTGGTTGTGCATTGTAGACAGTTCCTTGATCATGTGTTGGTCCAATAGTACTGATGGCTATTCCTGGATCATGTGTTGGTCTGATAGTTATGACTTGTATTCTTAGATCATGTTTTTGTTGAACAACTCTGGCGACTTTTCCTGGATCATGTGTTGGTTCGACAGTTTTGACTTCTGTTCCTGGAGCATGTGTTTGTCCGACAGAATAGCTGGCCCTGGATAATGTGTTGGTCTGTCAGCTCTGATGATGCATTTTCTATATCTAATCATCTCTATCTCTCTATATGAGTTGTATATATGTGTGATATGCGCTAGTAACTTGTGTTTTTCGCATGATTGAGATGGATTACTAGATAACTTAGGTATATGTATTGGCATATACCTATGTGGGGTTATCTGTTGATTTAATACATTGTTTTTATCCTTATTGAATTTTTTAATATTTTAGGGTCTCAGGGTACTTACTGAGTATCGTTATATTCACCCTTGCATGGGCTATGACCTCACCTCATTGTGTTGGATGCAGACGACAGATAGTACTCACTGAGGCTGAGTAGCAAGACTGGACGGTACCCGTAGGTGGACCTTACGACGAGTCGTTACATGGAGAAGACTGGCGGACGTGGAGTTCTGAGGAGACCATCTATACCTACCCTTCAGGTAGGAACCATGGAGGATGACCCAGTAGCTGATTTTTTTTCAGTTTTACATGTTTTTCAGTTGTAATAGCACTTTCCAGTTGATCTTGTGTTTCTGGCCCCTTTACATTTCACCACTCATTTGTATAAAGATTTACATATAAATTACATTTAGCTCATACACTGTTGTGTGTGTAATATTATTTTATTAAGAAAATTCCTTCCGAATTTTAGGAATTTATGCCTTTGGTGCTAGTCGCTAGCCCCAGGCCTATGGAAGGCGAGATTGAGGGTAGTCACGACATGAGCCCCGGGGGACAGGTTATGAAAAATTTGTATCAGTGGATTTGGTTCTACCGTAGAGCATAGTACTCTGATATTTATTTCTGTAAAGCAATAGTGTTAAGAGTACTGAGAATGGTCTTCAGTCCAGGGAGTCCAATGTTGATGTGGTGGACGACGTATCCTTACACCAGGACCCTGACTTCTAATTTTCGAATCAGTGCATGAAAAAAATGATTGCGTGTGTGTTTGAAGAGTTTTCTTTGTGATCTCTTTGAGTCAGCTCACCAGGTATTACTTATTAACCGGGGAACGCTTGTTTCTTTATGGATGACTCCAAGAAGACAGGTAGCCAGGGTTCCAAGAGATGTATGAGATGGCAGCACATAGAGCAACGCGGCCTCGGTGCAGGGCCCCATTACAGTAGAGGCAATCGCGGTACCACTACCCGTTGGGCCACCGATACCACCAGACCTAGTTGCAGAGATTTCATGCCACATGAGCGCATTACATGAGTTCCAGTGCCAGAGGCCACCTAGGTTTAGGGGAGACACATACCCACATGTAGCTGAGGATTGGCTGGAGGCTGTGGTGAGAGTCTTCAGACTGATAGGGACATTGGTCAACCTTTGGGTGATCCTTACAACTAGTCTCCATCAGGCCACAACATGCAGATGGTGGAGCCTGATTCTCCAGGTTCATGATGAGGTGACACTACACTGGGTTGACTTTGAGAGCTTGTTTCTGGTGGAGCTTGTCCCAGCCACCCTATGTGTGGTGCGGATATATGAGCTACTCCATCTACAACAGGGTAGCATGACGGTGGCATAGTACTCAGTGAGGTTTACCGATCTCTCGCGCCACTCCACATATATGGGGCATGACCCATTATTCAAGGCCCGAACCTTTGAGCATGAGATCAGGTGGGAGATCAGTGCTTCGATGATCTCCCTCAGCATCCCGACGCAAGCGGCAGTGTTTGAGAGAGCCCTCCTAGTAGAGAGTTTTCTTACTGAGAAGTCACGGTAGAGAGATCCATCACTAGTCGATATGCAGGAGAGTATTCTGCCACTAGAAGTAGGCAGATGTCGCAGATGTCCAACTGGACAAGGCCATCTGGTGGAAGACTTCAAGATACAAGTTCAGTTGTGTGGGGCACCCGAGATAGAGGAAGTCGTGCCAGGAGCGGGCAATGATACTCTTGCGGTGGGAGGGTCACATGGCTTGTGACTGCCCATCCTGCCATACTGACGATCAACAGACAGTTGAGGGACCTCTCTGGTAGAGGCAAAGGATCGATCGAGGCCGACTGCATGGAGAAGGCAAACGTGGCAGGGGAGCTGGCCATGCAGATGGTGATGGATGTCGATTCGAGGTGTTACCACCACAATCACCAGGATGTCCACCCCGACTATAGGGAGCATGTGGACAGGGGAGAGTTTAACTCCAGGCATCTGAGGCGTATTAAAAAGGCTCTCCAGAGATGATTTGTGGTACGATATTTTTCTACTCTACAATAGCTATAGTTCTTATAGACACTGGTGATATTCACTCTTTCATTTCCACTGCCCTTGTTCGGGGCTCAGAGATTCCGAAAGAGCTGTTGGCTCGATCCTTATAGCTAAAGACTCCGACTGGAGAACACTCAATGATTACGCACTGTTTCCGGTAGTATGAGCTTACTCTAGGAGGCAAGAGCTTCAGCTGGGATCTCTTCATAGCAGCATCATGGTCTTTTGACGTCATCTTGGGTATGAAATAGTTATCTACAGTCCATGCATAGATTGACTGTATTAGTCCCATATTTTGGTGTGTCCGCACGGATGGGAAAAGATTCAATCTCATTGAGGATAAGGGAGCCTTTGCAGTCAGGACAGACTTACTCGGAGGGGGATACAACCAATCACTCATTTTTTGGCCTTCCTTACACTCGGAGTAGTTGATGTGGATAATCTGAGATATCCTATAGTGGTATACCAGTACGTGGATGTTTTCCAAGATGATGTACTAGGACTAACTCCTGGCAGAGAGGTGGACTTTTACATTGACTTGTACCCTGGGAGGACAACGATATCTACTCTAGAATATTGGATTCCCTGGCTGAGCTTCGTGGGCCGTTGCAACAGCTGGAGGACTTGTAGGGGAAGGGATTCATTTGTTCAAGTATTTCTCCTTGGGTAGCCGCGATTTTCTTCACCATGAAGGCGAATGAGAGATTGAGTCTTTTTGTCAATTATTGTCGTCTGAACCAGGTTACCGTGATAAACAAGTACCCACTCTTGGGTATTGACAACCTCTTTGATCAGATGATGTTATCATGGTGGTTCTCAAAGATAGACCGTAGATCAGGCTATCACCAACTTAGAGTTCGAGATGAGGATGTGAAAAAGACAGCCTTCAGTTGCCGGTATAGCCACTACAAGTTCTTGGTTATGACTTTCGTCATAACCAAATCTCTACCAGTGTTCATGGGACTCGTGAATAATATCCTCCATCCATAACTATATTTCATTTTCATAGTCTTCATCGATGAAATTATGATGTACTCGACTACTTTGGAGGAACATGACTACCATTTGTGGGTAGTACTGGATACACTCTGATAGAACCATCTTTATGGTAAGCTCTCGAAGTTCCAGGTTTGGATATGTGAGGTTCAGTTCTTGGGACACGTCATCTTAGTGGATGGAGTTGTAGTAGATCCCGCGAAGATTGAAGCGGTACTTTCTTGGGATTCACCCAGGAGTGTGACAGAGGAACTATGTTTCTAGGGTTTGTGTAGTTACTACTGGAGGTTACTACTAGACTTCTCCAGAGTTGCAGAACCACTAGAAACCTTAAAAAAGAAGGTTCAATGCTTTGTGTAGTCATAGAGATGCCAACAGAGCTTTCATTAAATGGGGCAGAGGCTAACTAGTGCCCCCATTTTGAGGCTTCGATAGGAAGGAATAGGGTACATAGTTTACTGTGATGCATCAGGGAATGGACTCGAGTGTGTCTGGATGCAGGAGCGAGCAATGACCGCGTATGGTTATCAGAAGATGAGACAACATGAGAGGAACTACACTACCCATGACCTAGAGTTAGAATCAGTTTTATTTCGCCTTGAATATGTGGTGACACTATCTGATGGTCGAACGTTTTACCGTGTACTCCAATCACAAGAGTCTCATGTATATATTATCTCAGAATAACCTGAACCTTAGACAACAATGATGGCTTGAGTTCTTATAGGAATATGAATTTGAGATAGTCTATATTCCTAGGATCGGGAATGCTGTTAAAGATTCACTCAGCATGAGGTCTGGAATACAGCTGCTAGGAGAAGAAACAGAGAAGCTGGTTTCTTTACATATATCCTTTTTGGATAGAGATGGAGCATTCATCCTTCAGACTTTTATAGTCACTCCCCCTCTTCTTCAGCATGTCAGTGAGGCTTAGCTAGGAGACACTGACTGTGGGACACGACGTGCTCAGATATCCATAGGGTAGCCACCTGATGGATTTTTTGAAGGTGGGGAGAGCGTCATCCTCTTCAGAGGATATACCTCGGTACTAGTAGAACTTCAGGAGGAAGTGTTGAGGGAGTTCCACACATCCCCTCTTGCGGTACATCCAAGTGTGACGATGATGTATCAGGACCTGAGACGACGGCACTGGTGGCCAGGTATGAAGAAGGTGGTAGAAGTGTTTGTCTCACAATGCCTAAATTGTCAGTAATTGAAGGCGGATCACCAAGATCCATCATGATTGGTTTATCCTTGAGAGGTCCCAAAGCGGATGTGGGGTGGGATATACATGGACTTCATGATGGGTCTTCCACATACATAAAGGGGACAAAACTCAATTTGGGTGATCGTTGGCCGACTCACCATGTCATCCCACTTCCTATGGATTAGATAGAAAAGCTCATTATAGAGCATGGGAGGCCTCTATGTAAAGGAGATTGTGTGTTTAAAAGGAGATCCATCTTCTATTGTTTCTGATGGTGAATCACAGTTTACTTCCTAGCTATGAAAGGGGTTGTAAGAGGCTTTCAGGACATAACTTCGTCTAAGCACCACCTTCCATCCTCAGACGCATGGCTAGAATGAGAGGACAATTCAGACCCTCTAGGACATGCTACGTTTTAGTGTCCATGACTTTGGTCATATCAAAGAGGATCACAAGCCATTGGTATAGATTGCGTACAAAAATAGCTATCACTCCACCATAGGGATGGCACCTTTTGAGGCCTTGTATGCACGACCTTGCAGATCACCTTTGTGCAGGATGGACCCTGGGGAGTCAGCACTATTGGTACCAGAGATGGTACAAGTTACCACAAAGAAGGTTCAGAACATCCATGAGAAGAAGAAGACTACACAAAGCAAGCATAAGTCGTATACTGACAGGAGATGGAGCCCTCTGGAATTTGAGGATGGCGACCGTGTCATTCTACGAGTCTCACCTCGAAGAGGGCTTCTGAGATTTGGCCAAGGCGGCAAGTTATCTTTGATATTCATTGGACCTTTTCAGGTCCTCAGCAGATTTGGTGAGGTGGCTTACCGCTTAACTCTTCCACCTCAGTTACACTGGGTGTACGATGTCTTCCACGTATCTCAGTTGAAGAGATACGTGCACGACCCTACTCACATCATCGACCATGGTGAGCTAGACATCGATGACGGGGCGACTTTCACGGAGGTTCAAGTGGATATTGAAGATCGACAAGAGCGGTTCCTATTTGGTGAGACGATACCTCTGGTGCACGTTCACTAGCAACATGGGAACCTCCAAGAGAGCACATGGGAGCGGGAGGCTCAGACGATTGCTTGGTACCCCCATTTGTTTCCATAGATCAATTTGTAGCTTACGGGGACATAAATACCTGATGTGGGGAGAATGTAAAGTCCCAGAAATCTAGTGGAAATTTTTTTCATAAATACATGGGAAATTTATGAGCCCACGAAAATAGAAGGCGCAAGATTCCGAGGCCCAGTCTACCCAGAATCAATTTCTGAATATTTTTCAGATACGTTCAGTAAACATACAAGTGGGTTTTTATAACTTTTGGACTGGTGCTCAGAATTGTAATCTGAGGGCACCGTTGAACATGCAGCGACAATATTCACTAAAAAGGCTTTCACATTGATGGAAGATGGTCAAGAATGAAAGTTAGTTTTTGGGTTATATGTGGGAATAATAAAATAAATTAAGTTGTTGTCTTAATTTATTTTTAGTTGGTTAAAAATATCCAAGAAGGGGTTGGAGGTAGGGCCCCCCACACCAAAACCTCCATTGAAAGGTTAAGGTGATAGGGCCCACCCGAGGTCTAAATCCCATTTTCATGAGGGGTTAATGTGGTGGGGACCACCCGAGACCACATAATCAATTGAAATCCCAATTAAGTGGGAAGAAATATATTGAGATCCCCAGTTAATGGTGCCACCATCCTCTACATTGATTAAGTGGGGATAGCCTAATTAATTCATTATTCCCAATCTATTTGAAATGTGGACCAACAACTAAATAAAAAGATAACTCTATTATTTTTTTGAGGGACACATTTGTATTTTTCTTGAAGCTTGGGAAGGGGGGATAAATTGGGAAAATCTTGTTCTCTCCAATGAAGAATTCTCCTCCCAAAGAAGAACACTTCTTCCGCCAATGAAGATTGATATTCAACCATATCAAGGGAGGATGCGCCGTCCTAGTTGAACGCCGACAGCATCGTCCTCGACCTCTTCATCTTCATTACAAATGTTAACAAATAAATGTCTGCCTTTCCACGAAATCATCAACTAACAATGAATCCAAGGTAGGGGTTCAAGATTTATAATTGTTTCATGTTTTTAACTTTCCATCATGGTTTAGAATTTAATGATGCTTGATATTACCCTAATGCGGAAGGCGTGGGCCGAACAAACACAGACCGACCCCTCCAAATTCCTTTTAGATTCTGATGATAATTGCATCATGAGACCAGATTGTGAAACTCTTGCCAACAATGACTGCGGTTTGAAGGCAACAACCCGAGGAAAGCGCAACATCTTCCAGAACAAGAATCAGGCCACTAAAGATCATCCAGTGACCCGCAGAAAGAACACTGGCCGGTAGAACCGACATGCATCAACATCTGGTGGTGGCGGCACAACCACACCACCAGAGTAAAAGCAGCATCCCCTAGCCATGATTGTGCATCAGTTGTGGGAAAAAGGTCATCCAAAGAATAAACCGGCGGATCAAGCTTCCAGGTCGACCGAGAAGGCACGACGCAACCGGCACCACGCGGTGGGCCGAAGGAGGGACGCAACCTCTAGCCCCAATGGTGCAGTAGTGGTTGGCTCAATCCTGACGGCAAAGAGGTCTGGTAGCCTGAGCCGCTGGGTAGCTGCAGGACACATGGCACATCTGGCACTGCGGGGGAGTCGGATGGACACTCGACCTGCGTGAGGAGAGTGACACACCACAGGTCTAGCATGACACGGACCAGCACCACCTGACACCGGTTTTCCTTCCACCTGAATGGCTATGCCATTCGGGTTACCAGGGGCATGTGGTTTCCCCACTGGACGTGGCTAGGGAGGACCAATCGCAGGCAGTCGGGCCAGACCCAGCGCGGGTCAGGCCGGCAGCGCGGCTCGAGCCTCCATCGCTGGTCGGGTCGTCGTCGCGGACTGGGTTGGAACCACTGACCATGTCAGACCCCATTCTGGACCCGTTTGACTCGATTTCACCTTATCACCTATAACATGGGCTACAGGTGTCTGAATGAAGAACTTTATGCAGTGACGGAGAGCATAGATCAAGATGGTTCATTTGGCATACCCCACATGAGATTTGGATGAAATTGGGGTACGGTCAGTTTGGATTGAACCTAAATCCAACTAGGCCCTCAGAACGGATATTCGAATAACTCTCCGATTGTGCGTCCGATTGATGCACCATCTTCGTGTTTATTTCTTATGGAAAGACATGTCTTCAGGAAACATCAACATGGGACGATGAGGCAGTTTACGTATCAACACTTTTCTTGAGAAGCAGACCCTCCCAGAATCAAGCGTGCTTTGTTGGAACCCTTTGGGTGGCTATGCACTATTGACTGTTGCTGGATCATGTGTTGGTCTGAAAGTTCTAATGATTGTTCCTCATTCATGTGTTGGTCTGACAATTCTACGTTTTTTTCCTGTGTCATGTGTTGGTCTGACAGAATAGCTGGTCCTAGATCATCTGTTGGTCCGACAGCTCTGAAAACTATTCCTGGATCATGTGTTGGTCCGATAGTTCTGACTTCTGTTCGTGGATCAAGTGTTGGTCTGACAGAATTGCTGGTCCTGGATCATGTGTTGGTCTGACAACTCTGATGATTCAGTGGCTATATCTGATCATCTCTATCTCTCTACATAAGTTGTATACCTATGTGAGTCGAGTTATTAACTGGTGTTTTCCACATGATTGAGATAGATTACCTGATAACATAGGTATATGTATGGTCATATACCTATGTGGGGTTATCTGTTGATTTCATATTTTTTGGTTTATCCTTGTTGGATTTTGTGAGACCTTATGGGTCTCGGGGTCCCTATTGAGTATCGTTATACTCACCCGTGCACGGGATTTTCCCGCACCTCATTGTGTTTGATGCAGATGACAGATAGCGCTGAATGAGGGTCAATAGCAGGACTGGATGGTACACAAAGGTGGGCCTTATGAAGAGTCTGTACACATAGGAGACTGAAATACATGGAGTGTTGAGGAGGCCATCATTACCTAACCTTAAGGTAGGAACCCCAGAGCATGACCGATTAGATGCTTTTGTTTTTCAGTTGTACTTTTTTTCAGTTGTACTTGCACATACCATTTGGGCTTTTATTTATAGCCCCTTTACTTTTCATCACTCTTTTGTATACATCATTACTTAGTGATTACTTTAAACTCATACTCTGTTGTGCGTGTTTTTTCATTTTATAAAGTCAATACCTTCCCAGTTTTAGGTATCTACACCTTTTGATAATGTCTCTATCCCCTGGCATATGGAAGGATGGCTTAGGGTAGACATGACATGGGACCTGGGGGACAGGTCGTGAAAATTTCACATATAGAGTGTTTTGGCTTGATCTTTTTTGATAGATATCACCCCCAATAAACTATTGAAGATCTGGTTGTTGTTAACTCAATGAATTGCACTTGTTCCCCTTATTATTAGCTGAGATCTTATAGTCATGAAAGCTTCTATAAGTATCTCACAGTGTTTTGGTTTGGAATACACCGTTCTATTTCATCTCATAGTGGGTTTTCAATTCTCAAGGATGATAATATGTTGAGTAGTATCTGATGTAAGGGATCAAATATTCATAGATCACTCAATTTCATGTTTTCAAAGATCGATGCTCTTGGAGGAGGCTCTGATGAATTCAGGAGGAGTTCGGGTGCAACAAAATAAAATTAAGGTACATTCATAGTGTGAAAGTGGGAATCACATTCTATAATTGTAAATAGTATTAAAATAAATAAAATGAAAGGGTGATTATTTATTCATTGAAAACCAACATAGATGAATTTCACGACATGAAATCGGATTAAACATCATGTAATCCCCCGATTTTGAATGTCTTAAAACATTTTACCCACTCGGATTGTCAATCACTATAGCTGTAGTGTCCCTATCAGTTGACTCCAGGAGACCCGGTGACCCTCTATTCAATGTTTTGGATATCCATTCAATGGGAATTGATATCTGGATTCTTTCTTTGATCTAGAATAATTTTTCTTCAATCTGAGGTATAATCAATATTTGTTTCTATGTTTTCATCATTCCATTTCATCCCATTTCTCTTTCAATGTGATGGTTGATGACCTCCCTTTGTTCTAATAAGGTTTTCTTCATTGTTAGTGGTGTGGTGGTGTCGAGGTTTCCTCACATGGATGATGATCCTGTTGGATAGATGATAGGGATCCATTATATTGATCCTTTCTTGTCCGATGAACATTGAAGTCCTTTTGAGGTAGGGGATTCTTTTCTTCAATATTTATTTATGTGAAATCGAAGATTTATCATTATTTAACCCGTTTGAATTAAATGGAATTGACCTATTTACATACTTGAACATGATTCAGAAATTTATATTGATCACATAGAAATGTTGTTTCTTTATACTGTTATAATTATTTTCCACTTGATTTTCTAGATAGTGTGATATCAATGCCATTATTGTTTTAGGATGTTTTTATTGATGAAAATTAGTAAATAACGTAAATTTGGAATGTGTTGTCAATTAATTGGATAAATGGTTAAAGAAGCATGTTTAATGAATCTGTTTTTTCTTTTTGAAATTTTTTGATAATAAAATTGATGTGAGTAATTATTTTTTAATGGAATTGGTTAATAAAAAAGAAGAATGATGATTTTGTGGAAAAAATAATTAAATTCATGTTATACTATTTTTTAAATTTATTGTTGATTGCATGTGATAGATTATTTCTTTGATTTCCTGTAGGTGGAAACTGTAAATATTGTAGCGGTTAATTAAAGATGAAATAAAGAACTAGATTTGTGATATAATATAATGCCTTTTAAGGGAAAGATTTTCATGTTTTCTTATAAAGGATGAGTTCTTTTTTTCTTTGGATCCATGAGATGTTTTTGTGTTTGAAGTGTTTATTCCTTGTTTTTGGGCCAGGATCCTAGTTTGTTTTATTTTTCTTACTTCTTATGATTTGATGTGAGGTTATGATGGTTGTGCTAGGGGGGATTTTGTGGTTTGTGGGGGAAGTAAGGATTAGCTGTGATGTGATCATGGGATGGTTGATCCTGGAGGGCTGTTGTGGTACATGGGGCAGGGAGGTCTAGTTTTTGTGGCAGCAATTGATGCCTATCATGGGAAGATGCATCAGTTTATGCATGTGGTGTCTGGTAGGACACCGAAGATTATTGAACGTGTTAAAGCTAGGTTTACCAGATGATATGAAAGTTGTATGTTCACTGAATTTATGGTTTTTTTATATATTTTAGTTTCTCTAATTATTTAGGCAGATGTTTTTTCTTACTCTTCTTCCAAGAGAGTTGAATATTCGCATGGTATGCTATGTACTTTCAATTTTTAGCTTCTCATTGTTGGTTAGATCTACTCTCGTATTATTGGTGGAAATGAATCAATGGGTAGTTTATCTACTCATTATGATATTTTATGTGATTATATCATAAAGTAATTATGTAATTTTTTTGATATTTCTTTTGTGTTTATATTTCTGTAATGATTTTGTATAATGAATTGTCTTTATTTTCTTATTGACGTTATTTTTAGGGTCATTGTAATATTTTGTTGTTTATATGATTTTTGAAGGTTTATTTTATTTTTATGGATGTACATCATAATTCATAGAATGATATGAGGATTTAATTGTTCTAATACAATACATATAGTTCATTTATCTATATTTTATTATATTTATAGATAGTAAAGTAATTATTCATGATTAGGAAATGTATTCTGAATGGAAAAAACTATTCATTTAATTTTCAATTGAAAACAAATATACTTTTTACCCATTGATAATTTATTGTTTTTGATGGTTAAAATTATTATTTTTATTCTCACTATCGCTATATTTTATAAAACTATAATTAGTTTTTTTCTTCATTTCCCATGTGTTCCTACATTGAAACCTACTAAGAGTTATCATAGATGACCAGCCAACTTTCCTTTCTCATATTTAGAAGGATGTTTTTTGTCCCTTATTGTGAAATGATATTTCAATAATGGTATTCTGACATGGAAAACCATAGTCACTGATTCTGAGTTCCATGTTTTATAGATGAAATTTCCATAATTTTGGGATAATGTAAACTAATAACATTTTAAAAGAAATGAACACATTAGATTGCGTGAATATACTCCACATCAAGCCTAAACAAGAAAATAAATATTATTTTTTAATATCATTCTTATCAAAAATCTATTATATTATAGGGTTGTAATAGGACTAAATATATATCTTTTAACATCTTCATAATGGTTTTTGTCATGAATTCAATATATTTTATTAGAATAATATAGGATTAAATACAATTTTACACATTAAAGATGTATTTTTCTTAAAAGGTTGTTTTCTGTCATTTATTTGAGGGATTATTTTAAAAATACTTATTGAAATTTATATAAATTTAATTAGAAAAAATTAAAAAAAAAATTGAAATAATTATATCGTAATATAAATTGGTTTATTTTTTGGAATTTTTCTGATAAGTTATATTTTTTATGAATATTGAAAAGTATTACATTTTAATTGAAAACCAAATTTTCATATAAATTAAATATATTGTTAAATTATAATTTAAATTGGTTTTAAAGATAAAATAGTTCAATTATAAATCTATTAATAAAATTTAGGTAATGATAATTATTTTCAAATATTATTTGAATATAAACACATTTCAATGTTCTGATCATTTTTGTTTTAAAAACCTATTTTCTCACCCACTAGATTATAAAAATTTTAAATAAATATTATCCTTTTATGTGTTTTTAGTTTTTGAAAAATCAACACATCATTTTTACAAATAACATAATAATTTATTAAATACGACCCTCTTATTTTTTTAACAATATGAATAGTATACATATTAATTTCTATTACCCTATTTAAGGGTAAATCGTGTAGTTAATTGTATAAATAATTATGATAAGTATTACCAAATTAAAGTAAAAATTAAATTTATTTTATTTTATGAGAATTCATTGAAAAAAATAATACTTAGGGTGAACTTATGACCTATTTTATCCTCATCAATGAAATTAATCCTCTTATAATATTTTATTATTATGAAAAGTCGTAGATATCCTACTTACCATTTTAATTAATTCAAATTTAATAACATAAGTGTTTTCATAAGATATTATCTACTATAAATATTAATATTTAATTTAATATATTTATATTCATTATGTAAAAAATTTGAATATATTTAGGGATGAAATAATAACCTTGAAGGATTTAATGATGGTAATGAATTAACTGTTTAGATAATGGAAATATCAAAAAATGATATTAAAAATTTTATTAACCAATTAATATTACACAATTAATTTCATCCACTAATTTTCAAAATTAATTTGAAAGGTTATTAGTGTACTGGAATATTTGGTTATAATTTATCTCATTTAATTTATTTCAATAAAAGTCAATGTAATTAATTCTGTCAAAATTGACAATGATTTTATTTTAAAAAAAATAATATATTATCAAATTATATATAATTACTAAAAACCACAGGTTAGTCAAAATTACTTGAATAAGGTTGAAATTTTCATAAATGATACATTAATGGGTATTTGGGTATTTAATAGTAATTATATTAACCCTTACAGAGTAAATATCAATTATTTATTGGTAAGAGTTAAAGAGACTAAATTAGGATTATAACACATAACATAAGGGTATAAATTATGTTAAATCACGTCTACTAAATAATTTTTGAAATTATTATATGAAAATAATATAAGATTTTAAATTTATTTGTTTGGATAAATTTGAAAATGAAAATTAATTTATATTTTTTCAATATTAGGGGATACTCTACAAGTGACCCTCCCTTATCCATTAAAATGTCGCCCCTTATTCTCTTTTAATAACATTTTAAAAACTTATTTGGATTATAAAATCTTATCCACAATCCATTATTATAATCCCTCCCCATATTCTATAACACATTATTTATAAATTACCCCACCCATATTGTTTTTAATGTTTTAAGGAAAAATATTCTTCCAAGAAGATGACTCATTTTTAATAAAGTGTGTCTATTTAATTATTTTTCAACATCCCTCAAACATTCAAAAATCATGATAAAATAATATATTTGGTATCATTAAAATAAAAATACGTTTTTATTTGTGTTAAATTATCCATATATATCTCTCTCCAATTAAAATGGAAACTAATTTTTCATTACTGTGTTCGACAGAATACATCCACTTGATTTGATGTATTTAGTTTTCAATCACTATCATTTAATATAGATTATATTAATGTAATTATTTTATTTAAATGATATAAATGATATATATATATATAATTATAATTATAAATGATGATATATTTTATATGTTCTTACATTTCCATGTTCATAAAAATGATAACGTCTTTTATTCTTATCTGTGAATGATCACATCCATGAAGCAATGTGATAAGTCATTCATCTCCACATAATATGAATTATATATTGATGTATATTAATACAATTAAAATTATATTTATGATATTATAATCATTTTTGTAGATATAATTATACTTGACATCATTCCATAATTAACATTAAAAAAATGGAAATGTTACTCTTGTGTACGTATGACCTATTATCTTTATGATTGTAACATATTTCATTATTAAAATACAAATGCAATATATAGACATAAAATTACATTTTTATATAAAATTTATAATATTATGATATCTATTATTCTAGAGATGATGTAATAATTATGAATTTTACTATTGGCGTCATACCCATTAAATTTTGGACGAAGTTTTGAATATCATCAAAATGTACAATGTAAATATAAATAATTATATAATGGTTATAACATGTTAATAAGAGGTTTAGAAGTATTAATAAACATGAAAAAGTTTCACCAAAATGTAAATAATTAACATAATTTTGTCATTCTGGAAATTGAAGACACATAGGACGAATCATACATAAGGTAAGATACTTCATCTCAATCATCTTTCATTGATTTATATTTTGATGTTATGCACCATTATTATATTATATTTTGTATATATATAACCCTATTGACATGTTATATAATTAATAAATATATTATCATTATATATATATTTTATACTGTTATTATTTAAAAACTTTTTTGATTCAATTGTTTCTTAATTGATAAGGTAATGTTCTTTTTAAAAAGAATCATTATTTAGAGTGTCCCTTCAAACTATTTATCTTCAGCATCGATGATTTTAAAGTAATTTTATAAATATTTTTATATGGACATAAAATACTTATAAATTAATTTTTCCTTTTTTTACATTATAGTAATTTTTTAAAATAATTTTTTTCTATGTTATATACAAAACATTTTGAGAAACGAGATAAGGATTGTTCATTTATTGATATACAAATCGAAATTTACTTTTTCTACTCTATAGAAAGTATTTTGTTGATATCTTCTTTTGTAATATCACATATTTTCTTAAATGAAAAACCCACATTCCATGTTTTGGGTATTTTGGTATTATAAATTAGTTTTTTAAAAGAATATCTATTTTAAAAAATATTTTTTCACTTTCTTTTAAAAGAGTTATTCAAATAAGTTTTTGATTATTGTGTTTAATTCATGATATGATAAATCGGAATTATATGATGTGGGTGATCCACAGACATCTTATACGAATGATTGAGCCCCATTAAAGCTCATGGGTGAGCCCAATACATGTTGTACAAAGGATTTATCCCCTATATAACAAATGATAATTTGGTGAGACTGGTATAGATTATTAAAAGGTTTGAGACACATTATTGCTCATAGTTGAGCCAGATATACAATATACAATGATCGATACCCATTATAGATTTCAAATTCCTTAGTAAATAATAACTTTTGAATTAAAATACATGGTTATTTAATTTTAATATGATTGAAATGGATTTATGTATATGATTTTATATGTAACCTAAAAGTGTTCTAGTTACATTATATGTGTTATAATGATTTTTTTTCATAAAAATATGTATATATTTTTCATGTGAAAATATTTTAACACAATATTATCAATGAAAATTGATGTGAAATGTAAACATTAAATGATATTCATTAATTTTTTGAACAAGTCGATTCCATTAATTTTATATCCTTTACTAATATTTTCTTCTAATTCCATGATTCTAAAAAAATAGAGGGGTTTTAATGATAGGTTTGGTAAATAAACAAGTTAACTTGAAATTCATGGTGTTTTATCATGAAAATAATTCTTTGTTTATTTTAAATGTTTTATATTATGATGAGAATGGATAGTGATCAGACATTACAACTTTTTATTATATTGTTTTGATGTGTATGACTTATAACACAATTTTCTAAATCACATTACTAATGTGATCATCAAATGTAAAAAAATAATAAATTTCCATAAACCCCAATATTATGAAATGTTTTTAGTTTGGGAACTTACAGACAATGATCTATGACTCTAATAAAATTTTTTCCACCCTTGGGGATATCCTATTAAGAAATATATTACAACAATACCAAAATCTTTTTTTTTAAATTTTAGTTCACGGAACCTCACCACAGATTCTATGTTCTATAACAATAAATTTCACTCCTTCAGTGAAAAGTCAAACACTATAAACATTATCAAATTTATGGTTAGTATTACTCTCTATAAATCTAAACAATCCTATAATAGAAATCCATATTATAATTTATAAATATTCTTTTTATTGATTTCTAATTATTATAGTTTTATAAATAATTTTAGACAATTTTCACTCAAAAAATAAGTTTTGTTTGTCTAAATTTGTTTCCATGATATTAATTATATTAATTATATTAATTAAAACATAAGATTATTTATTTCATATATTTAATAATAATAAAAATTAAAACACTTTTTGATTCATCATATCTAATAACACTAGGGTGATTTTTTTCCTATTTTTATTTATGATATTATTTTTTAGTAAATAGCGAATGTTAATGATTTTAGTAAAACAGTAATTTATTTAAAATAAATGAATAATTGAAAATTACTATATATCATTTGATTTTTTAATGTAATAGTAGATAAATTTTACTAATCTTAATTTATGTATTTCAATATAAATGAAAATTATATTTGATTCTGTAATAAGATCATTATTTATGAATAAAATCATATTCATTAAAATATGGGTTTTCAAATATTTTGTTAAATTATATTATATATAAATTCATATAATTATAAATATTATATCATGAATAATGGAGAATATATTTTTAATTAGGATTTTCAATTTTATTATTTATTTCAACTTTTTTCATTCTGAATAACTGCCATGGTAAAAATGTTTCACCTCGTCAAATGGTAATTATTGTTAATTAATGAAAAAATAATATATGAGAGATGAAATATTATTTAATTTTTATTAAATTAATATATTTATAACCTAAAATAAATATAATTCAAAATGGATAGTTTTTAGAAATATGTCAGTGATTATGACATGGAAATATTTTAATTATATACAAATTATAAATATCTAACTCCCCTAATTAATAAAAGTGGACAACTTAACCTCTGAAAAAAATAATTTTTTTGGAAATACAGTTTTTTCATCAAATGAAAAAACAAATCCCTAATAGTTCTCAAAATGTATTAGTTTTATGTGGTCTTTTTGAAAGACTAATCCTATAAATATTAGGCTCTATGCTAACATGTTATATCTGATGAAGAAGGTAAAAACACTAACCAACTTTTTACCTATTTATTTATTCCTATAAATCATTAAAATAATATTCAAAAATTATTAAATTATAAAATTACTATATTAAATAACCATTAATTATATAATTAATAAGTTATAACTTTGTTCACATTCATTTTTTATATTATAAAAAATTAACACATCACTCTTTTGTATGTGAGGACTACCATCTCCACAAAGTGATGAATTTAATTATCATCATTAAATAATTTCAATTGTTAAAATGTTTTAAATTCATTATTATAGGATAATAATTTCAAATATAATCTTTTTAAGAGATATATATTACATACCTTTTTACACATTCCATCTATTAAGAAGTGATAACATAGCTCGTCTTTCTATATAGAATACCACCTCAATGACTTGATGTAATTCATTTTAAAATTTTAAATTATATGTTTTTATATATAGATGGATATATTGAAAAAAAATATTTAAAAAATATTTATAATTTTATAAAAGTTAAAATAATATTTTCATTTTTTCATTTCCTCACATTAGAAAAATGAATAGACCACCAATGTGAACATATAGACTATTGTATACATGAAATTATGTTGTTCAATTTTTAATAATTTATTACATGTATGATATTAAAATTATATTTAATGTAATAATATTATTTACATAACATTTTTATGAGTTTTGAGATAGTGTTTTATAAAACCTCTATCCATTGTCAACACACATGTGTGGCTTTGAGCTTATAAACTGAATGACATCAAAACGTTGAATGTGAACATTATAATTATAATAATTGAAAAATGATTGTAATAAATTAGATAATAAGAAAAATATTAATTAAATGAACAAGTAATTTTTATATTGAAATTAGACAACTAGCATATTTTTATTATTATGGATTTAAGGAACATATGAATCTTGATAAGAATTATTGTTAGGGAATTTCATTTATTTTATTGATGTTTTCTATCCAACAATTTGTAGTCGATTTTTATATTATATAAATTTTTAAAAACAATGATTATTAATACATAAAATGAATATAATAATTAATGTCATATATTTTTGGAATTGTTTATATATGAATAAAAATGAACCTTTTCTACATTTTTGTATGGATTTTTTTTAACTTTATATAAAAATAGTGTTTTTAGCATATAAATATGGAAATAATGTTTCAATAATCACAGATGTTATTATTAATTATGTTTCCTCTATATGTATATAGGGGATTTCAAAGACCATATTCTTTATGCAGGTAATTTATTTGTTTTAAGTGTTTGCAATGAAAAAATATAATAATATTTAAGATTTTGTAAAATTTGAAAGTGTGTACAAGATTGAATTAGTCTTTTATGGGTTTTATGTTAAATAAATGAAACAATATAAATATTTTTTTCAGGATATGATTCATAATAATTATATATGATGATGGGTGTGCCTGATATAGCTCTCTAATGCATTGTGTAATGAGTAGTCTATCCAAGTAAAAAATGATGGAGATGAGTGGGTATTTTACTCCTACGGAATTAATTGGGATACAATTATTCATAGTTGGGATAAAATGATTGGGCACCAAATTATTAATATAAATCTCAATGTTAAATGTTTTATAATTTAAAGGAATATTTTTTGAGGAATCATCTAATTTAAAATGTTAAGGAAATTTTGTGATCCTTTATTATGGAATAGATTTTTTAATAATATTTTTATTACTTTCCCAAATGACATATGATTTATATGCATTATAATGGGTTTTCTAGATTTACATTGGGAAAAATATTTATTACCACCTTTATGAATTTTTAATTATGTGATCAAAATTTTATCACCAATAGTGTAATTTAACAGGTGAATTTTAATATTTTCACCAAAAAATTAGATTATATCCATTAATAATATATTTTTATCTAATACTACATATAAAAATGCTTATCCTAGTATTTTGGATAATTATTAATTATTGTAGGTTTAATGATCCACCTAAGGTGACTCATCTTAAATGACATAAAAATTTCGAAAATAAAATAGGTAGGAAACCATAAAAATATATTTTTGTTAAAAAAATAATATTTATGAAAATTTAAACTTTCTTATGAATGTTTTTCCCAAATTCAATAAAAACCCAACAAAAATCATGTAATTGTTATATAGTGAAACTCTTAACATAAATCATGTACTTTTGAGTTAAATATTACATATGGAATTATATATGGAATCTAAGAAAATGAGTAGATAAAAGTAGAGGTGATAATAATGTTTAAAGACATTTTAAAGAGATTATAATTTGTTGTCATATTTTCATGAGGTCGATTTTGAATATTATAATTTATTAATGTCTAATACATTCTTGTTACTAATGATTTTCCATAAAGAAATCATTTCAATTAATTTGGGGAGGAATCGAGGTTATAAAAATATTCTAAATGACAATCCTATGATTATTATAATAAAGAATATTGTGTAAGAATTGGAACATTTGAAACATGATATTAATGGTGTCTCCCAAATGATAAGTATTTTGTTCTCCATAGAGGAACTTTCTGATTATGGAGTGTTTCATTAAAAAACACCCATCAGAACATTGTGGATCATTAGAACAAAAGAATTATTAAGGATATATCAATATTTTTGAATATATTTCTATAATTTGTGATGTTTAAAATTTTAAAAAGATAACATATTAAATTTATTATTTTGATAGTGAAATTTATTTATGGGTGGTTTTCAATTTATAAAATCTATAAAAAACTTTATTTATTCCATGGAGTGTATATAAATTGAAAATAATTTTCGAAATGTTTTTCTAAAAATTATTTTTTATATAATTGAATTAAAATACCCTGAATTTAAATAAAAGGATTTTGACAAAATTTCCTCCTATGGAGAATCATTATCTAGGTTTTCATGTTATACAAGGAATTTCATTCTAGATTATGAAAGTAAAATTAATATATTTTACACATATATATAACCAAATTACTAATATTATTAACCTATGAAGAATTTATATTTTATGGGGTCTTTTGTGTTGTGAAATTTGATATGGTATGTGCCAATATTTATGTAAATAATGATGAAAAAACTATATAGTGGTCAAGGTGGAATCAAAATTTGAACCAATCATCTACTAAACTAGGAATTAAGATCAAAAAATGATCCAAATGTTGAAAAATAATGTAATAATATTTAATTTTTTGATAATTTGTTTTCTAGTGTGGTGGGATTATTAATTTAGATTTTGTATATTAGAAAACAAATTGTTTTAATCTGATAATTATGGGAAAAATAGAGTTATCTCATAGTGATATGTTTTGGATTCAAAAAGTTTGGAATTATATAAATTCATTTCCAACCTTAGTAACTCAATAAAGTAATCATGAATACTGATTGTAGAACTATGTGGAAATATAATTTTTGACTGCAATGGTACAATACCAAAAAGGATAATTGGAGATGTTTTAAAACATTAAAAATTTATTGGTCGATATTTCTCAAAAACATTTCTAAATGTGGTGTCTCGAATTTATTTTTGTTTACTAATATCCCAAAATGGAAATGTTTATGGACATAACTCTTTCATAACACCTCATTTAATGATTATTTTGAGAAACTTCAGTATATTAATGTCACTTAATCTGTAATGTTTATAAACATTTCAATTTAGAAAAACCTCATTATCTGACATGAGTAAAAATTGTTGACAATTTTGTGGTCAAATTTATAATTTTTTATAATAAATTTCATGGAAAATAAAATTTTTATTTGATTCTATATTATTTTAAAATTTTATATAATTTGAATAATTAAAATAACCACCTAATATCACCCCTCACCATGTACAACCCTATTACCTACCCCCTCAATTTCTCTACATTCTCCATCTAGTTGTACCTTGCCCCCCCCCCCGCCTCCTCAATTTCACCACTTCCCCCATCTAAAATTGTCAACGTCCTCACCCTGTAACGCCCTCTACTACACCCTTTGTCTGCCTACCCCCAACCTAGAAAATGGATGCCCATTGAAAATTGAATGGGTGACCACCTATTTCTCAACTGAACAATAATCGAAGTGACCAATTTTATTTATAATTATTTAATTACTTTTTATATATAAATATATTTTTATATTGTTTACTACTAAGATCAGTTAATATATATATATATATATATATTTATATTCATATTAATATATATTTATATATATTTATATTATATATATGTGTGTGTTTGTATTTTAAATTTCATATTATATATATATATGTTTATATTCTATATTTTATATACATTTTAAAATTTTATGTTTATTTATTTGCATATTTATATTTTATATTATATATATATGTTAATATTTTATATAACTATATATCTTGTTTAATATGTATATATTAATAAATATTTGTTTGTGTTTTTGTGCAGAAATATATATATATATATATATATGTGTGTGTGTGTGTGCGTGTATGTGTAATTTTCTACATTTTTAAACACTAGTATTGATATCCCTAAAATAGTCTTATTTTCATTAAAATGTGACAAAGCACAAAATATTTAATTGTATTCTATCACACACACACACATATACACACACATTTAAGTATTAATAAGAATATATACATATATTTAATATATATATATATATTAATGTGTATATAATTTTATATTTTTTATTCCATATTATATATATATATAGTTAGTATATATTATATTTATATGTATGTTTTTTATATTATATATACATACATGTTTATTTATATTTTATATATAAGTTTTAATTATATATTGAAATAAATATATATATATTTTTATATTTTGGAATATATATATGTTTATATGTTATGTTTATGTTTATGTATATGTTTATATTATTATATATGATTATATTATGTGTGTGTGTGTTTATATTATATATATATATTCATGTTTATATATATATATATTTGTGTGTGGGTTAATATATATTTGTATTTACCCATATATATAATTTTTTATATCTATATATAATATGATTTGGTTTAAAACACTAGTGAATATATCACTATAATAGATACAATTTCTAAGAAATGCGATTTATTTTTAATTATATAAGTGTTTTTATATATAGATGTGTGTGTGTGTGTGTCTATGTGTGTTTATATATATTAATATATATATATGTGTGTGTTTTTTATATATAATAATATATATATATATAAATATAGAATTAAATCAATGTGGGGAAATGAGATATATAATTATATATTTTTAGTAGTGTTTCTTGAAAAACATCGCTAAATATGAAAATTATCGATGTTTAAGTAAAACACTGCTAAAAAGTCACTAAATTGCATTTTTTATTATGGTAGATAGTAGTCTCTAAAATGATTTTGTTTTGGGGACATTACTTGTTAGCTATCAATATTTCAAAACGAGGTTTGATTTAGGAATAACAAATGATATTTTTCATTGATATATGAAGCAATAAAAGAATTTCCATGTCTTGAAATTATGTTAGAACTTTTTTGTAAAAACATTTATCGGTAATATAATGGAATAATTAAATAATTATGTTATTTCATATAGAATGGTTTTCCCTAAAAAAATGTTGTATTTTTTATTGTAGAGTTTTTTGTTATTTGGGGAATATATTGGAAGTAATTTTTTCATTTTAGGATAAATTTTAAATGTAATTATATTCTAATAATGATTTAAAGTGAATTTCATAACTATTATACAATGAAATCATATCATTATAAATTTATCAATAATTTTAGAATATTTTAAAACATGGATGAGAATGTTTTATTTTATGTATTGTTGAATTGATAAAATAAGTTTAAATTGTTGATTTTCTATTATTAAATTAACTTATGTGTATATTTCTATATGATTTCTAAGGTGTTACTCCACATAGTTATGATATTATTATTTATTGATTAGTTATTAATAATATCCCAATTAAATAAACCTCAAATCAATAAGAATTAGTTTATTGGTTATAACTAAATATAAAGTACATGGTTTTTTAATAATGGTTTAATATACCATATGAATTTTCTTTTGGGGGAACATTATCCATTTGAAATCATAATGATACATCCCTAATAATTTCCATCAATTATATAACACTATGTAATATCATTATTAACCAACAATATTTTTCACCTTGTACTCAGATCTTTACTGATTAGATATAGGAAACAAAATATATTTCAAAGGCTTATCATATGAATTTATATAACTATATAAAGGTAATACTGGAATATTTAATATAAAATGATCATAGATGTGTATGGTAATTAAATTTTTTACTCTTATCCAATGTGGAATAATATAATTAAGATTCTTTATTTACAGATATAATGAATAGAGTATTCCATGAGTTTTTGGATAATGTTACAGTTGTTTTAATTGATTTTATTTGGTTTTAATATAAATTTTATAATGTATATGAGAAGACCAAAATGATATTTTATTTTATATGAAAAGAATTATGATGTAGGTAATATACATTTAAATGTGAAATTTGAAAGATAAAAATAATTTTCTTCTTAATTATGTTTTAAGAGATTACATAATTTTATATACTAATAAAACTAATTTGGTAAAATAGTTGTCAATTATAAAAAATTTCAATGATATTGAATTTTTCATGAATTATTGGTTCATAACAAATGGATTGATGAAAAACATTCTCAACTATCTATCCTAAAGACATTCATAACTAGATATATTAACAAATTTATTTCGAAAATTAAATTTTATGATTAATTTTAGGATTTGAAAAGGATAGTAGTTATTTCTAAAATGTTTCCATTCGAACATGAAATGGTGAATCTTTTATAAAAAATTATTATTTATTGAATAGGCTTAGATGTATCTAGATGCATGAAGATCATGTTATAAGATATGAATCCATTCATTTGTAATGAAAGATTTGAATTATCCTAAAAATGGCCATGATCAATATATAGTAGTTATTTCATTAAAAGTATAGATATATCATTTCTATGTGGAAAATTTTGAAACATATTATGATAATAAAATTCTAATGTATATATCACATAAAGAAGATTTAAGAATAACATAGAGAAAATGTATAGAAGTAATTAAGGATTATGATATTAAATTTTAGCATCATCTAGTTAAGATGAAAATGGTAAATGATGGATTGAGTTGAAAAGATAATGCATAAGTAACTATGTTATTAGTTGAATATTATTCCTTAATGAAACATTTAATTAATGTTGGATAAAATATTGAGTATGTTGATTTTATTATGTTTTGGATCTCTAATTATAGAACCCAAGACATTTAGAAGTAATTAAAAAGTATCATGCGTAATAAATTAGTTTTAAATATATATCGGTTCGGGCCAATAATGGTATATTAAATAAGTTAAATATAGAAAAATAAGTTGTTTTAGTTTTATGAATGATTTGGTTTGTACAAACTGATTCCTAGTTATGGTAGGAATTCGTATTTTTAGTGCATATCAATCCATTATTCAGTCATCTTTATTGTAATATTTTGTTATTATATAATAAAAATATTATTAATGGTATTTTATATTAAAAAATTATTTCTGAAATTACAATGAGAAAATTTAGTTTTCAAAAAGCTAAATGTGAGAAACAACTGCCAAATGGTATGGCCTAGGATTTTTTATTTAAGAGTTGAAATCATAGAACATATAAAGAGAATTCATTATTGGATTTCCAATGGTATATTTAGGTAATTATTCTATGTCTATTATTTCTTTATATTGAAACATATTGTTAAATTTTCTATCAATTATAGATACTATGTAATTGGATCACCAATATTAATATTATCTTAAATTGATAATCAAATTACTTGAATAATATAAATCAATGGAATTTTATGATGATCATTAGTTAACAAAGTAATCTAAGAAATCCAAAAAAAATATAATTTAGTAAACATCATTTCATTATAGTACTTGATCATCAATATGATATCCAATCATACTTAATAATTTGAACATTTAATGATGTTTCTAATTTTTCCCTTATGGATAATCTAGGATATTAAATCAATAACATTGATCAGCGGATGTTTTTTATAATAATTATTTTTATTATAGTATATATATATATAACCATTTTTGGTATTGTATGGAATACACTATTAAAATATATCAGGATTGGAATATATCGGTGAAAGTATTCTTTTGGGATTAGATAATATAGAATAGATATTAAAGAATTAAAATATGATTATGTATGACATCATGATTTCATAGATGAGGTAGAATATTTATATATATTATATGATAAATTATCAAACCTTTGAGGTATAAGATAATTATATTTGTAAAATATATTTATGGAAATGTTTTATGTATTATAAAATAAATATAATTCTATGTGTGTATTTTATTTTTCCATATGAAATTATAGAAATGGAAGAACCATATTATAATAATATTTATTTACCTCAAATATTAACTCATGTACATGACTTTATTCAGGTTTCCATAATAAGAATGTATATACGTGATGCATATCATGTTTTCTTCTATGAATTGTTATTTTGAGAGTTGAATCACTCTTATGAATATAATCCAGTTAAAATTTCGGATCAATGATTGTATGTTCTATAAAATAAGGTGACTCACTCGATACTGTTTTTAAGAATGAATACCATGATTTGTGAAACTATAAGGGAGTTAAAAAATTCTATGATTTGAAAAACCCCTACATTCTGATGTAATGAATAAAATTGTGATCACAAACATTCATTTGGGGGAAGAATTTGTTAACCTAGTTAACCTGACAATTACATCAAAAATAAAATTAATAATTATTCATTTAGATTATTTATTATCATTATTATAATATAAATAATATTACTAACATGATCACTTAAAAAATTACCTTATTTATAAAAAATTATTCTTCCATTAATTTCATTATTTTATTTAAAAGTAATTTTTTTGATATTATTAATTTTATTTTGTAAAATAGTTTCATTTTGTGAAAAAAATAAAATATATTATAGATTTTTTTTATTTTCCTAAATAACTTTATCATGGGTGATTCGTGAATGATATAAATTTTTACAACACTCAAAACTATTTTCATTAAATAATATTATTTAGAATCTCAACTATATTTTATATATGGTTTTTATGTATTAATAGTTAAAATTTACGATATATAATATAAATATTTCCATATAATTCATCATTATATTTTATCATGTAGATGCCTATTTTTTGATTAAAAATGAAATATATAAATACTGTTTTTCATTGTGTTTTTTATACATTTATTAAATTTATTTTCATCCTAATATAAAATATGGGTAATGATAAATTTATTTTATATGATTAATCAGTATTTGGAAATTTTTAAATGAGTTAAATTAATTTTTTTATATGATGAATATTACCCATTGAAATAATGTGTTTCCACTATAAAGAATAAATCATGTTAATTAAGTTAGAAATAATGTGTTAATTAAATAATCTTATTTAAAGAATTTTTTAATGATTTTGTTGTATCATTTTTTATATTTTCATTCAATTTGTATTTTTATATGCTATGTTTCCAAGATTAAGAATTTATTATAGTAAAATATTTAGAAAAATTAATAGTATTTTGTTTCCCACACTAATAAAAGGGAACCCCCTCTACCATTTTTATCAAATCTTTTGAGCAATATATTTTATCTAAGACATTATGAAATAACTCTCCAATATCCCTACCACTATTTTTGAAGCCTTGTTCTTCTAAAAAGATAAATCCTAAAAGGCAAAATTTGTAAGAAAAAGTGTGATATTCGAGTAAATGGTGTACATATTGACAATTATAATTCATGTTTATTTTTCCATCATCATAATTATTATATTTATTAACAATGTTCCCTTAAAAACTGTGTGTTTTATATATTCTAAAAGATAATCATTATTATTATAAAATATATTTTAATTTAATTTCTATAATATAGGAAATGAAATCAAAACACATGTAATTGTGTTAACTACCTCATCCATTGAATGATGTGTATTATTTTCATAACCATATGATACATATCATTAAAACATTATAAAACATTATATTTATTATATTTATGATATAATAATAATTTTAGAATATTTTTTTATATTCTTTTCATTTTGATCCATTGTAAATTTATATCATTTCTCATGAATATGTGTGGAATAGCCCATCCATAGAGTGATGTGATTAATATTTCATTTTCACCTTATATGCATGGTCATAAGAGAAGAAATAATAAAATAAAATGAAATTAATAACATATATAGGATTCTTTAAAAGTTAAATATTATGTAACGTAAATCATATCAGCCTGATAAAAAAATGAAAATGTCCTATATATGTTTGTATCAACTACCATCTTTAAGGAATAATAGGGCTAATATTTATTATATCTTTATATGGTTGATTTTAAAAGAATATCTATATAATAAAGATATAAATATAAAAATTTACAATTATGTGAAAAAAACTACTATATCCCCTTTAACCATATTTAAATCAATATTATTTTTTGGAGTTATATATAGAATAACATCATAACATCCAACATTAACAAAATAATTTTTTAAACTAAATTAAACATCATGATAAAATTAGAAAAAAAAGAATAATAATAATTGTTTTGTGAAGAATTTTTTTTAAATTTATTTAAAAAAATTATATAATTATATTAATCATTTTTTAGAGAATATACGATGTTAGAAGGGACATGAGGTGATGAACTTATTTTAAAAAATATGGTTTTAAATATTCCATCCAACATTGTTTCTTAAATTTTTATTATCACTTATTATATTCCTAAATCTCCATATTTATGATGAAAGATTATAACATTCAATTTAAACAATATTTTTGAATTTATTATGAAGGATCAAAAAAATTATTTTCAACATTGGAAGTACTGGTAATTTTCAACAATTTGAAAATTTATAAAATTTATGATTTTAATATCATATACTATTTGGATTCAGTTTCCAATAATTATAGCCATTATTCACTATAATTATTCACTATTTAATTAATGTTTTCTTTCAATTTTTTTTTCATATTATGTGGTATGTTTTAACCTTAAGGAGTATCCCCAGAAACAGGATATTTCACTTTCTGATACTATGAAAATGGAATGTGTTTAAATTATGCGATCAGATAACTATTTAAAGGGTTTTAATGATGACCACATGAAATAATAAATATGTATTTATATAATATGGTAACTAGTAACTATATATATGGATGGTCTAGCCTGATATATCTCATGGTGATATGAGATCCTAATATTTGTTACCAATGCATTAGGTAATTAATAGTCTCGGATGGTGATAAAAGATGTTGATAACATGTTTGGATACACCTTTAAAACAAATAGGTCTACTTCCATTTGAAATATGTTTGCAACAAGAGAACACATTTTATAAATATGATTCTCCACATTATATGTATCATACTTTATAAATTATATATTTAATTAAACATTCCAATTTTGTGAAGTACCAAAAGGATATGAATATCAAACAGTGAAATGATGGCTTTTCAATGTAGTTAATTATGGTTACTGTTAAATATTATTTGAGTTACGGTGGTAGATATAATAATATTTATTTTAATAAAAATTTTCCAAATAAATGGTTTGGTATCATTCTTTTGACGTTTATAATATTTTTTAATTTATGATGAAATAAATTCTTGGGATTATAATCATTATTAGTTAATAATCTTTGATCATATAAAATGTCTCTTGAATGTTTCATTCATTGTTTATTTAGGATCAATGGATATACTCCCACTAAGAATTTATCCACATGAAATCAAATTATCTCCATGTAACACCTCTCGATTACCAGGTTCTAGGATGTAGAATCCGAAGTCATTATTTGTTTATTCTTGATATCTTTTTCTTCAGTCTTGAATAAATATATCTGGTGCTCCATTTTCTTAACCAGTAGAGAGAATGTGCAGTTGATAGGGAATTCATTTTGTGTAATATGAATCAATTAAAAACATTTGAATATAATATAAAATATATCTAACATTCTATTTATAGAGTTGGTTGTTAAGAAAAAATATTTCAAATTTTAAAATCATCAATTAAGTAAAATATAAAACCTTTAATATACCCTATATGAAATAATATTAGTTTCAATACTATTATTTCATGGAACGAAGAAACATTCACAGAAATAATTATCATGAAACAATTTTTCTAATTAATATTTTTCACTAGATTCTTCGTTGGTTCGTTCAAACTCATCTAATCTTTATTGGACATCCAAATAAATATTTTATTCACAAATAAATATTTTATTAAAAATCTAGTGATTTAATTTTTTTCAAAATATATATTAAATAATTTTTTTTCACAATCTAGTGACAAAATATTGTATATATATTCATGTAATAAAATAAATTTCTTTTAATAAAACATTAATTTTGTATATGTATTGGTGATATTTGGTGATGGAAAATGAATTATATTGGTTCGTGAGATGGTAGTCCACCAGAAAGAAAAATTAAAAATTCAACTAACATTTAATTATGGATGGAGAAGTGTAAAGGATACTAAATAAAAAATATAACATATTAGTGTGGGGAAGGTAATTCTGATATTATATCATAATGGATGAAAAATAATTTAATAATGTGGAAAAATTAAAAGAACAGAAACATGTGGTTAAAAACTATACCACTTAATTGGAAAATCTAGTTTTATTAACACCAGACACACACTAAGGCTAATATAATTCATAAAAACTGCCTATATAATGTAATTGAGGATTTTAGGTAGGTATTTGGTAATATATTTTCTAAACCAAATGAGTTATTAATTGTGATGAATTGATAAGGATGGGTTCCTTATATATGGGGGAACTTTTTCAATTTCAAAAAAATTAAGTTACTATAATTTAATTTTTTTAAAAAAATGGATCAAAATTGATAATATTTGAATCAATGATTATTAAGAGTCTAACTAATCAAATAATTTCATTTAAAATTTTACATAACCTTTGTTTTATTGTCTTTTGGTATTATTCCCATGTTCACACATTTCACACTTACCATGATAATAATATTTTTTTAATATTTTAGGGCTATGATAGTGACCATAAATTAATAACAGAAATTTAAATAGACCAATTTTTAGATTATAAAACAAATAATAGTCTCCTTTACAAATATATTTTTTTGGAATTTTTTATCACTTAATATAATATTATTTACCTAAATTATCAATAATTTTAATTTTAGAAATATTGAGTTTTGTTGAATTTTATAAAATTTAAAAAATAAAATTTGAATAAAATCATTCAATAAATTACTACCATTTTATTTTTTTCTAGAAAAATATTAAGATTCCTGAATTCCTTAATATTATATTTTTGTTAATATAATTAATACAAATATGATTATTTTTACTTTAATAATATAATTACTAAATAAACGTTTTGTAGGAAATAACGTTAATATTTTTTAATAAAAGTTACTAATAATTTACCAGAAAAATGATTAATATTTTTTATTGTAACATAATATATATATATAAAATATGATCTGGTTATCCCCATTTTAAAAATCATATTTTTTATGAAAAAAAATTATGTTATATTTTACTTTTTATTATATAAAAAATAATAATGAAATTAATCACATAAAATAAAAAAAAGTCCATATAAAATAATCATGAATTAATATGGAAAAAATATACTCATAATATAAAATTATGGTAAGTAATGAAGTCATTTTACATTCCTCATCATTTTATTTGTATCATTAATTAACTATTTTCCTTTTAACATAACAACAAATATAAAAAATATATATGTAAAATATTTAAAAAATATATATAAGTAACCTATTTATCAAATTTGTAACTACAAATTCCATATATAGTATGCATTTATAATGAATAAAAATATATAGTTTAAAAAACATAATTTAAATTTAATGTTGAGAAATTAATTGAAAAATGGGATTCCTTAAAATAAAAATATTTTAGTAATTTCAAATTATAAAATTATTTTAACAAACATAATTGAATTAAATTAAATAAAAATGAACTATTAGAGTCTAAAAAATAATCAAAATAATAATTTTACATTATTAATAATCTATTTTAAATTACAATTTCTAAGAAAAAGTAATACTTTTCACTATTGATTGAAAATAATATTTTTATTATAATTCACAATAATAACATTTAGGATAATTTTGGAAAAATAAATTTTAAAATTATGATAACTTTTTAAAATTAAAATTCAAAAATTTTGTAATAATTATTTTAAACAAAATCATATGATATTTAAAATGCAATTTTAATATAAAATAACGCTATTTTCCTTATTATAAAAAACATTTTGATATTTTTATAAATAATATAACTCTAAATAATCAAAGTAATGAATATATTGAAATTATTTATATCAAAATTATATTTGATGCTATGAAAATATCAGTAGGCATAGTGTCTTTGGACAACAAGGTTCAAAATTAGTATAAAAGAATTTAAAAAATTAAAAATTCACTTTATTCATCATAATGAGATTTTAATCAATTAATGTCTTAAAAATACGTATGATAACATAGGGATTAAATTAAATAATGGTGTGACCTAAAAAGTTCAATATAAGAATTAACATTATATGTAAATATATCATGGGAGTCATTGGTATTAATCGATGTCGTAAAATGGAATACTTGTGCGTAATCAAATTGAAGTTTAACATATAGAACATGGTGTGAGAAATTAATAAAAATAAAATAAATAAAATAATAATATAAAAAATTATAGTCCTAATTCATGGATAACTTCCTAAAAAATATGAAGAAGTGGACAATAACTCATATTGGGTAATAGTTACACTTTAATCAGATATATGACGTACATTGAGAGTAAAGCATTGACCAATGAATTGGATCATTATCTAGTATCAAAAAATAGAAATCTAATGATTTATATATTCCATATAAATAAATCCAATACTATTTCATAACATAAAAATAACGCATGGAGTGAAACTAGGGTGAATAACCTTGCCTAATGTAATAATGAAAAAAATATAATGATGTTATTTTATAAATGAATATAAGGAATCTATTACACAGTCAATGTAATATAGAATAATAATGGTATATATGATATATCCATATATATTCAATTTATAAAAATTCCATAAAATTATCTAGATTAAATTATAGTTAGAGAGATAATGGTCATACCATGTAGAAAAGGATGTGGATGAGAGATATCATTGAATGAGCCTGATTATTCATGTACATTCTTTGTAATCATGACTAATATAAATATTTTGATAATTTATTTTCATAAACATATTTCATGTCTATTATTCTTATCATTTTATTCAGTACAATGTTATATTCAAATAATTATTTAGTTCGGTTCTAGTATATTGTTTTGATGATATTTAGCTCATATGTCAAAAATATCATTTTTATGTTGAATAAATATCTAAGAGATTATTATGTAATATTCTCATGAAGATATATAAATTTAAAAAATTATCAGTTTTATATATAAATTATACTTTTAAAACATAACATGAATGGTGGTTATGAATAATGAAAAAATTATTTAATCATATAAAGGGTAATGCGTACACATGCATGAGTATCATTTTAATTTTTCAATGATCTTGATGCTAATATAGTAAGTGTTATATTATCCATACATGATAATAATTATGCCATTAATTTATTATTATATATTTATATATAGATACATATATCATCCATGTGACTTGGTAATAAAAAATGAATCACATCACTTCACACGGTGGTATTTTGCAGTACACAAGAACAACATTATCTTATTTAAATGGATAATAAGTTAAGAAGTTATGTGATATATTATATTTCTATAATGAATTATTTTTAATGAATGTCATATATCGTCCTTCTTTACATAATCATAAACTGCTATGGTAGGTGATTATGGAAAGAAAATTACATTAATTCATAAGGAGAAGTCTCTCTTACAGATGAATGATGTTTTTGGTTCCCATTTGATAGTAGTGGAAAATAATATAGGTTATTAAAATAAAAAATTACTTTTTTTCTCGAGGATATACATATATTATTATTAAATAATGATTGAGTAACATTTTCATTAGGTGTAATAATATGTAATAAAATGATGCTTGTCTATGAACAATACCTCTTCTCCATTACACCATTTTAAGATTATACATAAGGCCCACCTATATATTATTAATAGATAAAAATAAATCCATGTCTTTGGAAGATAATTTTTTTTAATTTTGGAAGAAAATTAAAATGAAAATAATGATTCATAAGTGTGTGATGGAGTGGATATTGGGTTCCATTTTTATGTAGTGGATATAGAACACATCAAATTTTTTAAAATAATTAAATTATATCAATATTTGTCAAATTAATAAAGACTAAAAAATTCCTCATTTTCAATCGAAATATTTTATGAGATTGAAATATATCTATAAAAGTAGATTTCTTAATTTTTTAATTCATTTTAACCTTTATTAATATAGTTTAACCACTAGTAATTATTTTTTAACCATAAAAACTAATTTTTACATTCATAATATCAAATACGAAAAAATGAAGTTGAAGTTATAATTTAAAATTAAATTTGATTATTTCAAAAAAATGTAAAAAAAATTACAATTTAAATTCACCCATGAGGAAAAATTTAATTTAAAACTAATCCCTCATGAACGATAATGAACTATTTTTTAAAGTAAAACACTGAATATAATAATCAAATGTTACATAAAAATTAAAATTTTAATTTTTTAATATGATCTAAATATTATAAATTTTTATATGATTTAAATAATAAAACATTAAAATATATTTTAAATAGAAAAAATAACATCTAAAATCATTATAAGAAAAGTTATTTTTCGTTTCAAATCAATATGTATCAATATTAATAAACATTTAATCATTTCAAAATATTTTATATACGATGATTTAAAAAAAAAATTTCAATTTTTCCGATTAATTTTTTAAAACTATTAAAAATTAATTTTGACATATTTGAAAAAATGCGGTGAACCCTATTTTCAGAATAAATATATGTTTTCTTCAAAAAATAATTCAATTTAATTCAGATAAATTTAATTTAATTATAATAAATTCATATCTGATAAAAATATTTATTAGTATTTTTACCATATAAATTTCATAAACAGTATATTACTATTTATTAATACTAATTTAATGTATAAGATATAAGAGGGATAAAAAATCAAGGTTAATTATATCATGGTTTTTTGTGTTTCATATTCTATAAAGAACAATTTTTCTTTTTTTACAATCAGTGTTAAAATTATATCCAAATCAACGAAATTAAACCATGAAATTTTATAAAATAATATTAAAAACTGTTGATGGTGTTTATCCTTCATTACATCCTTAGGTTCATATGATTCCCCTATGTTTTTTCCATTACTCTATAGATCATTTACCATTTATGTTTTATTGTTCAATAGAACCTTATCCCTATGGCGAAAGTTCATCTCTAGGATCTCTACATAAAAGTTATCATTTTCCTCATGTACCACCACTTAATTTAGTATAGGTGTGAGATATGCACTATGCTTCATCAATAGTGATATAGAAAATACATTATGTACCTGATAAAATATTTTTGGGATTTCTTGTTGTTAAAAAACGTTCATATGTTATCAATAATTTTAAATGGTTTGAAATAATAGGAGCATTATAATATCCAAAATATTTTTAAAGTTTTCTCTATCTCATTTAGGGGTATTTTTTCCTTACATTGAGTATAATTTCATTGGGTATAAATTGGGTTAATTAGGGTGAAAAATGAATAATATTTTAGTAGGATAAGTGTTTCATGGTTTGTGCATAATTTTCACATGGCTAAACAAAGAGTGAAAGAGGATTCGTGGTTTGTTCATGGGTTTCTACATTGTTAAACTATGTGTTCAATATGGTGTATGTTTTGTGCATTGTTAAATCAATGTGTGAAATATTTTGTAGCGTTTACACATAGATTATTAATGGTGAAACAATGTTTGCAGCCTAGTAGCATAGTTTGAATGTGGTTAAACTACTTGTGTAGAATAATTGTGAAATTTTTCACAGTTAAGTCATATGGTTAGTAATAACATTGTGACTTGGCCAAGAAAATCGTTGATGTGAAAATTAATGTTATGAATTTTACATAATATAGTCATAAACCCCCTATTTTAACCCAATATAAACCTGATCTCATCCCAAATAAAATTCACCAATTTTTGGAGGATCTCACAAGGTTTTATGATACTGTTGACCTCTGTTCATGTTGATTTGATGATTATTTCTTAGATCTCGATCTCTCTGGGTATGGTGTTTCTTTTCGATTGATTTCATGTCTCACTGTCATTATTCTCTAGTCCTTATCTCTTTTATTAAGGGATTATATCCCAAAAAATGATCTAGTTATATATTTTTTGTATCCAGATCTAGGTTTGTTGGATCAAGATATAGATTTAAGAGATCTTGATTTGTTTGATCATTGAATTAGGTTTTGTCTCTAGACCATGTTCATCATTGTATTCTTGATTGTTCCTCTTCAATTTGGGGATTCTTCTATTTACGAGCATTCATCGCCATTCATGTGGTAGGTGGCCCACAATTTAAATTTAAATGTTAAAAATTGAAATTATGTGTACAAAACTATATAAATAATATTAGTTCATTAAGAATTGGGTAAATTATTGAATTAATTAATTTTTCAAATTAATTAATTAAGGTGAATGTTAGAATTTTAGATATTATGATTATTGATTATGACACATTAATTATTCAATAAATTATTAGCGAATTGAAATTTTTGGATTAGATAATTAATTTATAGATTAATTTTAAAATGTTGATTTTGGATCATGGGATATTTATTTGAGTGAGTTGGGAGTATTAATTGAGTAATTAATTAGGGTTCATTGTATTTATTGATTTAGAATAACTAATTAATCAATTCATTAATGTAAGTAACATGATTATTTAATTACTGAAATACATAATGGGATTAATTAATTGATGGATAAATTAATCGAAGTAATGTGGTTATTTAATTATTTAATTAAATATTGAGAAAAGTGTGATTAATTATTTGTGAAATTAATTAATGTAACTAATTTGATTATTTAATTATTTAAAAAATAATACTATTAATTTATATTTAAATTAATTAATTAAAATAATGTGATATTTTCATTATTTATTTAAATTATAGGACTGATGTGATTAATTAATTGATGAATTAATTAATGTCAGTAATGTTATTAGTTAATTGTGAATTAATTAATTCAATTGAAATGGAAAAATAAATGGGGAACTAATTGAAGTGATTTAATATAATTAAATAATTTTGAATTAATTAATGTAATTGACATGGAACATTATTTAGAGAAATAACTTAAAGTATTTAATTTGATTTGTTAATTTTAAATTAAATAATGTAATTGTCCGGAATAATTTTTTTTGAATTAAATTATGGTGTTCAAATTTGTTTAATTAAGTATGGGATTAATTAATTGTTTAGATTTGAATAATTAATTGGTTAATTAATTAATGTGGATTATTTCATCGATGCAATAGAATGACATAGATTAATCAACCGAAGAATTAATTAATGGGGGTTATTTTGATAATGCAATTGAATATTTTCGATTAGTTAATTGATGAATTAATTAACGGGGATTGTTATTGTAATGGAAATGAATGAGTTAGATTAATCATTTTGATAATTAATTAATGTGGATTTTTATATTAATGAAATTGAATGTGTAATATTAATTAATTAGAGAGTTAATTAATTGGATATTTTAAGTTAATTCAATTTAATGAGTCAAATTAATTAATTAAAGTAATAATTAATTGATATTGTTAAGTTAATGTAATTGAACGAGATAAAAAAATGAACTGGTGAATTAATTAAATAGATTAATATTATTAATTAATTGTGGAACTGATTAAGGGGGTATATTTGATAAACTAATTGTTGAATTAGTAATGAAATAGGTGTAATTACTTAAATTTTTATTTGAATAATAGAATTGATGTGATTACTTAGTTTTTCAATAAATCAATGTATTTGATATGATTAATAAGGTACCAAATTTAATAATATTATTGATGTATTCAGTTAATTTTGTGGTTGACTAACTAAAATGAAATGATAAATTAATTTTGGAATTAAATAAGTTATTTGATGTCATTAATTAATTTTTTAATTAATTAATATTATCGATTTGAACAGTTAATTTTAGAATTAAGTTTAGGAATTGAATTGGAGAAATAATTGTTGAATTAATTAACATATTTGACGTGATTAATTAATTTATTGAATTAATTATATTATTGATGTTAATTGTTAATTATCTAATTCAGTATAGAAATTTATATGATTAATAAATTACAGAATTAATAAACGATATAAAATTTGTTAGTTAATTATTGACTTAAAATAAGGGGAAGGTTTTGTTAAACTATATTTTGAATTTATTATAGAAATTTTGTGGATAATTAATTATTGAATTGATTATTTGTTGACTAACAATAACATGTTCATTCACTTGTGATTATATTAATTGTAACATGGTCATTTATTTTTAGAATAATTTATTGTAACATGGTCATTATATTGTGTGTTAAGAATGGTAACACCGCCATTCAAATGTTTGTTAAGAATTCAAAGATGTTCATTATAATTTGTAAATATTGAATGATAACATAGGCATTCATGTATGAATTAAAGAATCAAAACATTTCCATTCGATTGTGTGAACTATGAATGGTTACGTGGGAATTAATGTGTGAATTAAGGAATGGTAAAATTGAATTATAAGATATGAACTCACATGGGAATACTTCACTGTTTGACATGAGTTGAAACATGATTTGAGTTATAATATAACAAGGTATTAATTCGAGCATTGGTATGAGCTAAAATCATGTATTGGAATTTGATATCACCTTGGAATATGTTGGCCTCATGCATCAGCTGGACAAGTTATTGAGGAATGGGTGTCTAGATGAACTCAATGTCTTATGTGGTTAAATAAATATTAAATGATAATGTGATAATTTTTTTCTTATGTATTGTAAACATTTATGTATACAATTGTATACAACTTCTATTGCCTATATCTTGTTCAAGACACCATTGGTGGGGGCTTACTGAGTTGTACTAAAACCTTAATCAAGATTCCTGATTGGTACCCAAATAGATGATGTCATTACAATAATGGTTAAAAGAAAAAGGTCATGTACGAGATAAATGATTTGGTATAGAGAATATATGTGAGAACTAGATATGGTTCGTGACCCCATTTAAATATATTAGTGTCTAAACTTTTGGGTTTTTCATTTTGAAACATAGAACATACATTAACGCTGCATATATACTTATGGTTTTGATATTGACCTTCTAGTTTTGGGCCATCTTGTGATTCAAAATTATTCGGGTTATTTTATATCATTTGGTTATTTCATTAGTTCCACTAGTTTTTTACTCTGATGAATAAATAAAGGCAGGTATAGTCTTCACATGGTCAATATTAGACTCTCACTGGTAGTCACCATATACTAGAATGTGGGGAGGCATTCCTATGGAAATGTAACTTACCGATAGGGGCATTGGTTAGTGCTACCCGATTTGCGATGTTACAACATAGAATGAGATCAAGTTTTATTATATTTTTCATTTATCTCACTATTTGGGAATGGTAGATAAGATACTAGGAAGAGTTGGTCCATGGTAATTATATCAGTCAATGTTGTAGCAAACCATTGTACGGGGGATAACTCAAGAATCCATGATGGGATTATTGTTATTGATGATTTCTATTATAGTGGAATATTAATTCACAATTGATGTCACACTTGTTGTGTGATGGGATTATTTTTACTATGATTTTCTAATAATTCACTTTTTTTATGAATGTAATGACATTTGTGTTTTCGTTCATCATACTAGTAACACCAAATTTTTTTTTTTCATGAATCAGTTTAGTCACACACAAGAAAATTGGTTATAGTCATGTTATTGAACGTGAACTGTTTTTCCATTAACTTGAATTTGTATTGAATAGGGTTCCTAAAATATAATTGAAAAATATTGTAAAATTATGAATTATTGGAATAAATTTATTTCTAAATTAGAAAACATGAATAATGTTAATGTGTGTTGCCTTTTTAACTAGGACCTAGATATATTATTGTTATGGGTAGAGATAATTCCATATTTCTAACCATGTGGTGGAAAAAATTGGGAAAAACATATTATAGTTTTTTTAATCACTCTTTTAAACTGTGTTAATTATCATAAATGATATCCCCCTATGGTTTTTATTTATCCCTTATTGGGGTTGGGTAGTGTACAGAGAATGACATAGTTTTGAGAACTCTATGCTAGGTTGTATGAGGGACTGCCTTGTTTTGGAACGCATGGTGAGATTTTTAGCAAGAAGGGAATCATAGTACCTTTCGCAGGATACAGTTTTACCATAGTGAGAGGTAACATCACTCATAGAGGAGTTGTGGTGGTGTTCTCTGATGATTTATTAGCAAACTTTTAAATAGTGATAATCATGTCCCCTTCCTTGACATTGTCATGAGAATGCTGATATTGTTCTGGTTTTATTCTTAGCTACCAAAATGTGTTTTCGATAGATATGGTGACCCCAGTGGTTTCACTAATGAATAGGTATATGTGGATATGGATTGTGCAGGGTACTCCATCGACAACATACATATGTGGTTCTTTGTAGGGATTGGAGATCAATGATTATCTAGAACAATGTGTCATTGTGGTTTAGTTGGTTAATAATAGGGGCTAAAGATGATCCAAATGTGGAAACTAATATTTCATTAGAATGTGGTTTGATTATGATAATGTGATTTTAAGTGGTTGAATCAAAATAACAATGAAGATCTTATAAGGTTCATTATCAAATTCCATAGAAAAATACCACGTTGTCCTTGAAGTTGGTAGATGTACATCATTTTTTGGCTGTTTTTTTGGGCATGGATGACTATAAATGTTGAATTGGGAAATAAGTTGGGTATGTTTATGATGGTGATATTGAGACCATTGGGTCCTTTAAATATCATCTGATACTTACATTTTATCACAGTGAGAAAATGTTTTGAGGAAGTACTATCCCGATAGTTTATATATTATGGAAATGTGTATGGGTTTAGGGAGATACATAGGAAATAAAAGCTGACTATAGGTCATAATTGCATGATCTTTTTAACTCAGAATATAAGGTATGTTTTGAAGTACATCTCAAGGATGAGAAATTATATTTTGGGGATATTGTAAGTTCCCAAACTATATTGTAGGTTTTTCTGTCTCATTTAGAGGTATTATATTTGACTTATATTAAGTATAAATCATTTGTGTTTTAACATGAGTTTGTTTGGTTGAACATTGGAGAATATTTGAAGGAGCTTCTTTTCATGGTTAGTCTATGGGTTGTGTTGGGTTCCCATATTGTTAAGCCGAGTATAGTAGGGGTTTCATGGTTTTATAATGTTTCGTACAAGGTTAAACAATTTGTTCAAGGGGTTGAACTTTTTTTCTAGGTAAAAAAATGTGTGAAACCTGTCTCACGGTTTGTGAATGGTTGTTTTTCATTTTTAAACAACGCGTAAAACTTTTTTCAGGGTTTGAGAATGGTATGTGAAATAATGGGAAAATTTTGAATCCTATTAACAAGGTTTGTGTATAATTAAAGTAACAGTGAATCCCATGTGTACTCTATTTCATGATTACATTCATGGTTAGTACTAAATGTTTGACTTGAACCATGAAAATGTGAACATGAAATTTAATGTTATGAATTATGGTTTTAAAATTCTAAAGCCACTATTTTATCCCCGAATCGATCCCATATCAAAAAAAAAATATTCAATTTTTGGATTCCCCTAGAGTGTCTCTAATGGCTGTCGACCTCTATTATTGGTCATTGGAAGAACATTTCTCAGATATCTATCTCTCTAGTTATGTGTTTTCATTAAAATTTATTTTTTGTATAACTTTTGTTCTTATGTCATTTGATTAGTTCTCCTTAATGGAAGAAATCCTATATTTTGTTCTATCTATATAATGATATGAATAATAATAATCTATATTTAATATAACTTTTTTCGTAAAATTGGGAGTCAGATATAGACCACTTTCATTGTCGCGTTCATCGTTGTTCCAATTAAAATTGCGGATATTTCTATTTACAATCAATCAACATTGTTCTTGAGTTAGGTGGTATATTATTTAAATCACAATGTAATAATTTAAAATTATGCATATGAAATTTTATGATTCTTATTAGAAGTTTAGAATTTTTTTTCTTTGTTGAATTAATTAATTATTTGAATTAATTAACAATGATAAATTTTTTACTTCGCTATATTGGGATTATAGATTATAAAAAATTATTATTCGAATTAAGTGTGAGGGAATTTGGATTATTGAATTATATAATTAATTTATAAAATTATTATGCATTATTGGATTGGTATTTTCGGAAATTGAATTGAGTGATTTTGAATAACTAATTGAGGAATTAATTATTGGGTTATTGAATTGATTGAGTTAGAATAATTAATTGATGAATTAATTATAGTAAGTAATGTGATTATTTAATTTATGAATTAAATAATTGGATTAATTTATTGATGAATTAAATATTGGAATACATATTATTTTTTATTTATTTAATTAAATAATTTGATTAATTTGATTAATTAATTATGTAATTAATTAATAGAAGTAGTGTGCCTATTTAAATGATGAGATAAATAGTGGGATTATTTAATTTATAAATTAATTAATTGATGTAATTTTATTATTTTTTTAAATTAAATAAATCGATTGATTTTATTAATTTACTTAAAATGAATTAACTAAAGTATTCTCAATATTTAATTAAATATTTAATGTGGAGTATTAATAAATTGATAAATTAATTAATTTAAGTAATTTGATTATATAATTGGTGAATTAAATAATGGGACTGATGAGATTAATTATTAGATGAATTATTTAATGTATGTAATTTTATTAGTTAATTTTGAATTATTTAAGGTAATTGACATTGATAATTAATTGGTGAATTAGTTGAAGGGATTGAATATGATTAATCAATTGATAGTTAGTTATTATATATTCAGGGAAACTTAATTAGATAATTAATTGAAAGGGATTTAATGTGATTAATTGATTGTGAATTAATGAATGCAATTGATGTGAATGATTAGTTTTGTAATTAATTATTGGTGATATAATGTGATTAATTAATTTATGGGATTAATTAATAGATTTCAAATGATTTATTAATTGCCTAAATAATCATTGTTGATATTGGAGTTGTTTAAATTGAATGAGATAAATCAATACTAATGAGTTATTAATGGGGATTATAATGTTAATTCAATTTAATGAGTTAGATTAAATAATTTATGTCTTAATTAATGTGTAATGTTTTGTTAATAAAAATGAATGAGTTAGATTAATTAATTATTAGGTGATATTGTGTTAATGCAACGGAATGAGTTTCATTTCGAAATTAGATAATTAAATAATGCGTATTCATGTGTTATTGTAATTTAATGAGTTAGATTAAATACTAGAGTGATTAATTAATTAGGATTGTGGTGTAAATTCAATTTTGACAAGATAGATTAATTACTTTATGAATTTATTTGTGGGAATGATGTATTTAATTAATTAAATAATTAATTTAAAGGATTTATGTGATAAAATAATTTTTTAATTAGTAATTAAATTATAGTGATTAATTATCTTTTTAATAAAATAATAACATTAATGTGGTTTAATGATTTTTGAATTAATTAACATGTTTGAAGTGAATAATTAAATGTAATTTTAATTAATTTTACTAATGTATTTACTTGTTTTTTGGATTGACTAATAGAATAGAATTGATTACTTAATTTTTGAATTAGTTAATCAATTTGATGTGATTAAGAAATTGAATAATTAATTAAAATTACCGATGTGAAAATTTAATTTATTAATTAACTATGGGAATTGATGTGCTTAATTAAATTTTGAATTAATTAATATATTTGATGTGATTAATTTAAAATGTATTTAATTAATATTATTGATGAGATTAGTAAATTAATGATTAACTATTGAAATTTATTTGATTAATTAATTGATAAATTAATTATTAAAATTAAGTTTATTAGATAAATATTATGTAAAGTAATGGAAATGTCATGTTTATGTAGTTTTTGAATTATTAATGAGATTTTTTTTGGTTAATTAATTATAGAATTGAATATTTTTTGGTGAATGATAATAATTTTCATTCAATTACAATGTTATAATTTGTTGCCTGGTCATTTAGTTGTGAAATAAAGAATGATAACAAGGTTATTATATTGGGTGTTAAAAATATTAACATGGTCATTATAATGTGTGAAATAATTATAACAAGTTTATTATAACATGTAATTTTTGAATGTAACCATGGGAATTCATTTATGAATTAAATGATTTGAGCACTAACATTTTCCTTTGAGATGTATTAATGGTAAACTAGGAATTTATATATGAATTAATAAATGGTAACAATGGACTAATGAGATATGAATTCGATTAGGAATGCATTATGCTTCAGGATAATTCGATGAAGGTAATTATATTTTATATCACTTAGGAATACATTGGGATCTATATTGATCCAAAGAAGGTATTGAGATATGAAATCACTTAAGAATACTTTGGGCTCTAACATGAGTCAAAGAAGGTGTTGAGGTACATGTGTCTATAAGAACCTAGGTGTTTATATGGTAGAATAAATGATAATTGGTAATGTGACGAATATTAATTTTTCATTTTAATTGTTTAATTATATAACTTCATGCACTGTTTTATTTACTATATATTGTTTTAGAAATTGTTCATTGTCGCATAATAAGATGTAATAACTCTTTACTCCAGATGCATGATCTGTACCCGAATAAATTACATGATTGTACGATATTTTTATAGAAAATTCCTTATTCTAGATAAATAATTTTAGTTGTATCATGGATAATAGAACCAGAAATAGTTTGGATCCCACCTGGGAGTTTTCAGTGTATTTTAATTTTTTAACTTGGAACATACATTAACATGGCATATCTACTATTATGTTTTTTATATTTTCGTTCTAGTTTTTGGTCATCTTGAGATACCAAATAATTGATGTTATTTAATTTAATTTGGCTATTTTTTTTATTTCTACTTTGTGTATTTCTACTAAAATTAATTGAAGAGGCCACAATCTCCCCATGATTAATATTAGACCCTTACTGCTAGTCAAAATTCTATGGTTTATGGGATGGTGCGCTGGATGTCATGTAACCAACCAAATCTATGAAACAGTGAGTGTCTCCTAGTTTGGGATTTTATTGGAATATATTTTCAATCATCCAAAATTCATTTTCACTAATAAAATTTGATTTGAGATTAAATACATTAACACAAACCTCAAACTGTAGTTCTCAAAGATGATTATAAGGATATAAATTTTATCAACTCTGTATAGTGTGGAAGTGATTCTCAATTTTCATTTCCTCTTGATCAATCACATCAACAATTTATTTCCCCAACTTCAATATTAGAACTCCTTTTCAGAAAAAACTTTTTTTGGTATCTATTACCATGTAAGGATCCATATTGATCAATTTCTATTCTTGAGTGAAAGATATTATTTTTCAAGAAATATTCTAGTGGAAAATGTTGATCTCATACTCTATTGTGGTCCACCAACCATTCTCAGAACATTTCATACTAGGGTTGAGTCATCCACTATGATTTCACATCATTTGGGTGGGATATTCCATATTATGTTTCAACTCAGTATTTAGAGAGTGTTGAATACTATTTTATAAGATATAATATCATCTTATATCTCTATCAGATAATATCTATATTGGCCTTCCAGAAAGACTCACCTCCTCTCGGATGTATATCCTCATAGTCACATAAGGTGATAGGTTCTCATGAATTCATTTGAAGTGCATAGTCTTGGTAAAAAGACATACCACAATGAATATAGAATTTTTTCTTGATGATTTATTTGTGAAAAAATTAACAAAATCCATTGTGATGTATCCCCATTTCCATGTATGTATGGGTAATGGTTATATCATCCCCTTATATTTTTTCCTTTAATCCTTAAATTCTAACATTCAATACACATTTATGTACATTATATAATATCATTATAAATATTGACACTACAATAGTCCTCTCAGTTATCTTGATACATCTTTATTCTCCCTAAGTATATGATGAAGCTCATGCAATATGGATCACTTAAAAAAATATAATGAATTGATAATATAGTTATTCAGGACCCAAATCATAAAAATTATCATTCATGAAATTATAACGTAGAGGATTTTACATTTCATATAGATCCTAAATTATTCTTAATTTATACATCATGTATTTGACCTTCAATTAACTTATCTAGAAGGGGTAGTTGAGAAATCATTTAATAAAGGAATTATGATGATCCATACCTAATAATTCCCATGTTCATCCATCACAAGTCAAATATTACTGGATCATTATCAATAATCAAAATTGATAAAACAATCAGATCCTTTCTATTTATAGAAAAAGCCACTTTGTTTTGTTTGCCTTATTATTATTTGATTTAGTAGTCATAATCCCTGATCAACTCTAATATTAATTGCTCGAATATATTTGGATATTTTATTGTGAATATATATTTTATGCTCTGATTACATATATATATCTAATTATTCACCCCACTGAGATAATATCACAATATTTTCAACTTAATGATCACTATAGTCACCTCTAAATACTGTGTTATATAGTTCTACTAATTATATTTCAACTACATTGAGGATTAGGATTTTGAATTGTCATTTTATATAAGTTCATATCTTAATCCACTATTCAAAAAATCACGGAAAAATAATTTATGTTCCCCGCATGGGGAATGTATAAGCACTACCACCATTATATGCCTCTTTATCCACTCTTTAAATATTTCTTATGATTCTATAGTCCATATTAACATTACTCCCATTGGTGATATTTTTTTATTTTTAACAATTTTATGATGTTTATAAAAAATTATCGACAATACCCATATATCCTAAAGAAACTATGGGTATCTATTATATATTCTTTTCCATGCCATTATTTAATTTCTCTTATTATAAAAAGATATATAGTTATACCTTTTATAATGATAATATTTCTTGTAAATAAAAATTCCATCATATATAACTCACATTTTCTATACATTTCTTATTGTTTTTTATTTAGTCTATATTTTATCATAATATTAAAATTCTCCTCATGATCTTCCATTCATTTGTGTCCAATAAAAATATAATATATATATATATTAACACGAATTTGTTATGGTATTCAACAAAAAACATATTCAAAATTTCAATAAATATTGTTGGTGCATTAGTTAGTTTGAAATATTTAACTATGAACTCAGAGTTTCTATAAAATGCTCAAAATGTAGTTTTGGGAATATCTTTCTTATTCACTTTTAATTAGTGATATCTCAATTAAATATCCATCTTAGTGAAATAGAGATCCCCATATAGTTGATTGAACAATTCATTTATCCATGTTTGGGGATACATTTTCATTATTATGATTTTTTAAGGAAATGATAATCAATAAAGAAGCGCATTGACCTATCCCCCTTCATGATGATGAGGACTAGAACACCCCATGATGAAGCACTTGAGTTTATAAAACCCCTTTATATATTTTTATGTAACTTATTATTAAAATCTTCTAAGTAAATGTTTGGGATTTTTAAGGGGTATTTAATTTGGGTATAGATCCAATAATATTTTTTTATTTTATCTCAACTTACTAGTCATGAAAAAGCCTAAAAAACTATTCAGGGAATAAAATAGTATAATCACATGAAATAGACTTCTCTTATAGAATTATTATCCCTACAATCTCAATCATTATGTCTAGATATTATATCTCACAAATCAATAATATAAATTATTTAATATAGGATTCATGGGTTAGATTCATCATCATATTTAAACAAAATTATAATTGGGGGATGACTTAGTTAATTTCTTATTGACAATTTATCTACAATGTTAATGAGGGAATTATATAAGGATAGGAAATCCCCGACAACTATAGAATGAAACTCTACAAATATAAGTAATAAAATATTTAATGGAATATTTTTTCCATAATCAATTGTTAGGGATTATTTATATACCTAGGTTGAAACAATTTCACAGTTTTTTATTCTAACAGATACAACAAACACCATGTTTTATTTTTGTGGTTCATGAATTATTTATCTGAACAAGTTTTATATAAAAGTTTCATGACCCGTCCCTCGGGGCTCGTGCTGTAACTATCACCTGCCAGCCTCCCATAGGCCAGTGGCTGGCGACTAGCACCAAAGGTGTAATTCCATAAAATTGTAAAGGCATTGCGTTTATTCCCTATAAACACACACAACAGAGCCCATGGATGGATCTGAAACACTATGTAAAACTATATAACAAAAGAGTGCTGAAAGTATAAAAAATGCCAGAATACAACCCCAATAGTAATGTACAAGAAACAGAAGGTAGAAGTATAAATGAAGAATATAAAAATAGATGTTGGGTTGTACTCTGATGTTCCTACATGAAGGTTAAGTACATATCACCTCCTCAGAATTCCGCATCCATCAGTCGATTTAGTTTTCAGACTCACTGTATGATCCACCTTTGGGTATTGTCCGGTCATGGTACTCCCAGCCTCAGTCAGCACTTCCCTTCGTCTACATCCAATACAACAAGGTACGGGAAAGCCCTGTGCAGGGGTGAGTATAACGATATTTTGTAGGGACCTTGATAACCTCAAGGTCTCACAAAATTCCTCCACAGATAAACCCCAAATTAAATAATCAACAGGTAACCCTACATAGGTATAGGCCCATACATATTCCTATGTTATCAAGTGATCCATCTTAATAATGAGGAAAAAACAGAAAAACTGACTCAGCTCAACCAGGATTTCATTCTAGTGGTAGTATCAAGAAACAACCCCAATCACATTGTCAAAACCTTGGCTGCTGGATAACACCTCCTCTATCGAGTACATTGGGCCTGCCGTGACACCAAGATCGCTTCCCACTAAACTAGGAATAATTAGGTACTCCTCATATCGAGTATCTTGGAACTTCCGCGTCACCAAGTGCACTCCCCACCATGGGTCTGCCGCGTCACCAAGCACAGTCCCCCTCGTAGCCTACTAAGGTACTCCTCCTATTGAGTACCATGGGACTACCACGAGACCAAGGAATTCCCCACTGTGGGTCTTCCGAGACACCAATTCGCTCCCCACTGGGCTAGTAGAGTCACTCCGAGTAAAAACGGTTAGCAGTCGTCACATCTCAGCCAGCTACTAGGTCGCCTCACTACCCTCACTCATTTCTAGTAGGATCTGCTCCACAAGATACTGGTCGATACAAGAACTGTCATGAATTCCCACAATGAAATATCTCAAAGGTCTGCCACATCATAGGGGTCACAATGTAACAAACGACATGTCAAACGTATGCCTGATATGTGAGTAATTAGAATTTTAGTCCCCAGGGACCGATTAGATTCATGATTGATACAACCTTTCCTTTTCCCCTATCAATCCAAATCTCATTGAGGTATCTCTCAAAGCGACCGACTTGCCCCATGATTTTCAGCGCCGCTGATGGTTTGTCAAATGGACGTTCGGTGTGAAAGATTTGGCTGAAGGAGTGTAAGTGGATTGCAGTGGTCCTGGGTCTGGTTTGACCTGTTCGGTCTGACCCAGCCCGACCCAGTATAGGCTGCCTCGGTTTGGGCCAAATTGGGAAAATCTGTTTGGTCTGGCCCGACCCATTGATCGGACCAGCCCGTTGTTTCCGTCCTAGCCCACTAGGCCCAGTCCAGTGGGCTGTGAGGGGCTACGGAGAGCTGTGAGTGTGAGGACCAGTCACAGTTTAGCATGAATGAGGATCAGCTTGGAGGTAACCACATAGGCGGCTCGACTCGGAGGACGCCACGAGGGTGGCTCCGCCCGAGGCACAAGGTCGGTTCATCACGGAGGGATGTGGGGGCGCGGCGGGGCCCAGGGTGTGGGGTGGTACGGCCAAGGCCAGTTCGGCCAGTACGTGGCAAGACATGGTTTGGTTGGCTGAGAGGTCGGAGCGGCTGGGGTGGCTCAGCCGGAGGATGGTGCGGCCAAGGTGGCGCGGCCGGGAGGCCAGGGTGGCCGGGGTGCGGTGAGTCCGGGGCGCAGCGCTTCTCGGGGCCATTTCTGCCAGTGGCGGTGCGGGGTCAGTTTAGCTGGGATGCTAGGGTATCCATGGTGTGGCACAACCAGGATGCGACGCAACTCAGGGCTGGTTCGGTCGGCAGTGGCATGGGGCCTGCACGGGTCGCGAAGGCTGGGTGTGGAAGTTCTGTTGTCGTCGGCGCCTTCGTCTCCTTCCTCCGTTTCGAAGAACACCGGAAATCAACACAAGGGTTACGGAGAGGACGAGCCATGTTAGTTCGGACATCACTCTCCACCTTAGAGCAGTAGTAATAGGTTCTTAAGAATATAGCACATCAGACACTCCCGCAATGTTTCTTCCCAACCCGCAAATGAAAAGTGAGGGAGTACTTATGATGTTATAATCAAAAAGCATTAAACCCCTACCTTGTTCGTTGTTGGTTTACATTGGCACGAGAATGAAGACATGGATTCGTTTTAGATGAACATGTCCTACGTCGAAGGAAGTTCCTTGGAAGAAGGTCGAAGTCGAGGTTGTTCTTCATAGTCGAAGGCATTCCTCTTCTACATTCTTCATCAGTGGAGCGTTCTTCGTCAATGGAGCATTCATCATTGGGAGCTTTCTCTCAAGTTCCTCCCCTCCCCAATTCTACCCAAAATGAAAAGGGAGACCAAGATAATAGATTATAATATCTATTATGTTGTTTTCAAAATATTAAAAAAATAACTAATTAAAGGGGATTTGGCATAATTAATAAGGTGTGTTGGCACAATTAAAAACTACGGAGGTGTTGAAGAGCCCCCCCCCACATTCATTAGGGAGTTAAGGGTTTATATCAAATTAATGGGGGGTTTCAAGAGGGTTTAATCCCAGGTGGTCTCCATCACCATAACCTCGCATGGTAGGTTATGGTTTCGGGTGGTCCCCAATATCATAACCTCTCATGGGAGGATAAGGTCTGATCGACCCCATTTCCAATTTCCATATGGAGGTTTAGTTCTGATGGAACCCACCTCCCAACACCCACTTGGGTATTGAAAATAAAAATAAAAATGTCACAAAATTTTACTTATATTTTATTCTTTCATGAAAATCATGAAAAGTATCTTTCACTCTCTACCCACTACCATCAAGATGAAAGTCTCAGTAATCGAATATTGGTGCTGCGAGTTCAACAGTTCCCTCAATTTTCAATTTCGAGCACCAGATTAAAAGTTAGGAGAACCCTCTCGGATGTTTACTAATCGTACCCAATAAAATTCAGAAATTCATTCTGGGAACTCCAGGCCTAAGAATAACACACCGTCAATTTACACGGACATGTAAAATTCCCATATATTTAAAAAAATTACATCGAAATTTCAGGGGTTTACATTCTCCCCACCTCAGGGATTTACATCCCCATAAGATACAACTTGAACTAATGAATCAACTAGGGGGTACTGATTACACATCTGAGAATCCCACTCCCATGTGTTGTCGGGGAGGTTCCCGTGCTGCCAGTGAACGTGCACTAAAGGTATCGTTCATCAACGAAGGACACAATCATGTCGATCATCAATCTCTAATTGAACTTCTATAAAAGTCACCCAATCTTCAACGTCTATCTCGCCATGGTAGATGATGTGAGAAGGGTAAGGAATGTATCTTCTTAGCTGGGATACATTGAAGACATTATGCACCTGGTGCATCTAAGGTGGAAGAGCTAAGTGGTATGCCACTTCAACAACTCTATTGAGGGCCTGAAAAGTTCCGATGAACCTTAGAGATAACTTTCCACCTCAGCCAACTCACCTTTTCTGTGGTAGCCCATACCATCTCTGGTCCCACTAGTGCTGACTCCCTCGGGTCTGTCCAGCACAAAGGTGATCTGCATGTTCGACCGTACAATGCCTCGAAATGTGCAATCACAATGGTGGAGTGGAAACTTTTGTTTTATGAAAACTACACTAACGGTATGTGATCCTCCCAGTTGCGACCGAAGTCGAGGAAACAAGCACATAACATGTCTTCATGGTTCTGAATTGTATGCTCAGTCTGACCATCCGTCTGAGGATGGAAGGCAGTGCTCAAACAATGTTGTTTCCCAGAAGACTCTAGCAACCCCTTCCATAGAAAATAAGTAAAATGTGAATCCCAATTTGATACAATCATTGATGTTAATCCATGTAGCTGTAAAATATTTTACACATAGAGGCATCCCAAGCTCTCTACTAAACCCTTCTCTCTGATCAGTAGGAAGTGGGCTGACTTGGGGAGCTGCTCTACAATCATCCAGATAGAGTCATGCCCCCTGGATGTACGTGGATGTATTGTAATGAAATACATGGATATACCATCCCACTTACACTCTGAGACATCTAAATGATGAACCAAGCCTTCTAGTACCTGATGCTCCGCCTTCACATGCTGACAAATGAATCACCGAGAAAAAAACTCTGCAACTTTTTTCTTCATTTTTGGCCACCCGTGCTGTTATCGGAGATCCTAGAACATCTTCGCTACTCCATGATGTACCGCTAGAGGGGATGTGAGGAAATCCCTCAACAATTACTCCTAAAATTACATGGGTACCGTGGTACGTCCTCTGAAGAGGACGATGTGCTCCCCACCATCAGAAAATCCATCAGGTGTATGTCCTCTTGATATCTGAGAATTGCATGTCTCGCAGTAAGAATCCTCATGTTGTCCCTCCCTAACTCGTTGACAAAGTGGGGGAGTGACTGTTAGAGACATAAGGAAGGCTTCCCCATCTATATCCACAAAGGATATATGTAAAGAAACCAGCTGCTCCATCACCTCTCCAAGAAGCTTTATACTAGATCTCCTGCTGAGTGCATCTACAACAATGTTCCCTAACAAAGAGTATAGACTATCTAGAAGTCATAGTGCTGGAGAAACATAATCTAGCGTCACTGTCTCCAGTTCAGGTCCTTCTGGTATAAGTTATACATGAGACTCTTGTGATCAGAGTACATGGTAAAATGCTCTCCCATCAGATAGTGTCTCCATGTATTTAAGGAAAAGACCACTGTGGCATACTCCAGGTCATGGGTTGTGTAGTTATTCTCATTCTATCTCAGCTGCCAAGAAACATATGCGATCACTACTCTCTCCTACATCAGGACACATCCGAGTCGGGTGCCTAATGCATATCATTAGACTAAGTACCCTACACCTTCCTCTAGAAGCCTCAAGATGGGGGAACTAGTCAGCCACTACCTCATCTCTTGAATGCTCTGTTGGCATCTCTATGACCACAAAAAGGGTTTCCACTTCGTCGTCAAGGATGATAGTTATTCTACAAATCTATAGAAATCCAGCAGAAACCTCCGGTAATATCCAGCCAAACCCAGGAAACTTCGTACCTCTTTCACACTCTTGGGTGGCTCCCAAGCGAGTACCGCCTCAGTCTTCAATGAATCCACTGCAACTCCAGCATATGATATCACATTTCCCAGGAATGGAACCTCTCGGATCTTGAACTGTCACTTCTAGAGCTTACCATAAAGTTGATTCTCTCAGAGTGTGACTAATACTACTTGCGAATGATAGGCATGCTCCTCCTCCGTAGTCATGTAGATCATAATTTCATCGATGAACACTACGAAAAAGCGATCGAGGTATGGCTAAAAGATCCTGTTCATGAGTCCCATGAACACTACTGGAGTGTTGGTTATACTAAATGGCATAACTAAGAACTCATAATGGTTGTACCGGCATCTGAAGGCCGTTTTCTAGGCATCCCCATATCGAACTCTGAGCTACTGATAGCCTGATCTGATGTCTATATTTCATAGCCACACTGATCCCATCAACTGATCATAGAGTTCGTCAATACATGGGAGTGGGAACTTGTTCTTCACGGTCACCTGATTCATGCACCAATAGACAACAAAAAGCCTCAAGATCTAATCCTCTTTCATGGTGAAAAGAATTGGTGATGCCTAGGGAGAAACACTGGGCTGAATGAACCCCTTGCCCTGCATGTCCTCTAGTTGTACCCGCAGATCGCGACGCTCCGTGAGAGCCATCTGATACACTAGAGTAGATATCAGTGTTGTCCTGGGGTACAAGTCACTATAAAAGTCTACCTATCTATGAGGAGGTTGACCTAGGACATCATCAAGGAAAACATCCACATACTGGTCCACCACTATAGGATAACTCAGATTCTTCACATCCACTACTCCGAGGGTAAGGCTAGCCATCTGATGATAGATTGGTTGCACTATCCTCTGAGCAAGTCCATCATGTGATGAAAAGGTTCCCTTCTCACAGTAGAAGGTAAACCTAGTCTCATTGGTGTGGACACACCACACTTTTCCCCTAATATAGTCTATATGAGCATGGATTGTATATAATTATTCCATATCTAAGATAAATTTGTAAGGAATCGATGCTGCTACTAGGAGATCCCAGCCGAATCACTCGCCTCCTAGAGTAATCTCAAACTGTCGTCACCAGTGTGTAATCATCAAATCTGCACTTGTAGAAGCCTCTAGCCGTAAGGAACAAACCAGTAACTCTATCGGAATCTCCATTCTCAAAAAGAGGACAGTGACAATAAAGGAATGACGAGAACATGTGTCTATAAGTACTGCAACTATGGTAGAGTAGACATAGATCGTACCTTGTATCATCTCCGGAGTGCCGTGTTTGTAGGTCTCAGCTGACTGGAGCTAAGATCTTCCATGTCCACCTCCTCCATGTGGTCGGGGTGGGTCTCCTGGGGGTGGTGGGAGTAATATCTCAAATCATCGCTCACTGCCAGCTACACGACCACCTCCTCTGCCACATCCGCCTGCTCCATGTGGACCTCCCCAATCCATTATTTGTCTCTACCATGTCCGTCCTTCAACTGTTTTCTGATCATCTGAACGGCCGGTCGGACATTCATGATCCATTTGACCCTACCCGCTGCATGTGTAACTTTTCCCGCTCCTAGAATTTTAGTCTCTGCTTCGGCATCCCCTCACAACTGATCCTGAGTCATGCGGTCGTCCACCTGTAGGTCTGCTCCTCTTGGACCTCTATGACATCGCTATTCTTCCAGCTTCAGAAGACTCCGCTACGTAGTGACTGGTAGTGTGTCTCGCTACTGGTGCCTTCTCATCAAATAAAATCTCCACCAAGACGGCTCTATCTAACACCCACACCTATGTCGGGATGCTATGTGAGACCACCAGAGCCCTGATCTCCCACCCGAGTCCCTGATCGAAGGTCCATGCCCTGAAGAATGCATCTCACACTATAAACGTGGAGTAGCATGATAGGTCTGTAACCCTTTCTGAGTACTTACCTACAGTCATGCTACCATACAACATATGTAGTAGCACTTGAATTCAAACTGCACGAAGATTAGTTGTAAAAATCACTTCCCAAAATAGGCTCTTGAAGTCTTCCTAGAGAAGCATTACCTCATCATGGACCTGGAGCATCAAGCTCCACCATCTTCCCACTCCTTCCTCTATAAGGCTGGCAGTAAGAATCACCATGAGGACTGCTGGTGTCCCTCCTTGTCGGAAAACTCTCACCACAGCCTCATGCCAATCCTCAGCTACTTGTGGGTCCATCTCTCCCCTAATCCTGGGTGGCATCTGGCATTGGAACTTTTGCAATGCTCTCAAGTGGTGTGCATCATCAGCTGATGGGGATGGTGGAATCAGTGGCCAAATGGGTAATGGTATCGCTGGTGACACCGCTGGTAAATGGAAATGCACCAAGGCCTCATCGCTCGGTGGGCTATCCCTGCATAAAACTCTCAGAACTCTAGCCAGCTGTCTGTGGGGAGGCATCCTAAAAATAAACAGGTGTGGTGCGGCTAAATGGATATACCTGGTGAGCTAACTGGGTGATATTACTTAATGAAAACATTTGAAAACACACACACAATTATTGTTTTTGTGCACTGAGTCGGAAATCAGAATTCAGTGTCATGGTGTATGTATACGTCAACTACCGCACCAACACTGGACTCCGTGAACTGAAAGAGGCACTCAGTACACTTAAAACTATTTCATTACGGGAAATAATAATCATAGTCTTAATTTCTGTGGTATAACTGACTCATATGATACCAATTTTTCATGACTCTTCCCCCAGGGCCCGATCCAAGACTCCCCCAAGCCCGCCATCCATAATCCAGTAGCTGGCGACTAGCACCATATGTGTAATTCCCTAAAACAGGGAAGGTATTGCCTTTATAACCTATGAACACACACGACAGATCCCACAGATGGATCTGAAACACTAGGTAAAACTGTATAACAAAAAGTGTTCTGAATGTAAAAAAAGTCCTTAATACAAGTCCAACAGTAATTTACACGAAACTGAATGTACAAGTACAACTGAAAAAAAGAAAAACATCTATTAGGTCATCTTCCGAAATTCCTACCTGAAGGGAATGTACATATCGCCTCCTCGGCACTCCACGTCCATCGATCTCCTATATGTACCAACTACTCGTATGATCCACCTCTAGGTATCGTCCGGTCTGGATACTCTCGGCCTCAGTCAACATTGTTGGTCGTATCCATCCAACACAACAAGGTGTTGGCATAGCCTGTGAATGGGTGAGTATACTGATACTCATTAGGGACCCTAAGACCCACAATGTCTCACAAAAATCCACCAAGGATAAATCACAATGTAATAAATCAACCGATAACTCTAATTAGGTATCTGCCCATACATATACCAATGTTATCATATGATCCATCTCATTCATGAGGAAAACACAGAAAAAATGACTCAGCTGAACAAGGATTTTATTCTAGGGGTAGTATCAAGTAAAAACTCCAATCAAATTGTTGAAACCTCGGTAGCTGGAGAACTCCTCCTCAATTGATTATAGTGGGCCTATCGTGACACCAAGTGCACTTTCCACTAACCTTGGACTGCTGAGGTACTTCTCTGGTCGAGTACCGTGGATCTTCCACATCACCAAGTGCGCTCCCCATTGTGGGTCTACCACATCACCAAGCATGATCCCCCTCATAGCTTAATGAGGAACTATTCCTTTCGAGTAACGTGGGTCTTCCAAGACACCAAGTCACTCTCTACTGTGGGTCTTCTGTGACACTAAGGCGCTCCCCCTGGGCTACTAGAGTCACTCTGAGCCAAAATTGTCTACAGTCGTTAGGTCTCAGCCAGCTACTAGGTCTCTGCACTACGCTCGCTCATCTCCGAGAGGATTTACTCCAGAAGCTACTAGTAGATACTCTATCTATCAGTATGTCTCAAGAATAAGTATCTTAAAGGTCTACTATGTCATAGGGGTCACAACCCAATAGACAGTGCGCCAAACAGATGCATGATCTTTGAGTTATTAGCCTTTTCGTCCGGGGGCCCCGGTTAGATTCATTCTAGATCCAACCTAACCATTTCCCACCTCAATAAAAATCACATTGTGGTATCTATCAAAGGGAATGACTTGTTCTAAGATTTTTAGTGCCTATAAAAGTTCATCAAACGGACGTCTGGTGCCAAAGATATGGTTGATGTAGAGTAAGTGGATCATAGTGGGCCCAGGTCCGGTCCGACCCGGTCTGTCTAACTCGGACCAACCCATTATGGGCCGACTCGGTTCGGTTTGACCTGGACAACCCGTTGGTTTGGCCTAGCCCACTGGGCCTAGCCCAACCGACTACGAGTGGCCATTGAGAGCCATGAGGGCGCAGACAGGCCGCGGGTCGGCGTGAGGGCGGTTTGGCCCGGAGGGTGCCCCGTGGGTGCCTCGGTCTGGAGGGAACCACAAGGGCGGGTTGGATCCGGGCATGGGGTCGTTTCAGCTCAAATGGCTGTGGGGGTGCGACTTGGGGCGGCTCGACACGGGGCATGGGGTGGCGTTGTCGGGGCTGGTTCGGCTAGCGGGTGGTGTGATCGGAGCCGATTCGACTGGGATGACTGAGTTGCCAAGGTGGAATGATGGGTGGATGGCGCGACCAGGGAGGCTTAGTCTTGAGGACGAGGTGGACTGGGTGTGGTGCGGCTGGGGCACGGTGCGGCTGGGGCACATCGCGGCTAGGGGCCGATTTGGCCATGAGACCGGGGTGCAGCGCGTTTGGGGTGTGGCATGGTCGGGGTGTGGCGCGGATGGGGCCCGATGCGGCTTAAGGCGTGGTGTGGCTCGGGGCTGGTTTTTCCGGCAGTGGCACGGGTTGTGGAGGTTGCGGGTGGCGGTTCCATTTCCTTCATTGCCTCCGTCGCCTTCCTCCATTTCGAAGAACATCGAAAATCCACAAAAGGGTTACAGAGAGGATGATCCATATTAGTTTGGCCCATACTCTCTTCCATAGAGTGGTAGCCAGAGGTTCACAAGAACAAATCACATCAAAACCACCTGTAAATATTCTACCCAACAAAAAAATAAAAGATGTGGTGTATGTTTGAAGTGATAATCAAAAAACATAAAACCCATACCTTTTTCATTGTTGGTTGACATTGGCATGAGAATGCTTACGTCGATTCATTGTAGATTAAGACATCCTACGTCGAAGGATGTTCTGAGGAAGAACGTCGGAGTCAAGGTCATTTTCATAGTTGAAGGCATTCCGCGTCGGCATTCTTTATTAGTGGATCATTCTTCATCGGTGGAGCGTTCTCCGTTGGGAGCTTTCCACCAAGTTCATCCTCTCCCCAATTCCACCCAAAATGAAAAGGCAGCTCATGATAATAGATTATAATATATATTAATTCATTGGAATAATATTCAAAATGGTTTAATCGATTAAGGGGGTGTTGTCAAAATTAATACGGTGTGTTGGCATAATTAAAAATTGTTGAGGTGTTGAACATGCTCCCCCCACATTTATTAAGGATTTGATGGCTTCTCCCTATTAAAGGGCGTTTCAATGGGGTTTAATCTCGGGTGGTCCCCACCACCATAACCCCTCAAGAGAGGTTAAGGTCTGGTGGTCCCCACGTCCAACATCCACATGGAGGTTTAGTTTTGGTGGACCCCACCTCCAATCACACACATGGGTTCTGCAAATAAAAAAAATGTCACACACTTTTATTTTTATTTTATTCATACAAGAAATACCCGAAAACTATCTTTCCCTATCGACCCACTCCCATCAAGATAAAAGTTTTGTTAAGAGAATACTGGCGCTTCAAGTTCAACGGTGCCCTCAGATTTCAATTCCGAGCACCAGTTTAATGTTAGGAAAAACCGCTCGCACGTTTACCGAACATACCTGAACAAAAGAGCGAAAATTCATTCTGGGAACTCCGTGCCTCAGAATCATGCACCATCAATTTTTACGGACTGGTAAAATTCTCATTTATTTAAAAACATTACATTGAAATTATGTTTCTTTACATAAAGCATATGGAGAAATGACAACCTTTAATAATTTTAATATTTTTAATTAAACCTATTATACATGTTACAATATCCTTATTGGGATAAAAATCAATCTGACTGATGTAATTGGTCCAACCATTCTTTTTATGAATTAGAGGTTGTTTTCACCCATTGTTTTTTTACATAACATGGCTCAGAAAATTGGTTTTCATAATGGTTTTATTCTTTATTGATGAAACACTACAACATAAACTATGTGATGAAATGACCCTTGTTTTCTTCATCCATATTAATGTGATTCTCCATTTCCATTATGTACTGATTAGATTAATTTAATTCTTTTATACAAACAAAACATCATGTTGATCCCATGTGATATTTTCCATTAATCTTCTAACAAAAACATTTACATGTGGGATGATGGTATATAATTACTCAATGATATTTATATATTTATTCTACTAATGATAAATATAAATTAGCCTTTTTATCTCTAGAACCAGGAGATCACTATGTGTCACCAATATCTAAAATAATTATAGGAAAAATGATTTAACTCCTCGTTACTGTCAAATTATCAATTCACAAATGGTTTTTTAGACATATATTTAATCTACTATATAAACATTACACCATACCTCTTTAATGTTGACACATCTAGAGGCATAATTTTTATGAATTTTTATGTTTTCAATATATGTCAAAATAGAAAAATCATACTTTTTCTTCAGAATAAGAAACACCCTATCCATATTAATATAGAGAGTACGATGAAAATATTTTTTGAAGCATATTTTCGTGGAATATTCCCATTAAATGGGATCCATATCTCATTATATTCTTTTTATAGATTAGATTCCACAATTGATCTTCTTTCCCAAAAAATACATATATTTATGAAAAAAAATTAACTCTCTTTGAGCATTGGAGGATAGATTATATCATCAAATGGGATTAAATACATTATTTTGTGATAAGGGGATCATAAAGTTTACTAAAGGTATGAGTCCATTATTTTATAAAATATTCAAGGGTAACTTGATATTTCTATTTTTATTAGAGTTATTTTCATCATTTATTTTATTATTCATTTTATGATTTCATTGAGATAGAAAATCCTTGATGATAATAAAAAACCATCCAACAAGATTTGGAAATTTTATTAGGAAATAATCGTGTTCCATATCATTTAGTTTTTTTGAACAATTCAACCTATTTATAATAAATAAATAAATAGAATTAAATAAAATTGAGAATAAATTTACTAATATATATAAAAAATATTATCTTATATACATGATTGGAATAACATATAATTAACATTTAAATACTAACTTATGAGTGTCTAAGTTTCAATCTATGTTTTTCATAGTAATTTCCCAAATAGGTTATCTAACATAATTATTTGTTCATTTCTTTCATAATCATGCCTCATTATCCCAACACAACATATTACCATATATTCTAATGTTGTCATGAAATCTCTTTCATAGTACCTATCATATTAACAATATTTTTGTTTCCATTTCAACTAGTATGGTGTCCTTCATAAGATTATTGGTGGAGTATTTTTCAGGATATCTTCACGAATGATGTTTCCATACTCATTATGTTAATCTTTATGATTTCTCACCATCAATATGACTTTATGACATACACTCTAATATTGTTTTATTTTCTATCATATTATTAATTTAGTAGTTGAAGATCATTGATACACCTTAACTGATAGGGCGGTGATGGTCCTCTGCCACATTTTCTCTAGATCTCTTCAGATCTGGGATTTCTATGTTTGGTGTGGTAATCATTAGTGAAAAGGGTGTAGTGTTGTGATGGATGTCAAGGGAAAATTAATGATTTTGTGTGCATATAACTCTCATTTTGAATGGTGTGGCGAGATCTTTTTGAATGTGATGAGGGATCTTATGGGTTGCTGGTTTGGCGGGGGAATTGGTCAACAATTAGCATTCATGTAATGTGAAAATTATTGGATATCAATGCTTTTCTAATAAGACTCATGTCAACTATATTTTTAGGTGGACATTTTTTTAGAATTACTCTATTTTAATTTACTACAATTTAAAAAAAATTGATGGATTTCTTATCAATTGGTGAGCACTGAATTAATTTAATGTTTCATTTGTGTGATGTAGATAATTTTATAGGTGCCACTAGGTGGGTGACCTTAAAAGATTGGTAGGAAAGTTGATGCCCCTAGTAATTTATTAGTCTATATCAATGATTGATAGATGGGTACCCTTCAATTGACATCATTCATTGTGTTTTCTATAAAGAATTTTTTTTGAATTAGGTTAACATTATTTGGAGTTCATTTATACAGTGTATGGTTTGTGGCCTGTAAGAGTAATAGGTGTGAGGTAACCTATCATCCATTACACTTATAATGTTTTAGTGTGGGTTGTAGGGGTTCTCTTCCATGTTGTGTTGAACAGCTTGGCACAACTTTTTAGCAATGGGGGTGGACACATCATCATTTACCGATTCATCTATTTTATTGTCTAATGAGTTTATGGTACATTTTTAATCTTAGTTCACTGTTTAATTTCCATCAATAAATCATGAAAATCATAGAAATTCCATAGAGGTTTCTTATAGTAGTATGTTCATATGTGTCGTGAATGGCTTCCCTCTATAACACTCCGAGATTTCATAGTACGTTATCTCATTAATGTAATTCAATAGCTTGCACTACATGCAACACCGAGTTCGAGCGCACCATGATTTACCAAACTAGCTATTCAAAAAGCATTTATGAATTTTATTAATTAAATTTAGAATTTTATATAGTCCATATAATTTTATAATCCATATAATGTGTTTCTATTATATAATATAAGAACAAATTCAATTTTTTGGATAAAAGATGTATTTAAAAAAAATAGAATTTTAATACCATTTAATGGTGAACCCTTATTAAAACCAATATTTGACACTTTGATATATTCAATATAGTTAAATTAAATTCATCTTTATTATAAGAACATAAAAATTTCGTTTGTATAAATTTTTGGTACATTTTTGATAACTTTCATCTTTTGATGAATTGTGAAAAATACTATATTTTAATTGAAAACAACTTTTTTAATAAAAATAATTTTTAGTGTTAAATAATTAATTTTAATTGCTTGGAAGTACAGTTAAATTTTATTTTTATCATTTAATTAAATTAAGGTCATTATAAATAATTTCACATTAATATTTAACATAAACACACGTCAATCTTGTGATAGTTTTTAGTTTTTTAAATAAACCGCTTTTTGGTTTTGATAATGGAAATTAATCGTAAATTAATTAATGAAACTTATATGTTTTGAATTTGGTAAAATAGAATTCATTTCTGAGTTTTGAATATTACAATTATATTAGTGTGAATTATTTTAAATTTTCTAAAAACTTCTTATTTTTTGATGAAGAGTGAAAAACACAGTGTTATTGTTTAAAACCGACATTTTATTTAAATAGTTATTTATTTCATATAAATATATTTTATGAAAATGTTTATATATAATTCCAATATAAGTTCAATTTAATTCATTGGATTTATTTAATAATAAAATTATATGTATAAAAATTTATTGAACTTTGTAACATCTTTTACCCACCATTTAGGCACAATTGAAAATTAGCATAAAACGTTATTTTAACATTTCTATGAATTTAATTTAAAATATCCAAAAACCTTGGGTGACATAAATAAGTAAAATGTGGTTCAATAACATAAAAATAATTTTTTTTGAATAGTTACTTTTATTTTTTATTTACCATGGTTAAAAGTAAATAGGGCAATTAAAGGTAAAAATGATATTATAATGACACTAACAAATGTACTAATTATTTTAGATAAGTGTATTTCGACCAAAATCAACCTTAGAAATAAAATATACTCTTTTTTCCACTTGGAATATATTACGACATTTATTATTATTTTATTTAAAGTTGAGTTAAAAGTTCTAAATTCAAATTTTCATAAATAAAACATTTTTAATAAAGGGTTATAAATAAGATAAATTTGACTATAAATATTCATTATAAAGATAAAAATATTAGCTACATAATTTTATTTTATTTATAATATTTAGACATTAAATAATTAAATTTATTTATGACACAATGATGATGTGTTAATTAACTTTTTAATAAAAGGTTAAAATAATCAGTGTTATAAATATTCAAATAAATGTTAATTGAGTCTTTTGATTCATTCCACTAATTTTATAGATTAATATGACATGTCAGAGTTGATTAAATGAATTTTTTTTCGAAATAATCATGCTGTTATGACATCCACAAAAGTCAATTACTAAATAGTGCCAAATTTAAAATAAATTCTTTTTTAAAACAAATACGATATTATTAAATGATATAATTGTCCTAAAAATCTATGGCTCAACCAAAGATCTTATAATATATATATATATATCATTAATGTCCTAATTGGGGTTATCTTGTAATTTTATTGTATTATTATTAACAATATAATATAATAATACAGGAATACATGGTAAAAGTTAAACTATTTGATGAATAGTTAAATATAAATGATAAGGTTAATGTGGTGACCTAAACTTATCTAAATCCTGTTGGATGAGAGTTTTTAGACCCATAAACACCTTATCCTTGAAATTAATAATTTTTTATCCATTATAAACCTAATATAATTGAATAATAAAATAATATTTCATTCTTTTCCTAAAGTGAATTAACCCCTCTTATAAAAAGGTACATCCCCATCACTCTTAATCACACCTACAAAGACATTTCTCTCGGACAAACCTCCCCCAATATCCTCCCAACTACCCTAACTTTGACATAGAGTCCTTAATTTGATTATAAAGCCAACATAAATAGACCTTTAGATGAAATAGAAAGGCAACACCGGAAGAAGAGGTAATAATATAATCACCTCTTTCAATGTTCTTTTCATCATCCACTTCCTATTTAATTGTTGTTTCCATGCTAAAATAAAAACTCTATTAAATTATACATATTATGATTTTATATTAAATATGGTAAAACCTAATTCATTATTCTATCCATCCTATTAATAACAAGCCACCATATGGGCGTACGTACGACTTACTGTCTCCACGTTGTGGTGTAGTTTGTTATTCAAACACTTCATTTTTTGGATGGGTATAATAATTAGTATAACTGGGGTAAATAATAAATATAACATTTTAACATTTCATTATATATGATATACCATCCAATTACATATTATTTCACCATCAATAGAATGATATTGTCACTCGTGTGTACATACATATTATCATCTCCACAAAAGCGATGAAATTCATTCCACATCATAACTATTCAAAATCATTTTAATTTTTTGATTAAAAAAATGTCTAAGAACATAATATAATTCTTGATTTGAACCAAATACGTCCTATCCATAACAATCATGGCTTATGTAACCAATCATATTAATGAAAACTAATCAATTAACACCTGAAACGATGCTACTACTAAAATATTATTAACCAAAAATATTAGAAGATCATATATGATAACATTTTTATGTATTTGGTTATTGAATTATTTAATAAAAATTAATTAAATATTATATAAGTTGTTAACATACCCTCAATCAAGTAAAATTACATGGTAAGGGTTAATTCTCAAATCTCTTCATTATTCGAGGTTGTTTATGCGTGAGAATCTACTTGGACCTTTTTATCAACCACTACTGTGTTTATTAAAAATGAATTTGAAAACATTTTTTCTATTTAATAGACTATGGGTTATAGTAATTTCTATTCTTTTTTGACTTTTTATAAGATGTTTATAAATGAATTTTTCAGTCATTTTCCAAACGAGGTCATTTATGACCATTTCAACAAAATTAATCAAAGAATTTTTTTTAACTTATACAGTGAGTGCGGCTGTTTTACACCATTATAAAACCGTAGAAAATTCCCATATAATATTATAATAATTTTTTCAAAATAAATGTTTTCTTTTATAATTATGTGAATTTTAAATGATTTCAAAATAAAAAAAAGTTATATCTCTCAAATGGGTTTGATTTCATTTATGTCAACATAATTTGATGGATTTTACACTTGTATGAATTTGATTTATTATTATACAATATTCAATTTTGTATTAAAGGTTTTGTGATATGTTTGACTGTGGATGTGTTAATTTTATACCATTCATGGTTTATGGTTAATGTATTATAATTTCATATTCTAGTTTTAATAATAATGTTTATGTTACATTTCATCCTTTTCATATGAGGAATTTATTGGACTTTTTATGGTATCGATGAATCCCTCTATAGATCCTTGATGCATCAGTAGGTATCATGAGACAAACTAGTATCTTAGCACAAGGATTTGACAAAATCTTATTTGTTGTCTTGGAACGAGGCCTTGACTATGTGGTTATGAAGTCTGTAATTATTCATTCCATCATTATGAAATTTGTTATTTATATTGTATGTGATTATTTGACTAGTAAAATATCCATGTGAATAATTAAATAGAATTAATTGATTTATATTTTCTATATTATGCTGATGTTTGGAATTTAAAAGGATTATGTTTTAGTCATATACATTTCCTTAAATGTTTATTCTTTTTAATGAATGTTTCCTCTGTATTATTATCCTTACTAAGCATCTAAGATCACCCTATTCTATGTTTTATTTTTCATAGGATTACAAGAAGTGTATTATGTTTGATATGCAGGGTTAAGCTAGGGGATAATGACATTCTGAATAGATTATTTATGTTGTGTTTTATGTTCGACTGTGTAATGTAACATTCTTGTATGTAATATATTTTCCAACATTGCTAAACTGACCTGTCCTTTGGGACATGATTCCTCGTAATCATGCCAATGTATTAAAATAATTCACAGACATTGGGTAACTAGGGTTGGGGCGTTACAATATGTATCATAGGAAGTTTAGTACAAACCATGGAAATAGATTTAGATAAGCTCTGATTTTGAAACATTACCATAAGATAATCATTGAGGATTAGTATAGATGAAATTCCAAGAATTTTGGTAATGTAGTGATTTTGTGAATTTTAGAAGAAATAAATCCATGTCTGGATACAAGAAAGTAGAGTCAACTCTGGCCCAGATGTACCTATGAGTGAAGACTCTGAAAAAGAGTTTCAGTCTTGACCCGGTGTATCCTGGTACACGACAATAGGCCTTTCTGCACTCTTGGTTACAATACTCCTTTGTGGTATGGATAAGATAATTACCATTATCTATACAAGACATTATGAATGATTAAATAGTAAATACGTTATCAATAAAAACTTTTTTATGATTATTTATTACATGCTTAAAATTCTCTATTTACATTAATAATTTTACAAGTTTGAATATATGCATTGAGATTCATAAACTAACCTACTGTATGCCATTTTTTGAAAATTATGCCCATTACATGGAATGAGAACATGAGTAAAACACTTGATCCAAAGGGTAAAGAGGATCATATCATTCATGGTATTAATCCAAAATTTAGAAGGTAAATAGTCTCCTATGTATTCTCATCATATGGAGAAATAATATCATGTATTAAAAATATAATCAAATAATTTCTGAGTTTTATGGCTTTGAAGAGAAGAAATAGATGAAAATGATGGTAGAGAGAAAATGGATAAAGTTAAGTGGGGAAAGAATGATTTTCCCATATGTGATAACTTAAGAATGAATTGCCTTTGTAAATTCATGAAGGGAAATAGAGTTTGTTATTAGTGTGGAGGAATGGACACTATGTAAGTGATTTCATGGTAAGAAAAAAGTTTCAAATGTACAATGTTTCATTATAAGGAGATGGAAAACTACGCGAATCAATGTCCAAATCAATAGAGTTTTCCCCAAATGATGTTGTTGGACAATAATCATGTTATGATACTACCACAGATGAATATGAATGACTAGTGTTTGTATGTTGTTATTAAGAATTATTTCTTTTGAGTGTTGTATCAATGATGTAATGGATATATGAATTATGAAAATAAATAAGTATCATACTGTAGTACTATTTCATTTAGGATTTAAGATAATATGGTTCTAAGAAAAGTGACTCAATAGCAAGTTAAAATCTTTGGAAAATACATGGTTGATGGAATGAAAGATCTCAATATGGTTCTGATTATGAGGTAGTGATTTGGGAATAATATATGATTGATTGGGAAAAATTATATTCAATATTTTTTAATACATTGAAACTAATTAGTTGTTTTTTATTCGATTATTGATGGATTTTAAAAAAGTTTTTTATATAATAAGTATATCCAGTATTCTATAAATAATAAGGGATCACGAATGAAGTCAATAGGGTTTTATGTTAATTCAGGGTGTTACTGTGCTTTAAAACAATACATGATGATGGTATTCACATGTAATTATGTGGAAAAAAGTATCATTATTGTGTTTACCTTCATTATAAATTTAAGACTGTTAAATTGGACATAGTTATTTTGGATAAGTCTAATGATTGAAATCAATAATGTTTGACATTGGATATTGTTGTTATGGTTAAAGAATTTCTTAAGTTTTTTTATGGATTTTTATAAAAAGGACATCCTGGAGGTCGGGTGACAACTCGCCAAGTCCGAAAATGCTGCGATATTTGATCCCACAACCGAATGGCGACATGGGTGCATCACCTATCACTGGCCTACATGATGTCCTATTTTTTATAAAGTAATTTTTTTAAATTATTCTGAAAATGTAATTATAAATTCATTATTTTTGGAACCCTATATGATTAGGATAAATAAAATATTTTTGAATTCAATTATCATTTGGAGTGAAAGATGAGTTTGTGGTAGAAGTTAGTTGAATGATGGAACCCTACATGTCAAGTATTTTTTCTCTTATTCTAAGAAGAAACTAATTCTAAAAATCTAGGGAAGAAATCTTTAAACCAAATATGTGTTATCCTAAGACCTTATGTTTTGTTGAACCAATGGTATTTAAATCAATCTAGATTTATAGTTTTGAGGACCTCAATATTCCATTCATAGTTCACCTATTTGTGATTGATGACCTCAATCACTCCCTATAAATATTTACTTTTTATCACCAATTATGTGGCTTTAATTTCCACTAAATTTCTCTTATTCGATACAATAATTTGGTAGCGACTTTTCCATTTCCCTTTCCCTCTTAATAAGGATAAATTTTATTAACCCAATTTTTAATGTGGATTTTCCACAAAGTTATTTTCTATTTTTAACTGTTTATTTTCTATGAAAAATTTCAAATTTCATGTATTAAATTTATTGAAGGATGAGAGAGTTCAACACCCCAGGATATCATAGTATGATTTCTCTTTAATGTAATTTAATAGCTTGTGTAACATGCCACACTGAGTTCGACTGCACCACGATTTACTAAACTTGTCGTTCATAATATGTTATGAATAGTATTAAATTTTTTTTTTTCAATTTTATATTCACCATATAATTTTAGAATCCATAAATTGTTTTTCTAAGACATAATATTGAGAAAAATTCATTTTTTCATTTAAAGTAGTATTTTTCTAAAAAATGAAATTTTATAGCCATTTAATGGAGAACTGTTCTTTAAAACCAATATTTGAAACTTTAATATATTCAATTTAATTAAATTAAATTATTCTTTATAATCGGGACATAATAATTTTCTTTGGATAAAGTTTTGGTACTTTTCTGATAACTTTTATATTTTGATGAATAGTGAAAAATACTAAATATTAATAGAAATCAATATTTTTAATAAAAATAATTTATAGTGCTAAATTATGAATTTAAATGGTTTGGAAGTATAATTAGATTATATTTTTATTATTTAATACAATTTATGTCATTATAAGGAATTTCACATTTAAATTTGACATAAACTAACGTCAATCTTTTGATAGTTTTTACTTTTTAAAAATCCCCACTTTTTTATTTTGACAAAGGAAATTAATTTTAAATTTATTAATTCAAATTATATGTTTTTAATTTGGAAAAATAGAATTATTTTTTAAATTTGGAATATCATAATTACCTTATGGTTATTTTTTTGTATTTTTATGAAAACATTTAAATTTTTTTGAATAGTGGAAAACATTGCGTTATTATTTTAAAGTGATTTTTTATTTAAATAAATATTTATTTTATTTTATTTTATTTTAATTAAAAATAGATATATAATACCTATATAAGTTCAATGTAATTAATTGGACTCATTTTATAATAAAATTGGATGTATAGAATTTTAAAGAGCTTTTTATCGTCTTTTGTCCACCTTCTAGGCACATTTGCAAATTTGAACAAAACATCATTTTACCGCTTATGTGATTTGAATTTTAAAAATCTCAGAGACACATCTAGCATTAATAAGTAAAATTTGGTTAAATAAGATGAAAATTATTTTTAGTGAATAGTAACTTTTCACTTTTATTTACCACAGTTAAAAGTAATTAGTGTAATTAAATGTAAAATAATATTATAATTACCCTATAACATGTTATAATTCTACTGGATAAGTGTATTTAGGCCAAAATAAACCTTAGGAATAAAATATGATCCTTTTGGTCCTCTCGGATTAGATTAGGACATTTATTATTATTATATTTAAAGAAGAGTTAAAAGTGTTAAATTAAAATTTTCAAAACTAAAACGTTATTAATATAGGGTTATACATAAGATAAATTAGACAAGATAAATTCATTTGAAAGATATCAAGATTTTATACATAATTTTATTTTCTTTATAATTTTAATACATTAAATAAATAAATTTATTTAGGACACAATGATGATATAGTAATTACCTTTTTAATGAAAGGTTAAAATAATTGATGTTATAAATATCCAAATAAAAGTAAATTGAGACTTTTGAAACATTCCAAAAAATTTATAGATTAATATGCTATTTTAGGGTTGATTCAATGAATTTTTTTGAAGTAATAATGTTCTGATGACATAAAACAAACTCAATTACTAAATTGTGTCAAAATTGACATAAATGAGTTTTTCTTACAAATACTGTATTATTAAATGATATAATAGTCCTAAAAATCTAAGGTTGGTCAAAAGTACATATATAATTATATATATATATATATATATATATATTTCATTTATGAACCAATTTGTTTTCACTTGTCATTTTATAGTAATATTATAAACCATATTATATAATAATACATGAATACATGTTAAAAGTTACACTATTTAATTAAGAGTTTAATCTAAAATATAAGGTTAATGTGGTGACCTAAACCTTCTAAAACCTATTGGTTGAGTGGTTTTAGACCCATAACCACATTATAATTTAAATAAATTATTTTCGATCCATTATAAACTGAATATGATTGTATAATAATATAATATTTCATGCTTTTCCTAAAGTGACCCTCACATCTCTTATAAAAAGGTACTTCCCCAACTCTCTTAATAACACCTCCAGAGCAATGTGGCTTGGCCAAAACCACCCAAATATCATCACAAATACCCTCCCTTCGACCTAGAGTCGTTACATTGATTATTAATCAAACCTAAAGAGACCTTTTGATCAAATCAAAAGGAAACCTCAAAAGAAGAGGTAATAATTTCACCACCTCTTTCAAAGTGCTTTTCTTCTTCCACTTCCTATTTCACTGTTGTTTCCATAACATAATAATAATTCCAGTAACATATACCTACTTTGATGTTATTGTAAATATGTAAATACCATATTCATTATTCTATCTATCCAATGAATGACAAGTCACCATACGTGCATAAATATGGCTTACCATCTCCATGTCGTGTTGTAGTTTGTTATTCAAACACATCGTTATATGGATGAGTATTATAATTAGTATAAATGATTTAAATAATAAAAATTAAATATTAATTATTCTTTATATATGACATTACATCCAATTATATAAGATTTCACCATCAATATAATGATATTGTCGCTCGTGTGTACATAGAGATTACTGTCTCCACGAACGCAATGAAATTCATTCCCCATCATAACCATTCAAGAATAATGTAAATTTTATGATAAAAATAATAATTTTTAAGTACATTATATAAATATATATATGAATCAAATACATAGTATCCAAAAAAAATGTGGCCTACGTAACCAATCATATAAAGGAAAACGAATAAGTTAACAACTGAAACAATGAAACTACTGTAATATTATTAACATAGAAATATTAGAAGATAATATATGATAACGTATTTATGTATGTGGTTATTTTATAATTTAATAACAATGAATTATCTTTTAAATAAGAATTTAACATACCCCTGATCCAGAAAAAGTATATGGTAAAGGTTAATTCAATAATCTCGTCATTATCGGAGATTGTTAATACGTTATTATCCACTAGGATCTCTTTATCATCCACATTAATGTATAGGAAAAATGTATTTCAAAACAATTTTTCTATTTCGTAGACTATGGGTTAATTTCATTTATATCCTTGTTTGACTTTTACGTAATATTTTTATAAAATAATCTTTCTGGCCTTTTCCAAATAAGTTCCTTTACGACCTTTTGGACAAAATTAAGGAAAGAATGTTTTTTAACATATAAAGTGAGTGAGCTATTTTCTGTTGTTATAACACCATCGAAGCATCCTATACAATATTATAATAGTATTTTCAAAAGAAATGTTTTCTTTAATTATTATGTGACTTTTAAATGACTTCAAAAAATAAAGAGATACTTCTCTCAAATGGTTTTGATTTCATCTATGTCAGCATCCTTTGATGGATTTTACACTTGTCCGAAGATAATTTATTATGATATAATATTCCTTATAGTATTGAAGGTTTTCCGATATGTTTGACTTTAGATGTGTTACTTTTATACCATTCATGGTCTATGTTCTAAGTATTATCATTTCATATGTTAATTTTACTATAATTGTTTATGTTATGTTTTAACCTTTTCATATGAGGAATGCATTGAACTTAGTAAGGGATGTGTGAGCATGATATATCTCTTCAATGAATCGGTAGGTCTCATGAGACCAACTAGTTTATTGGCATAAGTAATTGAAAAATTATTATTTTTTGTCTTGGAATGAGGCCCTAACTGTGTGGTAATGAATTTTGGCATCATGCATTCCATAATTATGAAATTGGATATTGATATTGAATGTGATTATTAGACTAGAATAATATCGATGTGAATAAGTAAATGGTATTAATTTACTTATATTTTTTTATTATACCGATATTTTAAATATAAAAAGATTATTTTTTAGTCTTATACATTTACTTAAATTTTTTTCATATTTATGAATGTTTTTGTAATATTGTTATCCTTACAGAGCATCTGAGCTCATCCCTTTAAATGTTTTATTTATCCTAGGAGATGAGGAATTATTTAATGGTTAACCTGTACGAATAGGCTAAGATATATAAGTGTGTTCAAAGGGTAAAAATGTTGTTGTTTTTTAATCTAATGATATAATGTAGAAATTGTGTATGTATCTAGTACTTACATAGCAATAAACTGATCGGTATTTCAGAACATGATTCCATGTATCATGCCAATGTTATGTAATAATGCACCGACTCTGGGTAACTGGGTTCAGGGTGTGACACCCTCCATACCCAAGTATCAAAAGGGGACTAATATTTTATGTTCAATATAGAGTTCTTTTCCCTCACCATTTCCTAAAAGTATATACCCATTATGAGATTTAAAATCATTCTCTAGAAATTCATTTTTTAATGTAATAGAGGTTGATATATTCCTGTTCACGTGTCCTTTTTGGGATTCTTATACCAAGGTAAAAATGATATACTATGACATACAATAGAATATAAATTAAAGGATATTTTCATGGAACCCACACACTTTATAAATCAACAAATTTCTTTGATAATTTTCTATTCATAGTTTTGTCCTTAAACATATCCCTACGATTTACATTATGTTTACTAGTCCAAAAAATAATAATTACTAGTCCGTCCGCTGTTACCAAAAAATTTTAACAAATAATTCTATAAATATTATAAAAAAGTTTATTAATATAGAACTCCATTAATTAGTTCCCAATGATTATTAGTCATAGTGTACATTAATGACATGGTTCATAATATATTATAAATACATTAAAATAAATTGTGGATTTAATTCTTCTTACGGGGATATGAAGAACTTATAATATCCAAAAACAACATTGGATAACATTTTTAATATAGAAACCAATATGGCGATATAAAAAACATAGTAAAGGAATATACATTATATGGAATCAAAACATTTGTGGTAAAGGTTTACCAAGATATTATCAAAGGGAATCCTCTTGAGTGAAAATAACATAAATAACAAGAATTCATAAGATAGTTGTAACATTGTAAATGTTGTATTAATATAAAACATGAAATAATCATGAATCCAAGATAAATTCCTAGAAAATATAACATGTGTGATAAATATGAAAAATGGATTATGTTTAATCCCTATCCATATGAATAAAAAACAAGAGTAATGATTTTCCAATTGAATTAGAGCTCTATCTAGAAGAACCCATCCTAATATGTTCTTGATTTATGTGTTCTGAATAATGTATTTCAACCAAATGTCATAACATAACAATTAAACATTGAAATATAGTTGTTCGTATAGTCTTGACTCGTATTAAAATAGATGGAAACTTCATAATGTATAGATTATAGAAATGGATATAAGGAATGTATTAACCAATTAATGGAAGTGAAAATATTCTAGAAATACATGTGAGGGATGTATATATAGATCATATAATAATTACATACCATTAAAGAGAGATAACTTTCACAACTCGTTGAAATTATTGGTTAGAGGGATACCAAATCAAGGCCCTATTTATTCATAAGTGTTATTTATATCTCGGAATAATAACAAATGAAAACTTATGAATTTTTAGGAATCATTTTTTTGTTTACTATTATTTTAATTTTATTCATTATCATGTTTAATTCAATTGTGTATTCTTTTAGGTTCCTATCTGATGTTTTGATGGTATTAAAATAACATGTCAAACATCAATTCTGAATGTTGACAAGGGCCAATGATATGTTTATTTCATCATATAAATAATAATAATCATTTAATATGGGAATGATAAAATAACTAAGTTACACTCATTGAGACAATATTTCATATGTATGAATGGGTATCATTTTAATTTTCTGTGATCATGGTAGAAAAAAGATGAGTATTATTTTATCATTTCTATAATGATAATTATTTAAAAAATATCATATCTAACTATAATTAAACTAACGTATACCATGTGATTGTGTAATTTAAATAGAATCTCATCACATAGACTGGTAAAAGTATTCATTACCCATGAACAAGTATACCATTATTCAAAGGAAGGTAATATAGTAAGTTATATGATAAATATATTTTCCCATTTTATTATTATGTCAATAATATCATATTCAAATATTTAATATATCATTATTAATATCTATGAGAGGTGATGATGATAAATTATTACCATTGGTTTCAGAGGCAGTAGTACATCATACAAATGGCTGATGGTTTTTTTTTAATTTTATGGAAGAGTATATTGATTTAAGATATTATCATACCAGCATATATTATTAATGTATGTGGGTAATTATTATTTTTTATATTTATTGATTAATATTTGATGAATCTATAAATAAAAAATAAAAAAATGATTTTCAGCTAAGAATGAAATATCATCATCATAAAATATCTTTAATATTATAACTAAATCCTTTCATAATTGGTGTTATGAAAAAACACCCCATGGATGTGGTAAGGTAATTAATAAAGGTATTTTTGTTGTGATTAGATGAATCAAAATTATTTAAATGTTAGGACATGAGAAGAAAGGGTCTTCCATTTCATAAGTGAGGGGAGGAAAATTTGGATATTTTTTAAAATAATAAATTACCCTCTGTTTTCAAATGAAAAAGGGTTAAAAAATGGATTTTTTATTGACCTATATATAATAAATGGTCTATATAAGGACATAATAAAGGATTTGGACATGTTGTTATGTCATTTTAATCATTATGTTATTATTTTAACTCGTCGATAAACCCATTTTAACATGAATACTAGAAATAAATTATTATCATTTTCAAAAATAGTTATGACATAAAATTATTGTGAAATTAAAATTTAATATTAATTTTTATCATTAAAAATATCAATTCAAATTTCAAATATACAATTCAGATATTTTACATTATTTAAATTTAACATAATCATGAAATCATGATGAAAAAACTATTTTTCAACGGAACTTTTTTAAAATATACTTGATAACATTATTAAAAAATAAAATTACTATAATTACAGAAAATGAGATTGAAATATTTATATAAATGAATTTCATTTTTTATAAAGACATTTAATTTTTTTAAAATTTTATTTTTATTTAATTTCTTAGAAATTTATAAATAATAATTTTGTTCATAAATGTTTGAAACATATAATATGTAGAACTTATCTATTTCTATTTATACATGTAAATATAGTGTCTTGGTTATAATGGTCATAAATAATCATGTTCTGTTTAGTATTTGTATTTCATTTCATATAATCCATCAAGAATAGTTCATTTATTTTAAAAAAATAATTTTATTATGTATATTGTGTATGGTAATGTTTTCATTGCCTAATTATATCTGTTTCATTAGAATAATCGTTCAATAATTCTAATGGGAGTTTCTAGGAGGAAAAAATAGCTCCAAAAAATTTCAGTAATATTTTTTTATAATTATTTTCCATTAAAAGTATATTATATCATTAGGTGTTAGTATGTTTTTTGAACCTAATGTTAGATATATTGGTGGGTAATCATCCCCGACACAATTTTTATGTTAACCCAAAATTGAATACCTTTATAAAAGGATGAAACCATCTCATCATCAGTGATATATATATCCCTATAAAGAAATCCATATCCCAAAATTTTATTCTGAATATTAATTTTTATTTCACTAACTTGTAATTTGTAGAGGATGATGATTTTATTGATTCAAATCCATATTTTTAGGAAGGAATATATTTAATTATTTATGATCTCATATTACTGAATAAGGTCATATTATAGGTTCTAAGGAATACCAATACATGGGTATCTATTTCACAAGATAAATTGGATACATAGATTTTTTCCCAAAAAGGAAATTGTGATTTATTTACCAAAAACTAAATATATTCTCCAAAACATTGTCATTATGTTGTTACCCATATGTTTTGAATTCTAGATAACCATCATTTCTTCATCTAAGAGGGTATGAATATTTATTAAACCCACTATTATTAGGATGCATTAATGATTGATGATATAGTCTTTTATATATTTAGAACACCTCAAGATCTTAATACAAGGAAATTATGTAGAACAATGTATTTAACACCAAATAGTGATCTTAAAAACATGAAATATTATTACGTCTCTTAAATTCTATTAACCAAATTGGTAGGCATGAATAGGTGGACCCATATTATAAATTATAAAATGGACCTATACTATAAAAATATAATGAATAATAATAAATAAATAATTCTTTAATTCTTGGTAAAGTCATATTATATATTGAAAAATATGTTTCACAAAAAAATGATATTTATTTCATTTTGATATAAAATAATTGATTAAAATATTCTCATTATATAATATATATTTTTGAAATCTGTCCTCATTTTTGAAAGCATACAGTAAATATAAAATTTGGCTAATCATTTCGAATTTTTATGAAAATATGTATTTTATAGTGAATAGTGAAAATAACATTTTTTAACAATAGTTTCATTTTATTTCAAAATAAAATTAATATTTTTAAGTTGATCATAAATAACTATAACTCCTTTTTAGTTAGAAATATTCTATTTAATAAAATATTAATCAATGTTATATGCGACCTTTGTATAAAAATTAATTTTGAGAAAAAAATGCAATTTTATTGAGAAATTGTTTTCTATTAAGCATTGTAGGATAGTTATAAAACAAATTTAGAAAGTTCATAAAAATTTTGTAAAATGAATTCTAAGTTTTTATTAAGTATAAATTATTTTATTTAATATTTTTTCAAATAATTTCCGGTCAAAATTAATAGTAATGACATAAATAATTCATCAACCTGGTATACGTGTAAATCAGGATAATATTGTTTAGGACTAAGTCATAAGGAAACTACTTTCATCATAAATATTAATGGATGAATTTATTTGTTCTGTTATGGGATTAGTAATAGAATAGAAAAAATTAATTCATTACAAGTGAGGTATGAGGTATAATAGAAACAAAACAATCATATTCATGAATATTAATACAAGGTAAAGGGTCATAACATCAAATAATCTATGTAATGTGGAAAAAATAAAATACATGGATTCATAGGATTAAGTCTTGGATCACCTCTGAGACATCATAACATTTTGTTCAATGGTTATTTTCTAAATAACCATACATAGTGTCTCATGAGATAAAACAATTTCAAACGCATTTGAAGTTTATATAATTTTTTTCCCTCCTATAACATTTATATCGTGTACATACATTTCTGTTCGATATAGTTTATACCACATAATAAATTATTTAAGAAAACGTAAACACATTATTATAGATTTTTGTTATATATATTGAAATATATAATACATTAAGGACATATATATATCCTGATGAATAAAATTTAGTGGAATTGTACATTGTTATTCACATCATAAAACATTGGTGTGGATAATCATATAAGAACTTCATTAGGATAATGACTGTACATAAAGGGTAATGGAAGAAGTTAATGAGAGAAAAATTTTTCACTCATTAATTAGAAATAATTGATATAGTAAATGTATTTTGATAAAAAGTATACAAAATGGTAAAATAGAAATCAAAATGGATAATTAAAATAATGTTCATGAATGAATATAAAGTATATGATAACTCCATACATTGATAACATTCTTCTAAAATCATGAAATAAGATTCATAACTAATTGGGAACACCTTGGGAAGTATTTTGAGGAGAAGAGGGAGATTAAAAAAACTTTAAATGGTTTTCTAGTTTAGTAGAATGGGATGTTTGGTGACTAATATAGAAATAAGGGGTAATTGATTGTTAATTTAAAAACATACTTTACGTTGCATGAGTAATAATATAAGAAAAACCACAACGCGACCCAAAATTTGTTCCCAAAGTTAATTATGATTTGATGTAGAATTTAACATTTTTATTAATCTAATATAAATTCAAATTAAATTGTTTCTATTTATGATGTGGATTTATGTCATGGTAATGATTAAATTTTTTAAAACATTAAAATATAATAATTTTGTAGAATATTTACTATAATATTGTAAAATGTATAAAATAACAAAAAAATATTAATGTATATGGGAAATTTTGTTTTGGTAAAATTTTCCATTTATTCTATTTATTATATCCTTTTGGGGTATTCTTAGCTCATAATATATTTAGTATATATATAATACATTTACGTTTTAAACAAATATTTTTTCATCAAACACTTGGTGAAGTTTACATTTGGATAATTTCTATGTTTTGATTTATAAAATAAAATTTATTTAAAAAAATTTTAATTCTTATAAAATAGTTTCAACTTTTACATAAAAACATTATTTATTCCAAACTACTAGTTTTCACGACACATGAAATATTCTAAAAATTATAAAAAATTCAGGGGACATCAATGAATCATATAATCATATATATTAATTTAAATATTATTTAATTATACTATTCATGTAAATAAAATTTTTCTAACCTTTTTTTAAATTATCAAATAGTGTTTTTCATTAAAAATAAATATTTCTCTAAAATTCCATTTTGGATTCATAATATAAAAATATTATTTTTAGAAAATTCATTGAATAATATATATATATATATATATTAATAATTAAAAAGGATAAATACTGTCATTATTTTTAATATAATAAATTATAAAAATTTACAATACTTGGGTATTGATATATAACCCTTTATTACCCAAGTGTATGACATAATAGTATCTTGTTCAATGGGGTTACATTCATGGGGTGGAACGGAAAATATTGTCTAGGTATTTATATCTACGATCTTTAACGTCTCTCATGAATTGTTTCCCATATATTTAAGATATATTATCTCAGATTTTTTTTCATTGTAAAATCTCAGTGATTTCATTTCTCTAGGTGGATCCGATAAATGGGATTCATAAAAAAAATCCTACTTGTCGGGGCCATCAAATTTTCATTTTTTATCAATTATATATTCTCATTAAACATAATATAATTAATATTAATTTGTTTTTGTATTATTAATATATTTTCAATAGTTACGATGATTATTATTCTTTTTTGAAAAATAGACAATTATTGGCATTTCTTATAGTTGTTTCTTCTAACAATTGAAAACAATTTAATCTATTTTCTATTAATATATGAAAAAAATGATTTATTCAATTAGAACACAATTACATTTACCAATATTTGGGTAGTTACATTCTTCCTGCTCTAAATTCCCTTTTTTACCATAAATTTGATTGTAATACATTTATTTCATCCACAATCTTGATTCTAGGGTTATCTCATCAAATATGTGTCTCATTAATAATACATTTATCCGGTTAGTTTTATTTTTTTATATAACATTGTATATATGGTTTATGATCTTCAATGTTTTTTACATGTTAGAATGATAACTCACAAAAATTACCACATCGAAATTTAGTATATGTGTGGGGTCTGGTATATACTCATATAAGAGGGATACAAAAAACACATCATGTACTTGTGTCATGTTAGGTTAGATTTCATGTCGATAGTCCACAACTCTAATATAATAATGGATTCCATAGGAGGTGATATATTATGGATTAAACCGTTTTTTCTTACCAAACCTCATGATATTATTCAATGGTGATTTATGAAGGAACACATTAAAATTGATCTTCAACTCAATGTCACATTAATGATTGTCTGTATATTATTTTAGGAGAAATTGGAAATATTTTATACAATGTTGAATCATGTATATTTTATCTATGATATCATATATATATATATATATATATATATATATATATATATGATCTGATACCATTAAATACCATCTCTAACATCAACCCATCATTTCTGACACCAGTATCATATCCCATTAATCAGATCATAATGTTTTATCTCAATTCTATAATTTAAGAGAGAGTAATTTGAACACTCAACTAAGGGATGTTTTTCATACCAAAATCCATGTAAATACATTTATCCTAATCTCATATTATCCTATATAGTTCAGATGGTTCTCTCAGTGTAACTAATTATCTATGGATGATAAAAAGTATTGATGATCAACTATGATTGAAACTCTTGTTAAATGATTCAATAGATACTCAAGGTTATCATAAAATATCAGACATATAAAATGGATAATTTAAATATATATATTCTAACCACACAACATATTTTAATAATATCTTGTTTCTGAAGGGATACATCATACATTATATAGAAAAATTGTCCTCACATTGTACAATGATCGACTACAACATGGATAGCTTTACCGATGTTAGTATTCTTGGGAGTCATATGATGAAATCCATTTTTATGTTCTCATATTTCATTAATAGTATGGTTAATAATGTCTTTTTACCTTTATAGTTTTGTGGATGAACCTTGAATGTTTGGCACACCATGCTAAAAGATTAAAATTCAATAATAACCCTCTTTGTGTTATCTGAAAAAAAGTTTTTCTATATATATATATATATATATTCTTCTTATATTCATATTATTATGGGTTCTATGCACATCTTCTGTAATATAAATCTTTTGTGTTGTTTATAATGAGACACTCATCTGAATTTAAAACATTATAACCCTATTTTTAATAATGTTTACCTCTTGGTTATTTTATACCATCATCTAAATATTCTTATTCTTTTTGTGGGTCTCATTTATCCTCTCAAGAATGTACTTATAAAATTTTATTTAACAATGGTTGGATGATGTTCTCTTTAATATTACCATGAAAATCATTTTCATGTCCATGAATACTGGATCAATCTCTTTCCTCAACATGAATTAGTTTTTTAGATCCTTTCTAAACAATAAATTTCACTCTTTATTTTGAATTTAATAAGTTAATGGATTTAATAGTAATAATATATAATTATATGATACATCATTTGTTGGTCTATATTGAGTTCTTATTGATTTAATATATAGTTAAATTATTTATACTGCGTATATATGTCACCCATCTACCTGTAAATATAATGTTACCAAATAATAAATGAGAGTATCACTGCATCCAATTCCAGATTATGAAACCGGTAGTCCTACTCATTGATAATTAATAGTTGGTAAGAATTGGTTACCAATTTTTTTTTTAATTTTCACTCAACCAAATGACTTTTTTGATTCATTATCATAGATCAAAAATATTTCCCTAGTAGTGGGTATTTTGAGAATATGTTCACAGATTTAAATAAATAATTACTATTTATATCACTCATTTCAATATTAATTCCAAAAATAAATTTCTACATTTCATGATATCATGGTTAGTGGGGTTGACAGTCTTGATAATTTTCAGAAATATCTATGATAGTATGTAGATAATCCCCAAAAACTATGTATATGAATTAGTTATGATAGTTTGGTCCTTCCATTGATTTCATCTATCATTTTTTATCCATATATATATCCATTTATTGATGTAAATATTCCCCATTAAGGTTATTATGTCCATCTAAATCCAACAATTTCTATGCTTCCAATTTACCATTTTTTTATTAAGATCATCAATAAAACATTCAAGTTATCCTAATTTTCAACCATTATTGTAATAGATAATGTCACGACCCGTCCTCGGGGCCCGTGCCGTGACTACCCCAAGCCCGCCTTCCATAGGCCAGGGGCTAACGACTAGCACCAAAGGCGTAAATCCTGATAACTGGGAAGGCATTGCCTTTATAAAAGAAAACAAGCACCACAGAGTACAAGCGGAAGCAAAACACTAAGTACAAAAGAAATTCTGAAAAGTAAATGGGCCAGAATACAAACCCAAAGGAATGTACAACAGCAAAAAGACAAACAGCTGGAAGAAGGAAGCAGCTCTTGGGTCGTCCTCCTCAGATACTACCTGAAGGGTAGGTACAGATAGCGCAGCTCCTGGTCGTCCACCACGGATCCTACCTGAAGGGTGGGTACAGATAGCCTCCTCCACGCTCTCATCCGTCAACCTCCTCTGTGTGTCGTCTCGTCGTGTGGTCCACCTCCGGGTACTGACTCGTCGTGTCGTCCACCTCCGGGTACTGACTCGTCGTGAAGTCCACCTCCGGGTACTTACTCGTCGTGTTGTCCACCTACGGGTACCGACCAGTCCTCGAACACTCGGCCTCCGTCAACACTGCCCGTCATCTGCAACCAACACAACGAGGTGCGGGCATAGCCCGTGCAGGGGTGAGTATAACAATACTCAGTAGGGACCCCGAGACACTCAAGGTCTCACTAAACCAATAAGGATAACCACAAGAAGATCTCAACAGATAACCTCTACTTAGATATATACCCATACATAAACCTAAGTTATCAAGTAACCCATCTCAATCATGAGGAAACACAAGGATTGTGAAATCAACGGATAACCACTACCCAGGTATATGCCCATACATATACCTAAGTTATCAAGTGACCCATCTCAATCACGAGGTAAACACAAAGGTCAAAAGTATTAGCTCAAACCAGGATTTTCATTATCGAAACCGTAACTCTTGAAGAGCTCCGTCTCTTGAGTGTACAGTGGTCCTGTCACGACTCCGAGGTACTTCTCACTAACCTAAGACTGCTGAGGTACTCCTCCTGTCAAGTACTGCGGGTTTGCGGCCAACTACCGGGCGCTCCGTCCACTGAGGGTCTGTCGCCAAATATTGGGCGCTCCGCCTAATAGCCTACAGAGGTACTCCTCCTGTCGAGTACCGCGGGTCTGCGGCCAACTAATGGGCGCTCCGTCTGTCGTGGGTCTGTCGCCAAATACCGGGCGCTCTGTCCACTGGGCTAGTCGACTCACTCCAAGTCGAGTCGGTCAAGCAGTCATCAGGTCTCAGCCGTCTACACGGTTTCTGTACTCCGTACGCTCGTCTCCGGGAGGTTCCGCTCCATGAGCTATAGGTCGATACTCCATGTATCTCGAAGTCCCACTAAGAATTATCTCAAAGGACTGCCTCGTCATAGGGATCTCAACGAAATAGACGACACGTCAATCAGACGCCCGGTCTGTGAGTTGCTAGCCTTTTTGTCCTAGGGGCTCGATTGGTTTCGTGTGCGAACCAATCTAGCCGTAACTCAACTATACCCCGAACACTCATAGAGTATACTCATAGGGACCGTTTCTAAACGTGTTCACCAACACTGCTGATGGTTCGTCAAACGGACGTCTGGTATGAAAGATACCATCTTTCTCCGTTCCAGGGGCCCGGTTGGATTTCGGGCACAATCCAACCCGGCTATAACCCAACTACATCCAAAACTCGGTTGGAGGATGCCAAAAGTTCCGTATCGTCAACAGGAACGCAACGCAAGAGACGGCACGTCAATCGGACGCCCGGTCTGGAAGTTATTAGCTTTTTCGTTCCAGGGGCCCGGTTGGTTTAATGAGCGAACCAACCCGACTGCACTCCGACAACATCCAAACCTCGAGCAGATTAAGCCAAAAGATCCGTCTCACTTAGAGGAATCAATCAAAGTCGACGACACATCAATCGGACGTCCGAAACTCAAGATATGAGTGTTTCCGCTCCGAGGGCCCGGTTGGTTTCGTGGATGAACCAACCCGGCCGAACACAAAGTAATCCGAAACCTTGAGTGTGATATACCGAAACGACCGTCTCTATCCAAGGATTGCGTTGTCGTTGATGGCGAGTCTTTTGGATGCCCGTAGCTCATGTTACGGGCATTTGACCGAACGTGGTCCGAAAACGGGGCTCTGGGCCCGGGCCGACCCGGGCCGACCCCCCCGGGCCGACCCGGCCCGACCCCCCCAGGTCGGCCCGCACGGCTGAGCGGACACTGCGGGCGGGGTGCGCGGCTCCCCCGCCCTTCGCCGCTGATTGAGGCCGGCGGCGAACCGCCGACCGCCTCGATTCCGGCGGCGCGTCGCCGCCGCCATCCGCGGACAATCGGACGCGCTCCGGGGGTCCGTTTCTCCTACTGTCTTCTCCTATGGTCCTTTCGGGACACGAACTTCACTGCGGAGGCCTCAAAATTACCTTGCGGCCTCGTTTGTCGTCACCCGTCGATCCACACATCAATAAACAATCTGCGGAGGGTTGTCGGGCCGTGTACGTTTGGCCCGCACCCTCCGTGTTAGATAATATCAACGGGAGAATTTATTCAACACATGAAACAACAATTTTTATAAATTAAAATTGTTCTTATAAAACTGGTTGTTTAATTTTAAAGAAACGTTCACGGGAATATAAAGGTATTTCCAAAATAAAGTCCCTACCTCGTCAAGTCATCGCACGTGCGTTCTTCGCGGATTTGATCGCCGTGGAAGGAGGCGATCGTCGCGTCGCGGAAGGGCGTCGTGTCATCACGGAAGGGTGTCGCGTCGTCGCGGAAGGGCATCGCGTCGTCGCGGAAGGGCGTCACGTTGTCGAACTCCGAGGTTCAAGAACAAAAAGATTTTATTAATAATAATTAAATCTGTGCGTTGATAAAAACCACAAAGGAGTTCTAGAAGGAACCCGAAATCTCTTACCTCCAACAGTTGATTCAGGATTTCATTGCGGAGGAAGGAACGTCGCAGAAGAGGAAACGTCGGCGTCACGGCACACGGCGTCGCTTCGTCGATTTCCGCAGTTTCGGCATTCTTCGTCGAAGACCGGAGTTCTTTGTGTTCTTCGCGTTCTTCGCGTTCTTTGCGAAAAAGGGTGAAGGGACAAAAATTCTGTCAATGGTCTCCCAACTTGTAATCTTCAAGATGTGGCGTTGGTCTTATTTTATTACTACGCCAACGGATTTCAAACTGGTTAAGAAACGAATAAAGAGATAAGTAACGACCCATTAATTCGTAGAATTAATTCAACAAAATAAACCACCCAATTAATTCAACGAAGAAAACCGCCCATTTAATTGGTGAGTTAGGAAATTAAGAAAACGCGTCAGTTGAATTTCATGATGATTGGTTTTTGTGGGTGCGTTACATAGCGGAAAAGAAATGGTGGGGATCGTGCGGGTCCCACCTCACAAATATCCTACCAACAGGGTAGGATATTTTTGGATAGCACCCTATCTGCAACAACTCATCTTAAGCTGCTTTAAGTGGCTTCAAGTGGCTTCCAACTGGCTTAAGTGAAATAAAATAAAGTTTGTCGTACAATTATTTTATTTCTTAACCATATGCCTAAAAATTAAAAACCTCACCTGAGCAAACGCAACTCCGGAAGAGGCGTTTCTAAGCAAAAACAGGCGCTGCGATTCCATCGGTGCCCTCAGAATTCGATTCCGAGCACCGGTTCAAAAGTTAGAAAGCCCCGCACGTTCGTTCACTGAACGTACCCGAGCCAATCTTCGGAAAATTATTCCGGGCACACCAGGCCTCAGAAATAGGCGCCGTCAAGAACTGTGTTCTTGTAGAATTCCAAAGAAAATTAAGAATAAAAATTTCCTTGGAATTTAAGGGTCTTTACATAACTCCCACCACGGGGCATTACGTCCCCGTAAAGCTTTACCACAAACGTAGGGATACAAAGGCGGTACTGAGAACGCATCTGAGCCTTCCGCTCCCTTGTGCTAACCTGGAGGTTCCCGTGCTGCCATAGAAAGTGCACAAGAGGAATCGACCATCCTCCCAGGATCCGCTCCTGTCGATCCTCGATCCCCACAGGAACCTCCGTAGAAGTTACCTCATCGCCACCATCCAGCTCCTCAAGGTCGAGGATATGCGGAGGGTCGAGCACGTATCTCCTCAATTGAGATACGTGGAAAACGTCGTGCACCTAGTGCAACTGAAGTGGATGGGTCAAGCGGTAAACCACATCGCCTACCTAGCTGAGGACCTAGAAAGGTCCGTTGAACCTCGGAGATAACTTTCCTCCCTGGCCACATCTTCGTAAACCTCATCGAGGTGAGACCCGTAAGAAGACGTGGTCGTCATCCTCGAACTCCATAGGTCTCCATTTTCTGTTATAACTGAAACTCAAAACAACTGCTGCTATGAGGGTAAGGTTGACCGACTCAAGAGTGATCGGTCGCACCCTCCTGTGCAAGAGTTACCCTGCACTGCTTGGGGTTTCCTTTTTCGCCGATCCAGGAAAACCCATCCTGATGTCGTAGTTAAACTACAACCTTTTTTCCTAGTACCGTCAATTTGTGTATGAACGGTGATTGCCCAGTCCATACTCAAACCAAAGTCATAAGGCCTTGACGCTGCCACCAAGAGATTCTAACCGAAACTCTCGCCTCGAGGATCTGACCACACCGTCGGCGTAAGTGTGATGATCGAGTCTCATCCCAAGGTGTCTCCAGACGCGAGGGTCAAGTACACGGCTTGCTGGAATCTCTAGGTCTGGAACAATATTTTTGAAATCAAGGAATGATTCATATCGACGTCCGTTACTATAGCAGCTAGTAGTGGACACAGACTGTCCCTTGAATCATTTCTAGAGCCATTGGGTCACATTCCTTGACCGCACGCAGCCGCACTCTTCCACCGCCCTCCAGCTCCCTGATCCTGGCGGGGATAACTAAGGCGCGTGGTTGTTGCATGTTAAGATGTACACCACCTCATACTGCTCTCCTAGCTCTGCCTCCACGTCTACTACTTCGCAGACTCATCTATCCTTAAATCTTCCACTTCTTGAAACATTTAACACGACCGAGTCTTTAAGACTGGCACCAGTTTCTTGTTTCTTACTGCACTGTGCAGTCTTCATCCACTCTTGGATGACCTGGACCTCCTTTATTCTCACAAGAGCTGCTATGATTTCTTCTTTGGAGATAAGAGAAACCCGGTCTCATCCCCTGGATGAACCACATTCGTTACCTAATACAGTCAATCCTGACATGAATGATGCAATAATGCCATGGATGATGTCATAAGTCCTCGACGTAACTACCAAGAGATCCAACTGTCACTCTCGCCTCCAAGGGTCGAGTCACACTGTCGGCATCAGTGTGAGGTCACTGGGTCTCCTCCAGTAGAATTGACGAAAGTGAGGGTCAGGTCAACAGTTTAATCGGGCCCACTCAGTATCAACCAAAAAAAGGACAGTAAAGAAAACAAAGATATGTGTCTTTTTATTATTGCAGCTCATAGTACAAGACACAAAGCAACTACAGACAAACATCAACAAAACCAGAAGCAACAGGATCAATAGCCTCCAGGTCCGAAGCTAGTCCCGCTCATGTCCATCTGTATCCGGAGCTCCATGACCATAGGCCTCAGCTGCCTGAAGCTGAGCTCTCCCATGTCCTCCTATCCCCTGCGGTCGGGGTGGGCCTCCTGGTGGTGGTTGTGGAAACATCCCGAAGCGTCGTCCACCTCCAGCTGCACGACCAGCTCCTCTGCCATGGCCTCCTGCTCCTTGCGGTCCACCCTGATCGAACCTCTGCCTCTTCCTCGGAGGTTCTTCATTTAACTGTTGCTTATCAGCATGACGGTTCGGACAGTAACGTGCCATGTGACCAATTCCGCCACAGGAGTAACACTATCCACTCTCGGCACGTATGGCTCTGACTCCACCCCGATTTCCCCGCAAAACTGAACTTGAGTCGTGCAGTCGGCCACCGGTAGGTCTGGTCCTCTGTGGAATATGTCTACTGTCTGCTGTAGAAGACTCTGCCGCAAGCCGGCTAGTGGTGGGTCCTACTGCTGGAGACTTCTCAGCAAGGAAACTCTCCACTAAGAGGGCTCTCTCCAACACCCCTATCTGCGTCGGAATTCTATGAGAAACAACATAAGCTCTAATCTCTCGCCTGAGCCCCTGCTCGAAGGTTTGGGCCCTGAAGAACGGGTCTTGTACCATATCTGTGGAGTAGCGCGAGAGGTCTGTGAATCTCGCTGAGTACTGCGCCACTAACATGCTGCCCTGCCGTAGCTGAAGTAGCTCCTATATACGCACCCCTCGAAGGGTGGATGGTACAAACTCTGCCCGGAACAGGCTCTCGAAGTCTGCCCATAGAAGTGTGGCCTCGTTATGCATCTGAAGCATCAGGCTCCACCATCTGCCTGCTGCTTCCTGAAGAAGGCTGGCAGCTAGGATCACCATGAAATCTTTCGGCGCCCCCACTAGCCTGAAGACTCTCACTACAGCCTCCATCCAATCCTCAGCCGCCTGCGGGTACGTCCCTCCCAGGAACCTGGGTGGCCTCTGGCGCTGGAACTCATGCAGTGCACTCAAGTGACGTGCATCCTCTACTACTGGGGCTGGTGGGATCGATGGCCCAATGGTTATTAGTACCGCTGGTGCCTCCGCTGGTGCCTCAACTATGATCGGGCCCTGTACTGAGGCATCGTCGCTCGGCAGGCTGTCAGTACGTACCACTCTCGGGGCTCTAGCTGGTCCTCCACGGGGAGGCATCCTGAAAGAAACAACGTGACATGGTCAAAAGATTATACCTGTTGAGCTGACCTGGTTTGAGCTGAAATATAAATAAAACTTCTGGAAAACACACATGTAATCAGTGTTTTCGTGCACAAAGTCGGAAATCAGTTGTCAGGGTCCTGGTGTATGGATACGTCGGCCGCCCGCACCAACACTAGACTCCCTGAACAGAAATCCACACTCGGTACACTTAACACTATTGCTTTACAGAAAGAAACATCAGAGTTATAAGTTCTGCGGTAGAACCGAACTCCTTTGATACCAATTTGTCACGACCCGTCCTCGGGCCCCGTGCCGTGACTACCCCAAGCCCGTCTTCCATAGGCCAGGGGCTGGCGACTAGCACCAAAGGCGTAAATCCCGATAAATGGGAAGGCATTGCCTATATAAAAGAAAACAAGCACCACAGAGTACAGGCGGAAGCAAAACACTAAGTATAAAAGAAATGCTGAAAAGTAAATGGGCTAGAATACAAACCCAAAAGAAAGTACAATAGCAAAAAGAAAAACAGCTGGAAGAAGGAAGCAGCTCCTGGGTCGTCCTCCTCGGATCCTACCTGAAGGGTAGGTACAGATAGCGCAGATCCTGGCCGTCCACCACGGATCCTACCTGAAGGGTGGGTACAGATAGGCTCCTCCACGCTCTTGTCTGTCAACCTCCTCTGTGTGTCGTCTCGTCGTGTGGTCCACCTCTGGGTACTGACTCTTCGTGTAGTCCACCTCCGAGTAATGACTCGTCGTGTAGTCCACCTTCGGGTACCGACCAGTCCTCGAACACTCGGCCTCCGTCAACACTGTCCGTCATCTGCAACCAACACAACGAGGTGCGGGCATTGCCCGTGTAGGGGTGAGTATAACGATACTCAGTAGAGACCCTGAGACCCTCAAGGTATCACTAAACCAACAAGGATAACCACCAGAATATCTCAACCTATAACCTCTACATAGATATATGCCCATACATATACCTAACTTATCATGTAACTCATCTCAATCATGAGGAAACACAAGGATTGTGAAATCAACAGATAAACACTACCCAGGTATATGCACATACATATACCTAAGTTATCAAGTGACCCATCTTAATCATGAGGTAAACACAAAGGTCAAAAGTCTCAGCTCAAACCAGGATTTTCATTATCGAAACCGTAACTGCTGAAGAGCTCCGTCTCTGCAGTGTACAGTGGTCCTGTCACGACTCCGAGGTACTGCTCACAAACCTAAGACTGCTGAGGTACTCTTCCTGTCGAGTACTGTGGGTTTGCGGGCAACTATCGGGTGCTCCGTCCGCTGAGGGTCTGTCTCCAAATAATGGGCGCTCCCCCTAATAGCCTACAGCGGTACTCCTCTTGTCGAGTACCGTGGGTCTCTGGCCAACTACTGGGCGCTCCGTCCACTGTGGGTCTGTCGCCAAATACCGGGCGCTCCGTCCACTGGGCTAGTCGACTCACTCCAAGTCGAGTCGGTCAAGTAGTCGTCAGGTCTCAGCCATCTACACGGTTTCCGTACTCCGTACGCTCGTCTCCAGGGGGGTCCGCTCCACGAGCTATAGGTCGATTCTCCATGTATCTCAATGTCCCATTAAGAAGTATCTCAAAGGACCGCCTCATCATATGGGTCTCAACACAACAGACGGCGCGTCAATCAGACGCCCGGTCTTTGAGTTTCTATCCCTTTCGTCCTAGGGCCCCGGTTGGTTTCGTGTGCGAACCAATCCAGCCGTAACTCAAATATACCCCGGACACTCATACGATATACTCATAGGGACCGTTTCTCAACGTGATCACCAATGCCGCTGACGGTTCGTCAAACCGACGTCTGGTCTGAATGATACCATCTTTCTCCGTTCCAGGGGCCCGGTTGGATTTCGGGCACAATCCAACCCGGATATAACCCAAATGCATCCAAATCTCGGGCGGAGGATCCCAAGAGTTCTGTATCATCAACCGGAACGCAACGCAACAGACGACGCGTCAATCAGACTCCAGGTCTGGAAGTTATTGGCATTTTCGTTCCAGGGGCCAAGTTGGTTTCATGAGCGAACCAACCTGACCGCACTCCGACGACATCCAAACCTCAAGAAGAGTAAGTCAAAAGATCCGTCTCACTTAGAGGAATCCATCAAAGTCGACGACACATCAATCGGACGTCCGGAACTCAAGATATGAGCGTTTCTGCTCTGAGGGCCCGGTTGGTTTCGTGGATGAACCAAACCGGCCGAACCCAAAGTAATTCAAAACCTTGAGTGCGATATACCGAAACGACCGTCTCTATCCAAGGATCGCGTTTCCACTGACGGTGAGTCGTTTGGGGGCCCATAGCTCATGTTACGGGCATTTGACCGAAAGTGGTCCGAAAACGGGGGTCTGGGCCCGGGCTGAACCGGCCCGACCCCCCTGGGTCGGCCCGGCTGGGCCTGGACCGGCCCGGCCCGGCGTGGTCCGGTTCGGTCCGGCCCGACCGGCCGACCGCGGCTCGGCCAGTGCGGCCGAGCGAACACCGCGGGCGGGGTGCGCGGCTCCCCCGCCCTTCGCCGCTGATTGAGGCCGGCGGCGAACCGCCGACCGCCTCCATTCCGGCGGCGTGCCGCTGCCGCCTTCCGCGGACCACCGGATGCGCTCCGGTGGTCTGTTTCTCCTGCTGTCTTCGCCTATGGTCCTCCCGGGGCCCGACCTTTACTGCGGAGGCCTCAAAATCACCTTGCTGCCTCGTTTGTCATCGCCCGTCGATCTACAAATCAATAAACAAAATGTGGAGGGTTGTCGGTCCGTGTTCGTTTGTCCCGCACCCTCCTCATTAGATAATATCAACGGGAGAATTTATTCAACACATGAAACAACAATTTTAATAAATTAAAATTGTTCTTATGAAACTGGTTCTTTAATTTTGAAGAAATGTTCATAGGAATATAAAGGTATTTCCAAAATTAAATCCCAACCACGTCAAGTCGTCGCACACGCGTTCTTCGCGGATTTTATCGCCGCGGAAGGAGGCGATCGTCGCGTCGCCGAAGGGCGTCGCGTCGTCGCGTCGTCGAACTCCGAGGTTCATGAACAAAAAGATTTAATTAATAATAATTAAATCCATGTGTTGATAAAAACCACAAAGGAGTTCTAGAAGGAACCCAGAATCTCTTACCTTCAACAGATGATTTAAGATTTCGTTGCGGAGGAAGGAATGTTGCAGAAGAGGAAACGTCGGCGTCGCGGCACACGGCGTCGCGTCGTCGATTTCCGCGGTTTCGGCGTTCTTCATCGGAGGCCGGTGTTCTTCGCGTTCTTCGCGTTCTTCGCGAAGAAGGGTGAAGGGACAAGAATTTTGTCAAAGGTCTCCCAACGTGTAATCCTCAAGATGTGGCGTTGGTCTTATTTTATTACTACACCAACGGATTTCAAACCGGTTAAGAAACGAATAAAGAGATAAGTAACGACCCATTAATTCGTAGAAATAATTCAACGAAATAAACCGCCCAATTAATTCAACGAAGAAAACCGCCCAATTAATTGGTGCGTTAAGAAATTAATAAAATGCGTCAGTTGACTTTCATGATGATGGGTTTTCGCGGATGCGTTACTTAGCGGAAAAGAAATGGTGGGGCTCGTGCGGGTCCCACCTCACAAATATCCTACCAAGAGGGTAGGATATTTTTGGATAGCACCCTATCCGCAACAACTCAGCTTAAACTGCTTTAAGTGGCTTCAAGTGGCTTCCAAGTGGCATAAGTGAAATAAAATAAAGTTTGTCGTACAATTATTTTATTTCTTAACCTTATGCCTGAAAATTAAAAACCTCACCTGAGCAAACGCAACTCCGGAAGAGGCGTTTCTAAGCAAAAACCGGCGCTGCGATTCCATCGGTGCCCTCAGAATTCGATTCCGAGCACCGGTTCAAAAGTTAGAAAAACCTGCTCGTTCGTTCACTGAATGTAACTGAGCCAAACTTCAGAAATTGATTCCGAGCACACCGAGCCACAGAATTAGGCGCCGTCAAAAACTGCGTTCTTGTAAAATTTCAAATAAAATTAAGAAAAAAAATTCCTTGGAATTTATGGGTCTTTACAGATAATAACATCAACAATAAATTATAACTAAATATTTTCAATATAGTTCATAATGAATATAAACAACTATTTCATAAAAATTATACATGATGGGAGAAAATTAATGAATTTTTATAAGCATAGGTAAATTAAAATATTTCCCCTCATGTTTAAATAGAAATAAAGATTTCAAAAATGATTTTTGGTATTATCGCAATATGGAATGAATACTCTTATTTATATATTCATAAAAGTAGTATATAATCCTAATTTTTAACTGATCAAATATGGTTCCATCCAATGAAAATATTTTTCTAATAATACAAGTATTAGTGTAACAATACAAAATCAATATTTTAAATTATTTTTCTAGGGATTTGAATGAAAATTTCCAAGTATAGTTGTCTGTATATGATTTAAATTCCACCAGCTAGTACATTCCATTTATTAACTAAAATAAATTCATATCTAGTATTTTAATCTCTAAGAGATGTTTCACTTTATATATGGTAATGGAATATTTATGGTAGTTTATTGTTCTAAACTCTATCTAGATGAAGGGTGGATTGATACACATGGTGTAAGACATCATTTCAACATCTAGTCTTAATTTGTAGCACACGATCTGAAAAAAAATAATTGGATAGAAATGTATCACCAAAATACATGCATATCAGTTGAGTATAGAGGAATGGTACATCACATGGTGGAGGGACTTGGTGTAACAGTTGATATAACCTTATCTAGTGTATATGGTTTTTGATCAGCTAATATTGTATATTTCTAGTGTCCCTTCTCAATTAATGACCCAATGATTATTTATAATATTTTTCTATTAGAATAAATATTTGATAAAATTTAAAATATAGTATTATATACATATAGATGAAAACAAAACAATTTTGTTAATAAATACTATTAAATTAATAAATAATTAATCCATTAATAATTCCTAAAAATTTAACCAAAAAAAATAAAAAATAAAACATCTCATTTGAAAAAATACAGATCACTCGAATATACGAGACTCACCAATCTAGTTTCACATACATTAGATAAGAAGAAAATTATTAATATAAAAAGAAAATATATAGAATAGGAAAATGAAGTACCTTGAGAGGAATTGATTTTAATAAATAATGAATGAATTTGGAGGTATTTATATAGGGTATTGTGATCATTGGAATAGTAATGTGACTGGTGGAACAATAACCTAACCAGTAGGAATAGTAACATGACGTTGGAATTGTATTTTTTCTTAAAAATTATAAATTATGATATAAATAATATTATAATTCTTTGATTAATTGAATATAAATTTTATTATTACAAAAAATAAATATCATGATTAAAAAACTCAATGAATATATATACACATTTTTAATAAACAATATTTTAATGTGGTTAATAAACATTATATTTTTTATATTAAACATTAATAGTAACTATATTATATATATTCTTAGAAATTCAATTTCATTTTTGAAATAATAATTTCTAAGTTATTCATGGGAAAATGTTTGTAACTTCTCTATGATACTTATATTTTCATGTGAATACTAAAAATATAGTTCTCACATTATCAGTGTATCTTGAATTTCATCATTAATGATGTTACATGAAATAATACTTTCTAAAAAATTATTTTCTTGCATTTCCTATTTAATTTCATTAATGTTTCATTAGAATATAATAAAATTTGTTTCAAATTCTAAAATATCACTAAAAAACCAAATGTCAAAAGTGATTCCCTAAAATAATAAATTTTCATCATTTCCCACTTCATTTTTAATAAATAAATAAATTCTAATTATAAAGAGGATTTAAAAGCATAAACACATAATTTAATACTAATATATGTTTAATAATGTCCCAAATTCTCTATTAAATTTTTAATCATTGATATATTTTTAATTCATTGTTTTATTCATAAAATAATCATCTCCTCAAGTATAAATAACACATATCCCAACCCATTGAAAACAACTCCTCCCGCTCACATAGAGCCCAATATCAACCCAAATATTCGCTCTCAATACCATTTGAATACATAGTGATATTATAGATGAATCAAACTCCAATATCTAAAGATTGATAGTGTCGTACTTGAGAATCATCATCGAGGATTAATTGTCATATGATCCACTCCACTATATTTTATTTTTTATTACTGTTATGTTTATTTATCCCACCATCCCATTAACAACCAAAACATAAATTAATTAACTATGTAGTAATTAAACAATATATTACTGATGTCATCCAATTTTATGAATCCTACTTCTATATATATAATTTTTTAATTTATTCTTTCTACACACTCGATAATTTCTCCATCAAAGGCCTGTTAACCAACTAGGGATACATTTCCATGTCAACAAAAATAGTTATCATTATGGATTGATGTTTTAAACCATATATAATATATAAAAATTAAATTATAGTCATTGTTATATTATATAATTAATTATAATAATGTACAAATTAAATTTAATAAAACAGAAAAATCTATGCAAAATGATACATTTGTAAGTAAACACATGAAATGAAAACACATCAATTTCATCAACATAAAATAAAAAAATTCCAATTATTTTAGTGGATGCATATTTTTATAAATTTCTAGAATTCACTTCATGATCAATTTTTTTATAAATATAAGTTTATTATTCAAGATGCATAAAAGCGACGAAATAATGCAGGAATTAAGATAAATGGATTATCAAACACAAATCATTTTCATTAGGTGATTGCTTATTCATAATATATTTCATATTAATGATATAATAATGTTATTTAGTGATATATAATGATTCTTAAATTTTATGATTTTTGATATACTTGTTTTCTACATGATTGTACGAAAAATACAAATATTTTCCAAAATAAATCTTCATTTCAAAACAAATAATGAAAACCTCAAGAGTTATTTCATCGTCAGTAATAAAATGATTATTATTATTCCACTATGTATTTTCCTTTTCCAATTGGGAACTCAAAGATTTTGCATGAAATAAAAATTGAATAAATCCTTGGGAATTATATTCCCTTCCATGGGATAGCTCTTGACTTATATTTTAATTCATTCTTTGTGGAATGCATAATTATATAAAAATTATAATGTGATGGTGGTGATATAATTATATATACCAACAATGAATTGTGAAATGTTATTTATCTCTTCATATGAGGTTTATTATGTGTGACCATGATGATATCGTTGATCACAATGATGACATTATGATTATCAAATTATTTTATGTGTGAACATGTTAATAAATATTTTCACAAATATGTGGGGTATTTGACCAGTATATCATGCTATTTCATCTTTATGCATTTCAAAATTCCATGTATTTATCACATGTTTCCCTCATGCCTTTTATAATGATCCAATTCGTATGATATTAAGATGATGATTACTCTCAAACATATTATATTTATTCATGTATCATATTAATCATATTACTAGGATTTTATCTCACCCCTTGAACTGATCTTTTTCCCCATCTAATTACATATACTAAGGTGACACAAATGGTCACTAAGAAGGTATAAGAGCAGGAAGTAAATATGATTGTTTAATTATTTAAAATTTATGTATGATTTAAATTTCCACAAGACACTATAACATTATATCCTCAAATGGAAGGCTAATTTTTTATCAATAAAATAATTTATTAATTATGAATTAGTATTTGGTTAACTATAGATTGTATTGGATCATGGTTTAGTTAATTTGGGATGTAGGATTAGACAACCCGGCTAGAAACCAAAACTGTCATTCTATATATGGGAAAAATGTCCTTGAATAATCTTTTTATAGATGATATACATGTGGATTCCATAATATATACGTTAAAAGTAAATTCCATATAATAATATATCATTTATTCATTCTTTTTTTAATTACTTTTTGTAGACATTTTATATTTTAGAATATTTTTTGAACTATGATAAATAATGAACATGCCACTTGTGAGGAACAGTGCAATGATTTTTTTGAGTGACACCCTTAATTACATGGTAGTTTGTGTTCAAAACATCATAATATTTTTCACCATGTTGAATCAATCAACGATTAATAACCGGATCCTTCTATAAAATCCACATTCACCTAAAAATGATCAACTAACCCTTGGTCATTTGTACGATAATGACCATCGATGTGTATATTAACATTCGATCCGCATATTGTGGAACAATGTGTTAACTCAATGGAGAAATCATTTTTATGATCCATGATTATGATATGAATAAGTTTATTCTTTCTCTATATGATTTAGATAGAGTGGAAAATCAATTGTTGTAGTTGATAAAGAAACACAAGAATAATTATAAAATAAAAGAGATGGAGTGGGAATTATTTTAATAAAATATTTCATTCCATTTATTTCCACTGAACTATTTAAAAAAATATGGATATATAATTCATAGATTAGATGTAAAGTTAAGGTAAATCTATCATGGAATTAGATGAAAACATCTCATGTAATACAATATATACCATGGGTTTCGTTATAATTTTTTTTAAAAAAATAGTGATTCTGTAATGGTTTAAAACCACACCTTCAAAAGGCTCTTATTATACATGACATTGGGAGTTATGAAGAATTTTTTCAATATAAAAAAAATTATAGATTACGATAAAATAATTTACTCATGGTTATTGATATATTATGAGAATAATATGGTTTCAATCTGGTGGTTCAACTGATAGAGGTGGGAAGTGGTTCCAACTACCCAGAGTTTAAAATCTTGGAATAAGCCTGATGGGGATGTTCTAAATCAATGGTACATGAGGGTAATATATATCAGTAACCAAAAAATCTAAAGGTGAAATGGAAATTAAATTCTATCACTAATAATCAAGTGGATCATTAAAATTATGTCAAACATTGTAGACTATCTATTCACTCAAGAATGGAAAAAATTTATGTGATCTTGGTTATATGTATCCCTTTATATCCTGCATGTCTTCTAAAACTAGTGAATCGAAGCCCCAGGACAATGAAGCAAAAATATATATATATAAACATTGTGTTCCAAAAAATTAGACCAATTTTCAGACTCTTCTCTAGTAATATTTTATTGGATGATTAAACTAGTGAATCTCAAAATACTTCCCTTGGTAGAATTCATTTCAATACTGGGTATGGATTTTCCATGAAAATATATATATATATAACAAATTAACTATAAGAAAAAGAAAATATCCATTCATAGTCTGAACCATATCATTATCCTCTAAAAATGAATGCAATTTCATGAACCACTTTTGTAAAATCCCTGGATTATTTAGTTTTTTAAACACTATGAATAATAATACTTTTCACAAATAGTTGAGTCAAAGGAATATATCAGCCTGTAAAAAATTCATATTGATATAGAATATAATGAGATATTTTCGAAAGAGTTAAATGGAATTATAATATATCATGAGGCCGATTTATAAATATAGCTTATTGTAGGAGATGATATTTTCTAAAAATACCATTATAGGATAGTGCCTATCGAACCAGATGTGAAAAAGAAGTAGTTGCAAGAGAATTTGTACAATGGATGGGTAAATGGTGGTATGTATCGAATATCAAGATATAAATAATTTCATGATCATGAAATATTATCTTATACCAAGGGTTTTATACTTGATCAATCAACTTTGAGGAAATCATTACTTTTAGATGGTTGATCTTCGTTCTGTATATTATAAAATTATTGCGATGAAGGATGGTATTTAGAAAAATGCATTATGATCAAGTTACGGGAATTGTATGTACATAGGGATTCCCTGAATGTATAGTAATTTTCATAAAATCATCCCAGATTTGATGAATAGAGTATTTATAGACTACATCGACATATTTTTATTAATCTTTATCAACAATATTATCATTTTCTCTAAGAGAAAGGAAACAATAAATAGAATATAAATATTTTCATGAGAAAATAAGTAAGGAAAAAATGTATTCTATGTTTAGAAAGTATGAATTTTATATTTTTTTATATTTCATTCTTGGGGAACATGATCATAAGTGAAGGAATTTCTTTGGACCCATTATAGACAACAACAACGGAAGAATGACCTAAACCCACTACTTCCATGGAAATCCTTTTTCTTTATGATTTGATTGCTACTAAAAATGTTTTGTGAGGAATTTATCATGATTTTATACCACTATATCTATGTTAAAATATAAATAGATAATGTATGTCCCAAAAGAATAATGTGAGGAAGATTCATGGAGTTGAAGAAGAAGCTAATAAATTCACTTGTACTCAAACTACAATAAATAGGGTACAATTTTATTATATATAGTGATTCTATAATGAATTTCATTGTTTTTTATCTTATATATTATTATAATTTGATATAATGTGACTCAGAATAGTTTAATATCCCTGAGAATACTTACCAACACAATTTTCAGAGTTGGTAGCAATTGATATTAACTCTAATAATCTAGGAGAACTATCTCTATGGTGAGAAGTGTGAAATATATAATGATCATAACAATATAGAGTATTTATCCAAATATAAGAAGCTCAATGTGATTCAAATAATATGGTATGAGATAATAAAGAACTATAATTTCTATATTCAGAATCATTTGGGAAAGTCATACATGAAAGTTGATTCTCTTAGAAGATAAGAAACCACAACTTTATCAATCATGTGGTTTGTAGAAGGCCCTATATTATTGGATTTCAAAATGATAGAATTGAAAATCATAATGGACCAAAATAAAGTTTAACTATTCCAAATTATTTCCCAACCATTTATCCAAGAGAATATAAAGTATGTAGAATGGGGTAGTCTAGAGCTATAAAAGAAAGTGAAAGTAGTAAAGGAAAGTAAATATACATTTTTTCCACATCAATGATAATGATGTGATTCATTTTTGAATGAGTATTTATGTTCTTTAATAACATATGATAATTATGGAGATATTGGAAAATCTATATTTCTTACCATTCACTATCTATCCATGAAGTAATATGATGCACCATGGTCTTCAAGAAAACATCAGGAGGGAAGACCAGATAAATGAGTTTTCAGATTATATCTTAAGGTGTTTGGTATGTCAACAAATGAAAAAGAGTTATAAATGGATGATGAATCTATTTCCAATATAAAAATATAAATTAGATAATGTGACTATGTAATTTTTCACTGCTCTCCCAAAATCATCCAATGGAAACAATAAAATAATGGTTGTGGTGGACCGAATCACCAAGACAACCAACTTTATCACTTTTTAGTAATAATTTTCTCTTGTACAACATGTCATGGTACATGTGAAGAAATAGGTGGGGATATATAGGAATACACTTTCAATCATCTCATATATTTATCCAAGTATTATATAAAAATACTAATATAGTTTTCATGAATATTTGACTACTCAATTAAATTTCAGTATGACCTATTACCCCAAACTAATCTCCAATATCAAAAAATTATTCGGTCACACGATTGCATGTTTTGATCTTATTCATTGAGATTTAATGGTAAATGGGATCAACATATCCCACTGGTTGAGTTCCAATAAAACAATCTCATCTACTTAAGTATTAAAATGGCTCCATATAATTCTCTCTATAGAAAGTGACATAGATGTACAAATTTTAGGGTTGATTGTTGGGAACAAAAACTTATTGAAATTGATACTGTGCATGAGATTGTAGAGAATTTTTATGAAATTCAATAAATAATAAAATAATTTGAATGTCAGAAAATAAAAATTCTGAGAACTATTGAATGGACTTGGAGTTTGGTTTTGGAGAAAATTTTTTCCCTTCAATATAACTATGAAAGAGAGTAATGTTGTTTTCATTGAATGTGAAGCTTATCTCAAGGTACATTGGCCCATTTTATTTCCTTGATCTTATAGGAGTAGTGTCATGTCAGATTTAACATCCCCCATGTATTTTCAATATTTAGTACAAGTTTCGCGTATCACTCCTAAGGATGTACATACCTAATCTCTCACATCTATTGAAACTAGTGGTGGTATAACTAGATAATGACCTCTCATATGAAGAGCATCTTTTGAAGATCATGGATCATAGAGATAAAGTTTACCAAAAAAAACATTTTCGAATTGATGTAGAGGATTCAATAGAATTAAGAGGATATTTGTGAACTATATGAAATAATGAAAGAAATGTAATATTATCTATTCTCAATAGATAATATGAGTCCAAACTTTTGGGATAAATGTCTAATTTGGGGAAGAATGTATGAACCCAATTTTTATAAGTATTATTTGTCTCTTGGAATAAATTAGTGTTATAATATACTATATAGTATTATGAACATAAAAAAACTAAAAAACATAATTTATTTCATTAATAAATAATTTTATATATATCCGAAATAAATGTAATTAAAATTTTAATAATTAAAACAATGATAAAATATAAAAGAGAAATGTTAAAATAAAAAATTATGGATCACCCTAATATACCAGAATAATCACCCCCACATCAAACACTATAGAGAGGATGAAAAATAATAGTAATGAAATAAAAATTATAAAAAAGGGAAATATAAAAATTTTAGAGTCAGTGAGATGAATTAAAAATGAATGAATTTAGATGTATTTATAGTATGTAATGTCACTATTGAAATAATAATGTGACTATTGGGATAGTAACGTGACTATTTAGAATTGTAACATGACTGTCGAGAATATTAATTTTGTCGTTGGTAGTGGATTTTCATATAAACATAATAAATTGTCATAGAAATAATTATTATCATGATTAAAGTAAATAAATATAAATTTTATAATTATAAAAAATATAAATATCATGATAAAAAACTCACAGAAATATAATCAATATTTTAATAAACTATATTTTATTGTTTTTTATAAACATCATAAGTTTTATATAAAAAAACAAAATTACCAATTATAAAATAAATTGTGATAAAATTAATTTAATATTTTAAATCATCACATTAAAATTATCCAATAATTATTTTTTTGTAATTTTTTAAAATACATAAATTTTATGGTACATATTAAAAATAAATATTTTCACATAAATGTTATATCTCAAATTACATCATTCATGATGGAATAATAAAATAATAGTTTATATAATGTTATGTTCTTCCATGATATATTTAATTTCATAAAGGGTTCATTAAAATACCATTATGTCAATTTCCATACATAAAAAAATGTTTCCAATACCTAAAGTTAAAAGTGTTTCAATAAAATAAAAAAATGTAATTCCTCCAACCATTATTTTTTATAAACTAATTAATTATAACTATAAATAGGATAACAATATCTAAAACCATTATATTATATTAATATATGATTTTTAATTTAAAAAATCACTATTACATGTTTAATCCTTGATATATTATTTTATTCTAAAAATACCTTCGTCATTCTGTTTATGTAACATCTATCCCTCCCCTTGGAAAACCATCCTCCAACCCATTATGAAGTTGATGTTATAAAAATACCACCTATAAATGGACTTATAATATATATGGGCATAATGTATCTATCCAAATCCAATCACTATGGTTTTATAGTGTCGTACAAGATAAGATACACTGAGGATTAAGAATGTTTTGATCCACTTCTCTCAATTTGTTTTTTATTCATACACTTCAATTTCGTTTCTAAGACAAAAAAATAATAGAAGTAAATCAATTCAATTAATTAGTATGTAATTTAAAGTTGTAGTAATTTTTTTAACCAACAAATTGTATAATACTACTATATATATAAATTTTAAATTTCTTATTTCTATTATCCTGAAAATGTCTCAGCAAAGGTCGATTAACCTCCTACAGACTCATTTCCATGTCAATATATATAAACATAAACAAGGATGGATATTATAAACTATATATAATACAAAAAATTATAATTATTTGAATTATATACTTCTGTAATTAAATATAATAATGTATATATTATATGTTTTAAAATTCATAAATCAAAGAAAAATAGATAATTTTTCGGTAAATCCAGATAAACAAATGCATCAATTTAATAAATGAAAAGATTGAAATATAATTAAATTATAAAAATTGATAAATATTTTTATCAATGAATATAATTCACTTTTATATAATTTTTTTAATAATTATATATTATTTATTCAGGGGGTGTGAATAGGATAAAATTATGTGTGATTTAATGTAAGGTGATTCTCGAACCCAACTCCATTTCTTTGGGTCATCCCTCATTCAAGAAATCCTAGTAATGAATTATCATATAATGTTACATATAAATCATTTCATTATAATTATTTTTTCTTTTTGGGAATGTATATGTTTCCTTCATAATATTATGAGATATAAAAAAACATCCAAAATAACGTTTCATTCCAAAAAACATATTTTACTCCGCTTGAGTTGTTTGTAAATCACTAAAAAAATGATTCTTTTTCTGAATATGGGTTTTCATTTTTCAAATGGAAACCCAATTTTTATTCATTAAATCATTACTTTTTAATCATTTGGAATCCCATTTCATTCCATGCATTAACTCATGAAAATTATTCTAATTCATTCTATGTGGAATGAAATATTATGTAAATAATAATATTTAACGGTTGATCCTGGAATTATGTATCCCTAAAATTCATTGTTTAATATAATGTTTCTCATGATATGATGTGAATTATTCATGAACATGATGATTTATTTGTTTAGAATTATGATTTTATTATTACTCCCATATGTTACGTGTGGGTATTATGCTACATTCATTCACATGTATTTGTGAGTTTTGAACATTAAGAAATGATGTTTCATTTTTATGCAGTACAACAATGCATGCATTTTCCACATGATTAGTTCATGATTTTTATGATAGTCACTTATCTTGATTTTAGGATAATTATTATTATCACCCATGTTAAATTGAATTATGTCCCATATTCTTCCTCTTAGTATGCTTTCATCTATACTATTCCATTTATGTATATTCATAGGTGATTAATTTTAATAAGTATAAGGCATGGGCCACAATAAAGATATAGAAGAAGGAATTTAATAAATTATATTATATTTTAGGAAATTTTTATCTTTAGGTATAATTTTTCGAAGACACTAAACCATGGAATTCTATATCTATAACATTATTATGATTATTATATTATAATTTATATTGTAGTTTTGAAAAACAATGTAGAGTCTCAATAACTCATAAGATAAATAGAAAATATTTTTTTTTCAAAATGTATCCCCATTCACCTAGATCAATGAAATAAAAATTGTTATATGTGATTTTTCTATTTGATTGTACAGAGCACGAGGCAGTTTTTGGATTGTCTCACCTTATGCTTTCATATGATAATTAATATTAATCTTCATATGCCCATTTTTTCTATATAATTGAGAATGAAACTATGTTTTGATGTTATTTTTATACCTATTCACATGTGATACCCAATAAAAACATCATGATTCATTTGTTCAGTGGTGTGGATAAGAGACCAGTCCATCATATTGATTTTATGATCTCTTTCTAACCTAAGAGTAACCATACCACTTTTCATTATTTTCTAGAATGAAGATCCATTGAACACATTAATTGATAATGGTGTCTCCCCCACTAGTATTTACGTCATGATATATCTCTCCAAATTTTATGAGATTCACCATATTAGTATAGTCTATAATAAAAACATGAAAACATATTAGTGAATATAAGATCAAGGACCCACATATGTGATTATATCATTAATTTAATCAGTTATATCTACATCTAGTAACTAGAGAACAGTATGATTGATTATTGAATGGAATTAATCACTAATATAAACCCTTTGTCAAGTTGATATATGTCATCATTAATTGATATATAGATGTTTTATGAAATGAATAATTCATTGAACATTTCCAAAAATAATTCCCATGTGATTTCGTTGACCAAATTTTCTATAAAATGTTTTTTCGACCATGCGAGCACCTAGTCCTCACACACTTTCTCTACTAGATTCAATGTAATTTCATATAAATATATAAGGATTTAAAAAAATTCAACAATATTAATTTTTTATAAATGTTCTTTATATGTTATAAAATCATCATTAAATGTTGGTGGGGTCTTATTTATATTGTTTATTGGGTTAATGATTGGATGAGGTTCATTTGACCTATTTACCCTATAAACATCCTAAAATTCATTCACTATAATCAGAAAATTTAATTTTTTCACAGGTGGTTCTATTAAGGTCAAATTTTTGGATGATCTCTCTCAACATGTTTTCATTCTTCTTTCTGGAGGAATTTTTAATCTAGAAATCATTTTATAATTCAGAAATTTTTCTTAGTTACTCTAAATATTATCATTGGTATATTCCATAAATATATAAAAAATAATATCAAAATTCCAAATTCAAATAATTATGTTGAAATGTATCATGATTTGGAATTATCATTACAAGTGAATGATTCATCCAACCGACCTAATAAACATAAGATGATGAGTTAATGAAACACCTATAAGTGTTTAACAATTTTGTTAAACTTGACTTCCCTAAAAAAATAATTTTCAGAATAAAATGATTTTCTAATTATTATTATGATATAAATTTCTTGTTCCAAAAAATATAATCTCATTCATACCTTCCCAAATTGTGGAATAAAAATATAAACAACTTTTAACATCAAACCCATAACCAATGACTTATAAAGAGACAAGACGACACTGACATTAGGTGAAATCCACATAAAACCAAAAAAAATTAATAAAAAATATAGCCTTAATTATCCAATGGGGCATGATTTCCAATTTTATAAAAATTAATGAAGAAAAAAAATAATAACCACATCTTAGATATATAATTTATTATAAATAAACTATAAAACTCAATAAGATACCTGTAAGAGAACAATATTATAGTCATAGTTGAACTGTGAAATTAAATATTAACACAAATAAGTATTAATGGATTTTAGAATCATATTTCCAATAATTTATACCATAGTTTAGACATTTCACATCTTCGACTACACCAAATATGAAATCAACCGCAATGTGCCCCTCTATAGATATAAATAAGCAGTTGATTTCTTTTTTCATGGATGACAACATCTTTCATCCCACCAATGTGAATATTTAGTTAATGATTAATCATTCCAAGTATGAATCCCCTAATATATATTTCCAACATTCTACTAATACTAGAAATATCGTAACTCATCTATTATTTTAAAAAACAATACTTATATGAAATGCTGAAAAATAGTTTTTGAATATTAAATAATTTAGATAAAATGCTTTTTACAAAAGAAATAAAAACATAGATTATCTTTCCATTTTATATAGAAGTGTTTAATAATTAATTTATAATCTTGAATAATCAAATGTGTCCTCATAGTTACACATATATTCACTCATTATGTCATCCCTATACTTGTGAGTGGTGATATTCCTTCCTCTATGAAATCTGTTGGTGTAAATTTTTTTATCTTCATTTTCAATCAACACATAACACCATTTCTATTACAAAAAATCATTATAAAATTATAATAATTTAATTACAAAAACAATGTGGCTTTCTAGTCTGAACGCACAACTTAGTGATATGAGGAACGAGTTCGAATCTATTATTTTTTTCTAAAACCCCATTTTGCCTATGTATTGAACTCTTAGTTGGAAACAACCAACCCCAAATAGTTGAAATCCTAAAATTATATGATAACTAAAATTTATTTTTAAATGTGTAAAATCAATTATATGAAGAAGGGATATATGAGGAAAAATCAAATCCATCATGTTCCAATAAAATTGAAATAGGGGGAAATCACATACATTGAATGGTTGATCCACGATTCTCTTTTCAATCATTTATGCACCATATGATTCACACAGATCAAAGCATGGTAATATATGGGAGAGGGATTTTGTGTGGTATAGATCATAAATAATATACATTATAATTACTGTATTTGAAGTGAATTGTGAAAAATTATTATGATAATATTAGGGAAAAATAATTAAATAAACATGATGGAATTGACACAATTCAAGATGTGAATTAGTGATCCAGTTCATAAATTTTTGAGTTTCCAAAAATGAATAAAAAATATTGGTCTCAGTATAATATTCCAATAACCATTTCAATTCATTATTTGAACTCACTTCATGAATTGATTTATCCATGAAACAAATTCACACCTTCATATAAATTCATTACATCTTCCCTGAACCCATCAGAATCATGAATAACTATTAATATAATTAATTTTTATTGTAACCATATTTTAGATTCCATAATAATTATCCATCTAATATCCTCCAAAAAATTTACACTATTTGATCAAAAAGTTAATCTTCATTCATAAAATGATGGTGAAACTAAAATTAGTGGTTCTATAGCTAGGGTTATAAATGATTTAAGTTAATATATTTATTTTTTGGGAAAACAACCAAACAAAACCCCAAATAATATTTAATTTTTTCTATTAATGAATAATCCATACACTAAAATTAATAAGGACTCAAAATCTTATTATTGAGAAAAGGGGTGAAGAGGACACATAATTTCATAGCAGTGATCAATCAAGAATAGATTTTTATGTATCACATTAATGTATTTGATAATATCCTCATATCTATTAGTCATGATACATTATGATACCAATAGTATTATACCAATTTTTGATCTCATTTAAACATATCAATCCACATTTTGGAGGCTCTTAGGATAATACATTATGGATATATCATAATGGGATAAGGATATTGAACTAGAACAAGAAAACCCATCCTTTTTCTTGGGTAACATTAAAGTTCATGGGTGAAATTTTTACATAGTAGTGGGGGTCATTATGTAACATCATGAGAAATAAGGGGAGTGTAAGGAGGTGTGTGATGAATAGGTGGAGGCTCTGGAGTATTTATTCACTCTATTGAGGATGGATAGTAATGAGGTTTCTAATAATTGGTTTTATCATGGTTATGGAAAAAATCTGTAAAGATCCTCATATGATTCAATGAGTGGAATAAGATAATTTCAAATCTTATTAGACTATTCCAATTTCAATTATATTCTCCTTGATATGTATTTTGAGATGAAATGAGAGATATTTGGTTGTATTTATCCCAACATATATAAATTTGACATTTATTGAAGGAGATGAATATTATGATTATATATCATAAATGAATCATAGTAAAAGAATCATATAGCCTTGATAACATCCAAATTTTGGTTGGTAAAATGCCAAATCAGAAAACAAATAATTACCATGATGGTATTTAAGTGTAGAAATTGATGAAATAACAAATGAAAATAAATTTCATAGAAATATAGGAGATCATTTATATTATTCACCAACCATAACTATTTAAAAAATCTACAAAAGTGTTGGGGTGTATTGGTGTGTTAAAAGTCAACCATACCAGAAAAAGAAAGCTTAGTGAGCACACATATATCATTGATCCATTGAAAAAAGGGGGTCATAGAAGGTCAGTAGAGGTAAAATTATTTAAATATACATTTTGAATATGATGTGGTCACATCCATTAAGATAATGTTTGATTGGGAAACATTAGGGGGGGCCATATTTAAAAAAATTGGTTTGCTTTTATTATTTATTATATTCAACTATCAAGCCTTAAATGAATTTATTCAGAATTATTATGGAAGAGGGCATTAGTTCTATTAATGGTCTATGCAGGTTTACAAAAAATAATGTTAATAATATTTATTATAAACATATATATAAAAAAAATATGTTAAAAATACTAATTATTTTTCGACTGAAAATTTTAATTTTAATTTTCGTTATTCATATATAAATAGGAATTTAATTATTATTTAATAAACATATTTTATTCATAATTTCCGACATTTATGTAATTCTAAAATATATGTTAATTCGCCATAAAGGACACCCTTTTATAAATGAGGGGACTATGACTTTGCTTATAGATTTTCCATTTCAGATTCTACTTCAATTCATAGGAAGTCCAACAAAATTATATTTATAACAATATTATATAAATAAAATATATAATTTAAAATGAAACTAATTACGATAATATATATTTAAAATAAAGAAATGATTAATAATATAATTTATGTAATTAGTAATTTTAATTTTAAATAATAGTTAATAATAAATAATATTATTATTCATTTAAAATATAATTATAAACTAATAATATGAATAATATAATTAATATTTGAACAATAAATATTAAATAATATTATCTAATACAAAACATAATTTAATAATTACTAATTAATAATTAAATTAGAAATTAATATTTATTAATAATAAATAATATATCCTAAAAAATATAGTAAATAAATAAAATAAAAAATTAATCATTAGTAATTATTATATATAATTATTTACAAAAGTAATAATAAAAATTCGTTACTAAATATTAACCAGTCAAAAAAATTAGTAATAACAAATTAAAATAATAGTTAATTAGGGTTGTAAATGTACCATCCACTATAAAAGGATTCTTTAGCTAGGGTTTTGATTTATATTATGGAATTACTAAAATAATTTTAATTATTAAGAAAAAATGAGTATTATAAAAACATATTAATTATATATATATATATATCCAAAAATAGATTTATTTTAATTTTTTTCCAAAGAAAAATAAATCTATTTTTTTATTTTGTTATTTATCTGTATATGATAATGTTAAATAAATTATTTTTAACAAATTTGGTAAATTACGTAAAAAATATTGATTCTCTAAACAAAGACATTCTTAATAATTTTTTTTATTTTTATAATTCCCACATTCCAAACAAAAAAATATTATCCTAGATATTTAAAAAAAGATGTATTTGTGATTTTTTTTGTACATAGGGATACAATTGTTCATTTTTCATCTGATTTTTTAGGGTCTGGGATATTGAAATCAAGATGCAATGCAGCCTTATATTGCATGGGGATAAGGATTTTTCAATTCTTCATTTAATGTATATGACCCAAAAGTACTACAGGACGATGAATGAGAAGCATCGATGAAAAATATGGCCACCAAATAGATATCCGCTCAAGGAATTTTAAAATTAGGGGAGTATATAATGTTATAAAATATTTTTATTTTCATAAATAACTATTTATAAATTTCATGACGAATTTATATGGGATTACTGGTAGTTTATTCTTAATTATTAGTTTTTATTGGAAGAAAAATGTAATATATGACATACTAATTTTTGTACATCAAAACATAGATTGTATTACATAAAATTTGAGAAATTTTTTTATTAATAAATAATTAAAAATGATACACTTATAATCATTGTTTATTTATTTTATCTGATATTATATAGTTTAGAATTATTCTAAAATAATTTTCCTTAATTTTATTAATATTCAAGGATGAAAATTATTATATTTCTTATTAAGGTCATATATTCATATATATAATAAAATATATCATAAATGGATGGTTAATAGTTATTTTTTATTAAATAAATAAAATCATGGATCTTCATTTACATAATTAATTATTTATGCGAATATTGATGAAATAAACATTTCTTCATACTCATTGATGTATGATTCAATTTCAACATAATATACCATCTCTCACTTAATTTAATATCGTAAAGTAGTGATATCTTGCATTGGATTAAATAGAGGCCATGGGTAATGGCCATGGCCCCTATAGTCCATTAATATACTGAAATCTGATGTTTTAGGATTTCAGGGAGGTCTAGGTGACTTATTTCACCACATTGCAAAAAATTCTTATGTGAGAAATTTTTTTAAGGTTGTAATAGTACTTTAGGAATTGTGAGTCATCCAACTTTTTTTCAAAGTTCTGGAATAATGATTTATTAAAAAAAATCCAAATTACAGGAACGATGATTCATTTCTAGCAGTTTTTAAAAATTTATAGAATGGTGAGTCATTTCCAATAGTTTTTCATATTTCTAGAAGGCTGAATCATTTCCCAAATCATGTCAAATTTCGAAACGGTTATTCATTTTCAATGTTTTTCAAATTTACAGAACAGTTACTTATTACCAATAGTTTTTTAAGCTTCCAGAATGGTGTGTCATTTCGAATAGTTTTTCAAATTTTCAGAATGTTGAGTCATTTCTAACAGTGTCAAATTTCTATAATGGTATCTAAATTTCAACATTGTCCAATTTTTTTAATGAGGATTCATTTTCAATAGTTTTTCTAATTTCTAGAATGATGAGTCATTTCCAAAAATCTTTCAAATTTCTTGAATTGTGAGTCATTCGCAACAGTCTACCATGTTTATAGAAAAGTGTTTCATTTAATATAGTTTTTCAAATTTTAAAATTTTTTAGATTGCCATGTTTTCAATTTTTATGTCTTTCATTGAGGTAAAATGAGTTAAATGGCATTTTTTGGGTTCAAATCCATTTCAAGGGCTATAAATCATATCATTGATTTTATAAAAAACTGGTGGCCTTTAATTGGTCAAACAGTATAGTTTAATGTTATACACATTATTGGAAATCCTAAGCCATCTGAAATATCATTAGTCTCAGATCTAATCCTTCAATGTATAGAACATTACCTTCATTCATTCATTCTCATTTATATTAGTTTGGGGAAACCCAATAATTCATTCTAAATGGAGTGGTGAGATCAAATGGTAATTCTTAGATCCTTCCCTTGGGAGTTTCTTTGTGTGATATGCGCACCCTCGGTCATAGTGTAACTAAGAAGTGTCGATCAATAATTTTTATATGGTATGTTATTCCTCAGTTAATATGGGAACCACGATTTGTTTCCTCTCCTTCTCATTACCATGGTACATCTTGTGACATCAATGTTTCTAAAAGACATTTCTTATGTGTTTGTAGATGCGTTTGTGACATGGAATCCTCGGGTTGATACAGTCATTTCAGGAGAGGTGGTCATGATCCATTGTGTTGTCTCATTCTCATGAAAAGAAAATTGGAATCCTTCTGAAGTATTGGATTCATGGATTCTATATCCTTTTTTATGAGTAAAAATATATTTAGTATGATTTATCCACAACACCATAGTGAAATTGATATAATAAATATTTAACTGGTGAAAAGAATTGGAGTTGATCATATGTTGTTGATTTATACCATGAAAATGTTTTGTCTATTGATATTCTAAGTATAATGATATATATATATATTTTTCATGTTGTTCTTGATGGAAACTATTAATTTATGTAATTCCAGGATTAATTGAAAATTTAGTTGGACAATGATAAAGAGGCATATTAATGAATCTGGTTATTGTTGTTGTGCTTAGATGATAGTCAAATGGATTTTTTTATGCATGTGTAATTAAATCAGTGAATACAATATATATTATAAAGCTATTATTGTGATAAATATAAATATTTTATGGTATCTTAGTTACCCTCTTCCTTTTAATGTTCAAGAACCTTCTGCATTGGTGTTGGGAGTGAAAATTGAGGGTAAATAATGGATACTGTGTTTTGGGAAAAGTGCCCAGTTTCTACGTGGTTTTATTCCTGCAACTTTTGTTATGATGTGAGCCTTGGATATCTAAGCCTAGATTCCATTTTTTGTCTGTGGGGTTAGGATGGATTAGTGGTTGTTGTAGTAGTTTATGCCTATAGTTGTGAGATGAATCGGTTTCTGGATATGGATGTCTGGGAGGACACCAGGGATGATGGAGCAGGTAGAAATTAGTCTTTCCCATGTTTGAAAAATTTTAATTCTTTTTAATATCAATTTTTACCTTCTTTACTTTCCCCACTACATGTGGAAGAAGGACTTTCTTACCCTCCTCCCAAAGTACCTGAAGATGCATGGGTATAGAATGTTCTTTATGTGTTTTGCATCTTGATGATGGATATGTCTACTCTATTGCTAGATGTGGAAAAGAATCAATGTGTAGTCCACCTACTCACCTTTTTGAACACCTTATGTTTTTAAAAATATGATTATTTCCTAGAATTCGTAGGATTATAGAAAATTGATAATAATGTCAATAGATTATTTAATTAATGTTTTACCAATGTTGTTGATGATTACATGGATGAAATGATGTGGTTGTATTTCAGATAAGATTTACCCTATGTTTTTTATTATTATAGGGCATGTATCATAGTTGTAATAGCGGTGGGATGTATTTTCATAAATAAAAATTGTAAATTAATGGTTATATAATTAATTATATAAAAGTGGAACTGATAAAAATGGATAATGTAGCATAATTTTTTTCTTTAAGTGGTGATGTGCATGTAGAATATCTTGTCATAGCATTGGCCGCCAAGAGTCCAAGAGACATCAGCTATAGTTGAGTATAAGACTGTGTTATACGATTAGTGTGGTTGTGATCTATATTATACCCTATAATTTTTGTGACTCCATATGCAATGTCACTCTTTCAGTTTGGAAAACTGACATGAGGAGGATTTTTAGCGCTGGGAGTGGTTGTTTTCCCAAACATCATGATGGTATAATGGATGGATGACTACCACCTTTGGACCTTTTCTCTTCTCTTGATAGTTACATGTTTTTCTAGGCATGGTGGTTAATATTCTACTATATGTGTGTAGTGGGATATAATGGCTACTGGATATTCACACACATATATTCTAGATATAGTTTCAATGGACTATTAATGGTGTAATTTGTATAGGCTATGATGGCTTGAATATACATACTAAGTGTATGGGTTGTAATGGATTCAGGTATAATACTCGATGTATGATACACGTTACGTGAGATGTGGTGGATCTTTTAAACTACCCTGTTACTTTGGTTACATGGACTTGGTGGTAGTGTTGTACGAATTGCATGTTGTGTTGCTTCACCAAGGTGTCTCTAAGAAATCTTTATTAGAGAGAGATGCTTAGGACGTACACAATGGGGAAAAGAATTATACCAGTGGAGAAGTTGTTTTGGGGTACCCTTGATATTAATAATGATATTATATAATCTTGTATTTGATACTTGGGGAGACTAACCCTAGTGAGGTTGGGAACATATTATACTTGTTTAGGTGATGAGTTAGTTTCCCTTGTTGTTCATTGTTATTTTACATGATTTATATAAATATTCATAAGGGGATTTGGGGAGGATTCTATGGAGTATACGGTTATACAAACCGTATGTTATATAAATTATTATTTAGGACACTTTGATTTGGTTAGAGATTAAGCTGGTTATTACTATATTTAGGTTTGCATGAGCTATTTGAGCTTCGTGGTCAATAACGTTTTACTTTCTTTTGGTAATTATAGTTTTCACATTTAGTTGTAGAAGGTCTTGCATGATAATGAATAAATTTACTTGGGTTTATTTTATATTTTAGTTTAAGTTGGAGTTAGTTGGTGTCTTTATTTTCTCTCTCTTCTATATGTGTTCTCTAAGGCGGTAATGCCTCCCATTTTTGTGTTTAGTATATCCTCGATGCTAGTCACCAACTCAAGGATTATTGGAGATGAGACTCTAGGGTAATTATCTATCGTATAACATTACTTTCCATGGATGGGTATACTTTTTGGGGAGGGGGACATGATATATTGGTATTTTATGTCTAGGTGAGGGGGAGCATGTAGTATCGAGTTAGGCACATTTGAGGTTGCAAGGGTTGGTAGGGAAACAATGTTAGTCAATTTTATATGTGATGTAAAAAATTAATTCTGGATGAGACTCAGTCATTTATGGCCCCATGTGATCCGCTGTAGAGACCTATAAGTTTATAACTTCTACTAAATAACGTGATACTGGTTGGATGGTAGATACCTAGTAACGAATCATGCATCATTCTTCTTCATGCATGTTGATTGATGGGTTTACCTTGGGATATAAAAACAAAAAATGTATAAATGGAAATATTTAAGAATTTTTAAATTCTACCATATTCTTGGTTTATGGTTTCTAACGGATTATCCTTTTTTTTGGATGGCTTCAGGATGACACCCTCGTCAGGTTCACATAGTAGTTATTCAACAGGTTGTGCTAGTCAATTGGCACAGAGTAGAGGATAATGGCGACAATAGATGGAATATGACACTATGAGATTTCTAATGCCATAGTATGTAGATTTATGAGGCCTCCATATTAGAATTATTTAAAAAACATGGGTTGGAGTATGTTTAGATAACCATTAGTTAGACCCATGATCAAAAGTAGTACTGGGTGCTGTTGTTTGTCATGATTTTGTGTGGGGTGCACGACATGGTTTTCCTTGTTACCTGGGGATCCGGAGGATTCGATTAACTCATCAGAGAAGTTCCAAGAGTATTTCAGAGTTTAGTTTCATTCTTCGACTACAAAAGTGTCCAGTCACAAGGATTTTCTTACCCTTCATCAAGGAATCTCTAGTTTTCTAGTGTTTTGGGATCCGTTTCCGGATCCTTCTATGATTTTCATCAGACCTATTTCTAGATGAAGAGCCCAAGGCATTGGATTTTTAGGAGGCATTGCATCCAGATATTCAGATCCATGTCACCATTTTTACGATGAAGACATATATTGAGGTGCTAGTGAAGGAAGAGGTCATCGAGAAGACATTATCCAGAACTAGATCATCATGATATGGGAGTCCTCGAGATTCCTCATGAATAAGAGCCATGTTCAGGGGTCCCTGATTTTTTGGGAATAAGAGTATCTGTATGGCTGTTGTCAGTCACATCCCTCAGTATCTCATTTATCTAAGGGTATAGGATCTCCAACATATTCTCTTTTAGTAGGCATTTTTTCTTATTGAGGTTGTGTTCATCAGTAAAGAATGTTCCAGAACTTTTTGATTTCTTTACTTATTCCTCTACATGATCCTCCATGGATCTAGTTCCAGTTTAGGTAGTAGTAGAAGTTTGCCCTATATATGGATCAGTATAGAGCAGATGGGACATGAATAGAATATCCCTGGGACACCCCCACCTCAGAGATAATAGTAATCCCATGCTCTTTTCATCATCAGCATTAGATATTTTATGGAGAAGGTCGTGGTCAGCTTCATGATTTAGGATTGCCAACGCCACATGATCTAGATTTCATTTGAGGTTCCCTTTACTTGTTTTCTACTTGGATGTATGCATTTTTTTATATAGGAGTGATGCACTCCTTCATATCACCAGCCCCTTTCAATTATTTGGGAATTGAGGTAGAGAGGATTTCAGTTCCCTTAGCATTGACTACACCAGTTTGAGATCATGCAATCTTATTTGAAGTATGTAGAGACTTCGAGATGGTACGGGGGAAATACCACTCTTGAGGGTATTTCATATGTTTATAAATATAACTATATGATTTCATCCTCGTCATGGATTAGTTGTATTCGGTGAAAGCTATCATGGATTGCTTCTAGAGGTAGGTGGTGTTCTTTGATGCTGATGGGGATCCATCAGTGTTTGTTAGAGAGCGAGATTCACATAAGGGTTCATGGTAGGTTTCTTCATTTTTATCCTTAATGGACGAGGTGATGTTGAGTCCTTAAAAGGTTTAACTATTAGTGTTTCCCAAGGACATGGAAGGGTACCCTGATTTCTTTCCAAAATAGGTTTTAGTGTTACCCCCATCAACGGGAGATTGAATTCACGATTGACCTGCATCTAGGAATTTCTCCTATATCGATGACTCCGAATATGATGGAAACTTCTATGTTGTGGGAGATACATATATGGATCAATGGTCTGTTACGATTCAGTTTTTTTCATCCATGTGTGTCACTTTGGGGTGCAATAGTTTTATTCATGAAGAAGGACAATTGGAGTTTGCAATTGTTTTTTGATTATCATTTTCATAAAAAGTGACTGTGAATAACATTAGTCCTCTTATATGGATTTATATCTTGCTTCAATCAAATTAATGGTGAATGTTTCTTCTCAAATATCAATTTGTGATCTCGGAATTATCATATTCATGTGAAGGATGATGATATGTCGAATAATGATTTATGATTTTTTGATGAGAATTACGTGTTCATGGTGATGTCATTCGGTGTGAAGAATACTCTAGTTTCGTTCAAGGGGTTGATGAATGATATGTTCCATGAGATCCTGGATATGTTTTTGGTGGTTTTCATTAATAAGATCCTTTTATACTTCATATTTGAGAAGAAGCATTCAGAGAATCTGCATGCTGTTTTGGGAGTTCTCTGTCGAACACAAATATTTGGGGTGTTTTTGAATTTTGTTTATTTGGATCTCGAATTCATTTTATTTGTGAAATTTATATACTAGTAGGTAGTTTTTTTTGTATCCATCAGATATATAAACAGTTGTGTCTTGGAAATCCCCCAATATAGTGGAAGATGTATGATGTTCCCTTAGTCTCATGGTGTATTATTGGAGGTTCAGGTAAAATTTCTCTCAGGTTACGAATCATCTAACTATGGTTACTAAGAAGGATCAAATGTTCATGTGGACTAATATGTGTAATGAATATTTCATGTATCTGATGAACATGTTGGTTTGTCCTTAGGTTATTGGTCTTCGAGAAGAAGGAGTTCAGTTTGAGGTTTGTCTATGACGATTCTCTTTTTTGGTGGGGTTTTATTCTGATGCATCAAATATTTGTCGTTTCTTGTTGGTATCAGAAGTATCATCCACATGAAAAAATTATAACACCCATGATCTTGATCTGAAATCACTAGTGTTTTCCTTAATGTTGTGGATACATTACCACACTATAGAGAACTTTCTGGTCTTCACCGATCATAAAATCCTGAGGTATGTTTTCTTTAAGATTGACTTGAACTTGCGTCATCATTAGTGGATGAAATTTTTAGTAGATTTTGACTTTGAAATCTTGTATAAACATGGAAAAGGTAATGATATATCCAAGATTGTGACATGAGATCATGTAGTGATGTCGTGTGTGAATCTGGTGATTCCTAGAGAGTGATGGAATATATTTTAGAATTACATCTGGATATGGGAGATGTTGGGGGAATATGTTATCTTTTTTTGATGAAAATGCAATCAGATTTGATGTAGAAGGTGGAAGATTCCATGTTTTGGTATATTGAGGTGGACTTCTGTATAGAATGATCTATCTTGACAAGGCCACTCAAGGTTATTAGGAGGATGAATAACACTGAGTGTTGTTTTGGGGAGCCTTTTCATTCCATTGGTGATGCTTGAGACGTTTCATTGAGTGTTCTATAGATATCCCTTAGTAGTACATCCTAGCATGATAAATATGTACTGACACATGAGGAGTCATTTTTAGTGGCATGGGTTGAAACATGTAGTTTCAAATGTTGTGCCTTGATATTTAGCTTGTCATAAGGTGAAGTACAATCATTGTGTTTCCAATCGGATTCTCAAGTATTTATGTGTTCCTCAATGGATGTGGGTAGATATCACGATGTGATTTTTTTCCCAGTTTACCTCGAGCTCAAGGAGGATATGAATCTATTTGGGTGATATTGGAATTTATGATGATAGCATACCACTTTATAGAAATAAAAGATTCAATCTCATTGGAGATTTAGTTGAGGAAACATCTGGAGGAGAGTACATGTAAACATGAATCTTAGATATGTGCAAATATACCCTGAGATTTTTTATGTTTATCTCTTTTCTTGTAATGATGTTTGTTTGTTGTTGTAGACTTTTTGTATTTATGATATGGATTTCAATTGTTGCTTATTGTTTCATTCCTTCCTTTGAGTTTTATCTTCCCCGGGAGAGTGGTTATGGGCTATTTGTAGTTTTTACTTGGTTTCGTGATGTCTCTTTTATGACATGGTTGATCTCCTTTGGTGGTGAGAGCCTTGAGAGGTATATAGAAGGGTTTATTTGGATAGGTTTCCCATTTAGGTTGGTTTTCTATTCAAGATGCTGATAATGTCTTGACATGTACCTAATGTAATGGGTCGGACCCCTTCAATTCATTCTATTACAAAAATCCATTGTTTGAGGTTTTTAGGGTGGTCTAGTTGACTCGTTTCATCACTTTTCAAAAAAAAATCTGTTTTCAAAACATTTCTATGTCTATAATGGTAGGTCAGGAAATGTGAGTCATCCACCAGCTTTTAAAATTTCCAGAATGGTGAGTCATTTACAATAGATTTCCAAATATTTTGAATGATGATTTATTTCCAATAGTTATTCAGATTTGCATAATGGTGACTCATTTCCAATAGTTTATCACATTTCCATAACTGTGATTCATTTACAACTTTTTATCAAATTTTTATAAGGGTGAGTTGTTTTCATCGCTTTTTCAAATTTATAGAATAGTGATTCATTTCCAAATGATTTTCGGATAGTGAAAATGGTGTGTAATTTCCAAAATGTTTTTAAATTTATAGAATAGTGAGTCACATATAATAATTTTTCAAATTTCAAGAATGGTGTTTAATTTCCAAAACATTGCCGAATTTCCAAAATGATGAGTCATTTTCAATAGTTTGTCAAATTTATAGAATTATGAGTCACGTCAAAAAAATTCAAATTTCCATAATTTTTATTCATTTCAAATAGTTTTTTAATTTCCAAAATGGTGTGTCATTTCTAACAGTTTTTTGAATTTATTGATTTTTCTAGATTTCATAGTTTTTTGACATATTTATTTGACATAAAATGAGTTAATTCAATATTAAAGTGGGTTTTAGGCCGTTCCAAAGTCTATTAATCAAATATTTTATATTTGAAAAATATGGAGGATTTTAATTTGTCAAACTGCATGGTTTAATAAGATCAACATTAATGTAAATCCTCATTGATTTAATACCCCATTAGTCTAGGATCTAATCTTTCAAAGACGAAAATATTACCAAGTATAATTAATTCTCTTTTCTCTCAATGCGAGGTTCCTCAAGAATTCATTCCCATTAGATTGGTGTGATCAAACTGTAATACTTGGATTGTTACCCTAGATGTTTCTTCCTACGACATGCACAAACTGTGTCTTTGTAAAACCAGGAAGGGTTGATCTATTTCCTCGTATTCTCCTTACCATGTTATGGAATGTGATATTCATGATTATAATGGAAATTTCATGGTTGTTGTTTGATGGGGTGGTGTTTCCACATCCTTAGGTTGATGTAGTCATTGTAGGAGAGGTGATCATAATATGTTTTTTTGGCCCATTCTCTTGAGAAGAACATTGGAAACCTATTGAATTAGGGGATTCATGGATCCTATATCATTTTTTCATGAAGTCGTATAGTTAGTATGATTTATCAACTAATACATAATGAAATTTACATAAAAAATATTTAACCTAAGTAAAATATTGGTATCAATCATATGGTTTTTCTTTATTCCATCATAACTGGTTGTCTCTTGATTTTTTAGAGAGTTTGATATCTATGATTTTAATTTTTATCATGTCATTATTGAAATAATTTGGTAATTAATGTAATTTTTTGGATAAATTGATAATTTATTTGGCCAATTATTAAGAGGCATGATAGTGAATCTATTTTTTTGTGCTTTAAAGAAAATCAAATGGATGCAGTTATGCATGTTCAATTAAATTGGTCGGTTAAATATGGAATAAATGACTAGTTATGCGAGAAAAATATTTCCTTTAAGGGATCTCAATTAACTTGTTTTTTAAGGGCCAATATCCCAATGCTTTAGAGGTATGATTTCTCATTGTGTGGGATGGAAGGTTCTTTGTTTAGGACAAAGAGCCCAGATGCTATGTGGTTTGATTCCTAATTCTTTTTTTGTGAAGTGAGTCTAGGATGGATGATGTTATATGGATTTTTGCATATGTGGGTGCATGGATTCCATGTGAATGTGGTTGTAGTTGATTCATGGAGTAGAGACATGTATAGGATTAATCACATGGGTGTCATGGAGAACACAAGGGATGATAGAGAAGGTTTGTGTATTGTTTTCCTGTAGTTGTGAATAATGAATTCTTATCAATATATTTTTTGTTTATATTTTTTACGTTCCACACTATGTGATGCAGATGGTATTTCTTACCGTCCTCTCAAAAGAGGGAAATACACACAGGTCATGAAATGTGATTTCTGTGTTTAGATTCTCAAGGATATATTTGTCTACTCTTTGTATGGGTGGAAAATTCTCGATGGGTAGATCACCAACTACCTATGTTGTGCCCTTTGTGTTTGGAAGTTTAATATTCTTTCTGATAATTCTTGGGATTATGGAAAAGGTTATAAATATATTAATATTTGATTGAATTATTATTTACCCCATGGGGTTAGAACATTCTTGGATGAAATGTTGTGGTTTTATTTCTATGATCTTGTGGAGTTGGTTTGGTTTCTCCTGGAGTGTATGGATCTTGGTTAAAATTATAATGGGATGTAATGTGGTAAATGATAATGGTTAACTAATAGTTAAATAATTAATTAATTTAATTTGGAAAAAATAAAAGCTATGATGTAACCTAATGTATATCTTTAAATGCTTGTGGCTTTTAAGATATTTGTTCGTAGCAGTGGAATCTAGGAGTCCTAGAGACATTAGCTGTAGTTGATTCAATGACTAGGTCATTCCCATAGTGTGGTTGTGGGGTATATTATATCATATCTGTTTTTTTCCATATTATACTCCACCATTTTGGTTATGTAAACTGACACCTTAGGGATTCTAATCCATAGCGATGTTTTCCACAACATCCTAATGTGAGGATGGATGGCTGACTACCCCCTTTGTCCCTTCTCTCATAGATTGGTAGTTATGTGTTCTGTTTGACATGGAGGATAGTTTTCCCTATATATGTCTGTATAGGTCTATAATGTCTTGTGGAAATTCACTTACATGTATTCTTATTATAGTTTCTTATGGACTACTATAGGTGAAACATGTATATGCTATGAGGGATTGAGGAACCTTACATGGTGTATGGGTTGTAATTGCATGAGGTATAATTCTCGATGTATGATACATGTTATGTGAGCAGTGGTGGATCCTAAAAACTACCTAGTTACTTTGGGTACGTGGACGTGGTGATTGTGTTACACGAGTTTCGTGTAGTGGTTCTTCGCCGATGTGTCTACGAGAAATCCTTATTAGAGAGAGATGATTAGGAAGTGTGACATTGGGGAAAAGTGGAAAACGAGTGAGGAAATTGTAGCAGGGTACCATTAATAATCATTATTAAATTATATAATCTTCTATGTGATACTTCGTGAGAGTATCCATGGTATGTATGAAGTCATAGTATGCATTTTTAGGTGATGAGTTATTTTCACTTGTTGTTTCTTGTGCTTTAGCATGATTTTATTGCTTTTTAATGAAAGGATCCATGGAAGATCCTATTGAGTATATTGTTATAGTCACCCTATATTATATAAACCGCTTTTTAGGTCATATGGATTTGGATAGAGATCAGAATAGTTACTACTACCTTGTGGTTTGTAGGAGCTATTTTGGATTTTTCCGCCTTCATTTTTCATTCTTTTGGTACTTGCATTATTCACTTTTAGTTATATTAGATATTGTATGAAATTACAAACATGTACATGGGTTTCATTAATATTTTAGTTTCAGTTAGAGTTGGTTGGTGTCTGTACTATATCTCTCATCCAAATGCATTACCATAGAAGAAAATTCCTCTTATTTTCCAATTTATTATTCCTTCTGTGATAGTCACCATCCTCGTGCCTACTGGAGTTGAGACTCAGGTGTCATTCTATTTATTCACACATTTCCACCCCAAGAGGGGTACAATTTGAGGGGCGGGGGTTGTGACACCCCAAAATAATATTTTCATTATTCCATATCTTTTAAATTATATATACTATAATTAATATATCAATTGTTGATATGTGATATACATCGATCTCTATAACACCATATGTCCTTGTTGATAAAACAATATTAAGTAATTTTAACTTTTTTTGGAGTATTTTTTAATTTTTCTATTGGTTTCAAGAAATTATTCAAAATTTGGTAGAAATATTTTATTAATATGGGATCACACAATTGTATGGGTTCTGTTATGTGGTGATGAGGTTTGGTTGGATATCATGAAACAATATATGCAATGGTCACATAATGTTGTGTCTATACAGGATGATATGTTTTTCAATATGGAGAGAGACATGATGTAGGTATGATATATCATTAGGGTTTTTATGATACATATGTGTTTGTAGGACAAAAAAGGGAAATCTACACCAGAATAGTAGGAGATACATCCTAAAAGTGTTTGTTAATAGTGTTTTGGGTTTTTTATGGAAGCTTTACTATAAAGGTTATTTTAAAAGGAACTAGACACCCTTGTATGGAGGAATACATTATATTGGATTGTGTGTATTTGTTAATGCTATTGACCAATATAGAGAAGACCATATAGCTAGATCATGGGACTCATCATGTTTGGGTTCCAATTTGGTATATAAATCATAGCATATGAAGCCACACCATAATGTCATATTCTATTAGATCCTATGATATTTCTTCTTGAGGTTCCCCCAATGGATAGCACGAGGATATATTATGGGGTGTATCTAATAGAGTATTTCATTCAATACAATGGATCCTACACCGTATTGGAATGTATAGATTCGTCGATACACCTCTATATTTTTTTAAATTTATACAATATGGTCACAATACCATCTTATATTGTGGGGTCCATGTGAAAGACTGCTCTATGGTATACATAACCTCTCTACAACACATTTTGTCCCATAATTTATGTTTTCATTGAATTTTACATATAACCCATGTTTCATTATAATGGATTTCAACCCTCTTTTATTCCTATTTTTTGGTATATACCAGTTCATTATGGGGAACCCCTTCAATATATTTAATTTTAATATTCTCTCACCAAGTTTGAAGTTAATTTATGTAAGGTAATCCCTCCATTTCTAATTTTCCCTTTTTAATTGTTCTGTAACTTTCTTTTTTGTTTCTTTCTATTTTGTGAAAAATAATTACTTTCTTGGTTGATTTCAGGGTTCATGATGTATTATTCATTAAAGTTACAATTTATTGTGCTTATTGATTTATCATAGAGGCCTATTTGAGTATTTGATGTAGAAGGAAACTACTTCAATAATGGTATATATTCACCCATGTTATGTTCTTATGTAAATTTCTATTGTTTGGATTAGGATATACTTATTGATGTTTCTTAATGTTTTACCAATTAAATTACAAATAAATATGAAAGTGAATGGAATTTTTTTAATGTATTTTATGTGTACATCACTTTTATTTATTGATTCTATAAAATAGATTAATATCTAAACTTATTTTTTACTTCCATATTTTTATAGAAATAGATTTATCATTTAATTGTGATGGAATTTATTTTGGTATGAAATTTCATGGTATTTTGGTAACATCCATGTTGAAGATGTAATTATACGAAATGGATTAAAATGGGTGAAATATTTTATCATTTTTAGACCTGATTAAATTATGGTGTTAATTTTGGGAATGAGTATTAATAATTTATTTAAATTAGAGATGATAAATGGAGAGACACTCTGAGACCGATTTCTAGTAAAGGAAAATTTGTAACCATTCAATGGTTTAAAATAGTATTTCTTTTTAAGAACCACATGACCCGAAATTTTGTTTTTCATTAAACTGAACTCCAATTAGTTGGAGTATATTATATTTTCTGTGATATTGATGAAATGTGAGAGCAGTTGTGTGTATGGTAATGTAGGGGTGTGAATATTTACAAAAAGTCATTTTCAAAAGAATATAATTTATCACAAACAATTTTTCCCCATACTCTAGATATTTTGTGTCGTAATGAGTGATTTTAGGTCACTACTCATTTATATTTATTAGATGTAGTTGATCCACCTTGTATTTGTATATAATTTTGGAGTGGCACCAATTATGTGAATTTATATTTAACAGTGTGTTATAGACATAAGAATGCATAGATATGAAATTAAATACTTCCAACCCAAGTATACTAGAAGTTTTATCTCATTATTTTTCCAATTTTAAAATTCTTTCATTATGGTTCTTCATTGGAAATATTTATAAAATTTTCCCTTGTTTAATTAGAACACCGAAAGCCTTAATTCATCTTGTTTCTTTTTTACAACATGATATTTTATTATTATGTTAATTCTACGTGTAATTTTTTTATTAAATGTTTGATAGAGTGTGATAATGGTTTATATCTAATAGGTTAATGATAATAGATGTTTTGATTAAATGATATTAGGGTCTTGAAATAATATTTATATGATTTTTTATTTCATTAAATAAGTAATTGAATGATTGAAAAAATGTATGTTTTTTTGATTTCTATATACATATGTATTTTAATGTATGTAATAAAAATATCTCAACATAGAATATGTGATTATTCATTTATATGTAAATTTAAAGAACTCCATGTCCGGTTCTTAGTGTCCTTGATTTTAGTCACACCCTTCAAACACTATTGTGTGTATAAAACTATTATGGTTTCAGTTTAGCTACCATTTATTCTTTTTTCTATTAGTTTGGGTATTTTTCATGTTTAGTTCTAGTCTATATTGGATGTGGAGATTGACCATGGGACACATGGAGAATGATTTTAGACGGGTTTGGGTTTCCATATTTATATTTTGAGGAATTTAAATACCATCCTTGATGTCTCATATCACTTGGGGGATTGTTATTTATTATTCATCACATGTATTTTTTATAATTTTTATTCTTATTTAAATTGGTTTATTAATCTTATGTTCTGTTCTTTGTATAAATATTTCATTATGAAAAATCTGTTAACTTGATGGTGATGATATCCAATATATTTATGGTTATGATATATATAAAAGTGGTTTCTATGTGTTTTTATTAGTATTTTAGAACATAATATCACTCCAAAGTATAAATATTGTATTATCTATAAGTTATTTCTTGATAAGGGTGATCAGGAACACAAATTCAGTAAGTCACATGATGACTTGGGATCCCATATCCATTGAGTGATCCATATCGATTCATGAAAAAATACAATTAGAACCCCATTTCTATTTAATTTGTTTTTAAATGACATGGAGATTTATATTATCAATTAGAATCTATTTAGTGTGTTGAAATTCGATCATCTGAATCTTCATCCCACTAAACCATGACTGTCCAATTATGGATGTAATTTCATTATTATTTTTTGAATTTATTATTTTGTTCCTATGATGTGGTTTTATTCCACAATATCATGGTTTTTGTGTCTATGGGAAAACAATTTTTGTATTGGAACTATAAAAAATAAATTTGAGGACTACTATTAATTTGAATGGATTGATAATCATGATGTTTCCTTGTTAGTGATTTTAGTAATGATTCTAGAACTATTTAATGATTGATAATTGGTTCATTTACCATGTGGTTATGTAAATGATATTATTTGTCATCTAACATTATTCTATAATTTCTGACCCTTGGTTTTTGGTTAATTTTTAGTTCATCTCAAAAATAATAAAAGGCTATAGTTTATTTTAGTGAATTTTTATTTTACTAGACATGATTTTGGGTGCGGTTCATGGTTTACACTTGTTTATGAGCATATTTGGTATATTTTTTTCTATTTGAATTTTATTTACTAATGTTTTTAATAGATAAATACATTTATATTTATAACATAATATTTTTTTAAAAAAAATGTTTTGTAGAATTTGTTTTCAAGTAGAATAATGGGATCATAGATTTTATTTAAAAAAATAATGCATTATGGGATATATTGAATAGATAACATGTAGTTTTTTAGAGGAAATCCATTTTAAATATAAAATTTGGATGTATTTATTTATGAAAATATTTTTTTCCATGAAAAAATGCTTCAGTTATTATAATTAAATTAAATTAGGGTGAGGTGTATTAAAATATAATGATTAATGGTTATTTAATAAATTATGTTTTTTACAAATTTTAACACAATTATATATGTAATTTCTTATATGAAAAAGGATAAAAAAATTAACGGAAATGGTTTATTATAAACATTAATTGATGTAATATTTTGAACAGTTGTTTTTGGACATTGTATTTTCATTTATTGTATTTTGATAGCCATGAAGTATTTCAAAGGATTTATGTTTTCAAACAATATTGGAATGTGTTTTTTAATGGGTACATATTTTTATGAACTGTTTTGGTTTATAATGGAATCATGTATCCTATTTTGGGAAACATGTACTAATTTAAATAATGATTAATGATATTTATAGAGTTTCACCAAGGTATTCATTAAATAGAATTATAATGTTTTTTACATAAATCATCAGAATATATCCAATCTGGAATTATGTGTTGTTAATTCGATTATAGATTCAAATATGACTAAAGTTATAGTGGTATATTTTAATACATCACTGTACATGGAATATATCAAGGGATCCCATTATTACAATTGTCTTGGAAGTGTGTTATAGTTGTGGTAGGTAGAAATTATCTATTATATTAAATGATGAATTTAGTTGATCCGTAGATGGAATTGAATATTGAGAATAGATATAAACATCATAAGATGATGAATAAGTGTAATATTATGTGCATCATGTTTGGAGAACATAGAAACTCTATTACTTGAAATCATCAAAGACATATTTAACGAGATTGGTTATGTTATAGTTTATTGGTTTAGAATAATGAAGATGCTCTCTTTCAGAAAATGAATGAGTTAGTTAAACCTAAGATGGATGGTATGACTGAGAAGGGCCAAAATCATCAAAAGAGGACCATAAAATGTATAATATATTCATGATTTGTTGTGTTCATGGGAATTCTATTAAATACTATTCCAAGGATCATAAGTATTTACATAAATATTAACATTAATAAACACCTTAATGTCCAATGTTATCTAAAAATTTCCATTGATTTATACTATGGTTTAATAGACCCACACTCCCATGATTGGTGGTTATAGAAGAGGTGGTATGTTTTATGAAAACATTATGGTATATATGGGATTTAATAAAAACTATAAATAGAATCTAAGAAAAATTATATAATTTCTTGTCAAGTATTGTGAATAATCAAATGTTTGTTTTCATGAATGTTTATTCTAAGACAAAATCAGTATTTAGTGCATAATGTATTTAGTTATTTGTTTTTGGTGTTTATTAAGGGATTACATGTTTATTACTTATTTAATGTGGGGAATATGGATTTGAAGGATTCCATAATTTATTTGGTTTTTAGTCTGAGGTGAAATGTTGTATCCTATGATTCTTCCATTTTGATGATGGGTTCCCATTGGTATTGATCATGGGTGACTTTCAGTAATGTTCTTACGATTCCAAGAATGAAGTATCCTTATTGGTATGAGAACCTATTAGTTATTTTTACAAGATTTTTTATTTTTGGTATGGTGTTACTAGTTAGTGGTCATAGTTTATATTATTTGTATAATATACTTGAGTCTAGAAAAATATTGTTTCCTTTTGTGGATTGTGGTGTTATGTTAAAATATATTCTTATTTAATAAAATATATATAGTTTTAATTACATGGATAGTTTTTGATACACATTTCTTTTATAATGTTATACCAAATAATGTGTTTTCATTTCTTTGAGGGGTTTCATATTTTTTTTGTTTTTTGACTTGGGGTTTTGTGTTTTTTAGTTAATTTATTCTTTTTAGTATGTTATTATTTGAATATAATTTCTCCCTGTTGTTCTTATATTTTAGATTATTTTTAAATAGTCATAAAACCCACTATTGGTCTCTATCCCCTTAATGTACATTAGTTGTGATTATTGTTTCATTTTTTAAGAAGATTTTTTAATGTTTAGAGGTTATAACTCAATTGTTTTAATATTTTTTCATATGTATTATTATTCTTTTTTAAGCCTCTTTTTAATTTTTCCAACCCATTTCCCCATTTCATTGGGAGTTATTCGTGAGAGTTTTCTCAAAGTGCAATCTTATTTTGGAACTTATTGGGGATGATTGTGGTATCAAGGGGAGATTTTAACACATCAAATAACCATATCTACTATTATCTAAATATATTGTTTACATTGGGTTTCATGAAATTATCGATAATTATCGATAATTATATGGCTTTTTGGTGACCTTTAACAAATGGTAGTCCTTTTACATTTTTTGGGTGTGGTTAGATACTAAAACATATCATAAAGAACTATGGAACATTAGGGTTTCTTATCCTACTGTGTTTTTATACATGATAGTAATGAAATAATATAGGAATAAAGATGTCAAGTTGTGTTTTTGAGCATACATGTTTGTGTAGCTATCAAAATTGGAGGAAAAACTATTGTATTGAGTAAAGTTCCATATAGAAGTGTCATCTAGATGGTTTGGATTTTTTTCCTGATTCCTGACTAAGGTAAAAAAATAATAGATATTGCAAAATTGTGGAGGCTTCATGGAAAGAGACACCAAATCATTGCATTGTGGGATACACTAATGGGACCTATGGGTTTTTCTTGGGGATCTTATCCAAATTTAATATTCTATAATGATATATCATATGCAATAATAAATTGGGTTCAAAATGGATTACCTTAATCATATCATAGGTTCCAACTCAGCGGTGTTCAAAAGCTTGGGGTATGTGCTTTTTTATTCTTAGGATCCCCATGAAATGGACTAATGTGTTTGTTGTGGATATTTTTAAACATATTACTATTCATCATCGCATGGTGGTTTTTAATGAATTAGAATATGGTTAGGGGTTGGGGCACCTTTGCCATTTATAAATCACTTACATTGTGTTCATTGGACCACACCATATTGGGGTTTCCCTGAGTATTGATGTGTTCTAGATTATCGGACCTCATAGAAACACATGTCTCCCAAATAATAATTTTTTTGTTGGAAATTTTATTTTATATACTCTCCTTATTTTTTGGATTTCATCCCCCATTCTCCCAAATTTTATGACCAATCCAAGCATATTAAGGGTTGATCCACCACTATTCTCATTGGTTCATATATTCTCTGACATAAATCTCAATCAATTTCAATGTGTCTATCCCTCAATTTCCCGTTATATTTTCTAAATTCATCCACATATCTATTTATAAATTGGTATATCATTACCTCATGAACTACAATCACTAAATTGGATTAATTTGTGGTTCAAAATTCCTTTTTCGTCGTATTTTCAGTTCATAGAGATTTTAGAGTGATCATTGATCCTTGTTTTAGCATTAATTATTAATGAATATAACTTATATCTTGATCATTGAAATTATTTTTCTATTATTTTGTTCATTTATATCCTTTTATATGATATTTGTTGATGATATTTTCTATTTTTTATATGAAAAAATATTTCTATTTAGGAAAGTAATATTGGATTTATTAACTATTTGTATGGGTTCTTTGAATGGAATAGTGGATGATGTTATGTGGTTTGATTTTTAAATTGGGTTTGAGTAAAAAATTATGTAAAAGTTTCAATTATTTGAAATAATTTGAATTTCATTATTTGGAAATATTTTTGACGATATTTTTCAATCCATTAGTGAAGAGTGATTTTTATGAATAATATTACTTGAAACAACATTATTTTTTCATGTTTAATGGTATTATGTTAAAATAGTGAGTATTTTAAATAGGTAATTATTAATTATTTTCATTACATGAATTTAAATGCATCATTTGAAATGTAATTTCAATAATTCGGTAATGGATTTTCATTTTATGCATGGTTTTGGATAATGGATAATTTGGTATCTTTTTCTTATTTATAATTATAATGGTGTGTGAGTCCCTGCTGATTCTTTGTTATATTTTTCATTATAAAAATTTGGGAATGATGGATACACATTATTTTTCATTTCTTATGCACGGAATGTGAAAACAAATGAATCTTGCAATGTTGATGGGAATGAGATAAGATTTACAACATACAATATATTAATTTATGTAGTTCTCAACCAGATATTGTCTAAAAATCATGGAGAACCTAAGGTATATATTTTAAGACTATAAGAAATTATAATAAATTCATGATTATATAGAATAGATTATTTATGGACTTAGTGATAATTTGGGATTTTCACTTCTGAGGCTAGTTTAAATTAGCTAATACGTTTTATATTTAGTAATCTATCGATAAGATAGCAGAATATTCCATCTAGGGTTTACCTAGGATCCCATCGTTAGATTTATAAAACTCTCTATTATTGATGGTAATTTATATTATGATATATTATTTTAATTTAATTCCATTTATTTATTATAAAAAATAACAACATGAATTCAATTTTCATATTTTATTCAACTGTGATATTATGTAATGGTGTTTTTTATTATTCCACCATTTAATGTTTTATTAAATGGATCAGAAAATAATTAAAATATTTTATTTATGTTATAGTATTATTAATGGATGTTTTGATTAATGTGTCGTAGCCCATGTAAAGGTTTTATATGTGATCGTTTTCATTTTAGATAAAAATAGATTCCTGAATTTGAATGGTAAAGAAAATGATATTTTTTTCATGTATTTAAAAATAAAATTTTTTATAAATGAGTTGTTCAAACTAGTAAAATATGAATACTAAATTAAAATTATATTTCACAAACTCCATGGAGGTATCCTACTTGGATTATTTTAACTCACACCATATATAAAACATATGTTATATAACTTATATTGATTATTTTTTGTGATCCTTGGATTCATTTTCCATCAAGTTGAATGTAAGGGATGTTCAATGGTAGTCTATTTTGAATATTGGTATTGGATGGGGGAAAATGGATACATATGTTATATGTATTTTTTTGGATTATTCCCTTTATTTTTGGTTGTTCGACATAAGGAATAAAAAATCAGGTCATTTTTTATGATGTTAATTTAATATTCATCTTATATAATCCTTTTATAATTTTAATATCTTTTGATATTCTTTAGTTTCATGATTTATTTAATCTATAGTGTTAATTTATTAAAATAAAAAAATTATATGATAATATCTATGTTTATATTATAGATGGGTCATGATATATTTTTTAGTGTAACCCATGTGTTTTTTATCTAGATTATAAAGATGTAATTGATATCAATGACTATATTTCACTATTAGGAACAATTTTATATACCAATTTGATCAAAAACACACATCAAGTATATCATATAATGGATCAGGTTCCCTTAACCAATGGGTGAACAATTTTTGTCCATGATGGAAATAATATTATATATGGGAAATTTTGTCACTTATATTTTCAATTTACATTTAGAATATAAATATATTTTTTCTTCTGAGAGATCAAGGTAAATTATAAAATTTTATATACCTATATTAAAATATATAATATTCAACGAGTTTATTTTTTTAAAAAGTATTCTTCTATGCTACTTTTTTGAATTAAATAACAAGAAACATTATTTATATGGGATACCGTGAAAATTATGGTTAATATTTATTTTGAAGATGAAATATAAAAAATTATTATTCCCTAAAGACTAGGTTGAAAGCCTTGATTTTATAGAACATAATGAATTAACATGAATCATTATAAATTGAATACCTTTTTTGATCCACTCAGTTTTATACAATTTTTAGGTATGAACATATTTCACACAATTTAGTATTGCTAATTCATTATTCATTATTCAAATAAATGTAATTAAAAATAATGAATTAATATATTTTGTCTCAAACTAATTTATTAACATTCTTGTTCAAACCATTAATTAAATTATGGGATTTGGTGGGTTTTGAATTTACTAGAATCATAGATCATCCATTTATATGATTGTTCATTGTTGAATCTCTATGTGATTAGTTATAAATGTGTTATTTTGATCAAATTCTGTTTAAATAATATTATGGATAAATATTTATATTTAAAACATATGATTAGATAATATACACTGAATATTGAATAGGGTGAATCTAATATTTGATCAAAGAGGTTGTCTTCTGTATGATACTATATGTTTCGACATTTTTTTTATGATATCTAGGGACTATAAATTTGATTTTAAAAGTTATCATTGATGACGTTCTGAGATATCAAAAATTATATCCTTTGGTTTAGGGTATTAACACTACTATACTATTGGATTAAAGACAAATGTTACAATAATTTGAACTTCGATATATTATTATAATATAACATATTTGTATAATAATTAATAGATGGATATAGTTAATATTTTATGGCTTTTTTCATTATTAATCTATTCAATCTGTTTAATTATGTTATGTTTTATATTTTGAGTAATATATTTCCACTATATTTAATATTTTTATATATGGATTGTTTTAAAGATTTATATTCCTGACCTTACACGTTGATTACTAGTTGAAATGGTGATTTTATTTGAACACTAATTCTACCCCATGTGAAGCTACCTAATATAGAAAAAGTTTATTTCCAAGGAGAATTTATTTTCATTTTTTGTTAGTTTTTAAAAAGAAAACAGTTTTATTTATTACAAAATATGTTTTTAATATTAGGACATTAATGATCATGGTTTATAATTTGTCATAAAATTTTAAATGATTAGAATTTGGGTATTATATAGAGAAGGTAACAATTTTTATGAATAATATAATATTTTATATTTTACCGATGATGGTCCAAAATTATAATATTCTAAAGAAAAAAATTCCAGACATTGCATGTATATAGAAATTGAAATATGAATATACCTATAACTCCTTGAATATTTTTATTTATTTCATTAATATATATATATATAGTCCAATGTTTCAATATTATATGGATAAAATTATTTTTGAGAATAATAAATTACAAAATTTAGAATATCTAATGTGATGGAGACATAAATATTGATGTTATGATTTAAAAATCCAAAATTTTATTATCTTCATGGAAAATGTGTATATAAAAATAAATAGTAAATTACCAAAATTATTAATTTCTTAAGTTCTCTTGTTCAGAAGTAGTTTATTATGGATAAATTTTCTAATGAGATCATTGATGTTGATTTAATGTCATAAGAATCGAATTGGGAAAATATATGAAAGGACTCATATCACAATGATGATTCATGATGATACTATCATTATATTAAGGATTATGTGAAACAATTTATTTGACATATAGATAAAGATATGATGGATAATGTTGTTCCATTTCCAACTATAACTGTTGAAATTAATATTTAAATGAATAAGCATTCAAATTATAGTAATACAAAGCATGCAAATGAATATTTTTCTAAAATCTAATGAATGGAGATTTTGAATTAGGAAATTAATAAAAAAAATAAAATTAATGATACTATAGTAATGATAAATATTGTATAATGTATGATATAAAGAATTAACACAATAATAATTGATTTGAGTTTATAAATTATAAACAAATTAAGAATGATTCTCTAAAAGAATACCACATTAGTGTATGATGTTGAAAACAAAACCAATATCAATGTATTAAGGGAAAGAAAAACCCCAAAAATCTCAAACAATCTAAGGAAACAAACTCCATAAATCCATACACCCCCATGATCAAACACCAAAATCCATTCAAAAATTATTATAAATAATAACTAAATAATTGATACTCTTTTCCATTGCACATTTCTCAAAAAAAAATCCACAACCACACTAATGTCACAAAAAAATTGGTTAGTGTAAAACTCAGTATATTTTCCACAAATATATCCCAAATCACACCATTAGGATATAAAAAGCTATAAAATTTATATAAAATGGTATAAAAAATTTATATTAAATACAGAAACATTTCCCTAACCAAAAAGTTTACATAAAGAACAATTTTCAAGGAAATAAAAATAGAAACATTCTTTGAACTATTTCTCAAATTCATCAGAATGCATATTAATTCGTTCAAAAATTCCACACAATCATGCCAGCACGACTAGGATACATTTACATACTCATGGGATGAATCTCATCGATATACCATGTTGTCCTAAGGTAACCATATTCAATGTTATCCAATGGCATAGGCTTACAGTGACATGATAATGACAATGGACACACACAAACCATGTAATCCAAATTCCATGCCAATCCAACCATTTCAATATATTTAAATGAAAAATGTATTTTATTGAAAAATATTTAATCAAACAATTTTAATTTTTCAACGAATGATAAATTTTTAAAATATCATTTTTATGAAATGAAACAAAGCACATACATGATAATGAATTTTCATAATATTCCAAACCATCACTAAAGATAGTTTTTACAAAACCTTGAACATAAATATCAAAATAAATATAGAATTCTAATTAATTTGTTTGAAAATTCCACACAATCATGCAAGAATGACTAAGTTACATTTACATACTCATGAGATGAATCTCATCAATCTACCATGTTGTCATAAGGTAACCATATTCCATGTTCTTCAGTGGCATAGGCTTAAAGGGACACGATAATGACATTATACACACACCAAGCATGTAATCCAAATTCTATGACAATCCTACCATTTCAATATATTTAAATTAAAAATGAATATTATTGAAAAAATTTCAATCAATATATTTAAATTTATCAAAGTAGGATAAATTTTTAAAATATCAATTTAATGAAATGAAACAAATCATTCTATATAATAAAAAATTTCCAAAAATATTCCAAACCATCACTAAAGCTAGTTTTTTACAAATCCTTGAACATAAATATCAAAATAAATTTTCCGAAATTATAAAAATATTAAACCATTCAATAATTTTTAAAATTAATAGTTGAGAGTGAATCCAACTACCTCAAAAAAATTTGATAAAATGTAGAATGGTACAAAAACATAAAAAATCATACTGAAACTCCAAAAAATCACAGTAAATAATTGTACCTAATATAAACACAGTCATATATCAGCAAGATTAGAAATGAACACCATGGATCTATATCCAACGAATTAGATCCATGAATCAAATATAGAAATGTAGATTAAAACAAAGTCAAAAAATAATACAGGGCACTTAGAAAGGTATTCAGCCCTCCAATGGATAAAGAATAACTAATGGATTGTGTAACATGGTTAAAAACCGATATTGAAGGGACATGTTGCGTACTAATAGTACATAACATGAGCTTATTGAATGTTTAAATAGATCTCTTTTCCAATTTATATTCAATTTATTTCATCAATTTATTTTTGCTTGATCCATTCCTATAGAGATTAGTATAAAGTCACGTCATATCCATATTTTGGTGATCCCATCTTTAATTATCAGGTCTTATATAATGTTGTGTGAATCATTCTATGTGGACCATAGTGATTTCATCTATCATCATAAATTTCTTATGTGGGGTTCTTGGTCTCATCAATACATACACTAAAAAATCATTGATCTTCTACTAAGAAGTCTAATCAAGATCAGCTTTTTGGTATACCCCTATAAATTTGGTGTGATCCCCATCTATGTATTTACCTCTTCAAACTTTTATAATTTACTCATTCTGGTGAGAACGAATTATAATGACCTATAAGATAGACTTAATTTGAGATATCTAACTTATATATTTTGTTATCAAGTATTTTTGATATATATAAACATTGATTAGGAATAATAGGTTGTATTTATGGTTTTGATCTAAAATTGGGACTATGTGTCTATATTGAGTATATCTAAATATTCTTGTTATGTATATTGTTGAAATATCCCAGTGATGAGATAACTATTATATTTCATTCAAAAAATTTATTGATTTTGTGGTCTCCAACTAATTATTTCTATACTCAAACATGAATTGGCATTTACTACATGTTTCATGAATTTTTAAGATGAAAAACCTATTTTAAGAGACCTATATTGACAAGGATAAGGTATAGCTAATTATGTGTGATATACTAAGTTGTGTTTTGGTTGTCTCACTTTCAAAATTAATTGTGTACATTAAAGTTTCGACATGTTATCGGTTTCTTTTATTAGGATTGTAATTATCACTTTATTCTAGTACATGTTGTCATACTATGATGGTGGTATTATAGATGTATGAATTCATTGTTATGTTTTTTTTTCATCTGATAATTTTATGAGTTTCGAGATGTTTGTGTGTTTCTCTATGTATATTATTATAATCCATCCCATGTTCATGGTAATCCTAGTGACAACCATTCTCTAGCCCCGAGCCTATTGGAGGTAGTCTTGCATTAGAAGTGCTTCAGGTCCATTGGTTAGGGTTGGGATAGGTTGGTATTAGTGGAAACCATTATACGTAAGGATTTGGGTCAATGTTTTTTGTGTTGGTTTCATGTAAATAAGTCCAACTGATTCGTGTGTTTCTTTCAGTCCATGGACTTCATTGTTGGTGTCGTGGCTGATGTAACCATACAAGCATACTCTGATCACATGACATTAAATAAACAATACATAGATTCTAGTTTTAGATAAATGGTTGGTACATGAATCAAATAAAATGTGTTTAGGTATTTATATTCTTATTTAGTCATCTCTCAAAATATGTTAATTGAAAGTCATATTACATTTCTATCCAGTATTTATTTCAAAAAAATTCCATATATGGTTCAATATCAGGACAATGTAGATGATCACCTCCGTGATGAGGTATCGATATAGGGACCTAGTTAGGAGGCTCAACCTCTAGTGTGTAAACTATTATTAACACCACCTATTGACAAATAGATGGTACTTACGTTACTAGTGGATGAGGCATCCATTATGAGAATGATTTATGAGTTATATTGATTGTATCCCCTTAGGTTATGAGGTGATCTAGACCCATGGGTGTCTAGGGATTCTCCTAAGGTTTTGAAATATATATTTTTTCTCATTGAGGAAACTATATACCAAATATTGTTCATTAAAGAGAGTGTTCTCCATGTTAATACAATATAATTGGGGTGATTTGTGACATAGTCGTATGATGATGTGACTCTTTCATGGTCAGAGTAAGATAACCTTTTCATATTGTTGTATCACCCATCTATGTTGAGGTATGCTTGCATCTGTGGGATTCAACATCTTCATCTAGGCAGTAGAATTGTGTCTGAGTATCTTTCAAGCTTTACCAACCTCTATTGGTATTTGATTTTATAGTTCATGGTCATATTATTTTGGATTGGAAGTTTACGTGAGTACTATAAAAATATATCAAATCAAGCTTGGTTCTAAGTTTTATACCTACTTATTTTAGGATGATTTATAATGACATATTAGTTGAGTGTTTCCTAGGTGAGGAGAAAAATAAAGCTGGTTCCTATAGTAGGGACATTGGGGAAAATATTTCAGTGACATGGAGTCGATGATCAACACAAGAAATGGACATGGGAGACATTTTGGGAGGTGATATTATGATATTGGGATTCAGGCATTTGGATGATAGGATAGATCTAATCATCCTATAGACAACAAATTATAATCTAGTAATGGTCGGGTACGTCATTCATGGTAATTTTCTAACAAAACATGTATTTGAGAAAGTTATAGTGGTTGGGATTCCTGACCCAAAGTAGGTTCATGTGGTAGTTGGTTAGCAAGGTTGAAAATGTGGAAGAAGATATAAGAACATATCTTCATGTTGAATATGTTATGAGTTGTTACAACCACCACAAGCAGTGGGTCCATAGTATGCTCCAGAAGCTAGGATACATGGGTGAGAGGAGCTGCATGTAGTCAATGATTATGAATCTGAGGATCTAGGAATGATTAGAGGTATGATATGTGTCATATAGACATTATCTACATTAGTTTTAGTTATAGTTGTGATCTATTCATTTATTTTAACTTGTCTAGTTCAAGACATATATAATTTGGTTGACCCTTTTTCAAAATCCTTGCACTTGGATACTCCAACTGTAGGAGACTAAACTATCACTCACAGATGGTAACAGTGTGTACTAAATCATGTGGGATATTTTTTATTCTGGGATGTCTTTTTATTAAATAGGATTCCTTATAAAGGCATATTATATATGGATGGTTCGACTATAGTTCATGACCATATATACTATTTTAAGAAGTGTATGTGGTGTGTCTACTGTTTTGATATGAGGTTATCCAAAGTGAGTGAAAAGGAAACCCATATAGAGTAGGATGTAATTATTTGAATGAGGGTGAATCCAATCACACAGAATTTGGCCATCATGGCCCTTGGTTTAGTGGATTCTATATACAATCATTTTATTACAGTGGTGTTGGAGTATATAAGGATTTATTTCCTGATGTCATAACGAGCATACCTCCCCACCGATACATAGACTTATGCTTTCTTCTACACTCTGAGATGACCATGATATCTTAACTTTCATATCATATGTATCCTTAATGACTTTTCATGATGAGGGTGGTGTTGGAGGGAAATCAGAGGAATAGATTTCTCAAACCCTTAATTTCACATTGATCAACCCGCATTTGTTACTCCCTGAATACATTTTGGATTATTTGGTTTTATGTAGATTACATTAATCTTAATTAGGTGACCATAAATAACAAGTATACACATCCAAGGATCGAAGAACTGTTTAATTATTTGAGAGGTTCATGATAGTTCTTGAATATTCACCTTAGATCGGGATACACTATCTAGTTTCATGGGATTAGGATATAGTGACGATTGATTTAATATGTTTTTATGGTCACTATGTGTACATATTGGATATTTTTGGCCTAAATTACTCACCAATAGTGACCATAGGACTCATGAATCAGATCATTTGATCTTTTATAGTTAGGGTCTTGGATATAATCATAAAAAATATCGTAATATATATGGAATTCTATGGGAGCACGTGACACACTTGAGGATTCTTCTATATTTACCATAAGATCATCAAATTTATGAGAACCTTCCGATGATAAAGCTCAGGGTTTAAAAGGACCAGTTTCTATGACTTGTTATCATATAAGAAAATTTAAAAGTGGACCACACAATGGTTGAGGTAGTAATACCTTGGTAGACACCCATGAGCATGATAGAGGTGTATTGATTAATTAGGTTGGTATACCATTATGAGATATTTGTAACTATTATTGTGAGGATATCATCACCATTGAAAGATTTGATATAAAATGGGAATCCATTCACGTGGACAGATAGGTTCTACCATGATTTCTAGGTGATGAGGAAGATATTGAAGAGCGCTCCCATTAAGAGATTACTATAAGAGATGGTTGAGTATATAGTGTTATGTGATGCATATGGGACTGGAATTTTTATTACTATGATTTATAAGAATGAAATTATTTATTGTGTTTAATGTCAATTGAGTCTACATGATCAGAACAACACAACTCATCATCCTGGAGAAGTAGCCGTTGTTTTTTCACTGAATAAATGGTGACACAACCTAATTGGTGAGAAATTTAATATTTATTCTGACCAAAATAGTTTCAAATATATAATTTATCATAAATATATTATCCTTATTAACATTAATTGGCTAAAATTATTCAATTATTATTATTTCATGTTATTCTATACTCGTAGGATGGTGAACGTGGTAGTAGATTCTCACAATTGGTGATCTTGTTCATAGATATAGAGGGAGGTATTGGTTTTTTTCATATATGGTTTAATACTTGTTGGATGTGGATAGAGTAGATTACCTCCTGTTAAAGGTTTTCACCCATCCTCTTTTATAGTGAGATAGAGAGGCAAACCACGGGGAAACAAGCTGTGAGAAATTACAATATCATATATCTCATAAAAATGATTTTGATGGACTTTTTGATGGTTTGGAGATAGTCATAGGTTTTAGAGTTAGTTGATGGTACCATTTTTTCTATTAGAGGAGGTTCTATGGGATTTTCATACAAAACATATAGTGGTACATCCAGGTGTGAAGAGACACACTATGAACATCGATTATTGTTTTGGTTCCCATGGATAAAGAGTTGTGTTGTAGAGTTTCTCTCTCGATTCCTTATTTTTCAAGTGGTGATGGATGAGCACTAATTTATAGAAGGTTTGACTCAACCCTTTAAGGAGATAGAGTGGAAGATAGCTGGAATGTCTATGGAATTCTTGATGTAGTTACATTGGTAATCTCCGAAAAATGATTTTATTTGGTTCATCATAGAATGAGTCATCACGTCTCACATTTTTTATTTATTTTATATTATATTTTATTAGATTTCTTGGGATTCCATTACATGAAGGATATAGTCAGTGTCCATCAAATTACCATGAAAATAATTCATGAATATGATAATCTCTTCACATAAAAGCTACATCTGTAATTTTAGGATGCACATTGGACATAATTTTAGTTGATCGGGGCATTTAAAACATTGATATATGGCTTAATTGATTTAACCATTTAGTTGTTTTAGTATATAATATAGGCATGCATATTGTTCTCCGATCATAGTCTGTGGATCACATACAATTTTTGGTTTTTTTCTGTAAAACAAATCTCCCACTCCACTATAATAATGAATCCATTTGACATCTTGAATGGGAGACCCAACATGTCAACTCTACACTAGACAGACCCATGAGAATTCTCATTGGGGATGGAATTGGTGAATGAAATTAAAGAGAATGATAACATCATTAAATAGTGGATGAATACTTCTCTAATCACTCAAATGTATTATAGGGATAGAGTACATATGACTTTTATATTTGGGGAGGTAGATCATTTGTTCATACACATCTCACATCGACAAGGATTATGGAGATTTGAACCTAGTAGAAAGATATCCTCAGGAATCAGTATCCCATTATCAAAATTTTAATGATTTGTAGAGGTGTATTAAAACATAGATCTACCCACATAGATTGATTAGGTAATTGTTGTTTTCCACATGTCATAGTTAGACTGGTATGTGGATGAAGCATCTATTGTTACCCACTAGGTCAATCCATAGGTAAATCATGTGTCTAATTTTACTGATATACATATAGAGATTGTGGATTAATAGTAGATGATCCATCATGGGATATTAATTCACTTAAATGTTTCTAGTGGTATGATGATAATCAGTAGGGGAGAACCATGGAGTAGGAGATCCAAATGTGTTCTCAATACATACATCTCTTTTTTTAGTTTTCGTTTATCATTCTTCGATGAAAATCTAAAAGCTAAAGAGAATGTTATGACTATAAAATAATGATCATATTAGATATATAAGGAAACCATTTAGTTAAATCATGGGTTTTACGATACGTGTGACAAAAAAATGGCCATCTAGTTTTTTTTATAGTCGAGTGAGGGAGTAATTAATAAAATATTTAAATAAAATTATTTATTTTATTTATTATGGATAAACATAAAGTTGTTTATAAGTATATGGTTATTTGTAGATCTAGAGGTTGTTACTAAACCATATATATCTATAGGACTCTTAAAATAGATAATATTTGGAATATATCCTCTGATCTATTTGAGATCAATGATCATTAGAACATTAGGATTTGATTATCTAACCAATGATATTACCAACTATTCATTCTTCATTATAAATCAATACATTATAAGGTTGAACATTGACTTATATGAAATTTTACCCACTGTATTTATCATTTTATGAACACGAATCATTCAAATAATGAATTTATTCACGAATCATGTGTATTGCATGAATATGATAGATATTATATGGGATTCAAGATTTCGTTGATGAATATGTTATTGTATATTCATTTTTCATTCTATGGGAAATGAATCAAGGTTCATAAAAACATTCCATGATGTCTATTCTTGTGTATTTGTATTTTTTTCATGGGTTATGTGTATTGGATACCATCGGTTTGAGCAAATAATGATGAAAAAATGTTACGTGATTGTTTCCATATCCCAAGATAAATTTTTTATACAAACATATTTAAAAGAGAATCATACTCCTAAGAAACAATATTTATGTTATTTTTTGAATTTTTTGTTAGATCCATGAAAGATGGAAGGAATGGATAAAGGCCAGTAATGATACCTATGTTTCATGGAAAATACATATCTACATGGTGTGTTTTCTTATTAACACATTCCATGTGGTTCATTTTTATGGGGAAGATGTGTTTGGAACAATGATATGTATCACATGCCTTGTTAATAAACTCACACACCATGTGACACTTCCTGACCATCTCGGTGTGTGCATGGTGTACACAACTAAAAAGATATGTGGAATTTTACTCCAGGTGGTCCATGCTACACACCATGAACAACTTAGTTGGAGGATTGAAACATACAAGTGGTATATTCAAATGTGACTATGTCAATAGACACAGTTTTTGTGGGGCCACACATCATTTACATTGACATAAAAATATACATGTAATATGTCAAATGGGATGAACCGAAAAGAAAGTAAAAATTGTATACTTATTAATGTGTGGAATTGTAATGAGTTTGGATTTTTTTTGGGCTTAAAATTATTATCCTATTTGAATTTTTTACTTTTTTTGTCATGATTACTCTTATCATAGTCTTCAAAATCTAATTTGGGGAGAATTATTTTACTAATGTTCTTCTTTTTAAACTAGTTTTCTGACTCAAAATGTTCTTCCGGGTGTCATATGGGATTCAAATGTGTCAAAAAGTAGAAAATGAGTTTATAAAAATAAAAAATATAGGGGAATAGTTTCATTAAATAGTTCATCCTCCATTGAGTAATCACGTGTTCCACCATGGGCACTGTACAAAAATTTTAAACCCTTGTGGGTGGGGGTACATGGTTATATGGCACTTATATAGTATTTAATATAATGTAATACCATGGTCTTGTCATATATTGGAAAATCATGTGCCCGTATCATGTCCCTGTGGGGCTAGTGGGGTTGGATCCACGCTATCATTTCATGGTTATATGAGCCATGCAACAAAATTGTGTAGGTATTTTAAATTGGGAAATTATCCATTTCTCCTCCATTATATTTATGTTTTTATATCCATGTGTCCTCCATTTAGGCACACACATCAAAGATCACCCCCAATTCACTTCTTCAACTTTCTTTTCTAAATCATCTTCATATAGACTCTATTTCTATTTTCATCATTTTATTAGGAAGTCTATCGGTATGTATTTTAATCCTTCATATTTTTTTAATGATTACTGACTACGTGTAATGATAAATACATGTGAGCCATTTTTACCTATTTCTAGTGTGTTCATCTATATATCTATTTTCTACTAATTTATCTCATGTTTTATGAAAATATCAAATCTCTATGTACCTACTATTATATGGTTGATTATTCGTAACTTTCTCTTTATTTTGGTGGATTTTTTCGGGGTGTGTTCTATATATGGAATGTGGGTAGTCTGAGAATGACCCATAATAATTTAGATCATTGTTTTCATAATGTTCAATTGAAAATATGATATTTTTATGTGTATGACCATGAATCATCAACAATACCTATATTGAGTATGGGGCTTGGAACACCTGAAATTTTTAGGATTAGGTTGTAAATTCATTCATTGAATTTTTTTATATTGGCGTGATTAGTTTCATGGAAATATGATAGGATTGGCATGAGTTTCATGTTTAGACTTATGGAATAGATTTATAAGACCTGGATAGTTAATTTTTGATTGTCTCCCTGATTTTGAGGGTGATAATAACCATATTTAGGAAACATTGTCATCAGATTGAGGCGAAGTGGCCATTAAGGAGAGGGGACGGTCCATATGACTTGAGGAATTATTGAAAATGGGAATTTGAAAACATAGACAATTGTGAATGAAGATAAGGATGATGTTTCTTATGTTGTTTTTTTATTTTCACTCATCATTGTTGTGCAACGAGTTTCTGTAGTTATGTGCATGGAAATAAGAGTCATTCCATATGGTTTTTTTTACCAATTATAGTTGGTGAAGGTACTTATAGATTGTATTTCTTAGGGTATGGTGTTGACCATTAGGTATGATTTGGTTGATTACTATATAAATACATGTCAATGGTTATATAAATTCATATGACTATTTTTATACCATCATTAGGTGGTCGTGTCTCTTCATTAATTTTGAGGATGTTGGGTAGAGATTATGGGAAGATGGATTTCACTTTTCCTTAGGATGTCACCTATTGAACCCATGGGGAATATATGCTGCATGAAATATATAAAAAGACCTCTAGATGATGGTATTTTAGAAGAAAAGTACACCCTACGATAAGGCTGGAGGGACTAGGGACATTTTGCGATGTGGCATTCAGAAGCAAGTTTCGTGACAAAGGGAACAATGTGTCTATTTATATAATTATAGTTGGATCTTATTGTTTCACAAATTTTTAGATTCATTACTGGATTCCAGGGGAGATAAGTAATGAATCCTCACAACAAAAAATCTATGTGTGGATAAATTTAAAGTATTCCATATATATTTGAGGGCACATATTATGACTCATACAAGAATTGTCCAAAGCAGGTGATTCCTTATTTAGGGTTTTTCAGAATAAGGGAAGGGGGATATTTATTAAAATTTCATTTGGTGCATTTTATTTATATTTTGGATACACATGCACAATTATGGATGTATGACTACTTTATGTTAGTGGTGGCCTAATGAGATTATTAAAACAGTCTATAAAGGCCTATTATGGTGTATATAGAATTTTTATGTATTATAATCACTATGTTATAGAGACATAGACTTGGACTATAGGGATTGACTTATACATCTTTTGATGGAATTGATGGAAGTTGACCATGGTCATTCCTCTACATCAGCTAGAGTTTACTTTTTGGATTTTTAATTTATTTATATATATATATATGCCAGACCATAAGAAATACTATATTAATTTTTATTTAATGGAATGTAATGGAATCTGTTATTATATGTAAATAATTTTATACATTTTTTCATTTTTGTTAATACTATTTCTTCTTCATTATTCCTATTTCTAGGATTGTAATTATAGTGCTTTGTGTTTTCAATCCAAAAAAATCCAAGGGATTTTACACTTGTGTGTTTACTTATAAGAAATCTTTTTAAATGTACTTAGTAACATGATGTTTTTTGATGTGGATTATGAATCATTAAGGTTCCCTGGTGTCTCGAGGAGTTTCGGGAACATCATTCATGGGATTGAATTTCTTTAAGGACCTAATGAGGATACATGGTTTTTCCAAAACCATGCGTCTTAGATAGATGGGGTTAGTGGTGGTATGCATGGGTTGTACATGTTTTTATAAATCGTGTGCCTAACCCGCACAATATTCTTTTAGAGACAGTAGCTTTACACTATAAATTTCACAGTTTGAGGACAATTTAAAAAATCGTGTTGATTAAACTCTACAGTTCGGTTTACTATAAAAAATGAATTAAATTAAAAAGTAAAAGAAAAATATTTTTAATGGAAATAAACGGAGAAATTTTTTTATTAAAAATATTATTATTTTGAATATTAATGATATTATTATTATTATTAGGTTACATGTTAATTAATCAAAATGACAGTTTTTCCTCTCCCCTTGCACGCGACACCCCATGGTTGATTCCCCCTCTCATGTAATGCACCACCATCCACGACCTCCTCTCTAATCACCGGATCCAACCATTTTCATGTTTTTTCTCCTTTTAATATTTAAAGGTTGTCTAAATGGTGTCTTGGGACCTATTATTTAATGTTCTATAAACCACCACAGAAGGTAAATATGTATGCTTCGATATAGGTTATCGCTTCCATCTGAGTGCATTTGACTGTTTCATGTGGGTTTGAGTCACCGGATCTAGGGAAACATTCATGCATATGAATATGTACGTATATATACGTGTCCAGGTTTCCACATTATGTCTATATTCATCCATGTCATTTAATATACATGTATGGGCCATATTTTTCCTATGTGTATATATATATATAATAAAATTCATATGTGGGTGACTGGATACTAGTGTTTTCTTATAAGAATATGTGTAAGGATCCACTTCCACATGTTCATGTCAATGTGTATATGTGAATATTGGATAGGTGTTCTTATATATATATGGTGGTGCATATTCCATGTGGGGGTAGTAGGATCTTTGAGTTAGAATGCAACCATAGCAGAAGTGTTCGGATAGGTTCCACCCTGAGGTAGGGTCCCATTCCTTGCCCTTTTAATTTTAATAATGCATTAATTAATAAATTATTTCACTAGTATTAGTTTTTAAATAATGTTGTATCATTTTCAAATAAAATAATCTATTTTAAATTTTAGTGAAATTCATGAAAGTAATAAATTATATTTATGATAACAAAGTCATGTTATTGTACTAAAACCCCTCCAAAGGAGGTGAGTTGTCTTCAAGATAAAATGTAGTGATTATACTTTTTTTCATTCTTTTCCTATTTTAATGATAATTCATTATTCATTGATGTTATGTTTTAAATATGGAATCTATAAAAAAATAGTCTCTAATGGAATTATAAACATGGATTTTTACATTTTAAAATGATTTATGAACTGAATAACATTTAAAGTTCTTGGCCTAGTTTTTATATTTGAATAGTTGTGTATGTAATTTCCTCTTTCCATTGACGCCTCCTAAGTGACATTGGAGCTTTATATATACAATATACATTTTCTAGTAAAATGAATCATTTGAATTTAATGAAACTTTTAATTCATGAGGAATAACCTTCAAATAAATTTGTTAAATTAATTTTGAAGGTATTATGTTTCATCAACACATTAAATGACACAAGGAATCCCATGTTGGAATTCAATGAAAATTCATAATTAATTATCATATTTAGACCTTGGGTGATACATGGATTCGAATTTTGGAATTCTATGGATGGAATCAATGGTCTGTTATATTAATACCTTGGATGATACATGTATTCCCAAGTAGGAATGTCATGGACGTACTTAGTGGTTTATCATATTAAAACCCTAGGAGATACATGAATTCCAAAGTTAAACTGCCTTGTATTGAATCAATATTTTATTATATTAGTACCATAAATTTTACATTAAATCCCATGTAAGAGTTCCATGTGATTCCTCGAACCTTAATAACCCCTTTGAGAGGAATTTATTAAACTCTTGTAGGACATGTCAGTATACAAGCTCCTTGGAATCTAACCTGTGCCTCTACCTAGTTTAAATCAAAATTATAATGGGAATCAAATTGGATTCTATTGATGTATAAAACATAGATCTATCCTTTCATCATCTGAAACATTCATTATATAGAAAGTGAATTATTGTATTGTCAATCAAGTATTATATAGGTGTGGGTCATTATACACCATGTTTCATGATTTGAGTATTGCTTTGTGGCCCAATAGCCACCCCGAGTTTTGTATCATCGAGTATCTATCTCAATTGGGATTTAGGGAATTTACCCTATTCCCAAATTCTTACAATATTTATATACATGGTTACTGATCAGACTTATTGAACCTATGAGATGAAGCTAGTATAGCTGGCAGGTGTCCCTTATGAACCTGGACAAATATATATGTAGTTAGAATGTTCTGTTTATCAAATTCTCTATAGCATCACACTATTTAATTTATAATGTACCTTCTAAATTTGTCTAGAAACATTGGGTGTTGGCCTTTTGAGATTTTATCTCACACCATACTCAGGTACCCTTGGTACACGAGTATAAATTTATTTATAGGAAATAGATTCTTTGATGTTTTTATTATACCTATGAGTTAGGAGAAGATAAGTAAGTTGTATATCGAGATTATCTTGGATATCAACCTTGAGGATTTTATATCTTTATTTATTATAGTATTTTGTTGTTTTTTATTTAATAGCATGTTAGATCATTACTTGTATCAGTTTTGTATCATTACAATGTCATTCATTATTCTATTGTACAAACAGGAATTGGCCACATTTATTAACTTTTCATAATTTTATTATGCTACTTATTATTGAATTATTTATTACTACTTCCACTATTGTTTGTTATTTACTATATAAAACCATTTTACAACTCTGATAATAGGGTATAGTCTCCCCAATATCTCCTCTTAAGACCATCACTGGTAGTAGGTAGCGTTTGGCATTCAGGGAGACACGCTTGATGCCATGTGACCCACCGATCCTACAATGGTTTGATGGTATGTCTGGTCTAGATGTTTGTATCAGAGGAAATTATTTCCATTCATATTTCGATTTTGGGATTTTATACATGAGTCTAGGAATTTTTCAGTTCTTAGTTAATTGTCATTCATGCGACTGATCACCCCACACATTGGAAATTTCCATGTGACCAGGGATCTGATTTTTATTCATGCTATTTTCTGTCTTAGTTTATATTATTTCATCTTTAGTGACTTTAGAATATTCCACTACTTATTTATTGGGGGAAATATATGGTATTTTTACCCTTGGAATAATTTGAAAAGGAATTTTCACTACATGAATCATATCAGGAACATCAAATTTAATATGACGTGCATTTCCCTTTCAATTTATTTTTGATTATTGGATTAATGTTGATGGTATTATTTTCCTCGAGTGATATTTAATGCATATATTTATAAATGTTGATGTAATTCATTTTCCTTCCCTATGTTATTACTTCTCGTTATATCATACTTAGGTGATTAGATGGATATATTTCTAGCTTATCATCATGTTTTTATGTGTTATCTACTTATAGTGACAGGTTATCTTGATCTGATATATAAATGGTTTCTTTGTTAAATTAAATGGTTTAAATTTTGATGGGATCCAATTTTCAATTGAAAGGTGTATGGGATCCTTAAATCAATGATAAGGTAAATGTAATATTAAAAGAATTTTAAAATGATGAAAAAAATTAAATGAATAGTTATATTGGTATGTATGTGGGAGCCAAATTCCATACCTCAAAGTGAATGGTAGCTTTATAGGATGGTAGATGGCCACAAATCTAAATGGAACATTATATGTGATCATGACAAATTATGAATTCGGATTGTATATGATTAATTGTAGAAAAATGTCAATCCATTAAATGTATGGGTGCTTCATGAATTGGGAAATGGTAACCCATTCAAAATGTAATGGTATGATGGATTATGAAAACTCAATAAATGTTAAAAAAACACAATTTGGTTTTTTATAGTAATCAAATGGTTAATTACTAAAGGCACAAATAGAACAATGTAGGTCATGTAAGTAATGTTTTTTAAGATGACCTAATTTAGGTATTTGAAATTTTAATGACTGATAACTGATATTGAGTTACATTCTGTCATACTAAGGTTGGATAATGTGGCACCCATGGAGGTCTTAGTAATTGTTATAAAAGATTTTTTGGGTTCAATTTCCTAATTATTATGGTATTTATATAAATTTTGGACATTGAATATAATGTTTTATATACTTGCATATTTTTCCTGTTGGGAGTTAATTAAAACTGAATTACATTGTGTTTTTTGTTTTTAAAAATGGTGCATTATGTTTTGATTAAAAAAATTTATGATTAACGGTTGAAAGTGATTGAATAAAAATGTCGTATAAATGAAACCTATTGTGGTGTACTCTATTTTAGACCCTCGGGTACAAGTAGATAAAACATAATTGATTTCCATTGGAATGGATGTGCAAGTGTCTTCCATAAGCTATTATTCCAGAAATGGATGGTCGATCAAATTTTGATCATGGATAATTAAATTAGAATGAACTAGTGGTAGCGTCAATGTTTTTTTCATAAGATAGTTACCAATGGAAGGTAACACCCACAATTTTATATCAATTGTTAACTTTTTTTAACCTTCTAAAATTTGGTTTGGATGAGGTTATGTAGTCCCTTATATGACTATAAGATTTTCAATGACAACCATTTTCAGATTAGTGGTCATTGTTCCTTATACTCTTGTTAGGGGAGTGAACAGTGAGTGATTCTCACTTTCAATGGGTTAGACAAGCCTTGGTCATGGTTAGGTACATTTCATGTTTTTTAAACATTTTTTCTTCTTTGTAGTGGATGCATTTTCCTCATGTCATCCATAATAATAGTTATGTGAGCCAATGAAACACTGAAATAAATCCTTTGTGGTGTTGAGTACAGTATCAGGTCATCTTCATGTAGAGTGACATGAGTGGTAAGGAATCATGTTTGACCCATTACTGAGTATGGGGATTCTAAAAACTCTAGTGTTTTGGCATGCCGATCTCATTGGGTTTTATTTCTTGGTATACATCAATATATGTGAGTGTTGCCTAGAGGAGCAACACACATACATTTAAGATGTTTTTTATTAGTGCAATTGTTAGTAGCTAGTCTATCATTTTATATTTCGATGACATAGATACTCATAATATTTTCAGTGTCATGTAGGTTATAGTAAATTTTTTGCATTTAATATGGAAGGAACAGAAACCAAGAGGACCATGAAATGGTCGCTTCTATTTAAAATCCCTTGGGGAAGTTCGGGATTGTGAATTTTGGTTCTTTCTCGCCAGCACATCTTTTATCTAGTTTATGGTGTATGAAACATATAGAAATCACCATTGGTCATGGATGAATTTGGTGGTCAAATATTGAGATATAAAAAAATACTCAGGGGTTAAATTCTTGTGATCAGTTGTAAGGATGCGTTAAGAGTTGAAGATGAGTTTATTTTATGATTTCGAACAATATTCATTTGAATGATCTTTTTTACAATAGTTGGGTATGTTTTACAGGAACCCCTTAGTTTATTTTGATTAGTGATGAGAATTTACACTATATTGAAATCATCATTAATGAGCTAATAATGTTTCGGTCTTACACCATGTAAAATATTTAACTTATCGATCTTATTGGGTGAGTTTTCTCATTATTTCATGCTATCATGTGGATCTTATCAAGTCTTGGTAAGATCTGAGTGATTCATATGATCCCATGTAATAATTCCTTGGTATGACTCATAGAATCTATCCATTTCATTTGACATGAAAGTCTAGAGTATGCACCTCTTGGATCATTTAATGTTCATATTTCAATGTTGTGGGCATGTACCAATGTCTTCAATTTAAAATCGATTGTCAACTACCTTGTAATAGATCCTAAGACTCTTGAATAAAATGAAGGGTGATTGTTTTCCCAATAAAGTGTCATAGGGAGTCATTTAGGGTCATTAGTGAATAAAATATTTGTAAACACAAGATTACATAAAGTATGGCATTGTGGTTTAGTTGGAAATGCACTAGCTATCTATATCATAAATCATTGAAAAATGTTAGGAATGTGGCTCGACTATTTCTCTCTACCTTTTTTAATGTTTATCATTATGAAGAAAAAGTTTTAATCAACTTTCCATGTTAATGATAGTGTAGTTTTAAGGTTTGAAGTGTCTAGTGAGAAAACGTTTGTGATCATTCTCTATTAAGTCGATCGAGATTATAATGTCACTTTTTATGAAATTATGATAGTAGAATCGTTAAGATTCATAAAAGAATTCTTTGATGGGAAATAGCTAGGGTGGAGGTTTCGCAGCATGTAATTGGCATATTTCTATTCTTAAGTTAATACCTGTAGTGGGTAGTAACATCGGTCTTATGTTTACCGATATGATTATGTGATTATGTCTCTATCATAATAGGCTCATTTAAGCACAGTTTTAGTCTTTTAGTTGTGAATAATTCATTGGATTGGTGTGTGATGGATTATGTAAGGCATAATAGTTCATTTAGTATAGAAAACACAACACAACAGTTCAAACGAGACTTCATGACCCTAATAGGTCGTGTGATATTTTAGTTAATTCTCGTTTTATTCTTAGAGATGTTATTTTCTATTATGGGGTGATTATACAGTTTCATGTTTTTTATAAAGAAAAAAATCCAATGAATTTTTATGTTTTGGTTTTACTCGACATGTTGTTTTTTAAATTGGACATCGAAACATAATTTTGAGTGTTTCCACAAATTAAAAAGTTGTTATTAGGCTTGGGTGAAAGCCCATTTGGGTTCTCAAGAGTCTCAAAAAGTGTCCATAGAAACACACCAAGGAATAAACTAATTTTAGTACATGTAGAGGGTGAATGGGTTGCCTAAAAATATGTGTCCCACTTTCGGAAACCATTGGGGTTTGTTCGAAGGGAGATGTGGCAGTGTATAGGGGATGAACACTGTTTTCTAAACCATGATGCTAGCCCAAAAAATGTTATTTTAGAGGCAGTATCCTCACACTATATACCATAAAATTTTTTCATGGTTTGGAAAACTATGCGGGTCAAACAATTAGATTTGGTATGTTTTAGGAAATTAAATGAAATTGAAAACTAAAAGGAACAGAATTTAAATTGAAATAAAGGGGGAAATTAAATTTTTTAATAATAAAAATTATAATAGAATTATTATTAGTTTTATTTTTATTATTACTACTACTATTATTATTATGTTAAATGTTAGTAAAACCCAAATTGGGTTCTCCATCTCTCCCAGCAAGTGAAAACCCCCTAGTTGATTCCCCCTCCACGGCCTCATCAATAATCATCAAATCCAATAAGTTTCTTGTGGTTTCTCCTTCATATATTTGAGGGTTATGTGACTGGTATCCCAGGACCTATTTGTACATGTTACGGTAACCTCCTCCAAAGGTGAAGAAGTTCTATTTGATTTGGGTCGTCGCAACCATCCATGTGTGTGGGAATAATCCATGTGGTTTCATGTAGATTGGTCCAGGTAAACATTCTTACGTTTTTATAAGTATATATTTATATATATGTTCGTTCCCACATTATGTTTATATATATGCATCCATGGGAGTGAATATAAATGTTTGGGACTTTGTGTGCCTATATATATATATATATATATGAAAATGCAAATGTAGTTTAGTGGAGAATAGTATATGAATATAAGAATATATGTAAGGAATCATGTAAACAAGTTCATGGCCATGAGGATGCGTGCATAATGGCTAGGTGTCCTTATATGTATGTTAATGTGCACGTGCTCAGTGGGGGTATCAGAAGATTTAATTTAGAAAGTGTCCATAGCCAAATTGTTTGGCTTCATTTCACCCTGAGGTAGGGTCCCATTTCTGGCCCCATTAATTTTAGTATTGAATAAGAAAATTACATATTGAACTATTATTAGTTTTTAATTAATGGGTATTGTTTTTAGTTAAAATCCTCCTTTGATAATTTTATTGATATTATTAAAATTAAGAAATGATTTTTTAATAACAAATAAATTTTCTTATAAAAAATCCACTCCAATAGAGGTGCTCTATCATCAAGCTAAAAATTAGTTATTATACTTTTATACTAGATTTGACTATTGTAATGATAATTCATTATGAATTGAATCTACATCTGAAATATGGAATGTTTGAACGTGGCCCAAAAATGGTATTATAAAAAAACGTTTCCCTTATAAAATTATTAAATAACCAAGGAACCGCTTAAGTGTATGGCCTAGTTTTTAGTTTGGAATTCCCTGTGTAGGTGATTTACTTTTTTCCATTGTCACCTCGTAGGTGACCATGGATCCTTATAAATAAAATTGACAAGTTTTATTAAAATGAATGAGTTTAATTAAATGAAATGGTTAATGAATGATTATTGAATGGTAAATAAATTTATAAAATTAGTTCTGAATGTATTTAATGTTATCAACCCCATGTGTCATGCTTTGATTCCAATGTAGGAATTCCATGGACAAACTCAATGGTTTATCATATTAAAACATTGGGGGATACATGGATTTCAATGTAGAAATTCCATAGATAGACTCAATAATTTATTAGATTAATAACATGGATGATACATGAATTCCAAGATAGGAATTCCATGTAAGTAATTAATTGTTTATCAAATTAACACAATGTGTTATACATGTATTCCCAAGTAGGAATTCCATTTACCAACTCCAATTTTTTATTATGTTAATACATTGGATGATCATTTGATTCTCATATACAATTTCCATGGGATTAAATTGGCCTTGCTACCCCCTTGGATCCATCTTTCGTGGAATCATGTAGGAAATTTCAATATACATGATTCTAGGAATCAAAAACATTCAATTACTAAGTTTCCATCGAAACAATCATGGGACTCTATGAGGATGCCTTGGTAATCTATAACATGGATCCATAACATCACAGTCTGACACATTCATTATATGTCATGGAATTTATTGTATTTTTACTGAAATGTTATATGTGTGCTGGTATTTATGATTCACATTCGATGATTAGGGTATTTCATGGAGGCCCAATCACCGTACCGAGTGTTATAACATAGAATCTATCACTCAATGGGGATGTAGAACTTGTACCCCATCCAACAATTTTTACTATATATATATATACACACACATGGTGATTAATAAGACACAATCCTACCATGATGGGAAGCTTTTATAGTATTGAATTTCCCACTTAAGAGCCTGGATGGGTGTTGATTTACATAGAGTGTTTTTCTTATTAAATTATCTATTCCAAAAGACTATTTAATTAACAATGAATTATCTGAATTGGGATAGGCCCCGTAGGAGCCGGTCTACCGATATTTTATCCCACAATCTATTCATGTACCCTTGGTACATGAGTATACTTTTTATTTTCATGATCATGGATTCTTGTAATATTTATTTTACCTAATAGAATTGATAAAAATACCGAGATGGAGCTCGGGATTCTCTTGGATATCACTCGTAGGGAATATTTTTTTTCATTATTTCAGTATTTTATGGATTTATATTGATGATCATATTGTATTGTTTACTAGTATTAGTTTTTTATCATTTCCATGTCATGCATTCAAGTGTTTTATTAAATGGATTTGGACACTTTTATTAAATTTCAATTAATTATATTTTACTATTTTCAATGATTAATTTATTAATCCATACAGTGGTTTTTTATTTACATATATAATACCACTATGAATATCTAATAAGAGGGTAATGTATCCCCACTATCAACTCCAGGGAACCTCACTTCTAATCGGTAGCCTCTCACATACAAATAGATATTCTTGTGGTCATGTCACCCATATGTCTAGCTACTGGTTTTATGGTAATCCATGTTGGGACATTATAGTTATGTTACATCTACTATTTATGTTCCTCATCCCGTAGTTATGTTTATATATAATTCATTATTATTATAGTTACATGCGATTATAGTCTCCCCCCATTCACCACAAGAGAACCTTAGGGATATTCTACTGTAATTATATTATGGGGAGTCTTTCCTAATGCCAAATGGAAAACCACCTTGGAGAACTATTCTATGGAAGAACTATTTATGGGATCAAAACGTTGATTCAATTTTTTTTCATTTAATTATTTGGTAATACTATTAAAGATATAGAAAAACCGAGACTCGGATTTTGTAAGAACTGGGTAAATATCTTGTGTATAGGTTCATGTAGCATCATGAATGGGGGAAAGGACAAGGTTCATTGGGTTTGATATTTATATTCTACAATGTGTATTTATAGTTAATTTATTTCTACCTTGATCAGTGCACATTTTTTTGATGGTCATATGTATATGGATTTTTATCCTTATTGTAAAATGGTAAGGAAGGGGGATAACACAACATGATAGGAACATAGAATCATATGGTGTATGTTTTTTTGTGATATTCACAAGAAAAATACAATTTACTATGATGGGTTGCACTATTTAATGTGTCAAAAAGAATATAAATAGTGTTTTTCTGCTTTAACCCCATTTTCAGAATTCTAATCAAACATACTAGGAATGTGGTTTTTAATGAGATCTATATGTGACTCTATAAGGATGTGATAAATTAGATGTACTAATGTATGAGTATGAAAGGATTGTGATTTGATGTGTATTGTTTCATGTGTCAACAAGTAAGCTAAGCATAATTTTATATTATAAACACTTTGGTTTAATCTGACTGAGCAACCCATCAGTGATGATATATGATATATGATTCCTGACTCTATTATATTCTGGAAACAGTCCTTGAGTTTGGGTCACATGAGATTCTTGACCGTGATATGGAATGGTTAAGAACCATGATTCCAGATGATACTTGATACCTAACCCTGATATGGGTTGGTAAGGGGCCTTGAGGAAGGATGTCATGGAAAATTGTATGGAATGGGGTTGTAAGTGTATTGATATGTGATGAATGTTATAAATTTTATTATTTATGAAATATATTGATATATTATTCTGGTTTTTTGACCATTTTGATATGTATTTAGTGTGATGACACATGGATAGATTCTGGTGGACTGTTTGGAGGGAATTCATATAGTGATGAATGATCAAAGAGGGGATGAGCCCCCTAAGGGTTGAGATGAGATGTTATAGGGTCATTGTGATCCTTAGCTTCAATTTGATTCTATATTATAAATGATACAAGAATAGATGTTTGAATTTGGGTCATGTCTATATGAGAAGAACATGGCAGTCCAGGTTCAGGTCATGCAAGGAATTGATTGAGGTTCTCATGGAGTTGATATATATATATATATATATGTATTTCATAATTCGTGAGTTCTATTCTCATCCCCCTCCATTATTCTATAGTTGTGGAGTATTTCTGAAAACATATAAATGGATATATTCATGGTATACTATCTTTGAAAATCATGAGATCACCCCAAGGAATTTAGTGAAGTTGGGGAAGTAAATTCAGAGGGTACTGAAAAATAACATGTGTTTGAGGTTCAAGAAGGTATACACGAGGAACTAGATTGGAAGTATTTTGAGGTGAGGTTCTTTAGAAACATCTTCTAGAAGTAATTAATGGTAGATTAATACAAATATTTTACCAATCAACTACACACACATAATTCTATCATCAACTATGCTATGAACATTAGTGGACTTCCCTATTTTTCACCTACGATGGTGGAGAATAAAATTCCAAGGGTGAGACGTTTCGAGGATGGTTTATAACACACCATCATAGCTTAGTTAAACAACCAAATACTGACATATTTTTATTAACATTTTAATGAAGAATATATATTTACGAAAAATTATTCAAACATGCGTTATATGATATGTATAAAGGCTTCAAGTGATCTGAGAGATAATACCTCATGAAGTAGGAAGAAACGACTTAGCGAGGATGAGTTGGGTATTCAAGAAATTGATTTAGAAAGACAGTCAAGGAGTTTTTATTTAGTAGTATTAATCCAATGTGGGAAGATGGAACATTTTTGGACCATGTATTATCAGGTTCTAAAGGAGTTCTGAGAGTGAGAGAAGATGAGACATCTAGAGAGTTCATTGTGAATCAATCATATATAACTCAAGGTCAGTGATCAGGGAAGACTTGGCAATATATGTTCAGACCAAGATAGGTACCATGAGTTGGAATACATGATTCAAAAACACTAATAGGTCAAGGAAGGGATAGAGTATACTATATGTTGGGTTTGTGGACAGTAGATATTATAGTTCCATTGGGATTCGAGGCCTCATGGAGTCATCCTTCATCCCAGGTAGACATTGCTTAGATACCAGGATCAGAGTAGACCAGTGAGCTGAAGACCATTAGAAGTACTCCTCGTGCAAGATAGGGGTACCATTTATTTTGAATTCGTATTTTTTGGCTACACAATGTGCATACGTATTGTTTTTGGACTAATCATACTCTACTTAGTAGGTTTGAATCATTAATGATTCAATATATACTTATATATATATATATAAGATGTGTTGGAACTCCAAAAACGTTTTGGCCATTATTTTGATAACAGATGTATTATGAGGTGTGTATACATCTGTATTTTAATAAGAATTCATATGTATATATGATTCAAGTTAATTTAGTAACTACTGAGATGTTGGATCATTGCAAATCTAATGATATGTGGGTTGTTGTGTGTGTCTTTTACGGTACATGTACAAATGGGAATATGGTGAGATACAAGAGTAGATGGGTTTATTGTATGACATGGGAAGGATTTGGTTACCTGATGAGGTTTAGGAATAAAAAAAATTACATATGTTCTATTGAGTCTAGGTATGATCAAGTAGACTATCCATGTTTTTTTATTTTGGGTTGCAAAGTAAATATGTATGAAATTCCTAAGATGGGGAGCCCACAAGATGAATTTTTGTAAGACAATATGATTATAGTAGACCTTGGCGAGGTAAATGATATGGATATTATTGGTTATATATCCATGTAAGTATTGATATATCTTAAAATATATATTTTAATGTGGGATGATCATAACATTATAGCACGTGGAGTGGGTAAAGAATCCGCAACCTGTTGGAATGTTTGTGTATGGGTGTCATGGAATCTCTTCTCATCGTCAATGGATCATTATTTCATGATATTGATTTACCCATTTCATCTTTAAATGTTTTTTATGTATCATAATGTTCATCTGGGGTTCTTATGATATTAGAGATCATCAACCCTCATATAAAATTTCTCTAGAAACCACAAAAAAAAGATTCATAGATAGATTTAATAGTGTGTCCTCCTAGAAGTAATTGTGTAGCTCACCTTATGAACTATATATGGTATGAAAAACTTTTCATTTGGGGGTGCACGACTATGGGAATCATCATTAATTATCTAAAGAGGGTAATTTTATGCTGTTTTCATGGTTTGGAGAACCGTACACCTAGCCCGTGCATGTGTGGTTCTAAGACAAAGTTTACCAAAAGTTGGGTTCACGGTTATCTAAAATGTTCATCTAAACTATGTATTAATTTAAATGGGTAAAAATTTCAATTCCCCAACATTCTATTTCTGTTATTCATTCCATTTCTCAAAATTTCAATCACACAAGAAGGAGATCCTCTCATTACATTCTGCCTTAGGATTCCCCCTATCCTTCACATAAGATCTATGATTCGATTATCTTTAGGCTCATTGGAATATTATTTGTAATGTATTTAATAATATCTATTTTATTTTATTATTCACTCACTATAAGGAATTATAATTCCATGATATCCCTTTTCCAATATTTTAGTTCATTCCTCTAAATATCTATTTCTCTCTTTTAGGATTGAGTTAGTGGCCAATATCAAATGAGTGGGAGCCAAATAGTATAAGGTAAGTGGTTCCTTGATTTATCCATGATTTTTCAGATGTTTTGGAATGGAGTCTATATATGTGATGTGGTTAGTCTAAGGTAAAACCCTAATAACTTTTATGTGTTTATTTAAATTGATTAATTGGTGATACTATATTCCAATGGGAATGTTCTTTTTTCAAATTAAATGGTAATGCTACGTAAGTGGGTTTGAGAAAACTAGGATGTTTAGGTCAGTGGTAAATTTATTCATTTAGCATGATAATATTGATTTTATTAGTTTAATTGGTATATGAAAAGATTTGAATAAGGATTGATGTTATTTGCATCACCTATATTGAGTTGATGTTGTTCATCATGTTGGTCTTGGACTAAGGATTGGGGAGATAATACTCACCAGTTTGAGTTGACATGGTCATTAGATAACAGTTATGAGGTATTCATGATATGTTCAAGGAACATGTGACATTATGAGGTGTTCACTACTTTGATATAGAGACATTAAAAAAAAATAATATGATGAAGGATAATTTGACATTGGATTTCAGGAGATTTCCACTCAACATGGTTCACTGACGTTCTATTGGGGTCTTGTAAAAATATATAGGACACAGTTGAGGTGGGGTTGACAACTCGTTGTTGGTGGAGTCCCCTATATGTTATGATTCTTAGGTTATGGTGTTGACCATCATATATATGAGGGGTTCTAAATATATAAGGACACATGGATGTAGATGGGCCATTAATTGATTATGTTGAGACCATCGATTGGGGGATAAGACTTGAAATTATATTTTTTTGATGTTGTGATGGAATTATAGAAGGACAAATATCAATATTCCTTATGATATATGGTTTTGATTTAGAGGTGATTGTGCATTTAAGGAGAGATATCATTATGCCTTGGGATGTTGGGATTAGAGCTGATGGTGATTATATGTGACGAGTTATGAGATACTAGGGATATGTTGGTACATTATTTTGGAAGTAGGATTCTGGATTAATTGAACAGGGTTCCATGTTATATAAATATGGATCTGAATTGAGGGTTAAAATAATTATGTATTCTTCAGGTGATGTAATTTGTTATATGTGATGGATTCTCACCACTGTAAATATAGATACTGATACATGTGTAGTATGTAATATATAAAACTATAGGCACATATTGAGAGTCAAACTATTGTTGGATGAAGATGTTGATAACTTTAATGTGGTATATGAGCACAAGAGAAATGATTTATTTATCAAATTGAAATTTCTTCTTTATTTATATTTCTCATAAAACTTCATAATTATTCATGTAAGACAGAAATACATTGGTGTAGGCCTACTGAGATTATTAATACACCATAAACCGACACCTATGATGCATGTAGACTCTATATCTATGAGATATAGTAAGGGATATTTCATGGGAGATAGACCATAGTGATCACGTATGCCACATAGCATTTGATGGATGCCATTGGAAAATGATGGTTTCTTTGAATCAGGTGAGGTTTTAATTTTGGGGCCTTTCAAGCATTATATATATACTGATATAGTTGTAAATGTGAGCTCTTACTTTAAATAATCTAGTATTACATGATATGGAATATTTTATTATATGAATATGGTAAAGGGTCTTTGGTCTTGTCAATTAGTGCTGCTACTTATTAATTATAGTTCCACATGGTATATTTTATTTGTTTTTCAGTTACGGTCCTTTATCAAATGTAATATTTATATTTGTACCATTATAATTATCACCACTTGAGGGTATAGTCTAACAACTATCACTTCATGATACCCTCACTATTATATGTAATCCATTGGAATATGGGGAGGTATGGATAATACCTAGTCACCAACTAGATCAAAGTATTTTTTTTGTGGTGAACCGTGTTATGGGAAACACTGGATTGGATATCTTGTCATGTATTTCTTGGAAAAGATTTGTTATGGTACAAGTCATTCATATATTCTAGGGGGGTTTAATCTATAGTTACGTTATAGGAATAAGATTGTGATCACTTGTGGTGAACATTAGTGATGGATAGAGTTGTAGAAATAACTCTATAAGGTCTTAATTAAGATCATCTATCATAATCATTTTCTTATGTGAGGTTCTTTATAATTTCATGGCCGACAATTCAGGGGCATTGTTCCAATACGTAGTAAGTTAATCTATATTGTGTTGTTGGTTTAACCCATAGCCTTTTCTGTAATCTCTATCTATATATCATTCTCCTCAGTTTTATAGCATGTACATATTAGTCCAAGAACTGATGAGAATTAAATATTTGATGGATTCCATCAGTTCTATCTCACTCATAGAGTGTGTTCTCCGTGATTATTTTTATATGGAACTATGAAGTAGGAATTATGGGTTGGCATTATTATTATGAACGTACTTTCAGGATATTTTTCTATTTCTAGGGAAACCTTATATTCTTTCCATGCATAGTGCTTAAATATCCATTTCATGATATGATTAAAAATATAGAATTTATTTTTTTAGTTTCTTCATGGTGTTATACTCAGTATTATTATAATCACTGATGTTTTTTCATTTTCAACATAACTCATTTATTATGACGATAATGATCTTTCGGATAGTCAAAAAGGGAAAAAGACTAGATAGTGAATAGTGATCTAGATAGACTATGTTGTGTTTTAGTGGTTTCATTTATAATATTCCTCTCATATTTTATAGGTTCTAATTTTTTTGATTCCTTTGGTGGTCTCGTATTTTTTCCTTTCTTTCATATACTTTTTGTTGTACTCTAATGGTATAATTTTAGTTTTATGAAAGAATGGTTATTTGTTTCCTTACGTTTCAGCATTTTATAATCCATGAAATGTGTGTGTGTATGTATTGTTAAATTATTATATGGCCTCCCATGTGTTTGATATTCTTACATGGAACTGGTCTCCATCCCATGGCCATTTGGAAGAAGGGTTTGGGTAATCGAGGTTTAGGACCCACTAGGCTAGGTCATGACACCAACAACCTATTACAATATACATTTGGTGTAACATCGTTCCATGTTTATTAAATACTATATAATGATGATGAAAATAAAAAATCAATACAAGTGGTTTACTGACCCATATTTTTTATACATAAATATTTCATATTTTTATACAAATATTGAATACATTACAAAAGGGAAAACCATCAATCAATAATAGTTTAGTGCCTTTGGAACTAAAAACATAATCATTATATATTTTGATTTATATTAAACATGTCCCATAATTATTTCACATTTATTACCCTTCATATAAATATCCAACATTAAAACTTTCTTCAAAAACAAGAAAAGAAAACATAATAAATGGAAGCCTTAGACTCTGAGTAAGGGAAATCAAGGAGGATACATAAATGTATAATAATAATAAGGATTTGATAACATGGGAATAATATTTTATAACATAACCCTTCATATTGAATATTATAATCCTGATGAATGGTATAAATATTGAAAATTCATAGGAAATATATTATAATATATACAATTAATATGATCCATTAGAGCATAAAATTTACAAGTCAACTGAATTTTTGGAATACACATCTGCTTATAATAGTGTGAACTTTTATAAATATGGACATGTTCACACATTAAGTTAAATAGATTAAATTATTCTCCAACATAATCATATGAACAAGAAATAATGTATACACATATAATTTTGGATTTTAAATATTTGAATTTTTATAATACTATGAACATTTAATAATGTCCAAACAGAACATTTTGAATTTTTAATTAGGTTCATGCATAACATTTTGACCATGTAATAAAGTTCATAGAAATTATTTTAAAAATGTAATTAGGTTAATTTATAACTATATAAACATATATTCATGTTTTCAGATAATATATTTTTTCGTGAGTTATTTATATTTACCTAATTCATTGATAGGTGTTGTAGGTCATATTCATCACATAATTAAAATAACGTGTTTGTGATAAACAAGATCATAAAACATTCATCATATTAAAAAACATTAAATGAAATTAGTATCATAAATATCTCATTATATTGTGTCCTTTTGAATGGATCCATGTTTTGGGATCATTTTAACATTTAAAAATACCATAACCCATATATAATATTATTGGATTAATAACAATTTAATCATGGTATCACTCATTAAAGTGAAAAGTGTTTCATCAACTTATTGTCTTGATAAAACATAAAGATAATGAGTAATAATATAATCCACTATTCATATCCCCATATAAGAATATGTTACATATAAATATATCACATTATATGGAGGATGAAATTGAATTATTACTTGGTCCATTTCACGTGGAATGTAACATTACTCTGGAAATCACTATTTAACAAAACCATTTAAAAAGAAATATTTTTTTCAAAATTCCATTGAAATAATAAAAATGTTTATTTAGTATAAATAATGGTAATGATGTAAAAATAACATATTAATTTAATTCAAATTAAAACAAATATTCCTTTCATATTTTCTTTAAAATACACAAGGATTTTTTGAAAATGACCTGAATATTCATTTTTTAAAAAAATTTAAAAGATATACATGGATAAAATATATTTAATAAATAATTTTAGAAATTTTATGATAAATATCATATTTTATAGAAAAAATTGGTTGGAAGAAAATTGGTTTTCAACCAAAGTGAGAAATAATGTAATATTTTGGTAAAAACCTTTTCGTATTTTTTTTATTTTCAATGTGCGGAAAATTGTACTGTTACATAGAAATATCAAGAATACAGATAGTAGATGAAAAAATGATTATTATTCCAGAGATCTAGATCATAATATTTCAACATAAGATACTTAATGATAAAAATTCCCAATAAATGTTGATATTGTAACATATTATCATTACCACAATAGTGACATTTGAACAATATTAACCAGGAAACAGAACTCCTCAAATAGATTTTTAGTTCACAAATTTTTTTAGACAATCATCATAAAATAAATTAATTGTATGTATATAGACCATGTAAATGAAATATGTTTTGAGTATGACTTCTATAAAATTCAAAATTATTTTGGAGAAAAAACCATTAAAACATCAGTATTAAATTCACTTATACACATTCAAACACCCTCTTCTTCGAGGATCTCAATAAGTCTTACACCAAAGACTTCTTAGTGGAGAATATTAATTCTACTACAGCCTATATAAGTGAGTATGAAAGTGAGTAAGAGATGTATGAATGGATTGGTTGAAGAAAAAGCTACTTTGTATGTGGATAGAAGAGGATGGGAAAAGTCATTTTATATGTCGGGATGGAAACCCATATGGAAAAAAGATAACAAATTTACCAAAATAGTCCAAAATGAGAATGTAATTTCCATTAACAAACCCATACATATGACCATATACTATACCATGATAATGATATGAATGAACTATGGAAAAAATAGTATTTAGACCAGTTTTTCTTATCAATTTTATCCCTTATATTGTTAGTTTAACCCCTTAGTGAACACATTTTTTCCATAAATATGGTAAATAATATTTTCAATTTTCAGTATTCATTATTCTAAAAAATTGCTTCCAACTATTTGGAGAATAAAAAATTTTAGGATTCCAAATATGGAACCCATATTTACAAATTCCATTCATAAATGTTTTGTAAAATTTAATTTAATATTAATAGTTTAGTATTTATGACATAATAGTTTTTTAAATATAATATTTTTTATGTTTAAAAATATTTCATTTCAAAATTCGACATAAATATCATTCCAATGAAAAACATTTTTTTAATAGATATATAATGAAACTATTGTTTATTTTTTAACAATATTATATTAATTTTTATGTTTTTATTATATATAATAAAAATCCAAATACTAAAAAAAACAAGAATTTTTCAAAGGTCATTAAAAAAATCATTCAGAAAATTATAAAAACATCCCACTAATATATTTTAAAATTATTATATAAAAAAATAAATTTATTATTTCAAATAACATTAATAATAACATAAAATATTAAATTCAATACAAAACCCACAATTGATATGTAATAGATGGGTTTTTAAAAAATTTTGTTTTTGAAGCAAAACATGATTTTATATTTTCTCTATACCTATTAATAATTATTAGTTAAAAAAAAATAAAAGTTTAATGATATGTCATTTATAAATTTAATTTAAAAAATTCCACATTTTTTATTATTTTAATAAATTAAAATGGAGATACAATATGAACATTGAAATACATTTTAGAAACCCCAATTTTTTAAACCAAAAAACAGCCTTATACTAAAATATAAAAAAAAGGTTATTTAAAATTTATTAATTTAGAAAATAATAAATAAATAATACTTATGTTATTAGGATATATAATGGAGAATTTAGGTTACTTAATATATATTAAATGAAATGATAGTTTCACAAAAATCAGTATTTTTCACTACAGAAATAAAAATTAATATTTTTTGAAAATATAAAAAACATTTGAAATAAAATAATTTATAAATAATGATTTATTATTTTTTTTAATTTTTCAATTATATATTATAAATTAACAATAAATTAACTATATTATTTTCTCATAAAAATCAATAAATTTTATTTTTAAAGAAATCATATTTTTGATAAATATTAATACATTGATAAAATTTTATTGATTATTTACTAAGAATTTATAAATAGTTTTACTTTGAGTTTTTCATTTATATTTATATTTCATAAATTACTGAATAATATTCATAAAATCTATTTAATGTCTATATTGTAATTGTCATATTTAAAAATAATAGTATTTCAATGTCTTCTAAAACATGGTGTTTCATGTCATACACACTACCAAAGAAACTCATTGATTCATGTGTCACAAGATAATATTTGGGATGTGTATAAAAAACTATATAAAAATCTAAATTAATTAAAAAAAAAATTATAATGAATCAAATCTAAGTGTGTTACATTCTACCCCCCCCCATAATATGATTTTTTCCGATGAAATTCATCTTGGTCGTCAAAGGTTTCACATTTTATAACTGCTTCATAGAAAAACATTTTGTAAAAAGGGTTCATAAAACATCATCATGAAAAATTATAAATGGATATAGTAAGGTCACACAGAACAACACATGATAGGTATCCATATTGGTTAAAATAAGTGGATAATGATATATTAAAATTTATGTAAAATTTAGTGTCAAAATATTGATGGAGAGTGATAGAGACAATTTATCAGATGAAAGATAATGATAAGAATAAAATAAAAAACACAAAAGCATAAACCAAATATGTGTACTATATTAAATTCATTTTTAGATGATAAATCTTATACATTAGTTATGTCTTGATCAATTTCAAGATCATATATTACTCTAATAAATTTAGATTAATTTTTTTTAATAATTAAAGAACCAATGAATTATAAGATCAATAAATTCATGATAATTCAATACTATTATCTCTAGTTATCCTCCAAAAAATTTGACACAAGTTATACAATTAGGATAAATATTTATATGTTGATACTATTCATTAGTGTCTAGAACCTCATCCAATATTCATAGAAAAAAAATATCACAAATGGTCAACCTTATGATCATCAAAAAGAAAATAATCAAAATATTTAGAATGAAGGTACCGAAATTTTTTCAGAACCAACTAATCAATAATCCCGCAAATGAAATGATGTAGAAATTAATTTTCACATAACAAACATGTGGATACCTTTATCATGTATTCTATTATGACAAGATAAAAATATTAAAATAAAACATCGATGAATACATTCACCATTGATATTTATTATTATAAAACCATATAGTATTGAATATATTACATATGACCAATAATGTTTTAAACTTCATAAACATAAAATAAACAAATTTTTAATGGTTCATTTATCAGATCAATGTACATCAATCCTGTAAAATTTATTATATCTATATCAATCGTATATTTATCATGAATGAAAACCATTTTAAAAACATCTGAAACATATTATTTGTTATCATCTCTTAATCATGAGTTTTTGATAAAATTTTACCATGAAATTTAATAACTTTTATAGTTTATATGTATCATTCTTCATATTCATGAAAATCCTTAAGGAAAGAAACTACTAAAAATTATTTTATATTTCATAATTCATGAATTATAATACATAAACACTTCAAACTATATATTTTATTTTTAATATATTAACTAGGATTCATAATATTATCCCATAAAACCATTATCTTTTCATATATTGTTTTTAGCCTCTTAATCATTAGCAGTATAACCATTCCTTACACAACCATGATGATTTTCATTATAAAAATTCTTCTTAGTAAATTTATTTTCATCATTCCCATAATTTATACATTTATAACATAAATCTATTAGTAACTATTGATGAATTACAATATTTTCATCCATTATAATAACTAATATATTGTTGTTTTAGATAAAAATAACTTTCTTTGTGCCCTTATTTTCAACACTCAAAAAATATTCTCGTTACATTGAGAAATTATCTTTTTGGATTCTTCAAACGTTCATGAAATATAGAATATTGAGTCTTCCTTCCTCAATGTAATCAACCATCTGTGATCTTAGAAAAATCAGTCTTTCCTATAATTTGTGAGTTTGGGAGTTTTATATAGTTTGTATTATTAATAATATATAATGATAACTATTTAAAAATATTCCTAATATCCTTAACTTCAATCATGACCCCATATGGATTATCATTAACATATTCTCTATAAACTTAAGTGGTAACCGAATTCTTTGTGGTTCCTATCATTGAATAAAACCAAAAAACATATTGTGAGATTCAATAATCGTCGTTGGGGACTTCACAACAATGAAAAATCACAAGAAGGGTGTCTAAATCATAATGCTTTTATAAAAAATTTGGATTATACTAAGTTATTTTTAATATCCTTCATGATGGTTCATAAAGTGTTTTTGACTCCAATAGCATACCCTCTTGTGTTTTCATGAACTAGGTGGTGATAATATCTTTTTAAATGAACCATATTATGAGTAATCAACACTATTTACCTCTATTCTAGAGCCACATTGTAATGCCCCGACCCTAGTGACCTAGAGTCGGTGCATTATTTTAATACATTGGCATGATTACAAGGAACCATGTCATGAAGAACCGATCAGTCTAGCAGTCTTGGAAAATAGATTACATACATAAATGTTACATTACACTTCATAACATACAAAACAACATAAATAATCCTTTATGAATTCCATTATTCCCTTGTATTAACTCTTCATATCAATCACATTACACTTCTTGCAATATTGGGGAAAAAGACATAGAAAGTGGTGAGCTCAAATGCTCAGTAAGGGTAAGGAATACAAAGGAAACTTTCAAAAATAAGCATACACATTTAAGGAAATGTATAAAACTATAACAAAATCCTTTTAAACTTGAACTTCAGTATAATATGGAATAAATAAAATGAAATAATTCCATTTACTTATTCACATGGATATTCTATTAATCGCATAATCACTTGCAATATCACTAACCAGTTTCATAATGATGGAATGCATAATGCTAAACATTAATTTCTTTATCAAGTCCTCGTGCCAAGGCCTAGGAGCTAACTATAACCAGAACCCAACTCGTAGTGCATCTAATAACCGAACACCAACTCGGAGGGCCTCTATTAACCGGACACCAACCCGGAGGGCTTACTTTTACCGGTCCCCGACCCAGAACATACTAGTCCAACACATTCATCTTAAGAAGAGAATGAAATATAACATAAACATTCTTATTAAAACTAACATAAAAATGTCAAAACTTTAATCATAAAGCATTAATGGCATAAAAATAACTCATCTATAGTCAAAAATATCACAAAACCATAAATACAATATGGATGATTTGTATCATAATAAATCAACTTGAAACAAGTTTAAACTTTATCAGAGGATGTTGACATAGATGAAATCAATACTATTTGAGAGAAATATATCTTTTTTTAAATCATTTAAAAGTTGCATAATTATAGAGAAAACCTTTATTTTGAAAATATCTTTATAAGCTTGTGAAGGAAACTTAAAAGGTTTAATAACGGCAGAGAATAACCACACCCACCGTATATGTTAAAAAAAAGACATTCTTACCTTAATTTTGTCAAAAAGGTAAAAAAGAACCTTGTTTGGAAAACGACAGAAAGATTAATTTATAAACCTCTTATAAAAACTCAAACAAGGGTATAAATGTCTTTAACCCATATTCTTGTAAATAGTAAAAATGTTTTGAAATACATTTTTAAGAAACATTGATGTGGATGATAAAGAGATCCCAGTAGATTATTACGTATATACAACCTCGAATAATGAAGAGATCACGAAATAAACCCTTACCAATTTGGTAACTTACAAATCATACACCCCTTTAAAGAGGTATCATACAATGAATATGTAAATACACATAACTTAATGTGTATTACACCAAGAATACAATTATGGGAAGTACATACACCACACAAAAGGTAATAGTGGCAATATGACATGAATCTCACGGGAATAAAGAGTGAGATGAAAAACCCTTACCATATACTTTTCCTTGGTTGGGGTAGGTTAACCTCCTGTATAATGGTGAAATAATTGTTATTAAATTATAATATAATCATATATATTAATATGATATCATATATGATCTTTCAACATTGATTTGTTAATAATATCTTAATAATATCCTTGTTTTGGGTGTTAACTTACTCGTTTTATTTTATATGTTTTGTTATGTAAGCTTTGTTTGTAATGTATAGGTTGTATCCTAATCATATCCATAATGATATCAAGTTTTTAGATACTATTATTAATCATCAAATGAGAATTATATTTGAATGGATATGATAGAGAATGAATCTCATCGCGTTCGTGGAGACGGTAGTCCGTACGTACGCACGAGCGACAATATCATTCTTTTGATATTAAAATAGTATATAATTGGATGGTATAACATATATACAAGATCATTACCATGTTATATTTATTATTTACATGAGTTACACATCATTATTATACCCATCCAAATAATAATTTATTCAATAACAATTACACGACGATGTGGAGACGGTAAACCGTACGTACGCACGTATGGTGACATGTTATTCAAAGGATGGATAGAATAATTAATATGGTTGTACCATATTTATAATAACATCATAGTATATATATGATACTGATGTTATTATTTTAGAATGGTAATAACAATGAAGGAATAAGTGGAGGAAGAAAGGAACTTGGAAAAGGGTGGTGAAATCATTACCTCTTCTTCGGGTTCTTCCTTTTGATTTGATCAAAAGGGCTCTTATATTGGCTTTATGACTAAATTAAGGCCTCTAGAATGAAGTGAGAGAAGTTTAGAGAGTATTTGGGTAGATTTTGGCCGAACCAAAAGGCTTTTAAGGTGTGAGTTAATGAGAAAAAAGAGTTCCCTTTTATAAGAGGGGTGAGGGGCACCTTTGGAAAAGCTAGAAATATTATTTTATAATAAATTCATATTTGGTTTATAATGGCTCCTAAGTTGATTATTTATAGTTTAAGGTGTGTATAGGTCGCAAAACCACTCAAAAAATATAATTTAGACAGGTTTGGGTTACTATATTAACCTTATCTTTTAGTTTTAACTCTTAGTTAATTAGTTTGACACTTACCATGTCACTTTGTATTTTTATATTATATAGTAAATAAACTTACTATTTACCTACAAGAGACCCCCAAGTGGTCCATTAATGATACACCTATCATTATATAAGCCTCTTGGCCGATCCTTATATTTTTAGGAATTTAATATCAATTAATAATATAATATTTTGTTTTAAAAATTCTTTTATGACAGTTTTGTCACTATTCAATAATAGATTTTTGTGAAAATAATAACAGAATTATTACTTCGAAAAACTTAAATTAAATCAATACTAATATGTCATATTATCCTATAAAATTATTTTAAATCATGAAGATTCTCAAATTATATATATTTGTGTATTTATAATATTAATTATTTTAATTGATCACTATTATGGTTATTACTGCAACATCATTGTGTCATAAATAAATTAACTTTTTTAATGTCCGAAAATTATAAATAAAATATCATTATATAGAAAATCCTTTTAGATTTATAATTAATATTTATAGTCGAAACTCGAACATATAAAACCCTATGTAAAAATTGTTTTTCTAAAAGATATATGCTTGTGTCATTTTTGAATTCATTTTAACTTAATTAAAATAAAGTGTCCTTATCACTTACAAGTGGCACCATGGGGTCCCAAAATTTACCCAAATATTTCCATGGTCGAACATGTATCAACCAATAAGGTTAATTCGTGTTTTAGGGTAATTTTGTATTATTATAATATTATTTTTTAACCCTTATTTACCAGATTTACCCTTTTACCATGGTAAATAAAATATTTACCGAAGTAATTATTCAAAATTTCTAAAAATAAAAGTTACCGATTTACACAATTTGAACATCCTGATTCAAAATATGGAATCCATTTTTAAAATTTCAAAACACAGAAGTAGCAGAAATTAATTTAAAATTATTTACTGCTGTCAAAACCAAAAGCGTGTTTTTAAGATATAATAACTATCGATAGATTGATACTTGTTTATGTTCGGTTTAATTGTGAAAATATTTCCAATGACCAAAATTATATTAAATGGTAAAAATATATTCTAAATATACTTTAAAACCACTCAAATTCATAAATTATCACTATTAATTATTTTGATTAAAAAAGTTGTTTTTAATTAAAATTTAGTAATTTTCACTATTCACCAAAATATGAAAGTTATCCGAAAAGTACCAAAATTTCACCTTAGGCTAAATTGGATACTCCGAATACAAAAATTAAGGCCATTTTTCAAGAGAAAATTTCTAAAATTTTAAAAAGCAGGTATTACTATTCATAATGGCTAGTTTGATCGGTTGTGGTGTGTGTTAGAACTCGATGTTGCGTACAACACACACTATTGCATTATTCAAAAAGAAGCGTATTGTGGAAGCTTGGGGTGTTACATTGTAAATTTTTTTATGTCCCCATTATAAATAATAAATTTATTTATTCAAATTAAATATTTAAAAGTTTAAAATATTGCATTTAAAAAGTTTTCACTATTAAAGTTGGTAAAAGTGCATTTTTGAAAATTACTTCTTTTATCTGAAAAAAAGGAATTTTTTCATACATTATTTATAAGAAACTCATAATATGTTCTCTAAAATTATTAGGATTATATAAAGTTTAAAATTTAGTTAATACTATTCATAACCTCTTTTGACTAGCTTGTTTGGTAAGTCTTGGTGCACTTTAACTCGGTGTTGTGTATAGTGCAAGTTATTGAATTATTTTGAAGAAATAACACACTATGAAATCATGGGGTGTTACATTCTCTCCTCCTTCAATAAATTGTGTCCTCGCAATTTGAAATTGTTCTTCGATAATAAAAGGTTGAATATGGAAAATATCTTTGTGGGAAACCCACATCGAAAATTGGGTAAATAAAATTTAGTCTTAACATGAGGAAAAAGGAAATGAAAGCGTCACTACCAAATTATGATATTGATTAGGAGAGAATTGGTGGAAATTAGAGACATATAATTGGAGGAAAAACATAAATATTTATAAGTAGTGATTGAGGTCATCAATCACAATCACGTGTAAATTGAGGGCCTTAAATTCATCAATCAATGATGATTTAAAATAACATCGGTTCATCAAAACATATGGTATTAGGATAACACATTTTTTTGTTTTAAGATCCCTTGACTAAAGTATAAGAATTAATTTCATCATCGAATAAGAGAAGAAGGAAAATATATACTTGACAAGTAGAGTCTCATCCTTTAAATATGTTCTACCAAAAACTCATCTTTCACTTTAAAAGATAATAGAACCCAAAAATAATATTCAATTTATTCTATTCTTATAGGGTTCAATCTATGAATTTATAATTATTCTAGAAGAACCATTAAAAAAAATTATTCAAACAAGGACATCACGTGGGTTAGTGGTTGGTGATACACCCTTGTCGCCCTTCGGTTCTGGGTTCAAGTCTCATGGCCTTGGCGGACGCGACGGGTTGCTGCCAGACCTCCAGGTTGTCATTTTATGGCAATCCAAAATAATCCAAACTAGAACTATCCAAAATAATTCAGTCCAAAATTTATATGGAAGGTAAACACAATGAATATCCTTTTTGCTACGTAATAACATGCGATCACCTTGATCATGTATTTTTTAAAACACTGCAACATTCTGAATTACCATAAAACCATATTGATTACATTCATGATCCCTTATTCCTGAAAGAATAATATATATACTCCTTCAATCCAAAAATATTGTAAACCCCAACAATGATGGATTATATAAATCATTAATCAGTTTCAAGGTAGTCAAAAATATCCAATATAATTTATCTAAATCAATCATGTATTATTCTAAAATCACTACCTCGGTATCAGAACCATATTATGGTTTATCTTTCTCTCAACCATATATTTTCCAAAAATTTAACATGTTATTGACTCACTTTTCGTTGTTCCACACAATCTCAAGTCCTTAATGAAATAGTACGGCAGTACAATCCTTATATACTCCATAATTATTATAACAAATATATTGTTGATACAACACTCAAATGACATAATCAATATAAGAACTCTAATAATTCCACTTCATCTGTGGTAGTATCATAATTTGATTATTATCCAATAGCATCATTTGTGGCATTGTCTCATGACTGGGAAATAGGTTCGCGTAGTGTCCAAACTCCTTGCAAATGAAGCATTGTACATTTGAAACCATTTTCTTACACTAACAGTCACGTACTTTGTGCCCTCTTCCTCCACACATATAACAAACTCCCATTCCTTTCAGGCAAGTTCAATGGAGTTTCTTCACACAGTTATCACATATGGGGAAATTATTCTTTTCCCTCTTCCCTTTATCCATCTTTCTCTCTTCCATCCTTTTCTTCTCTTGCTTCCCTTCAAAGTCATAGGACTCAGTAAACACTTTAGTTATCTTATCCCCACATGATACTATTTCTTCATATGATGATAATTCGTGGGAGACTATTTCCCTTCTAAATGACGTCTTAATACCATGAAAGATACGATCCTTCTTACTCTTTGCATTATACGTATTATTGGAGGTCACATTTCCTTCTACTGGGCGCCATTTCTATATAGTAGCATACACTAGGTCAGTTTATGAATTGCAGTAAATAATTCCTAATTAAAATTGAACTGTTTATGGATATAATCCATAATCATAAATAATGTTTTCTTTAAGTAAGTTTATACCCATGAGCCCTTCATAATGGTTTGTAAATTAAAAGGGGGATATCCTAAGCATATCCCCCGGGAGTGTCGTAACCAAGAGTGCATCAAGGCCCGTTGTCGTGCACCTGTTCACGTTCGAGTCTAGCTCGAAGCGGTGTTTTCGGGTTTTACCCCTAGGTACATCTGTGCCAGAGCCGCCTCTACATGCTCGTATCCAGACTGGGATGTATTGCTCGGAAAACTCACAAAATTTCTACAATACCAAAATTCTAGGAAGTTCTTCTATAATAATCCTCAAAGTCTATCTTAGGGCTATGTGCTCTAATTAGAGTTTATCTAAATCTAGTTTCCAGGGTTATTGCTAAACATCCTATGATACCAACTGTAACGCCTCGACCCCAGTGACCCAAAGTCGGTGCATTATTTTAATACATTGGCATGATTACAAGGAACCATGTCCCGAATAACCGATCTGTTTAGCAGTCATGGAAAATAGATTACATACATGAATGTTACATTACACTTCATAACATACAAAACAACATAAATAATCCTTTATTAACGCCATTATTCCCTTGTCTTAACCCTGCATATCAATCACATTACACTTCTTGGAAACCTAGGAAAAATAAAACATGGAAAGGGGTGAGCTCAAATGCTCAGTGAGGGTAATAAATACAACTGAAACTTTCAAAAATAACCATAAACATTTAAGGAAATGTATAAAACTAAAACAAAATCCTTTTAAACTTGAACTTCAGTATAATATGGCATAAAAAAATGAAATAATTCCATTTACATATTCACATGGATAATCTACTAATCGAATAATCACATGCAATATCACTAACCACTTTCATAATAATGGAATGAAAAATGATAAACATTAATTTCTTTATCAAGGCCTCATTTCAAGGCCTAGGGGATAACTATAACCGAAACCAAACCCCGAGTGCATCTAATAACCGGACACCAACCCAGAGTTCCTCTAATAACCGGTCACCAACCCGAAGGGCTTACTTTTACCGGTCCCCAACCTGGAACATACTACTCCAACACATTCATCTTAAGAAGAGGATGAAATATAACATAAACATTCGTATTAAAACAAACATACAAAATGTCAAACCATTAATCATAAACCATTAATGGAATAAAAATAACTCATCTATATTCAAAAATATCACAAAACCTTATATACAATATGGATGATTTGTATCATAATAAATCAACTTGAAACAAGTTTAAAATTTATCAAAGGATGTTGACATAGATGAAATCAATACTATTTGAGAGAAATATTCCTTTTTTGAAATCATTTAAAAGTCGCATAATTATAGAGAAAACCTTTATTTTGAAAATATCTTTATAAGATTTTGAAGGAAGCTTAAGAGGTGTAATAACAGTGGAGAATAACCGCATCTGCCGTATAAGTAAAAAAAGACATTCATACCTTAATTTTGTCAAAAAGGTTAAAAAGGACCTTGTTTGGAAAACGACAGAAAGATTCCTTTATAAACCTATTATAAAAAGTCAAACAAGGGTATAAATTTATTTAACCCAAATTCATGTAAATAGTAAAAATGTTTTGAAATACATTTTTAAGAAACATAGATGTGGATGATAAAGAGATCCCAGTAGATTATTACGTATATATAACATCGGATAATGAAGAGATCACGAAATAATCCCTTAGAAATTTGGTAATTAACAAAACATACACCACATTATATAGGTATCGTACAATGAATATGTAAATGCACATAAATTAATTTGTATTACACAAAGAATACAATTATTGGTAGTTCATACACCGCACAAAAGGTTATAGTGTCAATATGACATGAATCTCACGGGAATAAGGAGTGAGATGAAAACCCCTTACCTAGTACTTTTCCTTGGTTAGGGTAGGTTATCCTCCTGTATAATGGTGAAATAATTTTTCTTAAATTATAATAGAATCATATATATTAATATGATATCATATATGATCTTTTAACATTGATTTGTTAATAATATCTTAGTATTATCGTTGTTTCAGGTGTTGACTTACTCGTTTTCTTTTATATGTTTTGTTACATAAGCTGTGTTTGTCATGGATAGGTTGTATCTTAATCATATCAATAATTATATCAAGTACTTAGATACTATTATTAATCATCAAATGAGAATTATACTTGAATGGATACGATGGAGAATTAATCTCATCGCGTTCGTGGAGACGGTAGTCCGTACGTACGCACGAGCAGCAATATCATTATTTTGATATTAAAATAATATATAATTGGATGGTATAACATATATACAGAATCATTATCATGTTATATTTATTATTTACATGAGTACCACATCATTATTATACCCATCCAAATAATAATTTATTGAATAACACTTACACCACGACGTGGAGACGGTAAGCTGTACGTACGCACGTATGGTGACATGTTATTCAAAGGATGGATAGAATAATGAATATGGTTGTAACATATTTTTAAAAACATAACAGTATATATAAGATACTGATGTTATTATTTTATAATGGTAATAACAAAGAAGGAAGAAGTGGATGAAGAAAGGAACTTGGAAAAGGGTGGTGAAATCAGTACCTCTTCTTCGGGTTCTTCCTTTTGATTTGATCAAAAGGGCACATAGGTTGTCTTTATGACTAAATGATGGCCTATTTGATGAAGTTAGGGAAGTTTAGAGAGTATTTGGGCATATGTTAGCCGAACCAAAAGGCTTTGAAGGTGTGAGTTAATGAGAAGGGAGAGTTCCCTTTTATAAGAGGGGTGAGGGGCACCTTTGGAAAAGCTAGAAATATTATTTTATAATAAATTCATATTCGGTTTCTAATGGCACAAAAGTGGATTATTTAAAGGTTAAGGTGGGTATAGGTCGAAAACCACTCAGAAAATTGAATTTAGATAGGTTTGGGTTACTATATTAACCATATCTTTTAGTTTTAACTCTTAGTTAATTAGTTTGACACTTACCATGTCACTTTTTATTTTTATATTATATAGTTAATAAACATAATATATATCTCCAAGAGACCCCAAAAAGGTCCATTAATGATACACTTAGAATGATATAAGTCTCTTGGACGAACCTTAGATATTTAGGAATTTAATATCAATTAATAATATAATATTTGTTTTAAAACCTCTTTTATGTCAATTTTGACACTATTCAATAATTGATTTTTGTGAAGATCATAATAGAATGATTACTTCATAAAAAGTCAATTAAATCAATACTATTATGTCATATAATCCTTTAAAATTAGTTTAATTCATTAAAAGTCGCAAATTATATTTATTTGTGTATTTATATTATCAATTATTTTAATTATTCACTATTATGGTAATTACTGCATCATCAATGTGTTATAAATAAATTAACATATATAATGTCTGAAAATTATAAATAAAATATCATTATGTAGGAAATATTTTTATCTTTCTAGTGAATCTTTAGAGTTGAAAATCCAACATATATAACCCTATGTAAAAATTGGTTTTCTAAAAGATATATGGTTGTGTCATTTTTTATTCATTTTAACTTAATTAGAATAAAGTGTCCCTATCACTTACAAGTGGCACCATGGGGTCCCGAAATTGACCCAAATATGCCCATGGTATAACATGTATCAACCAATAAGGTTAGATCACGTTTTAGGGTAATTTTGTATTATTATAATATTATTTGTTAACCCTTATTTACCGGATTTACCCTTTAACCATGGTAAATAAAACATTTACCGAAATAATTATTCATAATGTCTAAAAATAAAAGTTACCTATTTACACAATTTGAACATCCTGATTTGAAATATGGAATCCATTTTTCCAAATTCAAAACACAGAAGTTGCAGAAAAAAATTTAAAATTAATTCCCGCTGTCAAAACAAAAAGCTTGTTTTTAAGATATAATAACTATCAAAAGATTGATACTTGTTTATGTTTGGTTTAATTGTAAAATTATGTCCAATGAACAACATTGTATTAAATGGTAAAAATATATTCTAAACATACTTTAAAACCACTCAAATTCATAATTTATCACTATTAATTATTTTTATTAAAAAAGTTGTTTTTAATTTAAATTTAGTAATTTTCACTCTTCATCAAAATATGAAAGTTATCCGAAAAGTACCAAAATTTCACATTAGGCTAAATTCGATACTCCAAATCCAAAACTGAAGGCCATTTTGAGAGCTAAAATTTCTAAAATTTTAAAAAGTATGTATTACTATTCATAACGGCTAGTTTGATCGGTTGTGGTGTGTGTTAGAACTTGATATTGCGTACAACACACGCTATTGCATTATTCAAAGAGCAGTGTACCGTGGAAGCTTGGGGTGTTACATTGTAAATATTTTTTATGTCCCCATTCTAAAGAATAAATTTATTTAGTCAAATTGAATATATAAAAGTTTAAAATATTAGGTTTAAAAGGTGTTCACTATTAATGTTGGTAAAAGTGCATTTTTGAAAATTACATCTTTTATCTAAAAAAGGAAATTGTTCTTACATTATGTCTAAGAAACTCATAATATTGATTCTAAAATTATAAGGATTATATAATGTTTAAAATTTAGTTAATACTATTCATAACCTCTATTGAACGGCTTGTTTGGTAAGTCATGGTGCGCTTTAACTCGGTGTTTCGTGTAGTGCAAGTTATTGAATTATGTTGAAGAAATAACACACTATGAAATCTTGGGGTGTTACACACATACACATGTAGTATCCTGATGTATATGTTAATTCATAGAAACCACCCACTCTAACATTTACCAAAATTCCAGGATATTTTCTTATACATTAACTATTCGTTAGAATTTTCCATATCCATGTACATAGAGATGTTTATAAGGTTTTCTCATCCCAGTTTATAGAGGTTAAAAAATATACTCTAATATAAGATATAGAGATCCATACATTTCATGCCTAAATATATTATATTTATTGATGAATATTCAATACATTATAAAATTATACACCAGAGGAATGTAATTGTTTATTTTCATATATCAATAGAGACAGAATATTCTTATTTATTAAAAGATATTTAATATCTCCCAAAATTATATTCCCCTTTAGTACTATTAATAAACATATTTTACATAAAACCATTTTTTGTAACCTGGGAATAAAAAACGTTGAAAGTGTTATCTCATATTCTTAGTATGGGTAAAGAAGGGAGATATGTAAATTTAATATTAAATTAATGGTATAAGATCATGATGATTAATGTTTGAAATAATACACTTCAAATAAAATGTCATAACCTTAAGATATGATATAAATATAGGATGTTAATAAGAAATGTATCCTATTTAAATAAAAAACATGATACATGGGAGCATACAATTAGAATTTGAAATATATTGGTGAAATACAAATCATATCATAACATTGTGAACATGTATAAATACAAAAATTTCACTCATTAAGGTAAGGCCCTGAAAACAATCCCCTCTATAATGTTTTGTACATGCAACCAGGTCTCCACAAAATGTTAGGCATCTGAAATATAGGTTCATGCATAACATGGTGAACATGTAATTTGGTACATTCATAAAATTTTGAACATGTAATTAGGTAAATTACTAGTATTGGGAACATGTAATCATGTTAATGTATAAAATTGTGATCATGTATTTAAGTTCATGCATAATATTGTGAACAAATAATTACTATAAGAAAAAATTATTTACGTATGAGTTATTCATCATTAACCAATGTATTATAGGGATATACAAACCTCATAAATCATATAATAAAAATAATATGTACGTTTAAAATAAAATAAAATAAATGATCATAATATATCCCATGAAGTGAAATTTGTGACAAAAAATTTCATCACATCCTAAAATGTGTATATAGACATGTTTCATAATCATTTGATAATTTAATCATAGAATAACCTATGAGAAAATAAGATATATTTATATGAATGTTATCATGTTATATACTATGTAATGGAAACATGATTCATAAAAATATTTAATGATAAAGCATTCAGAGACATAATATTAATTTTATCATTGGTTCACGTCCCCAAAAAATAAAATGTTACATAACTGGTTATCATCTTAAATGGATGATTATTTTGAAATTTCAACTATATTTTTTTAGAGGAAAATAACATTTCCTGGAAAAATAATTTTAATTATTCAAAATAATCAAACAATATAAATATCCATTTCCCTGAAAACAACCAAAAAATTTATAAATTAATCATAAAAGAAAATAAATTGTGCGATGAATTAAAATTCCACTCATACAATTCATGACCAAACAAATATTCCTTTCAACTTTTTAGTAAAATAAAAAAGTGAAATATTTTTAAAAAACATGAATATTAATTTCAAAACATTTTTAAGATATCAAAACACAGAAAGAATTTCTTTAAAAACCATATGAATAAACATACAAAAAATTGTTGACATTTTTCCAAAAATGAATAATTTTTTAAGAAAACTAGCTATTGATAGATGTGATAAATAATTTTACATTTTTAATAAAACATTTTCTAAATTATATTTAGGAAGTGATAGTGGGAAATGGTACTATTACATTGAAGAAACTTGAATAACAGTATGTGAAGAAAATTAATGGGAATTATTTAGTGTAAGATCATAATATTTAAATATTGGAGACTAAATCATAAAAAGTCATGATAAATGATGATATTTTAATAGAAACCCATTAACTCATTGATATCATTTGAATTATAATACACATGATAGAGAGATGATAAAATGTATTTGTAACCCTCAAAATATTTAGTAGATGATTCACAAAAGACATTCATAGGTTGTATATACATCACACCAAATTAATACATAGTGAATGTAGATTTTTAATCATAGAAAATAAAGGCAAGATGAAATTTCCTTATCCATTTATTCATGAATTATATCATACATGTTTGAACCACCCATTCTTTGAGGAATATATGTAGTTTTAAACCTAAATCCTTCCTAGTAGACATTCCCAATAAATATAAAGCATCAATTAAGTGAGGAGGGAAGTAAGGATTGGTTTTGAGGTGGTACTAGATGAACTAAAAGGATTTGTATGGAAATTATATTAGGGGATATGCCTTTTTATATGTGGGGAGTCGTACCATCGAGGAAATAGATTGAAAATTTCACAAAAGAGTCCAAAATGACTATTTCATTCAAAATCCCAAGATTAAAAACGATCTTAGATTCTACCTCTATAAGAATAATATGGAAATATAATTATAAAATATGTTTTCTATGAGTTTTGGCTCATTTTTTAACCATTATCTTCTTAGTATATAACATTGTAAACCAAATTTTACATTAACACTATTTATTTTCTTGATTTTATCACTATTATATAGAAAAAAAATAATATTTTGACGATGAAAAAAATATTAATATCTATAATTGAAAATGTAAAATAATTTTTCCAAAATTCCATTCATAGATGTGTACTAAATTAATTCAAAATTAATCCTACAAATGTGATTACACAATGAGTTTTAAAGAGAAAATGTTTAATAGTTTACAATGTATTTATATTAAAATTATATATGAAATTGATTGTGATGAACTAAATTGGATATATATTTATATTTTATAACTAATATTACATTTATAATTATCTTAAAATAGTTTGTATAATTTAAGAATCATTAAAAAAATTACAATTATTAATAAGAAAAAATATATTTCACTATTCTTTGAAAAAAATTTCATATCAAAAATACAAACCATAAAAAATTAGGAAATGATTAATTTTAAAATTATTTTTTTTCCAAATTAATTTTATAATAGTTTTAAAAAAAATTATGATAAATCCATCGACTTGATGAAATAGAGGGTTTTCATGAACCTTATTTTTCAAACACTTGATTCCATTATATTAACTATAATTTTTATTCTAATCATTGTATGAATATAAACTAAGATTAATTGAAATGTAATATATTATTTCACAATATAAACCCCATCATTATAAATTATTTTAATTAATTTAAATATAAAAACATTATTTAATTAAAAATTGTTTTTAGATAAAATACTTTTTAAGTATTCAAAATAAATTAATTAAATGAAATATTAAATTGAATCAAAAGTAAGTATGTATATTATATACAAATATATAATACTAAGGTTATTTGAAATCATAATGGTGAATTTCAATTAATTATTTTATTTTAAAATAATTAGAATTTTACAAAAAATTGTTAATTTTCCTTATTCACTATAAAATCATTATTTTACAAAAAATAAAAAAAGTCACCAAAACTTATTTAGGATATTTTGATTAATGAAAAATAGTTTATTATATCCATTAAATTTTATAAAATCACTATAAATTAATTATATTATTTTCTCATAAAAGTAAACATAAATCATTTTGGAGGAGAATTTTTTTTATAAATTAATTTACTTTACTAAAAATTTCTTTATGTACTAAGATTTTATAAATAAAATTATTTTTTGTAGGATTGTTTTTTATATTTCATAAATTATTTAATATTTTCTATATATTTATATTTAATGGTCATATTTATTTTAAAATTATTTCACGGCACACAGATGCATAATATTTTATGTCTTTCACGATATTAAAGACAATCATTGGTTTGTGTATTGATATAAAAAAATAGTGTTATGTGTAATTAAATTTATCAAAAAAAATTATTAATTTTTTATAAAATTTTTAAATTATAAATATTTTTTCAGTGGAACCCATGAAATTTATAGTTGTAACAACTAACCCTTATTAAAAATGAATATACACAAAAATTACCTATGACTAAAAATACAAGAAAAAATAATTTAATAAATATCCCTGTTTATAATTGTAGTTTTTCTTAATAACAATATAAATCCCAAACAACAATTACGAATGAACATTACAAAAAAACCACATATCAGAAATATGTCAAACAAAGAGTTTAAATGATGATCAAAATATCATCAAACTGTAACGCCCTAACCCCATTTACCCATAGTTAGTGAATTATTATAATAAATTGGCATCAAACAAGGAAATCATGTTCTGAAAGACCAATCCGTTTAGCAGTCTTGGAAATAGATTACAAACATCAACTTCGCATTACAATTTCAGACATAAAATTCATCATAGATAGTTCTTTGAGAAGGCCATTATTCTATTTTAGCTTAACCCTTCCTATCAATCATAATACACTTCATGGAATTTCTGGGAAAATAAAACATAAGAAAGGGGTGAGCTCATATGCTCAGTAGGGGTAAACAATTTAGTGGAAGATATCATAATTAATAGGCATGGTGAATAATTCAAAACACATACCTTTAAAAATAATAAACATGGACACTTTGTGGAAGAAATATGAGAGGAGTAAATAATTCCATAATAAAACATACTCATGGGTATTCTACTAGTCGAATAACCACATGAACCATCAATATTATTTTCATAATGAGCGAATGTATAATGTCAGACATTCTGATACATTTTGTGAAGGACTAATCAAAGAAGTCTAAAAAGGATTAAGCCCTCAGCCAAAACCATATATCAAATTGGGATAGGCCATGAACAATTTCACATCTAATTGTCTCATGATAATTACAGATGCATCGAGGAGTTATAGTGGGATCCACTAGTCACTTACTATGTCCAATACATTCTGCATACGAAAAGGATGAAACATAACATAACATTGTGATTAAAACTAGCGTAATAAATGTCAGTAATTTATCCATAAACCATGAATGGTATAAAAAATAACACATCCACAGTAAAAAATATTACAAAACCATCAATAAAATATGGAAGATTTTTATCATAATAAACAATCATTGAACAAGATTAAAATTCATCAATGGATATTGAAAACAATGAAAATGATTTGTAAAAATATTTGATAGAAGTATCCCTTTTTCATGAAAACATTTAAAAGTTTCACAATTTAGAAAGTAATACGTTTAAATACATTTTTTAATCAAAGTATTCCATACCAGTTTGAATCATTTGAATAGAATTTAAATTTTAAAAAAATTAATGTCAATATAAATGAATCCTAAAAAACCTATTTTAAAAACATGGACAATAATGAGAATGATTTAGAAGAATAAATAATTAAAACATTTAAAATGATGTTTTAATAAATGATTCTCTTTAAAAATCCCTTTCAAAACTCTTTTTTGAAACATGTATATGGATAAAAAATATGTCCTAGTAAAAACATACCCAGAAACAAGCTAGAATGATGATGAGATTGAGGAATTGACATTTAACTTGAAATTTCCATTGGTCGTGGGTATGTTTAACCTCTTATATAATAAATATAGCATGTTATTAAATTATATCAGAACCATATTCATATTTATTATATCATAAATGATTCATTTATGATGTTATAATACCAATTTAATAATTATTTCCAAGTTAAATTAACATTTTCAGTAATAATCACCTTCATTATCGTATGTGTTTTAACTTGTTATTATTGATCGTATCATTTAGTTCATGATTTAAATAATTTAAGAATATAAAGCATGATTTATATATCATATATATTTATAATATAATTATTTATAATAGATTTATAAATGAAATTGAAGGAACCCTTTTTGGAGACGGTAGGCTGTACGTACAGATAAACGTTGTTTCCGTTTTCTTATCGTATTGAGCTAAAGTAACTGAATATGATATATGTAATTACATAAATACATATATATATATATATATCTCTTCAGTAGCATTATTATTTCATATATTACATACTTATTAACAATATATATTTTTATAATAATTGTTTAATGGTGAACGTGGGAATCAATCTCATCGCGACATGGGGACAATAATCCATACGTACCCACAAGCTACAATATCAATATATTGATGGTGAAATATTTTGTAATTGGATTTTATGTCATATATAAAAAATAATTAAAATGTTATTTTTATTATTTACATTAGTTATACTCATTATTATACCCCTCAAAATAATAAATTATTTGAATTACTAACTACCCCTGGACATGGAGACGGTAAGCCATACGTATGCACGTATGGTGACATTGTCATTTATTGGATGGATATAATAAAGAATACAGATGTTCCATATTTATAGTAACATCAAAATATTTAGGAGGTACTGGATTTATTATTTTGGTATGGAAACAACAAAGAAAGAGGAAGTGGAAGAATAAAAGAACTTCGAAGAGGGTGGTCAAATTATAACCTCTTCTTTGGGTGTTTCCTTTTGATTTGATCAAAAGGGATCCATAGGATTGCTTTATGATCAAATTGAGGACTCTAGGTTGATGTTATAAAAGTTATAAGGATATTTTGGTAGGGTTTGTCCGAGCCAAATGGCTTTTGAGATGTGATTTTGAGAGAAGTGGAAGTTCCCTTTTATAAGAGGGGCGATGGGAACTTTAGAAAAACATTATAATATTAATTTATAATACAATAATTTTTTGTTTATAATTGCTCCAACTAAATTTATTTCGAGAGATAGGTGTTTATGTGTTTAATTTATCTCAATAAATAGATTTTAGACAAGTTTAGGTTTCAATTTTATCATTATCTTTCAGATATATCTCTTAGTTAAATACTTTAACTTTTATTGTGCCTTCTTGTATTCTTACACTATATGGTAAATAGACATACTCTAGACATCCAATAAAATTCCAATTGGTTAATTAATGACATATATATAATAGTATTTAAGACCTTTGGACAAACTTTAGAATTTTGGAAATACAATATCATCCTATAATATAGTATTTGTTTTAAAAATTAGTTTCTGTTAATTTTGACACTATTTGGTATTTTGTTTTTGTGAAAGTCATAAGAACCTTATCACTTCTAAAAAAACATATATAATCAACCCTAATATGTCATATTTACCTATTAAATTAGTTTAATTCATCATAATAATAAATTTAAATTTATTTGGATATTTATAATATCAATTATTGTAATATTTCATTAATAAAGTAATTACTGCATCATCATTGTGTCATAAATAAATTAGATTATTGAATTTTTTAAAACAGAAATATAATATACCATTATGTAGGAAATCTGTTTATCTTTATAATTAATATTTATAGTTGAATTTATCTAATGTATACCCCTATATTAAAAATGGTTTAGTTATTAAAAATTGAATTTAACTCTTTTAACACTTCTTTATATAAAATAATAATAAATATCATAATCTAATCCATGTGCACCTAAGAGGATCATATTTTATTCCTATGGTATTCTTGGTCGAATTAAACATATCCAAAAGATTTTGGACATGACTTGGGGGTAATTATAATATAATTTTTACCCTGAATTACCCTATTTAATTTTAATTGTGGTAAATAAAAGTCAAAAATTACTATTCACAAAAAATTATTTTCATCTTATTGAACCACATTTTTTACTTACTGATGTAAAATGTGTCTCTTTTAGTTTTGAAATTTAACTCACAGATGTAGTAAAATTACGTTTTATGCTAATTTTTAAATGCTCCATGTAGGTGAGTAAAAGACGGTAAAAAGTTCAATAAAATTTTTATATATATAAACTTATAATAAAATGATTCCAATGAATAAAATTGAACTTATATAAGTATTATGTACCTATTTTTACCTAAAATAACTTAAAATAAAATAAACAATTATTTAAATAAAAGGTCGTTTTAACCAATAACGTAGTGTTTTCCACTATTCATTAAAAATTGAATGTTTTCAGAAAAATACTAAAATTTTAGCCTAAGATAATATTTATATTTCGAATTCAAAATTGATGTCCATTTTACCAAATTAAAAAAATATAAGTTTAATTTATTAATTTAAAATTAATCCCGTTGTCAGAACCAAAAAGCCGGTTTTTAATAAATTAAAAACTAACCAATGATTGACATGTGTTTATGTTAAACATAAATGTGAAATTACTTATAATGACCTAAATTTTATTATATGATAAAAAATAATCTAATTATACTTAATAACCATTCAAATTTATAATTTAACACTATAAATTATTTCGATGAAAAAAGTTGTCTTCAATTTAAACATCATATTTTTTCACTCTTCATCAAAATATGATTGTTATCACCAAAGTAAAAAAAAATTGTCCAAAATAAATTTTTGTGTCCCACTTCTAAATAAGATGTTTATTTTATAAAATTTAATATAAAACTGTCAGATATTTCCTTAAAAATCACTATTAATTGTTGGTAAAATTTCATTTTTGAAAAATACTTCATTTGTCTAAAAATTTGAATCTGTTCATATATTATCTCTAATAAATACATAATATGGGTGTTAAAATTAAATAGAATATATAAGATTCAAAATTTAGTTAATACTAGTCATAACTGCTTTTTTAACAGATAGATTGGTATGTTGTGGTGTGTTTGAACTTGGGGTTGCGTGTAGCATAAGCTGTTGAATTACTTTTTTGAGATAACATACTATAAAATCTTGGTGTATTACATTCTCCCATCCTTAAATAAATTGCGTCCTTTTAATTTGAAATTATTATTCTTAAATAAGAGTTTGAAAATAGAAAATACATTTGAGGAAAACCCACATCAAAAATTGGGATAATAAAATTTATTCTTAATAAGAGGGAAGGGGAAATGAAAAACTCACCACCAACATAGGTTTTCAAATAGAATAACATTGGTGGCAATTACAGACACATAATTGGAGAGAGAATGTAAATATTTATAGGGATTGATTGAGGTTATCAATCACAACCCAGTGTTAAATTGAGGGCATCAAAGCTATAAATCTAAGATTATTTAGAATATCATCGATTCAAAAAACCCAAAGGTATTATAATAAAAAAAAATTGTTTTAATATCCCTTACCTAAAGTTTATAAATTAATTCCTTCATAGAATAATAATAATATATATATACATGAAATGTATAGTTCCATCCTTTAACTATTTTCTAGAACCGACATATCTTTCACTCCAAGAGGTAATAGAAATCAAAAATATTATATTTATCCTAATATTATTATGTTCCAGACATATAACATGAATAAAAATAATTTATAATAACTAGGGACTTCTTGTAGGCTTGTGGAAGGTCATAAAGAATTGTTGCACTTTAGTTGGGGTTCGATTCCTGCATCTTTTTCTGACGTGACAGGTTATCACCTGACCTATAGGTTTACCTTTTTCAAAAACTATAGTATTATAATATTTCAAAAAAAAGCATAATAAATACTATCCAAAGTTCAACTTAATACATTCCAACATTTATAGCTCTCCCAAATACTTCCTCCCTAATTCTCTATTAAAGGTCTCTGAATTCCAAATTCATTTGTAACATCAGATTCCCCAAACAATGTAAAATTTCTCTTATTTTCACATATTGAAATTATTATTACCTTTATCATATTAAAACATTAATTAAAACAAAAAGAAATAATGTTCTATCCTTATATATATCACATGCTTCTTATAACCAGAAAATAATTCTTGAATCTAAAAACACAAATACATTAATTATTCAACATCAAATGTAGTTACAATATAAGATTGGACTTTCTCCCTTGGCCTTTTCTAAGGTATGTTTACTTGGTTCATAGGAAATTAATTTGCATAATGACCCATTTCTCTAAAATTGCATCATTCAACATTGACAACCTCTTTCTTTCCCTTGTAATAACGAGCCTGTTGACCTTTTTTCCACATTTAAAACAAACTCTCATTCCTTTTAAACAGGCACTAGGGTGCTTCCTTCAACAATAATCACTAGGTGAAAAATAAACTCTTCACTTCTTCCCTGTTTCCTTATTTCCTTTAATATAGTGTTCAATGAATCACTTATACTTTTTATTTTCTTTAAAGTCATAGGACAATTAGAATTCATTTTTATTCTTGATAGCACTTGAGACAATATCTTTGTACGATGAGAATAATTGAGATACTAATGCTCGATGGATAAATAGTTTTAACCTATTAATGAAATGATCAATCATAGTTCTTAGGTTGCATATATAATTTTTAGCATGCCTTGCTAACCTTGTAATGTTATCTTGATTCCTTGCGACATTATCATCCTTCTTTTGTCTCAAATTCATGTATTACCATTCCATATCCACTTGATGGTCACAAAGAAAGTATTTTTCTAAAAAAAGTCCTTGAAACTCCCTCCATTTCATAAATGACACTTCTTCATCGTCCTTTTTATTATTAATTAATGACCACCATTGATCTACATCTCCCATGAGGTGATAAACTACCATGAAATTCTTTTTCCCTTTCGCTACTCCCCAATGAATGAAATTTTTTCTCTAAGGAACATGTACATTTCTCAGCTACAAATTCATTTTTAGACCCATTGAATTGTTGTAGTTGTTGCCTTATAAATCTGTCTAACATTTATCATTCACGTTGTGGATCAGGGTTCTCCATACATGTAAGGTTATTGTTCATGACCTGAGTGAGTTGTCCCCGTATGGTGACAAGCTGATCAGCACCAATTGCATCACCATCTACACTATAATTATCTTTAGTAGGAGGGTAATCCATACATGGATTACATATTTTGATATCGTTACCATTCCTTCTACTAGGTGTCATTTCTAAACAATGTAATACAGTAGAATTGTGTTTGAATCGCAATACATAATTCCAAACTTGTAAAACACTTAACATAAATTGAAAAGTTTTTGGATATAATCTATAATCATAAAAATGTTTTCTTTGAAGATGTTTATATTCATAAATACTTCGTAATGGTATGTGAATAAAATGTTAATTATCCAAAGAAAATACCATAGGAGTGTCATAACCAAGAGTGCAGCAAGGCATGTTGTCATGTACCAGGATACCCCCGGTTAAGACTGAAACTCATTTTCAGATTTTTCACACAAGGTACATCTATGCCAGATCCACATCTACCTTTCCATATCCAGAAAGGTATTTATTTCTTGAAAATACAAAAAATCTATACATTAATACAATTTAAGTGTGTTATTCTATACTAATCCTCAAAATTTATCTTAGGCTAATGTTCTCTTATCTAAGTTTATCTAAATGTAATTCCAAGGTTGTTGATAAAAATCTTATGATACCAGTTGTAATTCCCCGACCCTAGTTATCCAAAGTCAGTGCATTATTTTAATACAATTGCATGATACAAGGAAATCATGTCCCGAAAGACCGATCAGTTTAACAGTATTGGAAATATATTACATACATCAACTTCACATTACAATTTCAGACATAAAATACATCATTGATAGTTTTTGAGAAGTCCATTATTCCATTTTAGATTAACCCTTCATATAAATAATAATACACTTCTTGGAATTCCTGGGAAATTAAAACATAAGAAAGTGGTGTGCTCAGATGCTCAGTAAGGGTTATCAATTTAGTGAAACATAACAAAATAAATAGGCATGGTGAAAAATTCAAAACACAAGCCATTACAAATAATAAACCTGAACACGTTGTGGAAGAAATATGAGCTATGGAAATAATTCCATAATAAAACATATTCATCGGTATTCTACTAGTCGAATAACCACATGAACCATCAATATTATGTTCATAATGAAGGAATGTACAATGCCATACATTCTGAAACATTTTGTCAATGCCTCGGCCAAGACGTCTAAAAATGATTAAGGCCTTGACCAAAATCATATATCAAATTGGGAAAGGCCTTGCCCAATTCCATGTATAATTGTCTCATGAGACCTAACGATGCATCAAGGAGCTATAACGGGCTCCACCCATCACTTACTATGTCTAATACATTTCTCTTATGAAAAGGTTGAAACATAACATAGAATTTATATTAAAACTAGTATACGAAATGTAAATACTTTATCCATAAACCATGAATGGTATAAAAATAACACATCCACAGTCAAACATATCTAAAAAACTTCATTAAAATATGGAACATTTGTATCATAATAAATCAACGTCAAACTAGTTTAAAATCCATCAATGGATGTTGAAATAGATGCAAATGATTTGAAAAAACTGATTGAGATATGTATCCCTTTTCCATGAAAACATTTATAAGTCACAAAATTTAAAAAGGAATAAATTTAAGGAAATTTTTCAATGAAAGTGTCCCATTACAATTTTATACTTTTGAATGTAAATATCATTTTAAGAACATTCATGTCCATATAAATAAATCCATAAAAACCATTTTGAAAACATGGACATTAATGAGAATGATTTTGAAGAATAAACATTCATAACATTTTAAATGATGTTTTAGTAAAATAGTACCTTAAACATAATCCCTTTGGAAACTCTTTTATGAAACATTGATATGGATAATAAATATTTCCTAGTAAAAACTAACCCATAATCAATCTCGAATAATAATTAGATTGTGAAATTAACCCTTACCTTGCACTTTCCTTTGGTTGAGGGTACATTTAACCTCATGTATAATGACCATAGTAACTTATTAAAATATACTACAACTATATTCATATTTATTATATCATACCTGATTCATTTATTAAATTATTCTACCCATTTAATAATTATTTCCATGTTAAATTAACATGTTGGATAATAATGTATTTCTTTATCATCAGTGTTTTAACTTTTGATTCTTGATCGTATCATTTAGGTCATGATTTAAATAAATCCAAAATATAAACAATGATTTTTATATCATATATATATATATATAATATAAATATTTATAATAGATTTATATATGAAATGGAAGGCACCGTTTATGGAGACGGTAGGCCGTATGTACGCATAAATGTTGTTTCCGTTTTCATATCATATTGAACGGAAGTAAGTGAATAAAATATATGTAAGTACATACATACAAATATATATATATATATCTAGTATCATTATTACAACATATATTACAGACTTATTAATAATATATATTTTTATAATCACCGTTGAATGGTGAACGTGGGAATGAATTTCATCGCGTCATGGAGACATTAATCTGTACGTACGCCCGAATGACAATATCATTATATTGGTGGTGAAATCGTATGTAATTGGATGGTATATCAAATATAAAGAATAATTAACATGTTATATTTACTATTTACATTAGTTATACTCATTATTATACCCATCCAAATAATGAATTGTTTGAATAACATACTACACCACAATGTGGAGACGGTAAGTTGTGCGAAGGCACGTAAGGTGACATTGTCATTTTGAGGATTGATAGAATAACGAATACAATTATACCATATTTATAGTAACATCAGAGTATATAGGAGGTAATGGAGTTATTTTTTTGGTATGGAAACAAAAAAGAAATAGGAATTGGAATAAGAAAATACATGAAATAGGGTGGGGAAATTATAACCTCTTCTTCCGGAGTTTCCTTTTTAGTTGATCAAAATCGCACCATATGATGGAATTTTCATCAAATTAAAGACACTAGGTTGATGTTAGTGAAGTTGGGAGGATATTTGGGTAGGTTTTGGGCGATAAAAATGGATTTGGGGGTGTGATTTTGATAGAAGGCTGTGTACTCTTTTATAAGATGGATGAGGGTCACTTTAGGAAAAGATTAGATGTTTAATTTATTATACAATCATTTTCGGTTTATAATGGCTCTAAATAAATTTATTTCAGGCCTTATCTGGTTATGGATTCAATTCCTCTCAACCAATATGTTTTAGACATGATTATGTTACCATATTAGCCTTATCTTTTATATTTAACTCTTAGTTAAGTAGTTTAACGTTTACCATCTCTTCTTGTATTCGAACAATATATGGTTAATAAAAATACAATAAACATACAAGTAAAAATTAGGTGGTTCATTAATTACATATATAATATTATTTAATAACATTGGACAAACATTATATATTTTGAAATATTATATCAACTAGTAATATATCATTTTTTTAATAATTTATTTATGTCAATTTTTACACTATTTGGTATTTTGTTTTTGTGAGAGTTATAACAACCTTATCACCTTGAAAAAATTTATCTAATCAACCCTAACATATCATATTAACAAATAAAATTTGTTTATTAATCATATTACTCAATTTAAATTTATTTGGATATTTTTATTATAAATTATTTTAATATTTCATTAATAAGGTAATTGATGAATCATTATTGTGTCATAAATAAATAAAATTATTTAATGTATATAAAATATAAATAATATTCCAATATGTATAATTTTTTTTATATTTATAATGAATATATAAAGTCAAATTTATCTTATGTATAACTCTATATTAAAAATGGTCTAGTTATTAAACATTTAATTTAACTATTTTAACACTTCTATAAATAAAATAATAATAAATGTCTTAATCTAATCCAAGTGGACCAAAGAAGATCATATTTTATTCCTAAAGTTGTTTTTTTGACAAATTACACTTATCTAATATAATTAGGACATGTGTTATGGTAATTATAATATCATTTTTACCCATAATTACCCGATATATTTGTAATCGTGGTAAATAAAAGTTAAAAGTTACTATTCAACGAAAATTATTTTCATTGTATTGAACCAAATTTTACTTAATGATATAAACTGTGTCTCATGGATTTTTTAAATTACTGTCATAGAAGAAGTAAAATCACATTTTATGAAAATTTTCAAATGCTCCAAGGAGGTGGGTAAAAGACCGTAAAAAGTTCAATAAAATTTGAATATATCTAAGAATTTTATTAAATGAATCCAATTAATTAAGTTGAACTCATATCAGTATTATGTATCTATTTCGACCTAAAATAAATTTAAATAAAATAACTAATTATTTAAATAAGTAGTTATTTTAAAAAAAATAACGTAGTGTTTTTCACTATTCATAATAAATTGAATGTTTTCAGAAAAATACCAAAAATTTACCCTAGAATAATTTTGATATTCCATATTCAAAAATGAATACCATTATACAAATTCAAAACATATAAGTTTCATTTGTTAATTTAAAATTAATTATCATTGTCAAAAACCAAAATCATGTTTTCAAAAAAGTAAAAACTATCAAAAGATTGACATGTGTTTATGTCGAATTTCAAAGTGAAATTATTTATAAGGACCTATATTGTATTAAATGATAAAAATATAATAAAATTATACATCAAAAAATTTGAAATTCAACATTTATTAGTATAAATTATTTCGATTAATATAATTCAATTAAAACATATTATTTTTAACTCTTCATAAAAATATGAACGTTATCATAAAAGTCCCAAAAATTTGTCCAAACTAAATTTTTTATGTCCCACTTCTAAATAAGATGTTTATTTTTTACAATTTTATAAAAAAATTCAGATATAGAATTAAATAAATTCACCATTAGTAGGTGGTAAAATTACAATTTTTAAAAATACATTGTTAATCTAAAAAAATAAATTTATTCTTATATTATGTATAAGAAACACATAATATGGGTGTTAAGATTATATAGAATATATATGATTCAAAATTTAGTTAATACTTTTCATAATAACTTTTTGAAGGGCTGTTTTGGTAAGTTGTGTTGTGTTCAAACTCGGTGTTGAATATAGCATAAGCTATTTGTAACACCCTGACCCCAGCTACCCGGAGTCGGTGCATTACTTCGTAACATTGGCATGATAACAAAAGATCAAGTCTCGAAAGACCAATTAGTTTAGTAGCCTTAGAAACACTAGATACATTCATAAATGTTACATTACATCATAAAGAGAAAAACTAAAAACAAAGTCTTCATAGTCCATGTAACAGCTCGAGATTTTATGAAAAATATTCTTTTTAATATTATTAATGTCTTGTGTTTTATGTTACACCAAAAGGAGCTTGCACAACACGCATCCTTGACTTTCCTTGCATTACACGCAATCGCAACCTTCCTCGATAGCGTGTGTGGTACGTAATACTGAGTTTCATGAAACAATGATATGCTATTAAAATATTATTAAAACTAGCCGTTATGAATAGTAATAACCATTTTTTTAAATTTTAGAAATTTTAGATCTCAAAATGAACTTCATTTTTGGATTCGGAGTATCGAATTTAGCCTAAGGTGAAATTTTGGTACTTTTCGGATAACTTTCATATTCTGATGAATAGTGAAAATTACTAAATTATAATTAAAAACAACTTTTTTAATCAAAATAATTAATAGTGATAAATCATTAATTTGAGTGGTTTTAAAGTATATTTAGAATATATTTTTACAATTTAATACAATGTTGGTCATTGGATGTAATTTCACATTTAAACTAGACATAAACAAGTGTCAATCTTTTGATAGATATTGTTTCTTAAAAACACGCTATTTGTTTTAATAGCGGGATTTAATTATAAAATTAATTAATGCAACTTTTATGTTATGAATTTGGTAAAATAGACTTCATTTTTGAATTCGGAATATGAAATATAGCTTGGGATGAAATTTTGGCATTGTTCTGAAAAACATCAATTTTTGATGAATAGTGAAACTACTAAGTGGTAGGTTAAAAAACTGAATTTTGCATAAAACTTAATTTTACCGCTTCTGTGAATGGAATTTCGAAAATCCGAGAGACACGGTTAATATCAAAGACTAAAATGTGGTTCAATGAGATGAAAATAATTTTTTGGTGAATAGTAACTTTTTACTTTTTTTTACCGCGGTTAATAGTAAATAGGGTAACTAAGGGTAAATATGATATTACTATTACCGTAACACATGTCCTAATTCTATTGGACAAGTTTAATTTGACCAAAAACAAACTTAGGAATAAAAGATGACCATTTAGGCCCACTTGGATTAGATTTGGACATTTATTATTAATTTATTTAAAGAAAGGTTAAAATAGTTAAAATCAAAGTTTAATAAGTAAATCATTTTTAATATGGGGTTATACATAAGATAAATTCGATTGAAAATATTCATTAGAAAGCTAAAAAGATTTCCTACATGATGGTATTTTATTTGTAATTTTTAGACATAAAATAATTTAATTTATTTATGACACAACGATGATGCAGTAATTATCTTATTAATGAAATATTGACATAATTGATGTTATAAACCCCAAAATAAATGTAATTTGAGTTTTTTATCAATTCCACTAATTTTCTAGGTTACTATGATATATTAATGTTGATTTAATCAACTTGGTTCTAACATTTAATTCTGTTATGACTTTCACAAAAATCATATATCAAATAGTGTCAAAATTGACACAAAATAGTTTTTAAATAAAATATTATATTATTAATTGTTATTGTATTCCTAAAAATCTAAGGTTCGGCCAAATGACTTAGATAAGGATATATATATTAATAATAAACAATTTGGGGTTCGTTTGGCATGTTATAGTAAGTTTATTAACCATATAGTGAAAGAAAACAAAAAGACACGGTAAAAGTTAAATTATTTAACTTAGAGTTAAATCTAATTGATAAGGTTTAAAATAAAATCCAAACATGTCTAAATTTGATTGGTTGATGAGATTACAACCCTATCTCATCTAATCTTCGAATATGAGTCATTTTTGGAGGTTTTTAAGTGGTGTTAGATTTATTATAAATTAATAATTTTAAGAATTCCTAAGGTGCCCCTCTCCTCCCCTATAAAAGGACACCTCCTCCCCCTCCTCCTCACACCAATTTGAGCACTCAAGCTCGGCCAAACCCTGCCAAAATATCTTCTCCACTTCCCTAGCAACATCCTAGAGGTTCTGGTCTTCCTCAAAGACCAATTTTAGTGCCCTAAGAGGAGGTCTCAAAGAGGCGCTTCAAAGAAGAGGTAATTACCGTTACCAATTCTTTCATCTTTATTTCTTCTTCCACTTCTTCTTCTTAGGTTTTTTCATTATGAAGTAATAACATCAGTATCACTCATATACTGATATGTTATTATAAGTATGAAACAACCCTATTTCACCATCTATCCATCCTACGGAAAAAGAAATCACCGCGCGTGCGTACGTACGGAATACCGTCTCCACGCCGTGGTGTAATCTATTTCCACCACCACCTTACATGGATGGGTATAATGGTGTAAAGAATAACTATACATAGTTATTACAACATCATATTGATTCTGATATATTGTATAATCCACTCCAATTCAATTCAATATTTATATAAATGATATCATCGCTCGTGCGTATGTACGGACTACCGTCTCCACGACGCGATGAGATTCATTCTCCATGTTAACCATTTAAGAATGATTATAATGTATATATAAGAAATAATAAGGAAATATATGACATTATAAAGCTACTCGATTTATGTATATATATACATATGTATGTCATCTACTTACTTCCATTTCAAGACAATAAGTAAAGAAAAACAGCGTTCATGCGTACGTACGGACTACCGTCTCCATGAACGGTGTTTTTCATTTTATTTATATATCTATTATATATATATATACTGAATATATATGATATATAAATCATATTTTATATTCTGGAAGTAAGTAAATCATGATATATGTAATAATGATGTCAAGAACAACAAGTCAAAACACCCATGATAAATGAAACGATTTTACCCAAAACGCTTCTTTAACATGGAATTTACAAAAGAACGGGTAATATAATGTCATAAGTGAACCATATATGATATCATAACAATGAATATGATTCTGTAATAAGTCAATGACATTATTTAAATCATTATACAGGAGGTTCGGACACATACGAAGCAAATTGGACCTAAGGTAAGGGAAATATCACAATATCATTTTTATTCGAGATTGTTTATTGGTAAGTATTTACTGGGGTGTATTTTATCATCCACGTCCATGTTTCATCAATATGTAATATTAATTCCATCCACCTACAATTTTTTAAATCCATTTTTACCCTTCGGTGAGTTTTTAGTAAAAGAAATGAAAGGAATCTTTTGTCGTTTTTCGTACGAGGTACTTTTTGACTTTTCCGACAAAAGTACGAAGAATGTTTTTTTTAACTTATACGGCATGAATGGATTTTTAAAACATTATTTCCACGAAGCTTCCTTTACAAGTTTTCAAGTTTATTTTTAATAAACTTCTTTTATATTAAAGTTGTATGACATGTTATGAAAGGAAAAATGTTTTTGAAGAAGAAAGGATATTTTCCTCAAGAATGGAGTTCAAGTGTTTTATCAAAATTATTTTCCATCTAAGATAATAAAGGGTTCTGTTTTTATCCCTATTATTAAATTGATTTGATCATGTTGTGATGGAATTATTTTTATGAATTCCTTTATCTTATATGAATTGTTTTATGATGTCATGTTGTTTAAGAATCCCATTTTTATTACATGGGTTATGTGATAATGTAAGATTTATAATTATGTGGCACACATAAGAAAGGATTCATTATAAGATGGGTGGGACCTATATCTCCCTCCAATGCATTGGGTAAAGATTTTATATCTCATGAGATAGACAGGGCAGGAATGGTAGGTTATACCGGTTCAGTGAAACAGGACTGAAACGAGGGTTACTCGATTCAGAAAGGGACTTTGTCCACTAAGATAGTCTTGGCAATGAGTCTTGACTAACAAGAAATGATTCTCTATGATTATGTGTGTATGCCACAATGTTTCATGTTTTAAGTTATGCTTATTGGTATTTCATTTCACTACCATGATTTATCCCATGTTATGAAATTATGCTCTCTTTTACAGGTTAAGATTTCCAAAAGTTATGTTATTATGAATATGATGTGATTGATTTTTATTTTTGTTTACCCTTACTGAGCATTTGAGCTCACACTTTTATGTTTTCTTTTCCCCAGGATATAAATAAAGGTTTTAGGTAAAAAAAGGGAAGATCTTTATGGGAGATATTGAAGATCTTTCACCACAATTAGAAGATTACGTTCCGAGTTTCCAAAGACACTAAACTATTACGATCCTTGTGTGTGTGTTTTTGTTATGTACTAAGTATTCCGCAAAAGTTATGTAATGTCCATGTACGTCAAGCTACGGGTCTCTACAGTTGGTATCAGTGCAAAGGTTTAGTCAACCTTTGGAAACTAGGATGCGAAAACGTTAGTGAGATCCCTAGAGATATTTCTAAGGTATGTCTAGGGATGTCCCTAAGGTTAAGTATACGTATAGGTTATAGTACTAGAACTACGCTAACGATCATAGAATTAAACCTAAGATGTTAGATATTGAAGGTACTCCCCCTTTATTTTTTTGTTTTCCCTAGCATAATTTTTGCCTCTCATACTATTCTTTTGGGGTTTTAGACGATGGATGGAACCCGAAGGAACCGTGTTAATGCGGAATGTGATGGGCAATGCAATGATTTTCCCCCTGAGCAACCATACGATATGGGAGCTGGAATGCAAAATCCTGTAGCCATGCTCACACAACTTTCTCAAGCTATGAATCATGCAGGACTTCCAAACGAGCAAAGGAAGGAGCAACATTCTGTTGAATCCTTCATGAGGCAGCGTCCACCTTCTTTCAGTGGGTCTACTGATCTATTAGTTTCTGAACAATGGATTAGTACTACTGAAAAGATATTTTCAGTTCTTCAATGTTCTGAACATGATAAAGTCATCTTAGCAGTATATCGTTTGGAAGGTGAAGCTGATCAATGGTGGAATCTTATCAAGAATACGAGGCCAAGAGATGAAATTGAGTCCATGGAATGGGACGAGTTCAAGAACTTGTTTTTTTGTAAGTACTTCCCTCGTATTCTTCGAACAAAGATGGAGAAAGAGTTTCTTGAACTGAAGCAAAGGGACGATGAATCTGTTGGTACCTATGAAGCAAATTTTACAAGACTTGCAAGGTATGCTTCTCGTATTATCATCCAACCTGAATGTAAAGTTGATCGATTTTTCAGTGGCTTAAAACCAAGTCTTCGAAGGGCATTAGCTATAAGAGACTTCAGTAGCTATGAAGAAATTGTGCGTTGTGCTATCAAGGTAGAAATGGAAGTTGGTGTTACATATCCATCTCATGGTTTTGACAAGAAACGAAATATGGAGTTCAAGGAGAAATCTCAGAATAATGGTGAAAAGAAGATGAATGTTTCCTTATGCACAAAGTGTGGAAAGAAGCATGGTGGAGATTGTCTTAAAGGGACTAGAAAATGTTTTAAGTGTGGAAAAGAAGGTCATCGAGCAGCTGAGTGTCGAAGTAATGGAAAAAGGGTTTCTAATGATGTGAATAAAGCAAACACTGCAGAGAACGCACCACCAACACTTCAATGTTTCAAGTGCAAGGAAATGGGGCATTATGCTAATAATTGCCCTAATCCAAGGGTTAGTGATGATCAACATGAGCATCCACTGAAGGCAAAGGACAAAGGGAAGTCACATGCGATCACTATTGGCAATGTTGAATATGACAACGATGTGTTGGTATGATTATGTTTTTATGTAATGGGATTCCAAAATAATGTTGTATCATGGAATATTGGAATATTTATGTATTGGTATAATGTGGTATTCAAATTGATTGAGATATTATGCGCATAATGAAGGGAAAACGAGAAAATGAAATGTTTAACAGTATTCATGAGCTCATGATTGATACAAGGACTATGTTTGAGTACATAGAATTTTGAGGATTTTGGTATGTGAAAAGTGTCAACTTTTAACTGCATTCATGTTTTCACTAAGGTATTCAAGAGAATACACGATTAAGGACTTTGAATGTTTGGAATGTGACCAACAAAACATATCTTATGATATATGGGGATCGACGATGGTGTTAAATCTCTGGTAATCGTTTTCACTATATTATGAGAGTCGACTGCAGTATTATGGATAAGCCTAAAGATTGGAATGAATTATGTTGGACATAAGTTAGTATTGTTTGTTTTTTTTATATTATTGATGGGATGTTATAGTAATATTGTTTTATAAAAAGGACAACCTGCAGGACGGGCGACAGCCCATCGCTTCGGACAAGGCTGTAGGAATCGAACCCACAACCGAAGTGCGACTGGCCTTTATCGCCTACCACTGACCTACAGGAAGTCCCTGTTTAGTAGAAACTAGTGTAATTATATTAAGCAGTATGATATATGAAGTATAAGTCCATTTTAGGAACCATATATGATTAATCTCACTATAGATCGACTTATGCAAATAAATTTTGCTAACCTTTTGTTTGAGACAGATGGAATGACCCGTCGTTCTATCACATAATCTGCTAACACTTCACGAATAACAAATTCAACTTCATTTATTTAAGAGATGAAGTGGAAATTGTTCAAGACACGAACAACAGTGAGATTGTACCAAAATAAAGTAAGTATTTATTCTAATTCAAATTCTTTATCTTTAGGGAAATGATCTTGGAAACCAAAAATGTTGTCCTAGTTCTCTTATACCTGATGAACCAGATGGTACCTTAGATCGTCACAAATTTATGGATTTTTGATTACTGGCTTTTCCATAGCCATGTTCTCTACCACTCTCCATCAGAACATGATGGTTAGATTTCTCTTCCATATCCATATTTTCACCTATGTGGAAACCCAGTGATTAGTTTATTTGGGTAATCGTTACATTTCATACTTTAGTTTTTAAAGCCAAGTTTTGGTATTCTTTTTTTACGATATGGGTTTATATTAAAGAAACTTTCGAATAGTAAACCATTTATAACCCCGACGAATTTCGAGGGCGAAATTCTTTTTAAGGGGGGTAGAATGTAACAGCCTGAGATTTTATGAAAAATATTCTTTTTAATATTATTAATGTCTTGTGTTTTACGTTACACCAAAAGGAGCTTGCACAACACGCATCCTTGACTTTCCTTGCATTACACGCAATCACAACCTTCCTCGATAGCGTGTGTGGTACGTAATACTGAGTTTCATGAAACAATGATATGCTATTAAAATATTATTAAAACTAGCCGTTATGAATAGTAATAACCATTTTTTTAAATTTTAGAAATTTTAACTCTCAAAATGAACTTCATTTTTGGATTCGGAGTATCGAATTTAGCCTAAGGTGAAATTTTGGTACTTTTCGGATAACTTTCATATTCTGATGAATAGTGAAAATTACTAAATTATAATTAAAAACAACTTTTTTAATCGAAATAATTAATAGTGATAAATCATTAATTTGAGTGGTTTTAAAGTATATTTAGAATATATTTTTACAATTGAATACAATGTTGGTCATTGGATGTAATTTCACATTTAAACTAGACATAAACAAGTGTCAATCTATTGATAGATATTGTTTCTTAAAAACACGCTATTTGTTTTAACAGTGGGATTTAATTATAAAATTAATTAATGAAACTTTTATGTTATGAATTTGGTAAAATAGACTTCATTTTTGAATTCGGAATATGAAATATAGCTTGGGATGAAATTTTGGCATTGTTCTGAAAAACATCAATTTTTGATGAATAGTGAAACTACTAAGTGGTAGGTTAAAAAACTGAATTTTGCATAAAACTTAATTTTACCGCTTCTGTGAATAGAATTTCGAAAATCTGAGAGACACGGTTAATATCAAAGACTAAAATGTGGTTCAATGAGATGAAAATAATTTTTTGGTGAATAGTAACTTTTTACTTTTTTTTACTGCGGTTAATAGTAAATAGGGCAACTAAGGCTAAATATGATATTACTATTACCCTAACACATGTCCTAATTCTATTGGACAAGTTTAATTCGACCAAAAACAAACTTAGGAATAAAATATGACCATTTAGGCCCACTTGGATTAGATTAGGACATTTATTATTAATTTATTTAAAGAAAGGTTAAAATAGTTAAAATCAAAGTTTAATAAGTAAATCATTTTTAATATGGGGATATACATAAGATAAATTCGATTGAAAATATTCATTAGAAAGCTAAAAATATTTCCTACATGATGGTATTTTATTTGTAATTTTTAGACATAAAATAATTTAATTTATTTATGACAACGATGATGCAGTAATTATCTTATTAATGAAATATTGACATAATTGATGTTATAAACACCAAAATAAATGTAATTTGAGATTTTTTATGTATTACACTAATTTTATAGGTTACTATGATATATTAATGTTGATTTAATCAACTTGGTTCGAACATTTAATTCTGTTATGACTTTCACAAAAATCATATATCAAATAGTTTCAAAATTGACACAAAATAGTTTTTAAATCAAATATTATATTATTAATTGTTATTGTATTCCTAAAAATCTAAGGTTCGGCCAAATGACTTATATAAGGATATATATATTAATAATAAACAATTTGGGGTTCGTTTGACATGTTATAGTAAGTTTATTAACCATATAGTGAAAGAAAAAAAAAGACATGGTAAAAGTTAAATTATTTAACTTAGAGTTAAATCTAATTGATAAGGTTTAAAATGAAATCCAAACATGTCTAAATTTGATTGGTTGATGAGATTACAACCCTATATCATCTAATCTTCGAATATGAGTCATTTTTGGAGGTTTTTAAGTGGGGTTAGATTTATTATAAATTAATAATTTTTAGAATTCCTAAGGTGCCCCTCTCCTCCCCTATAAAAGGACACCTCCTCCCCCTCCTCCTCACACCAATTTGAGCACTCAAGCTCGGCCAACCCCTGCCAAAATATCTTCTCCACTTCCCTAGCAACATCCTAGAGGTTCTGGTCTTCCTGAAAGACCAATTTTAGTGCCCTTAGAGGAGGTCTCAAAGAGGCGCTTCAAAGAAGAGGTAATTACCGTTACCAATGCTTTCATCTTTATTTCTTCTTCCACTTCTTCTTCTTAGGTTGTTTCATTATGAAGTAATAACATCAGTATCACTCATATACTGATATGTTATTATACGTATGAAACAACCCTATTTCACCATCTATCCATCCTACGGAAAAAAGAAATCACCGCGCGTGCGTACGTACGGAATACCGTCTCCACGCCGTGGTGTAATCTATTTCCACCACCACCTTACATGGATGTGTATAATGGTGTAAAGAATAACTATACATAGTTATTAAAACATCATATTGATTCTGATATATTGTATAATCCACTCCAATTCAATTCAATATTTATAGAAATGATATCATCGCTCGTGCGTACGTACGGACTACCATCTCCACGACGCGATGAGATTCATTCTCCATGTTAACCATTTAAGAATGATTATAATGTATATATAAGAAATAATAATGAAATATATGACATTATAAACCTACTGTATTTATGTATATATATACATATGTATGTCATCTACTTACTTCCATTTCAAGACAATAAAGAATGAAAAACACCGTTCATGCGTACGTATGGACTACCGTCTCCATGAACGGTGTTTTTCATTTTATTTATATATCTATTATATATATATATATATACTGAATATATATGATATATAAATAATATTTTAAATTCTTGAAGTAAGTAAATCATGATATAAGTAATAATGATGTCAAGAACAACAAGTCAAAACACCCACGATAAATGAAACGATTTTACCCAAAACGCTTCTTTAACATTGAATTTACAAAAGAACGGGTAATATAATGTCATAAGTGAACCATATATGATATCATAACAATGAATATGATTCTGTAATAAGTCAATGACATTATTTAAATCATTATACAGGAGGTTCGGACACATACGAAGCAAATTGGACCTAAGGTAAGGGAAATATCACAATCTCATTTTTATTCGAGATTGTTTATTCGTAAGTATTTACTGGGCTGTATTTTATCATCCACGTCCATGTTTCATCAATATGTAATATTACTTCCATCCACCTACAATTTTTTAAATCCATTTTTACCCTTCGGTGAGTTTTTAGTAAAAGAAATGAAAGGAATCTTTTGTCGTTTTTCGTACGAGGTACTTTTTGACATTTCCGACAAAAGTACGAATAATGTTTTTTTTAACTTATACGGCATGAATGGATTTTTAAAACATTATTTCCAAGAAGCTTCCTTTACATGTTTTCAAGTTTATTTTTAATCAACTTCTTTTATTTTAAAGTTGTATGACATGTTATGAAAGGAAAAATGTTTTTGAAGAAGAAAGGATATTTTCCTCAAGAATGGAGTTCAAGTGTTTTATCAAAATTATTTTCCATCTAAGATAATAAAGGGTTCTGTTTTTATCCCAATTATTAAATTGATTTGATCATGTTGTGATGGAATTATTTTTATGAATTCCTTTATCTTATATGAATTGTTTTATGATGTCATGTTGTTTAAGAATCCCATTTTTATTTCATGGGTTATGTGATCATGTAAGATTTATAATTATGTGGCACACATAAGAAAGGATTCATTATAAGATGGGTGGGACCTATATCTCCCTCCAATGCATTGGGTAAAGATTTTATATCTCATGAGATAGACAGGGCTGGAACGGTAGGTTATACCGGTTCAGTGAAACAGGACTGAAACGAGGGTTACTCGATTCAGAAAGGGACTTTGTCCACTAAGATAGTCTTGGCAATGAGTCTTGACTAACAAGAAATGATTCTCTATGATTACGTGTGTATGCCACAATGTTTCATGATTTATGTTATGCTTATTGGTATTTCATTTCACTACCATGATTTATCCCATGTTATGAAATTATGCTCTCTTTTACAGGTTAAGATTTCCAAAAGTTATGTTATTATGAATATGATGTGATTGATTTTTATTTTTGTTTACCCTTACTGAGCATTTTAGCTCACCCTTTTATGTTTTATTTTCCCCAGGATATAAATAAATGTTTTAGGTAAAAAAAAGGGAAGATCTTTATGGGAGATATTGAAGATCTTTCACCACGATTAGAAGATTACGTTCCGAGTTTCCAAAGACACTAAACTATTACGATCCTTGTGTGTGTGTTTTTTTTATGTACTAAGTATTCCGCAAAAGTAATGTAATGTCCATGTACGTCAAGCTACGGGTCTCTACAGTCCACACTCATATCCTCTTCTGACTATCCCTGCAGGTCATTCATAAAATACTTCTTCACATCACATTGAGGGGGCGGTAGTCCGCACTTCCTAAAATGAAAATATCGCGTTTACCCATAATGGAAACTATAAAGTTATGCCATAAATGAAAAATAAAAAATCATAAGGAAAACAAAAACATAATATATATCATATATAAAAATAGTGTCATCATAATGGCCAACATTAGAGGTGTTATATTAGTGTTGAACAATCATCATTTCGTGAGGCAAAAATTCTCCATCCACAGAAACAATGTGTTCTTTAACCATTAGATGAAGGTGTGTGTAAGTGTAACTCGAATCCTTCTTATAACAACATCCTAGTATATTGAGGATACTGGTGTTGTTACAAAAGAAATGAATAAAAAGAGTTTATGGGGTTGGATAAGCAAAATAAAACAAAATAACAGAAGAGAAGACATTATCTTAAAATCGGGTAACTCTTTTTGATTTTAGCCAACGGCTTCCTTGGGAAGAGTTCTGCCCAAAGTCAGGCTTCTAGGAGTAAGAGGGGGAAGTTGGGAGATTATTTGGGTAGAGTTTGGCCAAGCCAAATGACTTGAAAGTGTGAATGAGGTGGTAGAGGTGGGGGCCTTTTATAAGTGGAGAGGAGGGGCACTCGTGGAATGTAAAAAAGTCACTTTATATTAAAATGGTATTCAGATTTAAGAGGTCCCACATTGATATAATTCTAGGATAAGGTGATAAGGGTTCTAAATCCACCCATCCAATAGGTTTTGTACATGTGTAGGTCTTAGATATTACATTATCATTCCATTTTATTTTAATCGTTAAATAATGAGGTCATCGCTGCATCATCATGATGTCATAAATAATTTAATTTATTTAATGTCTAAAAATTATACAAAAAAATACTATGATGTAGGAAATCTTTTTATCTTTCCAATGACTATTTATAGTCAAAATTATGACTTGTATAACCCCATGTAAATTTTGTTTTAGTAAAACATTTCATGTTTGTGTCATTTTTTACTTTAACATTAAATTAAAGGTATTTATGTCATTTTCCAACATATGTGGCTCCATGGGGTCCCCAAGTTGACCCATAGATTGTCTTGGTCGGCCCTGGCACATCCAATGAGGGTAGGACATGTGTCAAGCTCATCTCATATTATTAAAACATTATTTTTACCTTAAACTACACTAATTACCTCTAATCGCGATTAAGAACTTAAAAGTTACTATTCACGAAAAAATTATTTTAATCTCATTGAACCAAATTTTACTTCTTATTGACAACCATGTATGTCAGATTTTTGAAAATCAAATCACAGAAGTTGTAATATTTCATTTAAATGAAAAATCAGTTTTTTAACTACCACTTAGTGGTTTCACTATTCATCAAAAATTGAAGTTTTTCAGAACAATGCCAAAATTTCACCCTAAGCTATAATTGATATTCCGAATTCAAAAATGATGTCTATTTTATGAAATTTAAAACATATAAGTTGCATATATTACTTTTGTAATTAATTCCCACTATCAAAACAAATAGCGTGTTTTTTAGAAACAATTTATATCAAAAGATTGGCAATTGTTTATGTCCAATTTAAAAGTTAAATTAATTATAATGACCACCATTGGATAAAATGGTAAAAATATATTCTAATTATACTTTAAAACCACTAAATATTATAATTTATCACAATAAATTATTTTGATTAAAAAAGTTGTATTTAAGTATTTTTAACTATTCATAAAAAATTGAATGTTCTCAGAAAATTACAAAAAATTCAACATAGGCTAATTTCAATATTAAGAATGCAAAAATGAATTCCATTTTGAAATATAAAATTTCTATAATTTTAAAAAGTGGGTATTACTATTCATAATGGCTACTTTGATTAGTCGCGGTGTGTTAGAACTCGAGGTTGCGTACAACACACGCTGCTCTATTATTCAAAGAGGGGCGTACCATGGAAGATTGGGGTGTTACATTCTCCCCTCATTCAATGAATTGCGACCTCACAATTTGAAATTTTTCATTGAAAATAAAATGTTGAAAATAGAAAGTACCTTTGGGGAAAACCCACATCGGAAATAAGGTTAATAAAAATATAACATTAAAAGAACGAAAGATAAGTACAAAGGTCACCTAAGATAGCCCATACTAGGCTTATAGAAAAATATAGATATGGAGGAGAAACAAACCATCAAGGTCTAATGGAGAGTTGTATAAAAGAGGATTAGGAGAAAGTTTAACTACAAGAAAATCACAAACTTGTGATTGGTTAAACGATCATTGATTCCCCAGTAGGAAAAGTTAACCGACAACATTTTTGTTTTAAGTTACCTTTTATAAAGATGACGAATTTATTTAGGAGATTTACTAAGAACGTAAGGGAATATACATACTTGTTATGTATACTTTCATTCTTTTATAAATTTTTACCACAAACCCATCTTTTACTCCAAAAGGTAACAGAACTCAAAAATATTCTATTTATCCTAATTGTATAAGGATCCAAATATCAACACATACCATTTAGATTAGTAAAACAATTTTGTAATAACAAGGGACTTCCTCTAGGCTAGTGTTAGGTAATAAAGGCTTTTCGCACTATGGTTATGGGTTCGATTCCTGCAGCTTTGTCCGACGCGATGGGTTATGTCCCACCCGGCAGGTTGTCCTTTTCCTAAAACTATAGTATTATAATATTCCAAAAATAATCATCAGAAATGTTTTAACCTTAAAAAATACTATCCAATGATCAACTTAATCCATTCCAACCTTTATGGTTATCCAGAATACCTCCATCCAGACTTTCTCTAAAGGGTCTTTAAATTTCAAAATCATTTGTATCATCAGATTCCCCAAACAAAGTAAAGTTTCTCTGATTGTCACATACTAAAAATATGATTACCTTCATCATATTAAAACCTTACTGAAACAACAAGTACTGCAGTACAATCCTTATATATATATCACATTATTCTAATAACCAGAATATAATCCATGAGTCAAAAAGCACCAATACATTAATTATTCTGCTTCAACTGTAGTAACAGCATAAGATTGTCCTTGATCCCTTGGCCTTTTCTGAGGTATGTTTACCGGACTCTTAGGACATTCATTTGCATAATGCCCCATTTCTCTACAATTGTAGCATTCAACAATGATAGCCTCTTTCTTTCCCTTACAATCATGCGCCTGGTGACCTTTTTCTCCATATTTATAACAAACTCCCATTCCTTTTAGGCAAGTACCAGGGTTATTCTTCCCACAATTATCACATAATGGAAAATCCTTCTTTCCCTTTTTCCCTTTATCTGTCTCTTGTTCCACCGTTCTCTTCATCTCTTGCTTTACTTTGTTGTCATAAGACTTAGAGAATTCCTTTTCTGTTTTGATAGCACACGAGACTATATCCTCGTATGTTGAGAAAGATTGTGATACTAAAGCTCGACGGAGAAATGGTTTCAACCCATCAAAGAAATAATCAATCTTACTTATTGGGTTACGTATATAATCTGCATCATGTCTCGCTAACCTTGTAAAGTTAGCCTCATACATTGCGACATTCTCATCCTCCTTCTACCTCAGACTCAGAAATTGCCTTTTCATATCTGCTCGATGGTCACGAGGAAAGTATTTTTCTAATAAAAGCTCTTTGAACTCCCTCCATTCCATATTCTCTACGTCATCATCTTCCTTTGTGTTTTGAATCAGCGACCACCACTGATCGGCTTCTCCAGTGAGGCGGTAAACTGCCATGACAACCTTCTCCCTTTCGCTACTCCCCAAGGCATGGAATATTTTCTCTAAGGAGTTTATCCATTGCTTAGCTACTAATGGATTTGTACCCCCATTAAATGTTGGTGGTTGTTGCCTCATGAAGCGGTCTAACATTGATCCTCCATGTTGTGGATTAGGGTGATCCATACGAGTAAGGTTATTATTCATAACCTGAGTGAGTTGTCCCAGTATGGTAATAATTTGATCAGCACCAGTTGTATCTCCAACTCCACAATAATTATCTTCAATAGGAGGGAAATACCTACATGGAGTGCGTGCATTGATACCATTTCCATTCCTTCCACTAGTCGCCATTTCTAAACAATGGCATAGACTAGATTAGTTTAAGAATCAAAATACATAATTCCATATTTGTAAAACACTTTACATAAATTGAAATATTTATGGATATAATCCATAATCATAAAAATGTTTTCTTTGAGGAAGCATATACTCAAAACCCATCATAGTGGTTTATAAAGAAAATGAGAATTATCCTAAGCATATCCCCCGAGAGTGTCGTAACCAAGAGTGCAGCAAGGCCCGTTGTCGTGCACCAGTTCCCGTTCGAGTCTGGCTCAAAGCTGTGTTTTCGGGTTTTACCCCTAGGTACATCTGTGCCAGAGCTGCCTCTACCTGCTCGTATCCAGACAGGAATGTATTGCTCGGAAAACTCACAATATCTCTACAATACGAGAAATCTAGAAAGTTCTTCTATACTAATCCTCAAAATCTATCTTCGGGATATGTGCTCTAATAAGAGTTTATCTAAATCAAGCTTCCAAGGTTAGTACTAAACTACCTCTGATACCATCTATAACGCCCCGACCCAAGCAACCCGGAGTCGGTGCATTACTTCGTAACATTGGCATGATCACAAAAGATCAAGTCTCGAAAGACCGATTAGTTTAGTAGCCTTGGAAACACTAGATATATTCATAAATGTTACATTAAATCCTAAAAAGAAAAACTAATAACAAAGTCTTCATAGTCCACACTAATATCCTCTTCTGACTATCCCTACAGGTCATTCATAAAATACTTCTTCACATCACTTTGAGGGGGCGGTAGTCCGCACTTCCTAAAATGAAAATATCGTGTTTACCCATAATGGAAACCATAAAGGTATGCCATAAATGTAAAATAAAAAATCATAAGGAAAACAAAAACATAATATATATCATATATAAAAATAGTGTCATCATAATGGCCACCATTAGAGGTGTTATATGAGTGTTGAACAATCATCGTTTCGTGAGGCAAAAATTCGCCATCCACAGAAACAGCATGTTCTTTAACCATTATATGTAGGTGCATGCAAGTGTAGCTTGAATCCTTCTTATAACAACATCCTAGTATATTGAGGATACTGGTGTTGTTATAAAAGAAATTAATAAAAAGAGTTTATGGGGTTGGAGAAGCAAAATAAAACCAAGTAACATAAGAGAAGACATTACCTTAAAATCGGGTAACTCTTTTTGATTGGAGCCAAAGGCTTCCTTGGGAAGATTTCTGCCCAATGTGAGGATTCTAGGAGTAAGAGTGGGAAGTTGGGAGAGTATTTGGGCAGAGGTTGGATGATCCAAATGTCTTGAAAGTGTGAATGAGGTGGTAGAGGTGGGGGCCTTTTATAAGTGGAGAGGAGGGGCACTCTTGGAATGTAAAGAAAAGTCACTTTATTTTAAAATGGTATTCGGATTTAAGAGGTCCCACATTAATATAATTCGAGGATAAGGTGATAAGGGTTAGAAATCCTTACATCCCATAGGTTTTGGACATGTTTATGTCTTAGATATTAAATTATGTTTCAATTTTATTTAAATCGTTAAATAATGAGGTCATCGCTGCATCATCATTATGTCATAAATAATTTAATTTATTTAATGTTTAAAAATTATAAAAAAAGTACTATGATGTAGAAAATCTTTTTATCTTTCCAATGACTATTTATAGTCAAAAATATGACTTGTATAACCCCATGTAAAAATTGTTTTAGTAAAACATTTCATGTTTGGGTCATTTTTTTCTTTAACATTAAATAAAAGGTATTTATGGCATTTTCCAACTAAAGTGGCTCCATGGGATCCCCAAGTTGACCCATGGATTTTCTTGGTCGGCCATGGCACATAAAATGAGGGTAGTACATGTGTAATTCTCATCTCATATTATTAAAACATTACTTTTACCTTAAACTACACTAATTACCTCTAATCGCGATTAAGAACTTAAAAGTAACTATTCACCAAAAAATTATTTTAATCTCATTGAACCACATTTTACTTATTATTTACAACCATGTATGTAGGATTTTTGATAATCAAATCACAGAAGTGGTAATATTTCATTTAAACGAAAAATCAGTTTTTTAACTACAACTTAGTGGTTTCACTATTCATCTAAAATTGATGTTTTTCAGAACAATGCCAAAATTTCACCCTAAGATATAATTGATATTCTTAATTCAAAAATGATTTCTATTTTATGAAATTCCAATCATATGAGTTGCATTAATTAATTTTATCATTAATTCCCACTGTCACAACAAATAGCGTGTATTTAAGAAACAATTTATATCAAAAGATTGGCAATTGTTTATGTCCAATTTCAATGTTAAACTAATTATAATGACCTCCATTGGATAAAATTGTAAAAATATATTCTAATTATACTTTAAAACCACTAACTATTATAATTTATCACAATAAAATATTTTTATTAAAAAAGTTGTTTTTAAGTATTTTTCACTATTCATAAAAAATTGGAAGTTCTGAGAAAATTACAAAAAATTCAACATAGGATAATTTCAATATTAGGAATAAAAAAATTAATTCCATTTTGAAATATAAAATTTCTATAATTTTAAAAAGTGGGTATTACTATTCATAACGGCTACTTTGATTAGTCGCGGTGTGTTGGAACTCGAGGTTGTGTAAAACACACGCTACTCTCTTATTCAAAGAGGAGCGTACCATGGTTGCTTGGGGTGTTACACTATTGAATTAATTTAATGAGATAACGTAATTTAAAATCTTGGTGTGTTAAATAGTCTACGTCAACACCCCAATATATATATCATAATCATGTATGAATCTAAAAAATATATATTTTTACCTAAAATTATTATTCATTCAATGGAATTATAAAAAACATATTTTATCATTCAAAACAAATACCAAGAATATATCCACAAAACAATGATCATTGTGATTATTCATCCTTAAATAAAACTGTATTTTAATGAAAAAATATTTCATCTACTACATCCATCAGTGTTTGGAGAGAATAAACCACAAGAATTCCATGGAATTGGATAAATATTCATAAAAAAGGAATCATTCTACACCTATTAAAGAAACATTTAGGATTATTACAATATGTGAAATAAAAAATGAAGTCATCCAATTAATTGTCCACCAATAACACCAACTATTCTCAATACATGAAAATGGATAATTGTTTAGCAAAATTTACCAAAATATAATGTATCTACAAAGGAATCTTTAATAAATGTTAAAAATAACCACTATATAAATTTGAATATGGGGTAAAAAATCAATAAACACCACAAAATTAGATACTTAAAATAACTACATTGATAATTGAACCCCACATTTAAAAATAAAATCAATTTTCAAAAAGAAATAACATGAAAATCATTATAAATTTAAATACCCTTTAACCACCATAAATAAAATATACACTTATTCCTAATCATAATTAATATTTCACATCTAAATCTATATACTCTGGAAAAATTTCCTTGATGAAAAAAAATTTCCACACATATTTTAAAAAACCCATTAAATATATATTCTAGACTCAATAAAAAAATCTACAACTTATCAAAAAATATTTCAAAAAAATTTATGGACATGACCAAATTATTTTTTTCAATGCCAAAATAATTTTTCATGTAATCCAATTTTAAATATTAAATTAATATAACGAACAATTTTATACCAATCATTAATTATAAAAGTTGTTAACCCTATACTGAATACATTTCTATTACCAAAGCTAGACCTTTAAATCAATGAAACATGAGATCAAAACAAAAAAAATAAATTATATATAATACTATCATTGAAATGGTTATAATACTTATTTTTGGATATTTACTGTTGCATGAAACCACTTATTCAATATCATTTCAAATAAAAATCCCGTGAAAAATTAATTAAGTGTTGATAAGGATAATAAGTCCACTATATAAAGTAAAAAATCTATCCATGTAAATATAAATGAAATCCATGTACCAAACAACCATTAAATGTTGAGGTATTGTGTTGGAAAGAGTTTTTCAGAATCACCTTGAACACACCTAAAATGTTTTGATTATATAATCTCTATAAATCATGATTACCCAAACTATGAAATAATCTTATCTAAATTAGAACATATTGAAACCCTAGTAACTTTTAGTGATGGAAATAAACATTCATGGAATCATAGGCTACTAAGATTCTGGTATGGCGTATCTATATGGTGGATGGATATAAAAAACTTTCACATTGTAAAAATATATCCCTCATACAATTATAGATTACTCAGATTCAATCATTCACTATTCATAAAGTGGTGGTCCATGTATAATGATCATTTGAGAACAAAATATGAAAAACAATACATCCCATTGTTAAAAAATAAATAATCCATCATAGGAAAAACCAATGATGTATAAAAACCCAATGAAAAAACATTTATACAAAATAAGATATATGCCAAGATGATTTAGATCATATAATATTGTAGAATATATAATATCCCATGAATAACCCTTGTATAAACTCTATGTGACCCACCATCACTCTTCAGGAAACAACCACCTAAGGATCAACCCAAATAAGATATGATCATATATATCGATCAAGTTTCTTAAGATAAATCCTGAGAGAAGTATCCACCAAAAAATAATGTTTTATACATACTGTGTGATACATACCTACCCAATTGGGTATCCTGAAAGATATTTTGAAACACCTTTTATATTCCATTTTATAAAGGATAGTCTTATGATATGTTTTAAACTTTTATTTCATGAATCCAAATAAGTGACCCTATAAGAAAATAAATAATGGAGATTAACATTTCACTTATTTAGAATGAAGGTATATTATATTTAAAAAACAAGGCATTTATTATTTAAATAAACTTTGTAAACCTAATTAATAAATGAAAAATAATTTTAAAAAATAATAAATATAATTATATAAAAATTGATTAAACTAATATTGAAGAAAACAGTTTTCCCATTTATTTATAAACAAAATTTAATCAAATTATTGTTAAGTAGAATCAAAATTTTAGGACATTAACATTTCAATTTCAAATCCATTTCCAAAATTAACATGACTCAAAAATAAAAAGAATATGATTGTGTAAATGAATTAAATTAACAAATACATCAAAGAGGGAAATCAAAATTTAAAAAACATATAAAAGTTTCATGTGTTCAAATTATGTTTTGTTTATGAAAACAATTAATAGAATAAAATTACATCAATAATCACAAATTATAGCTGAGAATCATGTATAACATAGAAGTCTCTAGACTGCTGATTCTAGAACAAATAATAAGTGAACATGGACAGTTTATTTTTCCAAAAAGTTTAACTCATATTTATTTCAGATAGATCCTAAGCGGTTCTGTTCAGTTTGAATCCATCTTAAACATCATGTCCTCCAATGAATAAACAGGCAGTGGTTTCTCCATTCTCATGTAAAAACGCAATTTGGGTCATGCATCACGTGATCCCCAAGGATTGATTGATTTCTAATGAAAATATTTGTGATAATGTATTTGTGGTGGAGGATATTTTACCCTTTAATCTAAATCAAAAATTATCTTCTTTTGATGAAAAGGATTTGATGGGGTCCTTGTGCGAATTCATGGAAGTCTAGGTACACTTTCCTAATTGGTATGTCAATATGGAATCATTGGTATCCTTTAAAGAGGTTATTGAAATATTGAGGTACATGGATTAATATAATATTTATTCTTGGTCGAAGAAAGTGGGAAATGGTTTGATAAATCACTCTCAAACTAAATAACAATAATGTGTAATCTTCTTTTGGCTGTAAATCATCCTATTTCTCTTATCAATGGTGTCTATTATGATTATATTTGTGAGGGGATTAGGTTTGAAGAAAATTTACCCTCTTTCTAAATGAATATTACCACTTACATGAACCATTACCTATGCTTATAAAAAATATATTCAATTAATCATATTTTTTAGAAAAATATATGTGATTCTTTTATTCATTTCATGAAATACTATGGAACCAATTTATATGGGTATTTTTTAAGAGTGGTGTAGATCTATAAGTGGTTGATGTTTCTTCTCACCGTGTATTAATTAATGTTAGTATCCAGGTTTCAAATTTATTTTTAACTTTTGTATATGTGATATGTGAGGCTACTAGAAGTAAAGATTTATTGCAGTCAATTAGAAATTTTAGCATTGGTAAACTAAAGCAGTTTATGGAAGGATATTTTAATAATATTGAGGATGTTCATGAGAAAAAATCATTATAGATTACCCCATTTCTACCATGAAGTTATTAATTTCATTACCTACATCTAATAGTTTTCTATATATGGGTTTCATTGGTATCTGCTTCACTTGGTGTTACAACAGGAAATATAGAAGGAATATATGCAGTAGACTTGATCACTGTTTGGGTAACAAAACAATACCTTGAAACCATTCCCCAATTGATGGTGTTTTATCCTCCTAGATCATTATTGTATCATTCTCCACTTATTCTAAATTTCAAGAGTGAGATGTGTGGTCCACTATTATTTTTGTATTCTCATATCTAGTAATGTATTGAAGGATTTATGAAAATAGTTCGTGAGTCATGGTTCAGCAGACCTTGTGAATCCCATGGTATAACATAATATCAAAGATCAAGAATCTTAGTAAGGAACTTCATAAATGGAATTGAAGAAGGAGAAATAGATGAAATTATTTTCAGTCAACCCAAGATGACATAGAACATTAGGAACTAAGGCTAAAACTGACTTGATATGATGATATTTTTAATGCTCTAAATGATAAGAAAATTCTACTTGATGATATAATTTATGAAATTTGATCAGACTATAGTGAATCATCAGGGGTTACATGGCTAAGGGATGGAAAATAAAACACAAAATATTTTGTGCATTGTATAAAGGAGACGAGGGTGTCAATCAAAATTAACCACAATTTTCTTAATAGATCCTTTATAGATGATGTTGATGTGGAATGGAATTTATCTCTAGATAATTTTAAAAATCTATTATATGATCCCAGTGATACCTAATATGTAGGTATTGGTATAGAAAATAATAATCTTATGTTTGGAAAAATAATTCCATACATGATTGTGAAAAATGATACTAAGAATATAGAGGATTTTTCTAAAATATAAGAGATCATGGAGGTTGTGTTTATAATGAAATAATATAGTAGTATCGGACTATATGGGTTCCTAGGATCATTATTTATGGAAACATGGGATATAATTATGTTCCAGGTTAGGGAAGTATTGTGGGACCTTTTTAAAGTGGTAGCACTACCAAGAGCATATTGTACATCTACAGTGGTTTTGGATCCCAATGTAATCCAACATGAGGTGATAAACAAATATCACCCAATATTCTTTTTCAATTTTTCATATAAAATTCTATCTAATATTATGGATAAATAAGTAAAAGTTATCATTAAATGATTTTTTTCAGATGAGAATAATGGGTTCATCAATTAGAGGGGTGCCCATGGTGAGGTGGTTATTTCCCTACAGATAGTGTATGATAAGAATAAGAATGATCTCAGATCAAACATTATCATTATGTTTTACATGGAGAAGTCATATGATAATATTTACTAGGGATATATTATAAAAGTAATGAGGAAGTTCTATTTTAGTTAAAGGGTCATTGACATGATCTTAAAGTGCTTCACCTTCCAATGGATGTCCAATAAATTTATTGGGATGAACATTGGATTATTTAAAATGTTTTATAGTTTGAAGAAGGGCGATCCAATTTCTCCTAACCTATTTATCACATCATAAAAGAATATATTGAGGAATTAAAAAGGATGCTTAGATAAGAGGACTATTATCCCATATACAACAAGGAAGGAGAAAACAAAATCTTTCATTTACTGTTTATGGATTAAATTTTATCTTTTATCAGTGGTCGGAAGAGATCTGTAAATGGTTGGTAGAATATGATGTAGGTTTATTGAAAGCAATGTGGGATGAGGATATTCCTTGTGAAAATATTTGTATATATCTCTAATAAGGGTCCTACTCACTGAGAAACGTACATTAAAATTGATTGGGAATGCATGAAAAGATGCTTCTTTGATGTATATGGGCCCCCCTATATCAAATAGAGGATTAAAAGAACCTTTTGACGATAGTTTTTTTAAAAATTATTAATTTTCACATTTGCAATTAAAAAAATATTTTTTCCCTTTAGTGGCAGCATAACTATGAAATAAAGTGTGTTGTATTCAATGGGAATGCTTATGCTATCAATCATTAATCCTAAAAAATGAACCACTGATTGAATACAGATTTTTTTCATATTCATATGGTATTCAAATGATTCAATAAAATTCTATTGGGATAACTAAAATAGAATGAAAATCCCAGTCGAGGAAGGTGGAATCAGTTTGTGTAGTATTTCAATGGTCATTCAGACCAAGGATCCAAACTAGCATGATAAGTCAGCGAATAAAAAACTCTATGGGCCTGATTCATGGGTTATGTGTATGTAAAAAAAATTTATGGAGTGTACTTCTAGCATGAGGAAACCATCAAATCATGTAACAACCATGATTGACTTATTGGATTTGATATAGGATAATGATTAAGAGATTGTGGTGTATGACAAAATTATGTTCCTGAATGAAAATTCGATAAATGACACCCTTATTTTCGATGGATTCCTTGTTCTAGGTATTTTAGTTAGATAAATATTTAACCATCTGTCCTTTCCCTGCATTACGCTAGACCTCCAGTAAGAGGATATTGTAGAGAATATTTTGCTGAATGATGAGTCGGATTGATGCGTACTTTATATATAATTTTCCAATTTCTACAATAGAAGATATCTTTGATATTTTTTACATGTGTAGATTATTAAAGATGAATTGGAGGTTACCCTTTTGTGAAATTGGAATCTGATGAAATAGAATTCTATGATAAGGATGTTGTGGAATAATGATCCCCTAACCAAGGATATTATTTAGATGAAATATGATTTGTCGGATATACGATAATGGTGTTGTGACATGACGAGTAATTAATCTCTGTGAAATCATTTCATTATGAATTATTTGGAAATGAGTGTATACTATTATATTTGTAGCTATATTTTAGTGATAGGAGGATGTGAAAACATATCATACTTTTTTTCTTCTGGATTGCAGGGGATAGATGCTACTAATGAGGAGGCTTAGTCGAGTAGATTTATATTCACCACTTCTCGTTGGGTCACATGGGAATCACGATCAGAGAAAGAAAAGGTAGATATTATTCCAATAACCTAAAATTTTTTAAAATCAAATTGACAGTGGATGATTTTGGCGTCCTCTACTATTGTGGGGAATCCTCACCATTACATTGGAATCTTATTCAATGGGTGGTGCATTAGATAGATATAAACATAATAAAAAAGATAGTGTCTTGACATGAATTCACCCTTTATTGGTCTATAATTTTATGTCAATGGATTATGTATTGAAGATTCCATGTGAGGAGGATGGTTCACTATAATAGAATAAGTTCTTTAAATCTACGATTTACTTCGTTTTATGGTGCACGTACCACTCTTGGTTTAGAGGTTTGGGCTTTACCTAGTGAGCTATAACTATGAATGTTATACAAAATTATTCTCAAGTAACTGGAAACTAATTCCAATGATCTTTTTGGACTCCTAAAATGTACAAATAATCCCCCATGGGAGCTTCCCTATCTCCTAAAAAATTAAAGGAGGCTATTAGATCATGTTTTGAAGGTGGGATAGACATAGGGTGAAAATATTTTGGCAGATTCCCTTTCTATTAAAGGGGCCCCAACTGAAGTGATTATTTTATATTTTGATATAGGATCTCTCATTTAGAATTTTAATATAATTGTGAAGGGAAACACACTTCACCATCAAAAAAATTTCCTTCCATGATCATCCCCTCTTAACCTATAAAAATTTAACTTGTCAATCATAAAATGATTTCACAAGACCATGAAACACCCCCTTTTTTGAAAAAATCTAGTTAGAGTCATAAAAATACTTCATTGAAAACCAACTGGTCAAAACAACCCACTTGATAATCCCCATATTCCTTTTAAAAAGGTATATAATAATTAAATTGAAAACACTCGAAAATTAAAATAACTTAAAATGAAAAATATATATAGAAGCCCATAAAAATATACCTTTTCAATGTATAAAACCCATTGGAAAACAATTTGTAGTTCTATAATGGTTAAAAATAATCCCCTTTTTTATGATGAAATCCGGTCAAAACCCCCCAACAATTACATGAAATTTATTTTAAGGGATATTTCATAGAAACAACTACCCCTAAAAAGTGAATAAAATCCACAATGAGTCTCTTACAATAGTAAATACCATCCTATTAAGTAACAAACATATAAACCCCTTAAATAATCTTACCCCAATGATTGTATCAAATATAAGACTATAACCGAACCCATTGGCCAATAAGGCTCGTCAAGTGAAATACAAATCTATATGTAAAGGTTGATCGACAAAAGAGTATTAGATGATTTGTATGTACCTTATGATATTTCATTGGAATAGGTAATTAGACAACATAAATTGTGAAGGGGAATGAGAGATGCTCTATAGTCACACAATAGGATCATTCAAATGAAAGGGGAAGTTTAATGAGGCCAATAAAAAAAGTGAGAATTTTTTTCAAAATGGAACATTATTTTTAATCTGGTAAGCCAATTTTTTTTAATGAATGTCCTGGAAAACCATGTTCTAATAGTATGTTACAAAATTAATATGAATTATTCTTCGCATGATTTCTTTCCACATTTTAAAATACCACACAACAACTATAAAAATCCAAATTTATATAATAATGTGGAAATATTCGTGGTTACCCATATTTTTTTCCCTAACTCTCTTTTATCCATTGAATATAAGAAAATCCAAAAAATATATATATTTAAACTCCAAAACTGTAAAAAAAATAAAAAAAAATCAATATAATATATATAATATAAAATCAATAACTATAGTGAAATGGGAGTTTGATACAACAATTTTATTATATGGTAGAATATATGTATTTTTCAGTTAAAATATATAAAAAGAACAAGAAAAACAATGTTCTAGATAAGATAGAGGTTTCAAAAGTTGATGATAGTATATTGATACAATTATATATGTTGAATGTGAAATATATTATTTTTACAATATCTAGTAAATGAAACTAATGATTAATACATTACCCAAAAATTAGAACACTTATGGTGAATGATTCTAATTTTACATCATGAATATAGTGCATTAATAAGATTTTGAGATAGTTAAAACAATTAAGATATTATAAATAATTGGTTTTATATATTCTAGAATAAAAAATTATCAGATATTAAATTTAATAATCCTATATTAAAAACATTTCATAGAAAAGAAAACATGGAGAATAATTATTATATGAAAATTTTTCCATCATTTTCAAGTAAATTACATCACATTGAATAAAATAGATAAGAATGTATACACTATTAATATATATTACCTTTTAATTGGGGACAATCTATTCTTTTGTTAAATTGAGTGAAATTAAAGACTTTTTCATAGAAGATTAGGACACTGAAATATATGTACCATAGATAAAAACTCCATGATATGTCAAGTGAAGGATTATTAATAACATTAGAATAATTAATAGAAACTTATTTCCCTTGAAATTAAGTAAATAAAATTAATAACATCTTTAAACATAATTATGATGACTCATCATGTGAAAATTTAGAGTTAGTTCGCAATGAATAATTCAAACCAAGATAAAATTTTTATCATTTTTGGAAGAAAATACAATTTATATGGTACTATTATAATATAATTACTACGGTTTGTTTTCAATTTTTAAATAGTAATAAATATCTAATTTTAATTTTTTTTTTATGATTGTATTTTCAAATTGAAACCTATTAGAAGAAACCCTATAGAGAGTGATAAATGTGGATAATTTTTCAATTTTTATTTTGATTTTTTTCATAAAACTCCAATAAACACAATTTATGAACACTATAAAGTGATTTTGTGAAGTAATTTTTCTTTATATGATTCCCTCAAAGACCCACAATTTCAAAATTATGAAAATATTCATTTGTAGACCCCTAAAGTCATTTTACATCCAATAATATAATAAATAAACTAATCAACTCCATGTAATTATTGCATATGAAATATACCATTATTGATTTCCCACTTTTTGGAAATGTACTATGGGATTTCATTGATGACATGTGACTTTTTAATGTGTAGCACACAAGCCACATAATCTATATGTGGGAAATGATACACCTTATTAGTCAGTGTACATGGATTTCCCAGCATCTGATGCATCACATATACAAAGGAACAATCTATGAACCGACCCCACTATTACAAAATTTATAAGGTATATTTTTTTTTGTAATTTGATACATAAAGAAAGAATTGATGGAAGGAGACCTAAAGAGAATCATGTGAGATCAATTCCACCAGCATGGAAATATTAGTGAGTAAATTTGATGGAATTTAACTAAAATGGGTGAAAATCATCAATGATTGTTAACCATTTAAATTGGAAATTGTCACATCCAATTATGATCTCTAAATCAATCGATATCATGATAATAAATTGATAATAACATCATTGGATGTTCATAACTGAACACATGACTTAATGATGGTTACATGATCATATAAACATCGTACATCATGGTATCATGTGAGAAACATTAATTTACGTGATCACAAGACCCTATAAACATCACTTGATTCCAAAACTCCAATTATTGTCACTTCAAACATCCTATGATATCTTTTCTCTATTTACACATGGGTTTTTTAATTAGTGTATGACCCAAATATTTAAATATTAATTCCAGCCTGATGAGTCACTAATCCTCATGAGTTCAATTATATAACCAATCTCATGGGTAAGAGGGAAATTTATAAACAATTAGAATATTAATTCCAATCTTAATAAGGATATGTAGGATCCCCATTAAGATACCATGCTCTATATCTAACATATTTTCATGGGCCTTTCCACGTAACTATATTTCCCAAAAAAATCAGGATAACATAATATTGGTTTTTAAATTAAAAATACACTATGAATTATAATTTCAATCCCATATATCCATATACTACACAAGGATCATATACATATATTTTTTATGGTGGAATTGATGTGTAATCCCAATTGAAAAATGATGTTTCTCCCACATGAAATGTGTCAATCTCTTAATATCCCATGTATCTCACACATAAAAAAACTAATATGGGATTAGTGGTCGTCATTTATTATTCTTATAGAATAATAAGAATTAATTCATTATGGTAATCCTATTCACATGTATTATTTATCCACAAATTACTTTTTATATATGTGAGATACATTAGATGAAGCATATAACGGAATATATGTATGTGTGAGAACAAATATATCCTCTATTTTCATACCTTTTAAAACTAGTATGTAGTAAACATTAGAAATATGTGGTCTATAATTCTAATCTTCACTATGAAATGTATGCCCACGGAATCAATCCCCCCAGATCAGATAATAAAATTTCCTTTTATAAATTCTCACAATATGATGTTAAACTACATGGATATTTTCATTTCCCCAAAACCATTAAAGGTATGATGATTTAGATTAATTAGTTAAAAAATAATTTGGTTTTTATTACTCATAAAATTATACCTATGAATCCAATTTATAAGCTCGATCCTAAAACATTAAAAACATACCACCTTCTAGATGTTTTAAAATCTATTGAATCGAGATGAATTTCATTAGTAGAAATAAAAACCATAACTATAATCACTATGTAATAATGGGTAAATTTACGAATAACCACTGATAAATATAGAGTTTATCACCAAAAAAGTCTCTCTAAAAAAACAATTGTTATATCAATGGGGATTCCTCTAAAAATTATATATAGTCAAATTTATAAAAATCAATAAGAGTTTATTCAATTTTTGGGTTCTTAGTCTAACATTTCGATCTGTGAATGATTTAAGAAAATAGTGTAAATATATATTAGTTCCCCATATTAGAAAAAAAATCCCCCAAACATGGTTTTCTGTGCATATCCACAAATAAGATTGAAAATTTGAGTTCCTAAATGTCATTCCTAAGGAATCCTAGCGACCATCTACCTTTGCAATATTTTCTCATAACCTCTTATGATTATGGGAACCATTGGGTGATTCCATTTCCATTTAAAAACCTAATTTGAAAACACCATTGACAAGGGAGTTGATATATAATCCAATCTACCACATCCCCAGTATATATAAAAAATGGTGTTCCAAACATGATTCTTCTAGGAATGAAAATAATCTTTAGTTTGTTACACATCATCTAATTTGGTTTTTTGTATCCAATAAATCAATGACAACCAAGAAATTATTTTCCATAAACAAAAACAAAAAATTGTTCAACCACATATAGATGTTTTTGTTTGTTTCATAATTAAGTTTTATAAAAATTCAATATCATTTTCAAGACTTTGTATTATGTATACGTTATTCCAAAAACACAATTCGATTATAAAGAAATTCCATTTTCAACAATCAATGGTTATAATACTACAGTTTCCACATGAACAACTAACCTCATTAACTAAATTATGATGTCAAATTTTTGTATCTAGAGTAAGGTGTTAGATGTTATGGTCATGGAATTCCACTAATGTGGAACTACACATACCTTTTAGGAAACACAAAATAGTCTATATGAACTATAATGTACTAAACAATCTCATTCAAGGAAAAATTATATAAATAAATACATTCATGTCACTATGGAAAACTACACTGTAAGACTATTAATGGATCATAATATTCAATAAATTCACTTTCATATGACGTAGGATTTGTTAGTCATTTTTGAATACATCGAAGTCTTTGTGTCACCTAGGAGAGATCCTAAAAACTATCACTTGTAGTGTCACCCAACTACTACCCTTCTGATTCCAGGTGAGGGAGATTCATAATAGGTCCCCTCCCAAGAGAGTGAAATCTAATAATCCCATATATCTCACAAATCATGATGATAAATGGATCATAATGAGAGGTCACATATCGTCAGTTCCATTGATGAATCCCACGTGAATTTCTTGGTATTGACCTCTGAGGATAGTCTTATTCATTCAAGGATATAGCATTTCTAAAAAAATATTCTAGAAGTAAGAAGATGGTAGGAACATATCCATATAGGCATGAATGATGCACAAAAATATATCCTACTGGAAAATATAGTAAATTGTTGTTAATATATCCCAACATAAATTAAATATGTCTGTCAATCGTGCTGGCGTATATTCCAACTAATACTAATATAATGTGATGGTATATTCTGGTATAAATGAAGGACATTTAGTGATATATTCTATTTCATATTTGATAACATGCACATACTATTGTTCTATAAAATTTTAGTTTATCAGTGTGATCGATGTCACCAGAGAGGCAATCTTGAGTTATGAACTAATGTTTATCCTATACAAGTGAATTATGGGATTATTCTGATGAAGGATTAGTCACAAGACTCATCTCATAGACAAGTTCAAATAGGGGTTTGATTAACAATCATGGAAGTTACCTTTGTATCGGTACATATTCATTTTGAAGAAGTATTATATAATATTCTCTTTGAAAACAAGTATTGGTCCAATAATATATAACCCAATGAGATTTATTAGTATATTCTGGAATTCACCTGAGTTATTCTCAAAACCCTTCTAGTAATCTAATGGATACTCATCATTATATGTTACCTAATTGGATATACGAATATATATTACCTCTATCCAATGGGATACTAAATAAAAAAAATAGATTCTATAAATGACTATTAAAATATTCATCCCCCTATTCAGATGCACCATTGACATATTATAGTGTGGGATGTACATTAGAATCATACTCATTTTTCTACTTCATCTAAGGCTAGTTGGCATATTCTAGTGATCATCCAAAGGTATCCATATACAATTGAAATCAATTTTTATGATCAAAAATATAAATTATTATAATTAAATTATCTAGAATATACCACCATTATAGATAGAGTAATCTGTTTGCAAACTCCATTGGTTGCCATGAATAAGGATCATGCTTCTATGTGACCCAAAAATGGTAGGTCATAATATTCTGAATACAATACCGGATGAGGTTCATTTCCCAACACTAATCAATATTAGTGTCCTTGAAGATATTAAATTAAATTATATACCATCTCTAGGAACCATATAATCATTATCAGAAGTGGGAGGCCATGCCTACCATGAATGTCCTCCTTATGGTTGTATAACGATATATAATGGGGATCTCACCCCACATATCCATTGTGAACAACCTACCATTGGTGATATATTATTCAATAAAGAAAAAATCCCAACATTAAATGAAAATTTTTATATATATGTTATTAGTAACACTGGGTCATCTGTATACAGTTCCCCATTAATCACTAGTTCCACCTCCCATGGTCATTATAAATCATAGAGTGGTGACAATTATCTCTTCTTTCTCTGAGCCATGAGTCTATATCTATCAAAAAGATACTGATGTTTCCAAACTAGATAGAGTCATGTGAATCATATTATAATGAATATATAATTGATATATGGATGAAATTGGATGAAAAAACAATATGACAATGTTTTGGCCTATATCAACTTCCATATATAATATTGGGAATTATATAAAGAATGAGATAATCCCAATTATACCATAAAATATGTCAAACAATCCATAGTGTTATGTATAAAAAACACCCTTATCGTATATTGTGAGTATGATATCTAAAATTTGATAATACTCCATTATTAAATGGATCTTATGGCCTTCAACGAGGATTAAAACCCCAGGATGGAAAATAATGTCAAGATCCTTTGAAAATAATTCCTCCACAATTTGGAATCCTTTAGAAAGAAATTTTATGGATCCTTGTAATATTTATTAATTAAATTATAGGTTTTATACAAATAATTTTACATTCATCCATCCAAAGGATATATGAGTCCCTACAACATGACATCTTGTAATTACATTGTTGTAGGAGAGAACGTGTATACAATACAAAATTTATATTGAGTCAATCCAACTAAATTTCATTATCACTAAGACAAAAAATCACCATTAATAGAGAGATTATGTTATTGATAGGATCTTAAGGCTATATTATTTTTACTATATGACCACACTTTAAATAATTCACAAGAAATATTTAGTTATATAAGAAATACATATTGAAAGAAGGTCATATTATAAAATGGAAACACGTATCGCTTATTCTTGAGTGAAAATGAATCATATGAAGAACAATTCCTTATAAGATATCATTCCATCCATTAAAGAGAAAACAAAACACATAAGACTTTGGGAATTTATACCAAACCCTCTACCATATGTGTTACTAAATCCAAGATGGGAATAGATGATATTGATCGTCTATTTAAATCGATCCCAATCTACAGGGATGGGTTCACTTTAACTGCATCAACCACCCACAAAGTCATCAAATCCTATAAATGTAAGTAAATTTCTAGTAAATTCCCTATAACTTTTATAATCTTAGAGATGGGTCACTATTACAGTCTACTCTGATAATGTAGGATATCTTGAGGTTGCAAAGTATTTTCTACTTATGACCACCGCCTTATCCCCACCACCCTGAGACACACCCCTTTTATTCATGGATCACATTATTTAGAGAATTTTAAAATCCGTTAAGGTCACTACTCATATTACATATAAATGAGAATATTAATGAAATAAAATAAAACCTCATAATTTTCATAAGATAAAACATCATTGTGAGAGAAAGGGGTGTGAAGATGACCTTGAAAATATACATTAGGATGATGCATATATTTCATCCTTATTCTATTACTAGGAAAATAAAGAGATAATACATACCTCTCTATATGTCCTTGTGAACATCATTATTCTAAATCTAGTTGATGATACAATTCTAGACAATTATGAATTGGCATAAAATTCTATAATGTACAATGAGATGTGGGATAAACTATTGTTGTGATTGTAGCCTCACATATTTTAAATTAGAGGAAATAAACAAATTTGTAACCATAAAATCAGTGTTATACATCCCTTGTAGAAATTATACTATGTGTAATGTGAAAACCATGTATACAAAATATTCACCAATAATAATGTGTAAAGAACTATCTACAAAAGATAAATGAGAATAATATGATGTCTATATATAAAATCTCATTAATCATAATGATGACTTTCTTGGGTAAGTAATCCATGTATAAATATTCATAATGTACAGGATAATATTCATCATCATAATCATCAAGATGTTGTAAAATTTTCCATAGTATAGTAATATAAATATGAAGATGGTGATCGATCCAAATAGTATGATTATTTGAATAAAGGAATTCATTTAGAGAAATTATATCTCCAATTTATGAAACAAAATCCCCCATGTTGGGATAATAATTATATCCAAACATGAACTAGAAATAAATAGCATATTAATTCATTTAGACCATGTCATGATTCTCTCACAGCATGTACTCACATGGAAGATTAAATAGTTGAACCATTAAACTTCAAAATAAAACCTAGTCTCTTTCTGTTGTGATGTGTTTCACGTGATAGACTCATAGTACCATGAATCCCATGAGTATGTTATATCCTTTATAGGTTGATGAATATTTTCCCCTTATATTTTATCAAACCCTATTTTCTCAACCATTGATAGTATGAGGGTTCAAGATAGCTATCTCTTTCAAATCAATTTTCAATTAAGCCCCACGATGATCCCATGAGACTATAAATGTTTAAAAAATAAATTATAATTTGGAAGAATCTCTTTGTGAAATAATTCATTTATAATAGCTTCCTCCCAATAGAAATAATCAAATCATAGTTAGACCTTCAACCCCAATTCATTTATATATTCATCTCTATTACAAGGAACACTATGATAGTTTAATTAAAAAACTAAAAACAATTTTAAAATTAAATGTTTGTATACAATATTTCCACATTTAAAATCTTGACACAATATATAGTATTGTCCTCCCAGAGGAGTAGTTTCTATAAAATTTTTAATAAAACCTTCATAAAAAACTATAAAAAACACCAATCTAGATCAAATATCCATGTGAGTGATATGAGTTTATATAGTAATATGAAAATAATGTCAGCATAATTTATAGATCATGGGTAGGGTTATAAAATATTTCATAGACATAAATATGTAATAATAATGGTAAACAACATGTTTTCACACTAAATACATGACATGTTTCGACTAGAGAACATAGTTCAGCTTATCAAATAACAATTCTTAAAACCTATTGGAAAAGTTGAAAATTCACCAACATATGGATTTTAGAAATGATCAAGGTCACCTGTGATTTTAGAAACATAATAAAAGAATCTATTCTTTCAAAAATGATTGTGTTCTGTTATATTTTATCATAATAAATGAATGAATTCATATAATGTTTCCTGAGCGGAAGAAAAATAGCGATGTCTGCCTTAGTAGTCATAAATACAATTTATCCTTCCATCGGAGGATGTGACACATTATTTAAAACTACTTCAACATTTTGGTAATCCCATAGGGTATGGTTTATTTGGGATAATTATACTTGGAATGTTCCCATTCAAGTGGAACATGAATCAACATTCTAACCTATAAATAATTGTGTCTAAAAATAAATTTCATCTAGGAATGAACAAAATATCAATAAATATGCGAAATGAATGAGAGTTGATCATTCTCAATCAATTCATAGAGTATGAATACACAAATTTAATGTTATATTGGATCCTCGTGATTCATCCAATTGGGTTCTATTAGTTACATCCAATGGAAGAAGTTATAATTGTGTGGTATGGAATACTACACATGAATAAGAGTTTCATGATACTCCCAATCTAGCCCTATATATTGTATATTTCATTAACTTTTCATCTAGTTCATGACCACCACCTTTCCACATAAAACCCTTATCATAACAATATATTATTTTTATTAACATTGATGTCATTTATATTGAATTACCCTTCCCTAGTGATGAATATACATATGTACCCAAGTTCTATATACTTGTCATGGGGTCCAATGAAAGAGTCCACAAAAGTATATTGAATAGGATAAGACATAGTGGGTTTGGTGACCAATATCTTGTCCACATCTCCACTAAATCTATATACATAGAAAATATCTATGTTTAAGAACATTTGTGCTCCAATAAGTATCATGCTAACACCCCAAAATTTTCAATGAGTCAACCAGACCAAATCCATATGGATAACTAGTTGGTGAGTGGAAAACCATCTGATCATCCTAGAAAATTGAATAAACAATTCTAGTCCATCTTATTTTTTAAAATTTATCATTTAAATATTGTTAATTTCTCAAATTATTCTACCTCAATCAACACATCCAAGATGTTACATTCTACGATGAAACAAAACAATGGGGATTTTGGACCATTGACAAAAAATAATGTAATTTTGAAACATTTGTTGTAACACCCCAAGATTTCATAGTAAGTTTTTTCTACAAAATAATTCAATAACCTGCACTACATGCAACATCGAGTTCTAGCACATCATGACTTGCCAAAAAATCAGTTCAAAGGAGGTTATGAATATTATTAACAGAATTTTTATCTTTATATAATCCTTATAATTTTAGAATTCATATTATGAGTTTCTTAGACATAATGTAAGAACAAATACATTTTTTAGATAAATGAAGTATTTATAAAAAAATGCAATTTTACAGCCTTTTAATGGCGAAGCCTTCTTTAATCCAGTATTTGGAACATTTATATATTCAATTTGACAAAATAAACTTCTTCTTTAAAATCGGGACATAAGAATTTATTTTAAATAATGTTTTGGTGTTATTCTGATAACTTTCATATTTGGGTGAATGGTTAAAAATAATATATTTTAACAGAAAACAGCTTTTTAAATCAAATTAATTTGTATTGTTAAATTATAAATTTTAATGTTTTGGAAGTATAGATAGAATATATTTTTACCTTTTAATCCAATGATGGTAGTTTTAAGTAATTTCACTTTGAAATTGGACATAAACAAGTGTCAATCTTTTGGTAGTTATTAATTTCTTAAAAATACACCTTTTGGTTTTGACAGCGGGAATTAATTTTAAATTAATAAATGAAACTTCTATGTTTTTAATTTTGTAAAATAGATTTCACTATTGAATTCAGAATATGAAAATTAGCTTAGGTTATATTTTTGGTATTTTTCTGAAATTTTTTTATTATCGATGAATAGTGAAAAACACTGAGTTATAGTTTAAAACCGAATTTTTATTAAAATAATTATTTATTTTATTTAAATTTATTTAATGTCAAAATATATGAATAATACCTGTATATGTTAAATGTAATTCATTTGACTCAATTTATAATAATGATAGAAATATAAAAATTTTATTTAACTTTTCACAGTCTTTTACCCACCTCTTAGGAGAATTTGAAAATTCAAATAAAACATAATTTTACCACTTATGAGAGTGGAATTTATAAAATCTGAGAGACACAATTAATATAAAGGAGTAAATTTTGGTTCAATACGATCAAAATAATTTTTGGTAAATAGTATCTTTTTAATTTTATTTACCACAGTTAAAAGTAAATAGGGTAATTAAGGGTAAAATGATATTATTATTACCCTAACACATGTCCTAATTCTATTTTCCAATTATAATTCGACCAAAAACAGCCTTAGGAATAAAATATGAACCTCGATGGTATACTTGGATTAGATTAGTATATTTATTATTATTTAATTCAAAGAAGAGTAAAAAGAGTTCAAATCAATGTTTAATAACTAACATATTTTTAATATAGGGGTACACATAAGATAAACTTGATTATAAATATTCATTTCAAAGCTAGAACTATTTCCTACATAATGGTATTTTATTTATAATTTTTAGATTATAAATAATTTAAATTATTTGTGACACAATGATGATGTAGTAATTACCTTATTAGTGAAATATTAAAATAATTGATATTATAAATACCCAAATAAATATAATAGGGGACTTTTAATGAATTCCAAGAATTTTATTGGTTAATATTACATGTTAGTATTGATTAAATGATTTTTTTTTGGATTTAATAAAGTTATTATGACTTTAATAATAATCAATTATTAAATATTGTCAAAATTGACATAAAGGAGTTTTTATAACAAATATTATATTATTAATTGATATAATATTCTTAAAAATTTAAGGTTCAGCCAAAAGACTTATACGGTGATAGTTATGTCATTAGTGAAACACTTGGGGTTATCTTGGTAGTTTATAGTATGTTTATTAACCATATAATATAAAAATATAAAGAGACATAGTAAATGTCAATCTATTTAACTAAGTGTTAAATTTAAAATATAAGGGTAAAATAGTTAACCGAACATGTATAAAACATATTGGTTGAGTTTTTTTTCGAACTATCCCCAACTTAATCTATGAATAATCCTATTTTAATCCATTAGAATGTGAATATGATTTTATTATAGAATAATTATTTATGTTTTTCCTGAAGACCCCCTCCTCCCCCTTATAAAAGGGAACTACTTCTAAAAAATTTCTCACACCTCTCAAGCCTTTTTTCTCTACCAAACTCTGCACAATTAAGATTAATACATCACTATACTCTTCATAGAATCCTTACCTTAGGTTTAAGGCACTTTAGGAGTCCTTTTTGGTTCAAACCACAGGGAGTTACCCAAATTAAAGGTAACGATTTCTTTTAACTTATTTTCTTTTATTTTACTTCTCCAACCCCTAAACTCTTATTATTATTTTATTTTGTAACAACACCAGTATAATCAATATTCTAGGATATTTTTATGAGAATTATTTGAACTGCAGTTACACACACCTCCATCTAATGGGTGAATAACATAATGATTCTGTTGATGGCAACAAAACTCCTCATGAAAGGTTGATTGTTCAATTATCTCCTACCACCTCTCATGGTGGCCATTATGATGGAACTATAATTAAATATGATATTAATGATATTTATTTTATATATAAGCTTCTGTAATTCCATTTTATATCATACAATAATTTTTTTCATGTTATATATATATACGATAATTTCATTTGAGAAAGTGCGGACTACCGCCCCATCAAAGTGATATGACTCGTTCATAACATACATAGAACGTATAAAATATGTTTTTAATGAAATTAAGTAACATATATAAGATATTATATTATACTGTAATAATAATATACTTATGTATCATTTGGTTTTTATTCCTATTAAAATGACAACGAAATGGAAGTAGCGTTCGTGCATACGAACAGACTACCGTCTCCACGAACACGAAGAGATTCATTCCCCATCGTATCAATTCAAGACTAATTTAATTTGATGATTAATAAAATAATGTTTAAGGACTTCATATCATTCTGGATATGAATTATATACCACCTTTTGATAATAATAACGACTTATGTAACAAAACATATAAAAGAAAATGAATAAGTTAACACCCGAAATGACGATAATAGTAAGATATTATTAACAAAGAAATGTTAAAAGATCATATATAATATCATATTAATGTATATTATTTTTTTATAATTCAATAACAATGATTTAACTATTATACAGGAGGGTAACCTGCCCTTTACCAAGGAAATGTACAAGGTAAGGGTTTATTTCACAATCTCTTCATTATCTGAGATTGTCTATACGTAATTATCTACTGGGACCTCTTTGTCATCCACATCCATGTTTCATAAAAATGCATTTCAAAACATTCTTACTATTTTATAGAATATGGGATAACGTCATTTATACCCTTTTATGACTTTTTATAAGAAGTTTATAAAGGAATATTTATGTCATTTTCCAAACAAGGACCGTTTTAACCCTTTTCGACAAATTAAGGTAAGAATATCTTTTTTAAAATTATACTATGGGTGCAGCTATTTTACACCATGGTAAAATCTTCAAAGCTTCCCTTACAAGATAATAAGAAAATTTTCAAAGTAAATGTTTTATTTTAAAATTATATTACTTTTAAATGATTTAAAATAAATAGATATTTCTCTCAAATAGTTTTGGTTTCATCTATGTCAACGTCCTTTGATGGATTTTAATCTTACTGTATGTTGATTTAATATGATTCAAAACTTTCATATTGTATTGAACGTTTTGTGCTATGTTTGAATGTGGATGTGTAGTTTTTATACAATTCATGGTTTATGGATAAAGTATGTACATTTCTTATGCTAGTTTTAATACGAATGTTTCTGTTATGTTTAAACATGTTCATATGAGGAATGAATTGGACTTAGTATGTGACGGGTGGAGGCCGTTATACCTCCTTGATGCATCGGTAGGTCTCATGAGACAAACTAGTGTATTGGAACGAGGCCTTGACAAAATCTTTTTTGTAGTCTTGGCCCGAGGCCTTGGCTATGTGGTTATGATAGTGTGGCATTATGCATTCCATCATTATGAATGTTGTTATTGATATTGCATGTGATTATTAGACTAGTAGAATACCCATGTGATTAAGTAAATGGAATTATTTCATTTTATATTTTCTATATTATGCTGAAGTTCAAGATTAAAAGGATTTTGTTTTAGTTATATATTGCCTCAAATGTTTATGCTTAATTATGAAAGTTTCTTCTATATTGTTATCTTTACTCGTCATCTGAGCTCACCCCTTTATATGATTTATATATCCTAGGATGTGAAGAAGTATTTTATAAAGGACCTACAGGGATAGTATAAGGGTATATGAGTGTGGAGTCAATATTTTTCTGTAGTTTTTTCTTTATGATGTAATGTAATCCTTATGAATGTATCTAGTGATTCCATGACTACTAAACTAGTCGGTCTTTCGAGACTTCATCTTTTGTGATCATGCCAATGTTATGTAATAATTCACTAACTCTATGTAACTAGGGTTGGTGCGATACAATTGATATCAAATGATTTTTAGTACAAACCAAGGAAGCTAGATTTAGATAAACTGTGATTAGAGCACATAGGAAGCTAGATTTAGATAAACCTTGATTAGAGCACATAGACCTAAGATGGAATTTGAGGATTAGTATAGAATAACTTTATAGAATTTTGGTATTGTAGATATTTTGTGAGTTTTCTGAGAAATACATCCCTCTCTGGATACAAGTAGGTAGAGGCAGCTCTAGTAAAGATGTACGTAGGGGTAAATCCCGAAAACACCACTTTTATCTAGACTTGAACGAGAACTGGTGCACGACAACGGGCCTTCTTGTACTCTTGGTTAAGACACTCATGGGGGATATGATTTGGATAATTCTAATTTTATTTAAAAATTATAATGAAGTGTTAATGAGTATATAATTTCTTAATGAAAACATCTTTATGATTATGGATTATATACATAAACCATTTAATTTATGTTAGGTATTTTACAAGTTTGTAATTATTCATTGCAATTCGTAAACTAACTTAGTTTATGCTATTGTATAGAAATGGATCCCAGTAGAAAGAATGTGAACTCCAGCAATATGTATGATCCAAAGAGTAAGAATGATCATATATGTCATAGTATTAAGACAACATTTAGAAGGTAAATAGTGTCCCATGTATTCTCAACATATGACGAAATAGTATCATGTGTTAATAAGATAAGTAAATAATTATCTGAGTCATATAGCTTTGAAGGGAAGTAAGAGAAGAAAAGTATAGAAGAGAGAAAGATAGATAAAGGGATGAGGGAAAAGATGAATCTTCTCATATGTGATAACTATTGGAAGAAACACCCTGTAACATTCCTGAAGGGAATGTGAGTTTGTTATAAGTGTGTAGAAAAATGACACCATGTACGTGGCTGCAAGGGTAAGAAAAATGTTTCAAATGTACAATGCTTCATCTGTAAGGAGTTGGCACACTACGCGAATCAATGTCCCAATCATATGAGTATACTGCAAATGATGTTATTGGATAATAACCATGTTATGATACTACCACATATGAGGAAGAATGATTAGAGTTCTTATGTTGTTATTAGAGAATTATGTCATTTGAGTGATATATCAAAAATGTACTACTTATAATAATTATGGAGTATATAAGGATTGTACTGCAGTACTTTTTCATTAAGGTCTTGAGATTGTGTGGAACCAAGAAAAGTCACTCAATAGCAGGTTAAATTTTTGGAAAATATATGGTTGAGAGAAAGATAAACCATAATATGGTTATGATACCGAGGTAGTGATTTTGGAATAATATATGATTGATTTGGATAAATTATATTGGATATTCTTGATTACCCTAAAACTGATTAATGATTTGTATATTCAATCATTGTTGGAGTTGACAACATTTTTGGATAGAAGGAGTATATCTAGTATTCTATAAGGGATAAGGGATCATAAATGTAATCAATAAGGTTTTATGGTAATTTAGGATGTTGTAGTGTTTTAAAAGAATAAATGATGAAGGTGTTCACATGTTATTACACGGAAAAAAGGATCTTCATTGTGTTTAACTTCTTTATAAATTTTGGACTTTGAGTTTGGACAGAATTATAGTGGATAATTCTAGTTTGAGATTATTTTGGGATTTCCATAAAAGGACAACCCGGAGGTCAGGCGGTAACCCGTCGCGTCCGGCAAGGCGGTGAGAGTTGAACCCACAACCGAAGGGTGACAAGGGTGTATCACCTACCACTGGCCCACATGATGTCCTGGATTGAATAATGTAGTCTCTTTAAAAAAAATCTAGTTGATGAATTATAAATTAATTTTTTTGAACCCTATACGAATAAGATAAATAGAATATTATTTTTTCGTTCTATAAGCTTTTAGAGTGAAAGATGAGTTTGTGGTAGAAATTAGTTAAAGGATGGGAATCTACTTCTGAAGTATATATTTTTCTTCTTTTCTTGTTCTATGATGAAATAAATTCTTAAACATTAGTGAAGGGATCTTAAAACAAAATTTTTTTTATCCTAATACCATATGTTTTGTTGAACCAATGGTATTTTAAATCATCATAGATTAGTGAATTTAAGGCCCTCAATTTTACACTTGTTTGTGATTGATGACCTCAATTACTACCTATAAATATTTTTATATTTCCTCTAATTATATGTCTCTAATTTCCACCAATTTTATCCTAATCTAGGTTATAATTTGGTGGTGATCCTTTCATTTCCTTTTTCCTCTTATTATGACTAAATTTTATTAACCTAATTTCCCATGTGGGTTTTCACAAAGGAAATTTCTATTTTCAACCTTTTATTTTTGAAAAATAATTTCTAATTTCAAGGATGCAATTTATTGAAGGGGGGAAGAATGTAACACCCCATGATTTCATAGTAAATTATTTCTTTAATGTAATTCAATAACTTCCATGACACGCAACAACGAGTTCTAACACACCATGACTTACCAAACAAGCAATTCAAAAGTGGTTATGAATAGTATTAACTGAATTTTGAACATTATATAATCCTTATAATATTAGAATAAAGATTATGAGTATCTTATACATAATGTAAGAACAAATACATTATTTCAGATAAAAGAAGTATTTTAAAAAAAATGCAATTTTACCGCCTTTTAATGGAGAAGCCTTTTTAAATCCAATATTTGAAACTTTTATATATTTAATTTTACAAAATAAATTTCTTCTTTAGAATTGGGACATAATAATTTAGTGTTATTAATGTTTTGGTGTTTTTCTGATAACTTTCATAATTGGGTGAATAGTGAAAAATACTATATTTTAACTGAAAACAACTTTTTAAATCAAAATAATTTAAATTGTTAAATTAAAAATTTTAATGGTTTGGAAATATAAATAGATTATATTTTAACCATTCAATCCAATTATGGTAATTGTAAGTAATTTCACGTTGAAATTGGACATAAACAATTGCAAACTTTTGGTAGTTATTATTTCTTAAAAATACGCCTTTTTGTTTTGATAGCAGGAATTAATTTTAAATTAATAAATGAAAATCATATGTGTCGAATTTGGTAAAATAGACATCATTATTGAATTCGGAATATCAAAATTATCTTATGTTAAATTTTTGGTATTTTTTTGAAAACATTTAGTTTTTGATGAATAGTGAAAAACACTTAGTTATAATTTAAAATTGAATTTTTATTTAAATAATTATTTATTTTATTTAAAATTATTGTATGTCAAAATAGATACGTAATAACTATAAATGTTAAATGTAACTCATGGGAGTCATTTTATAATAATTTTAGATATATACAAATATTATTGAACTTTTCATCGTCTTTTACCCACCTCCTAGGAGAATTTGAAAATTCACATAAATCATAATTTTATTGATTCTGGTAGTGGAATTTCAAAAATCTGAGACACATGGTTAATATAAAGGAGAAAAATGTGGTTCAATAAAATAAAAATAATTTTTGGTGAATAGTAACTATTTACTTTTATTTACCATGGTAAAAAGTAAATTGGTTAATTAAGGGTAAAAATGATATTATTATTACACTTGAAAATGTTTTAATTCTATTGGATAAGTATAATTCAACCAGAAACAAACTTAGGAATAAAATATGAAACTATTTTGTCCACTTGGATTAGATTAGGACATTTCTTATTATTTAATTCAAAGAAGAGTTAAAAGAGTTAAAATCAATGTTTAATTACTAAAACATTTTTCATATAGGGTTAAACATATGATAAATTAGATTATAAATATTCATTAGAAATCTAAAAAATTTCATACAGAATGGTATTTTATTTATAATTTTTAGACATTAAATAATTTATATAATTATGACACAATGATGATGCCGTAATTACCTTAGTGGTGAAATATTAAAATAATTGATATTATAAATACCCAATTAAATATAATTTGTGACTTTTAATGAATTAAAAGAATTTTATTGGTTAATATGACATGTTATGATTGATTAAATTAATTTTATTATAATTAATAAAGATATTAAAACTATAAAAAAATCAATTATTTAATAGTGTCAAAATTGACATAAAGGAGTTTTTAAAACAAATATTATATTATTAATTGATATAATATTCCTAAAAAACTAAGGATCGGCCAAAGGACTTATATGATGATAGTTATTTCATTAATGAACTAGTTGGGATTCCCTTGGTAGTTTATAGTAAGATTATTAACCATATAATATAAAAATACATAGAGATATGGTAAATGTCAAACTATTTAACTAAGAGTTAAATCTAAAATATAAGGGTAAAATAGTGACCCAAACTTGTCTAAAACTTATTGGTTGAGTTTGTTTCGACCTATCCACACTATATACTTTGAATAATCAACTTTGGAGCCATTAGAAACAGAATATGATTTTATTATAAAATAATACTTTATGTTTTTTCTAAAGAGCCCCTCCCCCCCCATATAAAAGAACACCACTTCTAACCAATTCCTCACACCTATCAAGCCTTTTGGATCCTCAAACCTATGCCAAATTAATATCCCTACATCCCTAGCCACCTCATAGAAGCCTTTCCATAGGAATAAGGCACTTCAAGTGTACTTTTTGGTTCAAACCAAAGGGAGTTTCCCAAATTAAAGGAAACGATTTCTCTTAGCGTCTTTTATTTTATTTTACTTCTCCAACCCCTAAACTCTATTTATTATTTCCTTTTGTATCAAATCCAGTATACTCAATATACTAGGATTTTTTTATGAGAAGTATTTTAACTACACTTACACACACATCTATCTAATGGGTGAAGAAGATAATGTTTCTGTGGATGGCAACCAAACGCCTCACGAAACAATGATTGTTCAATTGTCTCCTACCACCTCTCATGGTGGCCATTATGATGGAACTATATTTAAATATGATATTAATGATATTTATTTTATATACATGCTTCTGTAATTCCATTTTATATCACACCATTATTCGTTTCACGTTATATATATATACACGATAATTTCATTTGAGGAAGTGCGGACTACCTCCCCCTCAAAGTGATATGACTCGTTCATACCATACATGGAACATATAAAATATGGTGTTAATGATCTTAAGTAACATATATAATATATTATATTATACTTGAATAATAATATACCTATGTATAATTTGGTTTTGATTCCTTTTAAAATGAAAATGAAATGGAAGTAGCGTTCGTGCGTACGTACGAACTACCATCTCCACGAACACGATGTGATTCATTCCCCATCATATCCATTGAAGACTAATTTCATTTGATGATTAGAAATAATGTTTAAGGATTTTATATCATTCATTATATGAATAAGATACAACCTATGGATAAAAATAACAACTTATGTAACAAAACATATAAAAGAAAATGACTAAGTTAACACCCAAAACGACGATAATACTATGATATTATTAACAAAGAAATGTTAAAAGATCATATATGATATCATATTAATGTATATGATTCTTGTATAATTCAATAACAATTATTTAACTATTATAAAGTAGGTTAACCTACCCCCGACCAAGGAAAAGTACAAGGTAAGGGTTTATTTCACAATCTCTTAATTATCCAAGGATGTTTATACGTAATTATCTACTGGGACCTCTTTATCATCCACATCCATGTTTCTTAAAATTTTATTTCAATATAATCTTACTATTTTATAGAATATGGTTTAAAGTCGTTTATACCCTTTTTTTGACTTTTTATTAGACGTTTATAAAGGAATCTTTATGTCATTTTCCAAACAAGGACCTTTTTAACCCTTTTCGACAAATTAAGGAAAGAATGGATTTTTTAACTTATACGTTGGGTGTGGATATTTTCAACCATTGTAAAATCTTATAAGCTTCCCTCACAAGATTATAAGAACATTTTCAAAGTAAATGTTTTATTTTATAATTATGTGACTTTTAAATGATTTTAAAAAATGAGATATTTCTCTCAAATAGTTTTGATTTCATCTATATCAACATCCTTTGATAGAGTTTAAGCTTATTTGAAGTTTATTTATTATGATACAAACAAAAAATTTTGTATTGAAGGTTTTGTGATATTTTTGACTATTGATGTTTTATTTTTATACCATTCATGATATATTGAGAAATTATTTACATTTTATATTCTAGATTTAATACGAAAGTTTATGTTATGTTTAAACCTGTTCGTATGAGGACTGCATTGGATGTAGTATGTTACGGGTGGACCTGTTATAGCTCCTAGATGCATCAGTAGGTCTCATGAGACAAATTAGTGTCTTGGGACGAGGCCTTGACAAAATCTTGTTTGTATTCTTGGCATGAGGCCTTGGCTACGTGGTTATGATAGTCTATCATTATGCATTACCTCATTATGAAAGTGGTTACTGTTATTGCATTTGATTATTTGACTAATAGAATATCTGTGTGAATATGTAAATGGAATTATTTCATTTTATTTCTACCATATTATTATGAAGTTCAACAATAAAAGACTTTTGTTTTAGTAAACATTTCCATAAATGATTATGCTTATTTATGAAAGTTTCCGCTATATTGTTATCCTTACTGTTCATCTAAGCTCACCCCTTTATATGTTTTATTATTCCTAGGATGTGAAGATGTATTTTATGAATGACCTGTAGGGATATTATAAGGGGATATGAGTGTGCAGACAAGATGTTGTAGTAGTTTTCACTTTATGATGTAATGTAATCCTTATGAATGTATCTAGTGATTCCAAGGATACTAAACTAATCCGTATTTTGAGACTTGATCTTTTCTGATCATGCTAATTTTATGTAACAATGCAATGAATCTAAGTAAATATGGTCGGGGCATTACACTTTTAATCTTACCATATAAATATTTCAATCCTAGATTCCATATTCCAGTCAAGTGAAAACAGGGTGACGGTATTCAAGGCCATCAATTTCCCAATGTATTATAAAATAGATTTAATTTTATAAAATGTTTTCTAGAAGAAATTTGTTAATTGTAATTTCTTAGAACTACATACTTCATAATGAATAATCAAGAATAATCATTTTTTTGGAACAACATAGACATTTAATATTTAGGAAATATCATCAAAAGTAACACCAGATGGGATATAATTTATAATAGTTATAGTGTTAATATAATGTTGGTTCACACTCTCTAGTTCCAAGGATACGATGAGGATGATTATCCTCCCATGAAGCTATCCTTTTAAGGGTATGTTAACCTCAATGAAAAACCTTTTTTAATTATCCATCTCATAGGTCAAAATTAGAAAATTATATCTAATTCCTTATTTAGGTTTATTGAAAAGTACAAATCATATAACATTATTCTTGGGAGAACATGGCTATATAGCTATGTGTAAGTACCATCATAAAAACATTATTTCTTAATGTATTACATATATGAAATGTTTTAAATTTTTTATAGAAATAAAACAACCTAAATATCTCATTAATCTTGTTAGTAAAAAAATGGGCCAAGATACACTTAGAGGGGGGTGAATCATGGTATGTATATTCTATTTCAAAATTCATCTTGTCCCACTGAATATAGACCTCTATATTATAAGGGTCACTTTTTTGATATTATGTTGTTATCATTTACATTTTTATTTATTTATTAATCTCATAATTATTATTTGGATGAAATTTTGGGAAGCAAGCTGGCAGACACATAGATTTTTACCTTGTTCACCCTCATTGGGCTACATCCAAGGAGAACCAAATGGTGATGTTCCACTGTACCAAATCCACTAAATACCACTACCAATTTACTAGGTTTAGTATATATATTGTTTTATTCCTTGGCTCACTACCTTTATAATGTTTAATGTTAGCTCATAGCATTCATAGGGGTCACTCTCGGTTTCTCTCTTTCTCTAGCTCCATGTCGGTTGAGAGGATCACCTTCTTAATCTTCACTTTATAATTTCACAAGAAGGGATCCACTCATATTTTATGTACTTGTAGGTCCCAATATTATATCTGATGGACTCTAAATCTTTAATTGTTGATATATGCTCTGTTGACATCCAAATTTCACACGTATATGAATTTAACATTGCACTGGGTGTACCTGTAAATCCTCCAAATTTCATGCAATCCTAGAATGACTGGAACACTTCTCTTTGTGTGGAGATCTTACCCTATTCATGATGTGATTATATATGATTTGGCATGCTTCTCCTAGCTTGGCACAGAAGTGTCACCAGTCCACTTTTACGACACTCCATTCCTCAACTCAAAACATGGGTGACTCACACCATTTTACACTCAACCTAATATTAATGTGCAGCTATCTACTGGTGTACTTCTATAATTCAGGCGTGCAAATGTGACCTAGAAACTTTCATGACACTCCATATGCCATCTTAGAATATGTGTAACCCACTCCCTTTAATGTCCAAACCAATATTGGCGTGCAACTATCAACTGGCATGCTTCTTTTATCCTGGAACACAAGTGTCACCTATCCAATTGTGAAACTCTCCTTTCGCTAACTCAGAACATGGATGACCAATGTCCTTTTATGCCCAAAAAAATATTGGCATGAAACTGTCTACTGGCGCACAACTTTTGAATTTCTTTATACTTGCGTGACCAAACCCCCACATGCTCCCCCCAAACCACATACCTGACTGGAGCACAAATATTCACTAATTATTGAGCTTCACATATAATTAGGAGGGGTTGACCTCTATTTATAGGGATTTTAGGCACCCATTGCACCATGTGAAAGTCTCCTCTTGGCGCATAAGTCCAGTCGCCTTAGTCTCTGTCTCCCAAGTCACCTTCCACGCCCAAACAAAAACTTGGGAAACCCTTTTTTCTTTTCCATATTTTGATATTATGATCTTGAACAAAATATGGCACACAACATTCCAATCTTCCAAGACACTAGAATGCAATTCCCATTTCCAAAATTACTTTTCTCCATTTTTTGAATTTGAGGCCCAAAATTTTTGGCAAAGTTTAGAAAATGATGCCACATTGTATCTGCTCTTTTTGTACTACCTCCTGATCATCTATTCTATTTTCGAGGTTCTTATGTCAATCATGGATTGGAGACAAAATATGTTGACCTAGAAAAATAACCATGTAAACCCCCTTTTTAAAAAATTTGAACATCATGGTCTACTCTGTCAACAAACACAACATGGAGGCACACTTGGTCAACAAACACAATCACCTAAAAAATTCATCAATGGTACATTTTAGGATTTTCTCTCAAAAAATACAACTTTAATATAGTTGTTTTTTATAAGAGATATGTAATGTGACAATTTATAGAGGGTGGAATATAGTTTTATTCCCCCAATGTTTTGAGAACCACCCTTGTAAATCAATAAATCATCTTTGGAATGAAAACATATTTCTCAAAAGTCACATCGATGTGAAATATTTTTATCCCACATGTATATGATACCCAAAAACCATAACAGAACATTTTGATTATATATTGGTCATGTATACTGCTATACTAATATCTAAAGAAAATAAAATAAATTGCACCTAGGTATTGGGGAGGTCCTATAAGTAGTCATTGGAAATAAAAAATTCCCATTTGATGTACCTTTCCATTCATAATTCTAATTCTCATATGGTCCCCAAGGATTATGAAGAATAAATCTCATGAATAATAATTTATTCTAAACATTATATCATTACATAGTAATACATAGGGACTATGAGTTTAAAATTATTCTTTAATATTAGAAAATATTTCCATGTAATATCCTCCATTTTTAGGAGACTTCTTTGAATAATTAGATTCTATAAATTGAAGTTTCACTTATAGATTACCCTCTATAATTTGCGGATATCATTTCTATTAATATCAATAAACAATGAAAAATAAATTTAGGAATAAAATACTATCTAAGATCCACCTTATACCTTTGATACCTAAATATAGAATAGAAAGAGATGTATATAGATTCCCTAAAGTAGGTCCATCACATTATTTCATTGAATTATAATTTGATTCTCAGGATATATCAACATCTGTCTACCCATAACATGGATCTACAAGATGATCCGTGAGGATTAAAATGTGTAACCAAAAAATTGTATCAATCATATTCTTATGTCGTTTTAATTATAGTTGACAATATTATCGTACAAAACATCATATGATAGGTTCACTACATGAAATATATTTCCAACATTGATCTGAGTCATAGTTTTTACTAAACATTTCCCCATTTCCCTCTGTATATAATCTCAATATATCATTCATGGATTTAATGACAAACAAATTCATGATTTATTCCGATAATAATTATATTCATAGTGAAACCCTAATAGATCCATTCATAAAAATTGAAAATAAATGTACCCAATTATTCCATTATGCTTGAATAAATCTCTATTCATTGGAAATGGACATTGTCTTTTCTCAAAAACAACTCATGTTTTATTTATTTCAAAAGAAATATCGATGAAAGAAATTAAAAGGGAATCATTTTATTTTAATAATTATCTACAAAGGATTAATCATTATGGGTTTCATAATTTTTAATACCATCCTCTATAATGATATACAATATATTTTTTGTACATATTTGTCACACACCACTTTCCAATATAATTATTATCGTTAACCGACCCGATATTTATTAAAAAAATTAATAACCCAGTGAGAATAGAGGTCTTATTTGACTAACCTATATGGAATTATTTATAGAATTATGTATAAAATATGGATGTTAAAATGGCTCACTTTTGAAGGCAATAAATTTCACAATAGTTGTCTTACTGAAATAATTTTCTTATATAAAAGTAAGATATATACAGTGTCACCCAAAAATGGATATTTATCCATAACCAAAAACAAATATAATAGTTCCCACTCTTCATATCTATGATGTTTAAAAGGTAAAAATCATTGCATAAGTTCCACATTGTATGGCCCTAAACTACAAAAGTTTTTAGTTGTTATTGTATTTATTAATAATTATTGTCAGCTGTGTCCAATGGTAAATTATGGTAAACTCTATAGAAGGTCATCATCCATTATCACTCCCCAAAAGTGAAAATTAATTAACATACCATGGTTAAGTGAGAGTTTGGATTCGTTATATATAATTTCTTGACAGCTCTATCCATATATCGAATCATATATCTCAAATTTCATGGAATACTAAAATTATTTTTTGACCCATGGAAAGGGTTGAATCCAAATTTAATGGTCCCTATAAATGAATATATATGTATATACCTTATTCCTCTATATAATCTCATGAGATATAATATATAAGTTTCTTATCCTTGGAAAATGAACTATAGTCTTTGTGTTCCTTGATTACATTACCAATAATTCCATCTACCTGGTTCCACAAACAATCACTTTATTTTCCATGTTTATCCTCTACAATTTCCCATGATTTGAGATCATCAATACCAGATTTACAATATCATTACATAGCATTAAAAATGGGGTTGAATTATTCATGAACATGACTGTATTAATATTTTTTTGTCCAACATATTCCTCATACCTGGTATACGATCATGACAAAAAAAATGTGTACATTACTAAAATATATAATACCTTAAACATTATTCTTTTATTGTCTAGATATAATGACTATAAAATATAGTGAATGAGTCATAATAATATTAAGTTTGGAGTAACAAAAATGCATATTTGATAAAAAACCATGTCTCCCCTTTCTGTGATTTACTCATTATGAATATATGAAATTATTACATACTAAATAATGGAAGAAAAAAAACATCTACTTTCTATATTATAAACCTATAAAATGGTGAACCATATTTACAAGACCTTCATATCCTCAAAAATATCTATGAAATTATTTTCTAATTCCTTCAGTAGTTATAACATGATCAGTACATGGGAAGACAGCTATAAAGATGCACAACCCCAATTAGATAGTTTTTTTCTCAAAAACACTCTACATTGATTATTTGTTTGAATCATCTCATACAATTCATGGGAATTGGACTAGAATATATCTATCATCAAGGGACTCTATGGTGGACTATTAATGTCTTCTAATGGATCTTATATATATGCCCCCAGATTATCAACCATAGGTGGCTTCACCTTGCTAAATGTTTTATATAATCCCTATGACCCATCTCAAAATTACCATGAAACTCTTCACTTTATAGTAATTAATTATCACCCCCAATGTATCTTTCCCATGTTTCCATCCTACGTTAATTGTTCTTGAGAACTGATTCATAAAAGCCATAATTTAGGAATTAATGTGGATTTGACATAATAGATGTTATGCCTCAGTGTACAATACTTGCTATCGATGAGAGGATGTGGTACCTAAATCTAAATAATTTTAACATTCATCACAAAAGGTTATTAAACTGCATGATATATTTTTTAAGATTCATGACTAAGAAAATTCCACTTTTTGAGGTAGGCCAAAGATAATATCCTAGGAATCATAACCTTTGAAGATAGATTCTTCCAAATAACATACAATATTTCTTGAGAATATTTATATCCAATAAAATTTAATTTAACATGGAAACATGTGTAACTAGAATCATGATACTCTCTTATTAATTTTAAATGGAGGAATATATCTCCTTAATATGGTAATATGACCTATCAACCATTATCACTATCACTGTACAAAAGGACCATATAATATACATAATATCTAGAAACATTATAGTTGGATATGTCACCTGAGAGTGTTCTATCATCACAGCTGACATGTCTAGACCATCTCACCATCCATGGTTCATACTCTATAATGTTTGGTTGACACAACCCATATTCTAATTATCCACGTTTGGTTTTCATCGATTATGTTACATCACCATATACAATACCTATTCTAAAAATTAGTATGATGGGATCCAAAACCATACTTGAATACATATATATCATGAAATTATATATAGTGCCAGAGCACATCATGAATATTCACCATCTATGTACAGCTTTAGGTATTGAAGATCAAATTCCCCAATAAAATCATCTATTTCTATTTCTTAACTATACATATATTTATATAGATTAATAAATGATCCCCCATATTATCTAATATAGGTATGTTTACACTTCAAAGAGGGTCTTACAATCATTTATTCTTATTTGAAATTTTGTACTGAATATAGTCACAACATTATAATTCACATAAACATTCATAATTAGTATCTTCATTCATTTATTATATTCATGGTATTTGTGACATGAAATTCCTTTTCCATCTGACTAGAATTCCTTAATTGGGTTTTTTCCAAAAAAAGTTGTTTGTGAAATATGAACTTATACAAACCCATTATATGGTGTGTTCTATATGACCATATAAAATGCATCAAAATTTCAATTCTATATGTTCTCAAACAATAATATTTTAAGGTCTAATATATATGATAATTATCTATCTTAAAATATCATCCATTTTATAGGCCCATTAAAGATATCACTATTTTTCAAATATATATGTTTCTTCACAATGTCTTTATTTTTCATACATTCATTATTTGAAACATCCAATAAAAAGTGGCTTAATATTTTCATGGATGAAAACATGAATGGTGATATGTGGGAAAATGTTGATTTTCTTTTAATTATACATGGTACTAAGTTGATATATAAAATAATTATCATCAATATGAATAATAATGGAAAAAAATTAAGGTATTCAAACCATAATTATAGATATGTTAAATTATCATGTCAGTTCCTAATACACATTACACAAATGAATTATAGGTTCAATTACACGAAATAAATGAAAATTACATAAATATTATAGGGGAAATTATGTGGTCCCAAAAAAAAATAATTCTACTTGATCTATGATCTTATACAATTTAATAGTTATATAAAACCCTATTTTTAAAATTATATCCCATTTCAAGAATTTCTACCCATGAAATCCATACTTATTTTGAATGGAATTTCTAGTGTCTTTCGATGATTATGTTTATACTGATGTTCTTCTATGATAATTCTCTTTAATAAATTAAATATTGATCATATATAAAGATTTATAAAAGTATTGTATTACCATTTTAGAATATTATTACCATGTTTGGGAGAATTGATTAAAAATATAAGGTTATTATGATTACTTTTTTTAAAAAAATAAGTATAATAAATCAAGATAAGAAATTATGAACAGAATATATATTTAATTTATCGATGTCATGTAAGTTTGGAGGAAGATTCACATTCTAATGTCTTTACCATTATCCCGCCATTGAAATTGGTGATTATAAAAAAATAGAAGGATTATGATGTAAATAATCATAATACCCCTAAATCATTTCTATCCGCCACTCAAGAGTGGTTATCAACTTCATGAAATGATCTAATGTTGTGGTTTTAACCTATATTTAATATTATAGTGCATATTCTAGGGAAATAACCATTTTGTCCTTTTCTCGAAAAAAACATTCTTCTGTCACTAGATCAGAATATTCTCTCGATCACTGGGCATGTATTTTATGTGAGAATACTCTTGTTGGTGCATATTGTTCACATCCCACCAACATTGAAAATATTGTAGTGTGTATCTATTTATATTAATCTCTCATAGTAATCATTCAAATATTCATTATAACACTGATTAATCACGGTTGGGGCCTCTATTTTTGTTACCCTCAATTCTATGGAACTCTACCACCCCAAATATAACAAAATCCTACACTATATAATGAAGTTTCTGATTCTTGAACCCTCCATATCCATGAGAAGTAAACATATATTAGAAGTGGCGCTAATAGTCTATTATCTATATTGATGAGTCCCTATTTAGTTTTACACTAGATAACTAAACACTCTTTCTTCATTAGATCAGATGAAATGACCTGAGTTACAACCTCAGCCAAATCCTATCATATGAATGAGAATGTATTTCAGTACCGTGTAAAGTTGAAATAGACTCATACTCATAACTCATGATATGATTTATTTAGGAAATTCTTGTTCTTTTCCTATTTGTACTTCTTGGGATGTTGAAGAAGATGGATCTAAAGACCACTAGGAAAAACTCATTTGGTAACATTGGAATAGTGAAATCACTTGAAATAGAGATCATTAAATGGATATGTAAATATCCAAAATTTAAAGTAAAACGATTTATATAATAAATTCATGGGATGTATGTACACCACACAAAAGAAATGAGTATTGAATAAGGTATGTATCTCAAAAAAACAAAAAGTGAGATGAAATAATCTAACCTTAGGTCAAGAATCCTATTTATGTATCAAAAACTCTTGTATAATTGATTATATAATTTTCTTTTCTTTTTATAGACCCATATTTATATTTATAATATAATATATGATCATATTTTCACTCATTAAATAATATTAAATTATTAATCTTTTTAAAGGTGTTAATTGTTTCAGCTTTTCTAAGCTTGTTTTGTCGTATAAGTCCACCATTTTTTTATATGTTATAGTAATATAATTTATAGAATTAAAATAATGTAATTTATATCATATTTATTAATTTTATACATTTATTTAATCATTCTTTTATAGTGAAAAAATAAAATTAATCACATCGCATTGTAGAGATGATAGTCTGTACGTACGCATAATCGATTGTATCAGTTATTTAATAGTAATAATTATGGAAGTTAATGGTATATATGTTATTTCTGGAATCAATATCATGATATAGTTATTATATATTTATATTACTTTCATCATTATAACAATCTAAAAAAATTTGTGATGGAAACAAATTTCACCACGATGTGGAGACAGTAGGCCATAGGTACCCACACGTGGTGATTTTGTTTTTTTATTGGATGGATAAAAGTTTGAATATCACACATCCATAACCCTAATAACATATCAGAATATATGTAATAATGAAGTTATTTTATTATAATTGAAGAAATATAATAATAGGATGTAGTAGAAGAAATGATTTTGAAAAAAATGGGTTAGGAAGTTACCTCTTCTTCGATGATCACTCTCTAAATATCCACATAGAAACACTAAAGTTTGTCTTTTGAGAATACCAATACCTATATAATGTGACTATGGATATTTAAAAGTTTAATGGTTAGTGTTGTTTCGAACTTCAATTATAAAAGAGCTAAGAATATTTGACGGAGGAGACACCCTTTTATAATTGCGTTGTGGGGAACTTTTTCAATTTCTGAAACTATTAATTTATAACAATTTTAAAATCAATCAAAATAACAACTAAATGTGATATATTCGAATACAATACATTATAAGATTGTAATATCATCAAAAATTATAATTTAGATAGGTTTTTATGTCAATTTAAACCTTATCATTTCAATTATTATTTAATTATATATTTTAATTTTTACCAATGTATCAAATTTTACAGTATTTAAAATTTTGAATATTACCAATTTTATTTCAAATTAAACATAAATGAATAATTTAGAATTTTTAGAGAGTTTTATTAGTTTGAATTATTTTTAATATTGTCTTATATTTTTTAAATAATTTAATAAAACGTTATTTGGACAAAATATCAATATTTTCAATTTTAACAATATTCATTTCATTGATTTTATAAAAAATAAATATATGATTCTTACCTAAAAACATTATTATATCCTTATTGGTTCAAGATTATAAATAAAATTCATTATATATATCAATTATCCTAAATTATATTTATTTCAATATTTTTAATGTCATTCATTTGATATTTCCATTCATAAAATAATTACTACATTAGAGTTGATTAATTATTTAATATACATATTTGTTCACTAAAAAATAAAAATTAAATACCATGATGGAGATAAATTTTCAAGATTACATAAAAATAATGATAGTATAATATATATTTTATTTAACCCTATATTTAAAATGATATAGTATTTGAATTGTTAAAGTGACAACATTGACTCTACATTAATGAAAATATTATAAATATTATAATCATTTCTATGTGGATCCAAATGGTAAATAACTCATCCATTGTATGATTATAGTTGTCATATACTGGACTAATAAAATTTGGTCATGTATTTTATGTCTTTTAAGGATTAATTTAATTTTACAAAATTATTTTATTGATATATAATCAATAAATTGAATATTGCATCATCATTGTATAAGCCTTTAATGTAATTATTTAGTCTCAAAAAATTCTGAATAAAATTTATATTGTATAATCATTGGATTTTTATCAGGTTTATCACTATATTGAAATTATTATACATATAATAAATTAGAGGGTGACATTTTTTCACTTTCACGCCACATTCATTTATTTTAATAATATTTATGTCATTTTTCTTGAAAAAATTCCATTAAATGAGTCAATAATGACCCTTATGTTTTAAGCTTCGGTTTTATCTCATTCAATAGGATTTTGGCAGGTGTTAGGTTAATTTTATTATCCTTATCATATTAATTTTTAACTAAATTTCTGGATTTACCTTTAATCACCTAAACAATTATCGTAATTAGCATTGAAAATATCCAAAGAAAATTAAACTTTTAAAATACTTTGGACCCACTAATTCCAAATTTTTAATCCATTTTTAAAAATTAAAAATGAATAATTTTTAGTAATTAAGTTAAATTTAATCTCGTTGAGGGAATAAGAAAATGGGTTTTTAAAAAGCTAAAACCATCAAAATATCGATATGTGTTTATATCAAATTTCACTGTTAAATTACATCAAATGAAAAAAAATTGGATTAAATAATAAAAATATAATATAATTATAATTTTAAACCAATTTAATGTATAATCTATAAATATAAATTATTTAGAAGAAATGAGTTTTTGAATTAAAATTGATTATTTTTTACTATTCAATAAAATATGCAAGTTACAAGAGAAATATCAAAATTTTCTCTAAACTGAATTTTTATGTCCTGCATAGAAATAACAAGTCCTTTTTTTTAAATTTTACTTATAAAAGTGTCAAAAACTAGATTTACTAGGGATTTAATATCAAAAGGTTTAAAAACTAATTCTTTTTGTAAAAATATTCTTTTATCTAAAAAATAGAATTTGTTTTTATATTATGTCTATAAATCATATAAGATGAATTTTAAACATTAAATGGGATATATGAATCATATATTTATTTATTAAAATATTTCTAGAGTGATTTTTTTATTTTATAAAATTACATGTTAGCATTTAAATAGTTTTTCAGAAAAACATTTCCTATTTTTTAAAAAATGTTTTTATTTCCATTTACAAATTGATTCTAATCAAGTAATTGATAATATTTTAATAATTCAGTTAATACCTTAAATACCCTCTCTTATAATGGTTTTGTTATTTGGTAAAATAATATTATTTAGTTTTCCCTTAAACATCATTGTTTATAAAATTAATTCAATCATGTGAAAATGAAATTGTTTGTAACAAAATCCAAGAATAATATTGTGTATACCACAATCAAAGATTATGTTACTTGTAATATAAGATAATCTTCTTGTATAGTACAACACATGGAATCAATGAAATTAAAATTGAAATACTTTATAATGTTTTCTTTTGTTACATTCCACCCCTCTTAAAATGAATATTTCCCTTGAAATTCATCGGAGTAGTAAACGGATTAACACCCACATCGTAAAACGGATTAATAAAACCTTCATTTTAAATGTAAAAATTGTATATAGGATGGCCACCTGCGATAATAGGATCTAGGGTCCCATGTAATAAAAAATTTATATAGATGAAAAAATGACCATGAAGTTATAATGGAATGTGATAGAAAACATTTTAAGCTGAAAGTTAATAATCAAAAATCTATAAACTCTTGAAGGGTTAAACTAAATTTTATTTCGCAGGAAGAAAATTAAATTAAAACAATTTTTGTAGAATCCTTCATAGTTTTGAGGAAAAATATTACTACCTAGACTAAAATCATAAGTAAATATACTTACATTACAAGTAGAGTTTCATCCTTTAATAAATTTCCACAACAAACTCATCTTTTCCTTTAAACTATGAGTATTCAAGATGAATTTTTCACACATGAAGCACTATAATTGTAAGGTCTTAGATCAAGGTGCCACCTATTGTTTCCCTGTAACCAATGGTTCACATGGCCTTAAGAGAATTTCCTCGAATGCAAAAGGCTACTGACTAGAATCTAGGGCCTTGGGTGAGATAGTAGGGAAATTATTCCCTCATTGACAGAGTAACACAGTGGAACAAACTGCAAATAGTATCAAAAGAAGTAATTCCATAAAAGAGAAGTAAAAAGGGGAAGACTGATTATATAAACAACTACAACTTATATATAAAAAAATAAATTATGTATGTCACATGTATTTAGAAAATCATCCAAAAAAGTCACAACTATGATAATACAATACTAAAAAAATTATGAAATTTAAGTAATCTTCAACAGCCTCACAAGCCTCAGCTTGGTCCAAAGCTCTACAATTCCTCAGTAATGAAGTTCCTAATGATGAAGGGAGAATTCCCTAATCAATACCTAAAAACATATAATCTTTTTTGGTCCAAAATCATGACCCAAATTGTGTGTGAGACAAATCCCAGTAGGAACCCATCAAAATATATTTGCCTAACTGTCAGGGAATATATATAGCAGACAATAATGAAAATGAAGCAAGAATGTAGGAGTATGAAAAAGAAAAGGATCCTATAATTTCCAATTAAATTCAACTATAATTTAATGTTTATCATTTATTCAAGAAATTACAACAAATAGGTATCTCAGGATACTAATTGAAGCAGACTGAATCCAAGAATTTATTTTGTCTTTGAAGACACATTAACAATACTAAAAATATCACATTGAACCCTTAGGTGTCTCAGACTATCTAACCCCTATGATCAAGAATTCCAACATAAATAAAGTACTTATGAGTAAGAACTCACCATAAATTTCCCTATTGGTATTTTAAAGATAATCTGTAGAAAATCTGATGAGAACTCAACATCCAACCCTCCAGTGGTCTCACAATGGTATACTATAGACACTTTAAGTGAGAACTCACCATCAATCCCCCCTATGGTTTCATAATGTAAATATAACATACACTCTAGGGAATCCCTCAATGTCAACTCCACCTATGGTCCAACTACACTACCTTCTCACAAGACATTGTAATACAATCATGAAAAAATGATATCACATAACCCAAAGTAATATCAACTACTACAAGGATAAGCAGCTACAAAGCATGACATTGGCATTTTACAATCAGAAATTAAGAAATCAATTTCAACCGAATAATAAAGTCAATGAAACAAGTACTTCCTTAAAGGAAACCTATACCAAACAGACATAAATAGTAAAACAATGAAATACACAAATGGGGTGTCCTCTAAAAATCATGGTTAGCATAATATATCAATGAAAACCCTTAATCTATGAATCAATATATGGAATATGATAACAGGGTTTAATTCCTAAAAAAACTACCTTAATCATAGGTAATTGAAACTTTGACATATATTACTCAAAGAAAAACTCTGAAAGGTAGCAAACCACCTACCTCGATATTGTATGATTGGTATAGTTGACCCTCAGCCTTTGAATCAACCTAGAATGCCTTATATCTACAAAAAAGGTCAAAAACGTTCAACCATGGATAACGTGAGAATGAAAAGAAATCAAGAAGATATGATTTAATAATAGATCGAACTCACCAGTGGGAATCCAACCCAAAGAACAACATATCATCAGAGCTCAGACAGAGGAATGGAAGGCACTTGAAGATTCTCAGTCGTATGTCGCTCTCATGTTCAAGACACAGGAAGAAGAAACAAGTTAAGGAGATGAGATGTTACCACGGTCTGATTAATCAAATAAAAAAAGTTCATCGTGTGTTAATTTAATTTACACGACGTGCACTAGCCTCAACCAGCATGGATTTAGGCAGTCCACATGGCCATGTACTCAGCCATTTCATAGCCAGTACACGACTACCCTTGGGAACCAGGTACACAGTGTGTACTCAAGCGTACAAAATGTGTACATAGAAAATTCCCCTTCTTCATTTTCCTCATAATAACGCAAAATAAAGATCCATACCTGAAAAAAAATTCTGCGTTTTTACAATCTTCCTAATTTGTAGAAAATTTTTCCAGGAATATTTCGTCCAAGGGTGGAGAAGAATAAATTTCAAACTACTCTAGACACTATGATCAAACATCAACCTCCCTCTCCCGTGTCTCATCATGTACTCGCCTGTGCTGCCATCGAACCCGTACTAGAGGAACAATCTAGCCACAGAGAACATTTTTTTTGTGATCCACAATCTGAATTGGGTTCTCCTCAAAGGATGCATCTGCCTCCAACTCAACCTACTCGGGATGAAAAATGTGAGATAGGTCATAAAAATAAATTTTTAACTGAGAAACATGGAAGATGTCATGGATAACCTGGAACCTCTAAGGTAACTGAAACCAATAGGAAACTAGCCTGAGTCCCTCAAAACGCTTAAACAGCCCGACATAACTCGGTGAAAGCTTCCCTTATATCATTTTCTTCTTGTGTCCCAACCTCGGTGTGACACGTATGAAAACCTACAATCTGACCTCAATCTCCAGAGGTCATATTCATCGATAAACATCATATTTCTCATGAGACTGTTCAATATCCATCTTCTTTCGAATCAACTCTATGTGATTAGTGTTCTCTAGGACAATATAAGGTCCCAGCATAGCTACCTTTCATTCCTCCAGCCAACATAGGGGTGATAGATAGGGCCTACCGTACCAAGCCTCATAAGGTACCCTCTAAATTGTCACTTGAAAACTATTATTGTATGAAAAATCAACTAAGGGTATATTTCTATACCAAGAACTACCTAAATATAGGATGCATTCTCAATGTTTGTCCTCCAACAACTGGATCGTGCGCTCAGACTGGCTATCTATCTGGGGATGGTAAGATATACATAGTAGAATATGTATAACCAAATCCCCTTATAGTCCCTTCTAGACAGAAAAAGTAAAACGGATGTCCCTATATGAAATGATAGAGAGCGGAAGCCAATGAAACCATAAAATCTCTCAGATGTTGGACCTTCCATGATCATAAACCCTGAAGGTCTCCTTGATTGGTAAAAATTGTGAAACCATTGTAAGTATTTATATGAAAACCCAAAATGCATCAGTACCTTGAGGCGACCAGGGTAAACCCATTATAAAATCCATCGAGACATCATTCCACTTCCACTTGGGAATGGGTAACTACTGTAATAGTCTTTCCGGTTGATGATTCTCTGCCATCACCTGCTAATAGGTGGAACATCTCATAAAAACCCAAAAAATATCTATTCATTCTTGGCATCCAATATTGATAGTGTAGATCTCGATACATATTGGTGACATTAGGATGAAGTGCCCAAATTGAGGAATGAAATTTTCACAACAACTCATTGTTTATGTCTGTAGAAAACCGTACACGCCCATGAAAACACTAGACCTCATCCTCGCATATGGTCCACCCAAGAGTAGGGTCCTCACCTATCACACTCTCTTATAGGACTAGGCCTTCAAGATTTTATAGATTCTTCCTTTTACTTGATCTAGAATTGTTGAGGTCGCATATATTGATGTAAGAAATGTATACCCTTGTCTTTTGTAAACCTCCAGATGCATCTCATAGAATAGAGCAATAACATTCCTCTAACTATAGTATTCCTGAACTTTCTGTACTTGATTCCTCCTACTCAACACATCATCCACTACATTTTATTTCCCAAGCATGTAGGAAAGATCAAATTCAAAAGGCTGAAGGTACTCAACCTACCTTTTTGTCTCAAATTTAGACCACACTGAGTAAAGATATACTTCATACTTATTTGGTCCGTGAACACCAAAAATGATCTCCCAAAAGTAAATATCTCCAACGGCATAAAGCATTCACACCTGAAACTAACTATAGATTGTGCATCAGATAATTCCTCACATGTTGTGTTTAGTACTAATACCCATAAATGGCGACTCTTTCCCCCTGCATAAGAACTACACCCAGCCCGATACCTGATGCATCATAGTAAACAGTATAACTCTTTCATGGCTCTGGAAAGACAGGTATCGATGTGGAAGTCAGCCTATTTTATAGCTCTTGAAAGGCTATATCACAAGAATCATTCCACAAGTATATTCCACCTGAATTAGTCAAGCCTATTAGTGGCGTTTCTATGTGTGAAAAGTTTTGTATAAATCATCTGTAGTATCTAGCCTACCCCAAAAAACTCTATACCTAAAAGAAATTCTTCGACTGATCCTAGGAGAATACTTCCCTCACATTCTATGGGTCTATTGATACTCTTATCTCTAAGATAACATGACCACAGAAGTGAATCTGGTCCACCCAAATGTGGCATTTTTAGAGCTTAGAATACAACTGATGCTCTCTCAGTGTACTCAATATGATCTCAAGATGGGTGGCATGGTTTAGTTGAGTGTGATGGTACACCAAGATATCATCCCCAATGATTAACACAAATGAATCCAAGTAAGGATGGAACACTCGGTTCATCTGTTCCATGAAAATTGTCCGCATCTTTGTAAGACCGAACGACATAACCACATACCCATATAAACCATACCTTATCCAAAAGGCCATAAGTGTTATATCTGATGGTATAACATGAAACTGATGATAACTGATTCTCAATTAAATCATTAATAACACCCTGGATCCTCAATGCTGATCAAAGAGATCAGCGATCCATTTTAAGGGATATCAGTTTATAACTATCAATTGATTCATCTTCTGATAATCCACGCAATGTTTGAGGGTATCGTCCTCATTCTTCACAAACAGGACATTCAAACCCCAAGGATAAGTACTCAGTCAGTTTAAACCTTTTGAATGTAACACCTATAAAAACTTCTTGAGCTTCTGTAACTCTGGTGTGTCTATCATATAAGGAGGAATTGACACTAGTTTCACTCCTAGCAAATGATCAATAGAGAAATATACCTCTCGCTCTGAAGGTAAAAATGAAATTCCTTCTAGAAAGACATCTATGAAATGATCCCCCATTATAGAAAATTTAATCTATTATGTTTTCTATTCATCCAAATATCAACAAACAATATGGGTGGAAACTCATCCCAACCCATGATGCTCGGGTCCCACACTGCTCACATGTACATCCCATTCTCCCTTGTGAAGAAAATATTTATCCTTTGTTGATGTCAAAATCACTCTATGGCAACAGAAGTCAATAGGCACCTAGAAAGAGACTAACCATTCCATTCTTAGAATGAAATTGAAGCATGTCAACTCTAAGACATAGAGGTCCCATAAAAAGTGACACCCACCAATCTCAAGATGGAACTCATTGGACTATTGTACACTAGCCATCCTGATCCCTAATTGAGTTTCTAGGGTCATAACATCATCATAATTAATGATACAGAGCCCAAAGATCTCCAAAATTGAAATAGATATGAAACTATGGGAAGAAACTATATAAAAAAGAGTTTCTGACATATGTTGTACGACATTTTGGAGCTATCTGAGATCCCTATATTGATCCACCATGTGGCTGTTGAAAACCATGTGTCTTACTAACGCGGCCATGACCACCACCTCAGCCTAAATGACCTGAAGAACTCTATACCCCAATCTGATATGGAACTTTTAGTGTTGCTCTCATATTAGGAGTCAAAAGAGATCCTTCTTCACTAGCTATGGGAAGGAAAAACCAGAAAGAATGCTGAAGATGTCCCATATTACTGCAAGATCAACACTCAACTGGGTCCTTCAAACACTTGGGTTTCTAATGTCTGCTCTTCCTGCACAAGTAGCTCACCACATGGATACCTGAATGAGTATCATGTCTAATCATATCTCTATATGTAGACTCACTATGGATATTCCTACGGTCAGTCGGAGAAGTACTAACTCTGGATGTCGAAGTGCCCTGGCACACAAATGAATATATATGTATATACCTTATTCCTCTATATAATCTCATGAGATATAATATATAAGTTTCTTATCCTTGGAAAATGAACAATAGTCTTTGTGTTCCTTGATTACATTACCAATAATTCCATCTACCTGGTTCCACAAACAATCACTTTATTTTCCATGTTTATCCTCTACAATTTCCCATGATTTGAGATCATCAATACCAGATTTACAATATCATTACATAGAATTAAAAATGGGGTTGAATTATTCATGAACATGACTGTATTAATATTTTTTTTTTCCAACATATTCCTCATACCTGGTATACGATCATGACAAAAAAAATGTGTACATTACTAAAATATATAATACCTTAAACATTATTCTTTTATTGTCTACATATAATGACTATAAAATATAGTGAATGAGTCATAATAATATTAAGTTTGGAGTAACAAAAATGTATATTTGATAAAAAACCATGTCTCCCCTTTCTGTGATTTACTCATTATGAATATATGAAATTATTACATACTAAATAATGGAAGAAAAAAAACATCTACTTTCTATATTATAAACCTATAAAATGGTGAACCATATTTACAAGACCTTAATATCCTCAAAAATATCTATGAAATTATTTTCTAATTCCTTCAGTAGTTATAACATGATCAGTACATGGGAAGACAACTATAAAGATGCACAACCCCAATTAGATAGTTTTTTTCTCAAAAACACTCTACATTGATTATTTGTTTGAATCATCTCATACAATTCATGGGAATTGGACTAGAATATATCTATCATCAAGGGACTCTATGGTGGACTATTAATGTCTTCTAATGGATCTTATATATATGCCCCCAGATTATCAACCATAGGTGGCTTCACCTTGCTAAATGTTTTATATAATCCCTATGACCCATCTCAAAATTACCATGAAACTCTTCACTTTATAGTAATTAATTATCACCCCCAATGTATCTTTCCCATGTTTCCATCCTACGTTAATTGTTCTTGAGAACTGATTTATAAAAGCCATAATTTAGGAATTAATGTGGATTTGACATAATAGATGTTATGCCTCAGTGTACAATACTTGCTATCGATGAGAGGATGTGGTACCTAAATCTAAATAATTTTAACATTCATCACAAAAGGTTATTAAACTGCATGATATATTTTTTAAGATTCATGACTAAGAAAATTCCACTTTTTGAGGTAGGCCAAAGATAATATCCTAGGAATCATAACCTTTGAAGATAGATTCTTCCAAATAACATACAATATTTCTTGAGAATATTTATATCCAATAAAATTTAATTTAACATGGAAACATGTGTAACTAGAATCATGATACTCTCTTATTAATTTTAAATGGAGGAATATATCTCCTTAATATGGTAATATGACCTATCAACCATTATCACTATCACTGTACAAAAGGACCATATAATATACATAATATCTAGAAACATTATAGTTGGATATGTCACCTGAGAGTGTTCTATCATCACGGCTGACATGTCTAGACCATCTCACCATCCATGGTTCATACTCTATAATGTTTGGTTGACACAACCCATATTCTAATTATCCACGTTTGGTTTTCATCGATTATGTTACATCAACATATACAATACCTATTCTAAAAATTAGTATGATGGGATCCAAAACCATACTTGAATACATATATATCATGAAATTATATATAGTGCCAGAGCACATCATGAATATTCACCATCTATGTACAGCTTTAGGTATTGAAGATCAAATTCCCCAATAAAATCATCTATTTCTATTTCTTAACTATACATATATTTATATAGATTAATAAATGATCCCCCATATTATCTAATATAGGTATGTTTACACTTCAAAGAGGGTCTTACAATCATTTATTCTTATTTGAAATTTTGTACTGAATATAGTCACAACATTATAATTCACATAAACATTCATAATTAGTATCTTCATTCATTTATTATATTCATGGTATTTGTGACATGAAATTCCTTTTCCATGTGACTAGAATTCCTTAATTGGGTTTTTTCCAAAAAAAGTTGTTTGTGAAATATGAACTTATACAAACCCATTATATAGTGTGTTCTATATGACGATATAAAATGCATCAAAATTTCAATTCTATATGTTCTCAAACAATAATATTGTAAGGTCTAATATATATGATAATTATCTATCTTAAAATATCATCCATTTTATAGGCCCATTAAAGATATCATTATTTTTCAAATATATATGTTTCTTCACAATGTCTTTATTTTTCATACATTCATTATTTGAAACATCCAATAAAAAGTGGCTTAATATTTTCATGGATGAAAACATGAATGGTGATATGTGGGAAAATGTTGATTTTCTTTTAATTATACATGGTACTAAGTTGATATGTAAAATAATTATCATCAATATGAATAATAATGGAAAAAAATTAAGGTATTCAAACCATAATTATAGATATGTTAAATTATCATGTCAGTTCCTAATACACATTACACAAATGAATTATAGGTTCAATTACACGAAATAAATGAAAATTACATAAATATTATAGGGGAAATTATGTGGTCCCAAAAAAAAATAATTCTACTTGATCTATGATCTTATACAATTTAATAGTTATATAAAACCCTATTTTTAAAATTATATCCCATTTCAAGAATTTCTACCCATGAAATCCATATTTATTTTGAATGGAATTTCTAGTGTCTTTCGATGATTATGTTTATACTGATGTTCTTCTATGATAATTCTCTTTAATAAATTAAATATTGATCATATATAAATATTTATAAAAGTATTGTATTACCATTTTAGAATATTATTACCATGTTTGGGAGAATTGATTAAAAATATAAGGTTATTATGATTACTTTTTTTAAAAAAATAAGTATAATAAATCAAGATAAGAAATTATGAACAGAATATATATTTAATTTATCGATGTCATGTAAGTTTGGAGGAAGATTCACATTCTAATGTCTTTACCATTATCCCGCCATTGAAATTGGTGATTATAAAAAAATAGAAGGATTATGATGTAAATAATCATAATACCCCTAAATCATTTCTATCCGCCACTCAAGAGTGGTTATCAACTTCATGAAATGATCTAATGTTGTGGTTTTAACCTATATTTAATATTATAGTGCATATTCTAGGGAAATAACCATTTTGTCCTTTTCTCGAAAAAAACATTCTTCTGTCACTAGATCAGAATATTCTCTCGATCACTGGGCATGTATTTTATGTGAGAATACTCTTGTTGGTGCATATTGTTCACATCCCACCAACATTGAAAATATTGTACTGTGTATCTATTTATATTAATCTCTCATAGTAATCATTAAAATAATCATTATAACACTGATTAATCACGGTTGGGGCCTCTATTTTTGTTACCCTCAATTCTATGGAACTCTACCACCCCAAATATAACAAAATCCTACACTATATAATGAAGTTTCTGATTCTTGAACCCTACATATCCATGAGAAGTAAACATATATTAGAAGTGGCGCTAATAGTCTATTATCTATATTGATGAGTCCCTATTTAGTTTTACACTAGATAACTAAACACTCTTTCTTCATTAGATCAGATGAAATGACCTGAGTTACAACCTCAGCCAAATCCTATCATATGAATGAGAATGTATTTCAGTACCGTGTAAAGTTGAAATAGACTCATACTCATAACTCATGATATGATTTATTTAGGAAATTCTTGTTCTTTTCCTATTTGTACTTCTTGGGATGTTGAAGAAGATGGATCTAAAGACCACTAGGAAAAACTCATTTGGTAACATTGGAATAGTGAAATCACTTGAAATAGAGATCATTAAATGGATATGTAAATATCCAAAATTTAAAGTAAAACTATTTATATAATAAATTCATGTGATGTATGTACACCACACAAAAGAAATGAGTAGTGAATAAGGTATGTATCTCAAAAAAACAAAAAGTGAGATGAAATAATCTAACCTTAGGTCAAGAATCCTATTTATGTATCAAAAACTCTTGTATAATTGATTATATAATTTTCTTTTCTTTTTATAGACCCATATTTATATTTATAATATAATATATGATCATATTTTCACTCATTAAATAATATTAAATTATTAATCTTTTTAAAGGTGTTAATTGTTTCAGCTTTTCTAAGCTTGTTTTGTCGTATAAGTCCACCATTTTTTTATATGTTATAGTAATATAATTTATAGAATTAAAATAATGTAATTTATATCATATTTATTAATTTTATACATTTATTTAATCATTCTTTTATAGTGAAAAAATAAAATTAATCACATCGCATTGTAGAGATGATAGTCTGTACGTACGCATAATCGATTGTATCAGTTATTTAATAGTAATAATTATGGAAGTTAATGGTATATATGTTATTTCTGGAATCAATATCATGATATAGTTATTATATATTTATATTACTTTCATCATTATAACAATCTAAAAAAATTTGTGATGGAAACAAATTTCACCACGATGTGGAGACAGTAGGCCATAGGTACCCACACGTGGTGATTTTGTTTTTTTATTGGATGGATAGAAGTTTGAATATCACACATCCATAACCCTAATAACATATCAGAATATATGTAATAATGAAGTTATTTTATTATAATTGAATAAATATAATAATAGGATGTAGTAGAATAAATGATTTTGAAAAAAATGGGTTAGGAAGTTACCTCTTCTTCGATGATCACTCTCTAAATATCCACATAGAAACACTAAAGTTTGTCTTTTGAGAAGACCAATACCTATATAATGTGACTATGGATATTTAAAATTTTAATGGTTAGTGTTGTTTCGAACTTCAATTATAAAAGAGCTAAGAATATTTGACGGAGGAGACACCCTTTTATAATTGCGTTGTGGGGAACTTTTTCAATTTCTGAAACTATTAATTTATAACAATTTTAAAATCAATCAAAATAACAACTAAATGTGATATATTCGAATACAATACATTATAAGATTGTAATATCATCAAAAATTATAATTTAGATAGGTTTTTATGTCAATTTAAACCTTATCATTTCAATTATTATTTAATTATATATTTTAATTTTTACCAATGTATCAAATTTTACAGTATTTAAAATTTTGAATATTACCAATTTTATTTCAAATTAAACATAAATGAATAATTTAGAATTTTTAGAGAGTTTCATTAGTTTGAATTATTTTTAATATTATCTTATATTTTTTAAATAATTTAATAAAACGTTATTTGGACAAAATATCAATATTTTCAATTTTAACAATATTCATTTCATTGATTTTATAAAAAATAAATATATGATTCTTACCTAAAAACATTATTATATCCTTATTGGTTCAAGATTATAAATAAAATTCATTATATATATCAATTATCCTAAATTATATTTATTTCAATATTTTTAATGTCATTCATTTGATATTTCCATTCATAAAATAATTACTACATTAGAGTTGATTAATTATTTAATATACATATTTGTTCACTAAAAAATAAAAATTAAATACCATGATGGAGATAAATTTTCAAGATTACATAAAAATAATGATAGTATAATATATATTTTATTTAACCCTATATTTAAAATGATATAGTATTTGAATTGTTAAAGTGACAACATTGACTCTACATTAATGAAAATATTATAAATATTATAATCATTTCTATGTGGATCCAAATGGTAAATAACTCATCCATTGTATGATTATAGTTGTCATATACTGGACTAATAAAATTTGGTCATGTATTTTATGTCTTTTAAGGATTAATTTAATTCTACAAAAATATTTTATTGATATATAATCAATAAATTGAATATTGCATCATCATTGTATAAGCCTTTAATGTAATTATTTAGTCTCAAAAAATTCTGAATAAAATTTATATTGTATAATCATTGGATTTTTATCAGGTTTATCACTATATTGAAATTATTATACATATAATAAATTAGAGGGTGACATTTTTTCACTTTCACGCCACATTCATTTATTTTAATAATATTTATGTCATTTTTCTTGAAAAAATTCCATTAAATGAGTCAATAATGACCCTTATGTTTTAAGCTTCGGTTTTATCTCATTCAATAGGATTTTGGCAGGTGTTAGGTTAATTTTATTATCCTTATCATATTAATTTTTAACTAAATTTCTGGATTTACCTTTAATCACCTAAAAAATTATCGTAATTAGCATTGAAAATATCCAAAGAAAATTAAACTTTTAAAATAATTTGGACCCACTAATTCCAAATTTTTAATCCATTTTTAAAAATTAAAAATGAATAATTTTTAGTAATTAAGTTAAATTTAATCTCGTTGAGGGAATAAGAAAATGGGTTTTTAAAAAGCTAAAACCATCAAAATATCGATATGTGTTTATATCAAATTTCACTGTTAAATTACATCAAATGAAAAAAAATTGGATTAAATAATAAAAATATAATATAATTATAATTTTAAACCAATTTAATGTATAATCTATAAATATAAATTATTTAGAAGAAATGAGTTTTTGAATTAAAATTGATTATTTTTTACTATTCAATAAAATATGCAAGTTACCAGAGAAATATCAAAATTTTCTCTAAACTGAATTTTTATGTCCTGCATAGAAATAACAAGTCCTTTTTTTAAATTTTACTTATAAAAGTGTCAAAAACTAGATTTACTAGGGATTTAATATCAAAAGGTTTAAAAACTAATTCTTTTTGTAAAAATATTCTTTTATCTGAAAAATAGAATTTGTTTTTATATTATGTCTATAAATCATATAAGATGAATTTTAAACATTAAATGGAATATATGAATCATATATTTATTTATTAAAATATTTCTAGAGTGATTTTTTTTATTTTATAAAATTACATGTTAGCATTTAAATAGTTTTTCAGAAAAACATTTCCTATTTTTTAAAAAATGTTTTTATTTCCATTTACAAATTGATTCTAATCAAATAATTGATAATATTTTAATAATTCAGTTAATACCTTAAATAACCTCTCTTATAATGGTTTGGTTATTTGGTAAAATAATATTATTTAGTTTTCCCTTAAACATCATTGTTTATAAAATTAATTCAATCATGTGAAAATGAAATTGTTTGTAACAAAATCCAAGAATAATATTGTGTATACCACAATCAAAGATTATGTTACTTGTAATATAAGATAATCTTCATGTATAGTACAACACATGGAATCAATGAAATTAAAATTAATATACTTTATAATGTTTTCTATTGTTACATTCCACCCCTCTTAAAATGAATATTTCCCTTGAAATTCATCGGAGTAGTAAACGGATTAACACCCACATCGTAAAACGGATTAATAAAACCTTCATTTTAAATGTAAAAATTGTATATAGGATGGCCACCTGCGATAATAGGATCTAGGGTCCCATGTAATAAAAAATTTATATAGATGAAAAAATGACCATGAAGTTATAATGGAATGTGATAGAAAACATTTTAAGCTGAAAGTTAATAATCAAAAATCTATAAACTCTTGAAGGGTTAAACTAAATTTTATTTTGCAGGAAGAAAATTAAATTAAAACAATTTTTTTAGAATCCTTCATAGTTTTGAGGAAAAATATTACTACCTAGACTAAAATCATAAGTAAATATACTTACATTACAAGTAGAGTTTCATCCTTTAATAAATTTCCACAACAAACTCATCTTTTCCTTTAAACTATGAGTATTCAAGATGAATTTTTCACAAATGAAGCACTATAATTGTAAGGTCTTAGATCAAGGTGCCACCTATTGTTTCCCTGTAACCAATGGTTCACATGGCCTTAAGAGAATTTCCTCGAATGCAAAAGGCTACTGACTAGAATCTAGGGCCTTGGGTGAGATAGTAGGGAAATTATTCCCTCATTGACAGAGTAACACAGTGGAACAAACTGCAAGTAGTATCAAAAGAAGTAATTCCATAAAAGAGAAGTAAAAAGGGGAAGACTGATTATATAAACAACTACAACTTATATATATAAAAATAAATTATGTATGTCACATGTATTTAGAAAATCATCCAAAAAAGTCACAATTATGATAATACAATACTAAAAAAATTATGAAATTTAAGTAATCTTCAACAGCCTCACAAGCCTCAGCTTGGTCCAAAGCTCTACAATTCCTCAGTAATGAAGTTCCTAATGATGAAGTGAGAATTCCCTAATCAATACCTAAAAACATATAATCTTTTTTGGTCCAAAATCATGACCCAAATTGTGTGTGAGACAAATCCCAGTAGGAACCCATCAAAATATATTTGCCTAACTGTCAGGGAATATATATAGCAGACAATAATGAAAATGAAGCAAGAATGTAGGAGTATGAAAAAGAAAAGGATCCTATAATTTCCAATTAAATTCAAATATAATTTAATGTTTATCATTTATTCAAGAAATTACAACAAATAGGTATCTCAGGATACTAATTGAAGCAGACTGAATCCATGAATTTATTTTGTCTTTGAAGACACATTAACAATACTAAAAATATCACATTGAACCCTTAGGTGTCTCAGACTATCTAACCCCTATGATCAAGAATTCCAACATAAATAAAGTACATATGAGTAAGAACTCACCATAAATTTCCCTATTGGTATTTTAAAGATAATCTGTAGAAAATCTGATGAGAACTCAACATCCAACCCTCCAGTGGTCTCACAATGGTATACTATAGACACTTTAAGTGAGAACTCACCATCAATCCCCCCTATGGTTTCATAATGTAAATATAACATACACTCTAGGGAATCCCTCAATGTCAACTCCACCTATGGTCCAACTACACTACCTTCTCACAAGACATTGTAATACAATCATGAAAAAATGATATCACATAACCCAAAGTAATATAAACTACTACAAGGATAAGCAGCTACAAAGCATGACATTGGCATTTTACAATCAGAAATTAAGAAATCAATTTCAACCTAATAATAAAGTCAATGAAACAAGTACTTCCTTAAAGGAAACCTATACCAAACAGACATAAATAGTAAAACAATGAAATACACAAATGGGGTGTCCCCTAAAAATCATGGTTAGCATAATATATCAATGAAAACCCTTAATCTATGAATCAATATATGGAATATGATAACAGGGTTTAATTCCTAAAAAAACTACCTTAATCATAGGTAATTGAAACATTGACATATATTACTCAAAGAAAAACTCTGAAAGGTAGCAAACCACCTACCTCGATATTGTATGATTGGTATAGTTGACCCTCAGCCTTTGAATCAACCTAGAATGCCTTATATCTACAAAAAAGGTCAAAAACGTTCAACCATGGATAACGTGAGAAAGAAAAGAAATCAAGAAGATATGATTTAATAATAGATCGAACTCACCAGTGGGAATCCAACCCAAAGAACAACATATCATCAGAGCTCAGACAGAGGAATGGAAGGCACTCGAAGATTCTCAGTCGTATGTCGCTCTCATGTTCAAGACACAGGAAGAATAAACAAGTTAAGGAGATGAGATGTTACCACGGTCTGATTAATCAAATAAAAAAAGTTCATCGTGTGTTAATTTAATTTACACGACGTGCACTAGCCTCAACCAGCATGGATTTAGGCAGTCCACATGGCCATGTACTCAGCCATTTCATAGCCAGTACACGACTACCCTTGGGAACCATGTACACAGTGTGTACTCAAGCGTACAAAATGTGTACATAGAAAATTCCACTTCTTCATTTTTCCTCATAATAACGCAAAATAAAGATCCATACCTGAAAAAAAATTCTGCGTTTTTACAATCTTCCTAATTTGTAGAAAATTTTTCCAGGAATATTTCGTCCAAGGGTGGAGAAGAAAAAATTTCAAACTACTCTAGACACTATGATCAAACATCAACCTCCCTCTCCCATGTCTCATCATGTACTCGCCTGTGCTGCCATCGAACCCGTACTAGAGGAACAATCTAGCCACAGAGAACATTTTTTTTGTGATCCACAATCTGAATTGGGTGCTCCTCAAAGGATGCATCTGCCTCCAACTCAACCTACTCGGGATGAAAAATGTGAGATAGGTCATAAAAATAAATTTTTAACTGAGAAACATGGAAGATGTCATGGATAGCCTGGAACCTCTAAGGTAACTGAAACCAATATGAAACTAGCCTGAGTCCCTCAAAACGCTTAAACAGCCCGACATAACTCGGTGAAAGCTTCCCTTATATCATTTTCTTCTTGTGTCCCAACCTCGGTGTGACACGTATGAAAACCTACAATCTAACCTCAATCTCCAGAGGTCATATTCATCGATAAACATCATATTTCTCATGAGATTGTTCAATATCCATCTTCTTTCGAATCAACTCTATGTGATTAGTGTTCTCTAGGACAATATAAGGTCCCAGCATAGCTACCTTTCATTCCTCCAGCCAACATAGGGGTGATAGATAGGGCCTACCGTACCAAGCCTCATAAGGTTCCCTCTAAATTGTCACTTGAAAACTATTATTGTATGAAAAATCAACTAAGGGTATATTTCTATACCAAGAACTACCTAAATATAGGATGCATTCTCAATGTTTTTCCTCCAACAACTGGATCGTGCGCTCAGACTGGCTATCTATCTGGGGATGGTAAGATATACATAGTAGAATATGTATAACCAAATCCCCTTATAGTCCCTTCTAGACAGAAAAAGTAAAACGGATGTCCCTATATGAAATGATAGAGAGCGGAAGCCAATGCAACCATAAAATCTCTCACATGTTGGACCTTCCATGATCATAAACCCTGAAGGTCTCCTTGATTGGTAAAAATTGTGAAACCATTGTAAGTATTTATATGAAAACCCAAAATGCATCAGTACCTTGAGGCGACCAGGGTAATCCCATTATAAAATCCATCGAGATATCATTCCACTTCCACTTGGGAATGGGTAACTACTGTAATAGTCTTTCCGGTTGATGATTCTCTGCCATCACCTGCTAATAGGTGGAACATCTCATAAAAACCCAAAAAATATCTATTCATTCTTGGCATCCAATATTGATAGTGTAGATCTCGATACATATTGGTGACATTAGGATGAAGTGCCCAAATTGAGGAATGCAATTTTCACAACAACTCATTGTTTATGTCTGTAGACAACCGTACACGCCCATGAAAACACTAGACCTCATCCTCGCATATGGTCCACCCAAGAGTAGGGTCCTCACCTATCACACTCTCTTATAGGACTAGGCCTTCAAGATTTTATAGATTCTTCCTTTTACTTGATCTAGAATTGTTGAGGTCACATATATTGATGTAAGAAATGTATACCCTTGTCTTTTGTAAACCTCCAGATGCATCTCATAGAATAGAGCAATAACATTCCACTAACTATAGTATTCCTGAACATTCTGTACTTGATTCCTCCTACTGAACACATCATCCACTACATTTTATTTCCCAAGCATGTAGGAAAGATCAAATTCAAAAGGCTGAAGGTACTCAACCTACCTTTTTGTCTCAAATTTAGACCACACTGAGTAAAGATATACTTCATACTTATTTGGTCCGTGAACACCAAAAATGATCTCCCAAAAGTAAATATCTCCAACGGCATAAAGCATTCACACCTGAAACTAACTATAGATTGTGCATCAGATAATTCCTCACATGTTGTGTTTAGTACTAATACCCATAAATGGCGACTCTTTCCCCCTGCATAAGAACTACACCCATCCCGATACCTGATGCATCATAGTAAACAATATAACTCTTTCATGGCTCTGGAAAGACAGGTATCGATGTGGAAGTCAGCCTATTTTATAGCTCTTGAAAGGCTATATCACAAGAATCATTCCACAAGTATATTCCACCCGAATTAGTCAAGCCTATTAGTGGCGTTTCTATGTGTGAAAAGTTTTGTATAAATCATCTGTAGTATCTAGCCTACCCCAAAAAACTCTATACCTAAAATAAATTCTTCGACTGATCCTAGGAGAATACTTCCCTCACATTCTATGGGTCTATTGATACTCTTATCTCTAAGATAACATGACCACATAAGTGAATCCGGTCCACCCAAATGTGGCATTTTTAGAGCTTAGAATACAACTGATGCTCTCTCAGTGTACTCAATATGATCTCAAGATGGGTGGCATGGTTTAGTTGAGTGTGATGGTACACCAAGATATCATCCCCAATGATTAACACAAATGAATCCAAGTAAGGATGGAACACTCGGTTCATCTGTTCCATGAAAATTGTCCGCATCTTTGTAAGACCGAACGACATAACCACATACCCATATAAACCATACCTTCTCCAAAAGGCCATAAGTGTTATATCTGATGGTATAACATGAAACTGATGATAACTGATTCTCAATTAAATCATTAATAACACCCTGGATCCTCAATGATGATCAAAGAGATCAGCGATCCATTTTAAGGGATATCAGTTTATAACTATCAATTGATTCATCTTCTGATAATCCACGCAATGTTTGAGGGTATCGTCCTCATTCTTCACAAACAGGACATTCAAACCCCAAGGATAAGTACTCAGTCAGTTTAAACCTTTTGAATGTAACACCTATAAAAACTTCTTGAGCTTCTGTAACTCTGGTGTGTCTATCATATAAGGAGGAATTGACACTAGTTTCACTCCTAGCAAATGATCAATAGAGAAATATACCTCTCGCTCTGAAGGTAAAAATGAAATTCCTTCTAGAAAGACATCTATGAAATGATCCCCCATTATAGAAAATTTAATCTATTATGTTTTCTATTCATCCAAATATCAACTAACAATATGGGTGGAAACTCATCCCAACCCATGATGCTCGGGTCCCACACTGCTCACATGTACATCCCATTCTCCCTTGTGAAGAAAATATTTATCCTTTGTTGATGTCAAAATCACTCTACGGCAACAGAAGTCAATAGGCACCTAGAAAGAGACTAACCATTCCATTCTTAGAATGAAATTGAAGCATGTCAACTCTAAGACATAGAGGTCCCATAAAAAGTGACACCCACCAATCTCAAGATTGAACTCATTGGACTATTGTACACTAGCCATCCTGATCCCTAATGGAGTTTCTAGGGTCATAACATCATCATAATTAATGATACAGAGCCCAAAGATCTCCAAAATTGAAATAGATATGAAACTATGGGAAGAAACTATATAAAAAAGAGTTTCTGACATATGTTGTACGACATTTTGGAGCTATCTGAGATCCCTATGTTGATCCACCATGTGGCTGTTGAAAACCATGTGTCTTACTAACGAGGCCATGACCACCACCTCAGCCTAAATGACCTGAAGAACTCTATACCCCAATCTGATATGGAACTTTTAGTGTTGCTCTCATATTAGGAGTCAAAAGAGATCCTTCTTCACTAGCTATGGGAAGGAAAAACCAGAAAGAATGCTGAAGATGTCCCATATTACTGCAAGATCAACACTCAACTGGGTCCTTCAAACACTTGGGTTTCTAATGTCTGCTCTTCCTGCACAAGTAGCTCACCACATGGATACCTGAATGAGTATCATGTCTAATCATATCTCTATATGTAGACTCACTATGGATATTCCTACGGTCAGTCGGAGAAGTACTAACTCTGGATGTCGAAGTTCCCTGGCACACAACTCTAAACTCCACTAGATTATGTTTTGTGATCAAATCTTGGTTGACTATAGAAGATATAGAATTCCACATGAAGATGTTCAACAGGGACTGGATGGCATGTTTGGGACCATCCTCAAACTTCCTGGCTATAAATAACTCATCACCCCCCCAGAATGGGTTTGAAGCACTACATCTTTATGAAGCATGAAGAATACTCAATTTCTAGAAGAGTGCCTTGTTTCAAACACATGAACTCTCAAGCTTGATCAGCCCTCAAGGTCTCTACGTAGAAATAGTCATTGAAGGCCTGTTGGAACTCATCAAAATCCATAACTCATTGAAGTACCACCTATAATATCACATCCCACAATCTCTTTGAGGAATTTCGAAGCATGTTGGTTTTGAGTATTACCCTGCTCTCAAGAGGTGTCCCTAGATGCTCAAAGATAGAAAACATGTATTCTAACCCTGAATCTACAGCATGAGGTCCACCATCCCCTAAGAAATTGGGAAGTTTCTACCGTTGAAAACCCCTCATCAACTCTGAAATAGATGGGGTAGGATGTGGTCGTCCCTGGTAGGTATTCATAAACATTATTAAGCCTTCTCCAAACTGTGCATCAGCACCTGTTTCTGGTATAACAGCTACTGCCAAGAATGGAATAATGAGAGGATTGTATGGTAGACCATGATCTACCATTTCTTGTGTCTAATCATTTCCTGTTATCTGGCGTATAACTGGAGGAAGGCTCGGTGGCAAGTCTCGGCATGGTCAAGTGCACACCTTAGATCAATATTATCATGGATGGAAACATAAAATATAAATAAAGGAATTTGAGAAATAAACAATCATGATTTAAAAAATAGGGGTAAATGACATGTATAACCCCTAAATGGAATGTTCCTTTAAGATTCTAATATGGATGTGATCCTCTTCCAAAATTGGTCGTGAAACACCCCTATACATGGAATTTTCCTCCTCAAGACACAGTGTGTACTTAAAGTTTCTCTCCTTCCCAAGAACATCTATATGGCTAAACCACATGGGGTCTTCCAGTGCAAATGTACATGGCATGTTCACCCAATACATGGGGTCTGCCTGCGCAACTGTACATGGCATGTTAACCCAATACATGGTGTGTACTAGTTAAGGTCTAACCAATCATGTCATTGGTCACATGACCAAATACATGGTCTCTTCATCACGGTGTGTACTCCATGTACACGACATGTTCTACCCATGTTTCCCAACATTGTCTTTCCAATCACACATCTAGTGACACTGATAAGAACTACATGACGTGTACATAGTGTACATGACATGTACTTAAGAAAAGTCATTATTTCCAGAATAGAATAACACTTGGTGTGTGTTCATAACATCACATGTTGTGTTTTCTGGGTTTCCAGATAGTAGGCCTCTTAAACTTCTCTTGAACCCTTATAAACTTCAAATTTTATCCAAGGCATGAAAAATTATGATTGGTGAGAGATCATACTCCATAAAATAAATGTTTGTCATCCCTTTTCTCATCATAACGTGACAGAATTCAACTAAAGCTCATACATGATCCACAAAATTCCATTCCATAAAGGCCCATAACACCTCAAGAACCAAATTTTGGCATCCATACAAATGTGTCATTACATATATATATATACCATGTTGAAATAGTAGGTATTATATAATGACATCTAACAAAACAACAAGAATATCTAGAGAAACATCAATCACAACTGCATACAATCAGAATTGCACCCTAAATGGCTTGGCAAGAATGCAGGGCATGTGTACTCTAATAAGTTCTGATATGATGCATGAGATGGAGCACCGTCATATCATCAGGTTGAAATAGAAATAGAACAACAATAATATCAATGATAACAAAACAAAATAAGTGAAAAACCTAACCGTGAAATCAAATCAATTGTTACAATTTCGAAACAAGAAAAATTGATATACTCGAGGTAACTTGGCTTTCCCCTATACACCGGTTAGCAACCCCCAAGAGCAGCTTATTACCGACTACATATTCCTTCACATCTCTATCTATAGACTCCAAACAGAAAGACAAAGAAGAAAAAGACCCCTATGATACCACTTTGTAACATCCCGAATCTAGGTTCCACCCAAAGGTTCCCCATACCCGGTGGGTCACATGGCCACAAGAAAGTTTCACTGAATTCTAGATGTTTCTGACAAGTAGTAAGGTCCATGGGTGTAATTGTGGAGAAACTATGACCTCATTGGAAGAGTAACATGGTAGAAAAAAACCATAAATAGTAGTGAAAGAAGTAATACCATACAAAAAAAGTAAACAGTGGGAGACTGATAGTATAAAATACTATATCATATATATAAATAAATGATTCATGTCACGTGTATCTATGAATGTAGCCAAACAAGTCACAATTCTAGGAATACAATACTAAAAACAAAGTACTGAAAAGTAAGTAAACTCCAACTAGCTCACAAGCCTCAATGTGTCCCATACTCTCCATCTCCACAGAAATCAAGTACCTGATGATGAAGGATGATTGTCCTTATCTATACCAACATCAATATAATCTAATTGGGTATAAAATAATGTCCCAAAAAGGGTGTGAGACAAATCGTAGTAGAAGAACACCAAATGATTTGTGCCTTAATTCATGTGAATATATATAGCAGAAAATAATGAAATAGTAGGAAGAAACTAGGAGTAAAAAAAGTTACCAATAATACAATTTCCATTTACATTCATATAGCATTTAATTTTCGTCATTTAATCAGGAGAGTACAATAAAGAGGTATCTCATAAGACTACCTTAACCAAGCCAAATCCAAGCTGGTATTTTTTCCTGGAAGATGCGTCACCGACATTAAAAATGTCACATTGACCCTCAAGGTTTCTCACATGATCTATCCCCCATGATCTAGAATTCCAAAATAAACAATAACTCTCTGATGAAGCTTTCACCTTCAATTCCCCATGTGGTCTTTTAACGATAATATATATAATATCTAAGAAGCACTAAATGAACATTACCTCGTTGGTCTTGTAACGGTATGCTAATGAAATTTAGAGGGAGAAATCATTGTCAATCCCCCCTATTGTCTCGCACCGTGAATATAACAGACACTCTGGCGAATCCCTCAAGGTCAATTCCCCCTATGGTCAAAATACACTGGGTTCTGACAGCCCTATGTAACACAGTCATGCACATATGATATCCAACATCCCAAAGTAATATAAACTAGTACAATTATATACATCTAAAAAGAATAAAATTTGTATTTAATAATCAAAAATTATGAAATAAATTCCATCCTAACAAGAAAGGAATGGAAACAAGGATTTCATCATAGGTAACCTGGACCAAACAACCATATTTTCAAATAAGGAAACACACCCATGGGGTATCCTTTAAACATTAAGTTTAGTATAATATATCAACGAAAATCCTTAATCTATCAAACAATATAAGGAAGATGATAACAAGTTTCAATCACAATACAGGAAATACCTGAATCATGGGTAATCAACACTTAGAAATATATAACTCAATGAAAAACTCTGATTGAAACAAACCACCTACCTCGATGTTGTAGGATGAATATAGTAGAACCAAATCATTTAATCTTCCTATAATGTCCTAGATATTAAAAAAGGTAAAAAAATGTTCTACCTTGGATTACTCGAGAAAGAGGATAAATTTGGAAGAGAGGATCTAGGGAAGGGTAGAACTCACTGGTGGCAATCCATCGCAAACGACAACACCTCAATAGGATCTTTGATGGAGGAATGGGAAGCTCTCAATGATTCTTGGTCGTACGCCACTCTTTTGTACAAGAAACAGGAAGAAGAAACAAGTTCTAGAGATGAGATGTCACCGTGGTCTGATTAATCAATGAAAAAGAAAAATAGATGGTGTGTTCATTTAATGTACATTCCTTGTGCTAACCTCCACCGGCCCCCGCTTTAGGGAGTCCACAAGGCCATGTAATCAACTGTAACACATCCATTACATGGATACCCATCAGAACTGGGTACACGAAGTGTACTCAAATGTACATGATGTGTACTTAGAAAATTTCCCCTTCTTACTTTTTTGTGAAAATAACACAAAATAATGATCCATACATGAAAAAAGTTCAAATTTCATAAAACAATAATCATCATAGGAATCACATAATCAAAAAAATATTAACTATATATTTCTCAAATCTTTTGAAATTAACCAATATGGTCAGTATAAGATAAGATAGTTCCAAAAAAATAATGATCCTTATGTGATGAAAAATTAATTCAATCTCCAATATTAAACAATAATACCCAATATTCAACCTAAACCATTCAAAAACTAACTACCGTAGAAATAATAAAGAGTAATTTTGAAACCCAAATTTTTGAATAATTTGAGGACAAAATAAGTATAGATAAATATTAACATTTATCTCTAAATAAAATGAACCACTCTTAATGAATTATAAATAAGTAATTATCCTAATAACATATTCTCCATGATATGTTAATAATTTCCATAAAAACCCTATTCCTCATTACCCCATAGTTAAAATAATAGATTCTTCCAAAATATAATAATAAAACTACTCCTCATCTAAATTATCATAGTATTCTATTTACCATAATCATATAATATATCCTAAATATTAAACACCTTCCAAAATAATATTTACCTATTAAAAAAGAAGTCATTTTTAAATACTATGTATCTACATTTCATAAAATGTAAGTTCCCAAAATAAAATTTTTATAATTCCATCAAATAGTTTCACAAAAAAATTCATAGTAACCAGAGACTTAACGTAGGCCAGTGGTAGGTGATAAAGGCTTATCACTATTCTATTAGGGGTTTCATTCTCACAAGCTTGTCCGATATGATAGGTTATTACCCTTCATGTAGGTTTTCATTTTTATAAAACTAACTAATTATTATATCATTCCTAAGATGAGATAAAATTTTGAAGAATAAACATTGAATATTTTAACCACAAAGGTTTGATTATGCCTAGAATTTTTCATACCAAAATTTGAATAACCCTTAATTAACTCAAAACTAAATGTGTCCAAAAAACCGTCTGTCACGTTAAAGTATCGTAACCAAATTCCATAAAAGCGGTTCCAAGAAACAAATAATATGTCCAACCCTAAAACTATACTCCTATGATAGTATGATAGATCTTAATAAAACATCATAATCATCAATGTTGTCTAAAACCTTCTCAGATACCAAATGTAATAGCACAGAATCCACACATCTTAATCCAACAGTAAGGAAATAAAATTTTAAAATGTGACCCATATTTTTTCATCAAAACATACAAAATAAAAATGAAATAATGTATAACTTACATATCCAAGGACATTTTATGTTTGTAGTTTTAGGGAATTAGGACAAACTCGTTGAAATATTGGTTCATAAACAATTTTTCCATAAATAAAAACACAATATCTCCCACAATTTCCTGATTTTATTACTTAGAATAGGTTAATTAACATAATATTTATGAAATACATCTAGTAAAAACTAATTTAAAATATTTCTTCTTAACCTGTCAAAAGGGAACATAATAAAGGGTGAGCTCGAATACTAAGTAGAGGGAAAATAGATATGTAAGAATAAACATGAACATAAGTGTAGGAGAAAATATTCATAATAGTAAAAAACATACCTTTCATATCATAGATCATAAACTGGAGTCATGGAATAAATATTGGATGTTTATAAGATATAAATCACAATGAAATAAAAGACATAATCCATGAAATCATAACTTATGAATTAGAAATTGAATTTTTGGAATTAAATTAATGACATAATATCATTTACATAGTAGAAATGTCATCAAATAAAAGGCCATTATATTGGAAAATGTCTTATAGTGAACCGAGTTCACTCTTTGTTCTATCCATTTATTACCGAACCATATATTCTTGTCATTATATCCCTATATTTCTAGACACAATTTACATGATGTTTCAGTCATGTATATCTCATGAGATATAAATAATTAAAACATGCATTGGAGGGAGATACATATACCCCCAATCTCAGAATTAAATTATTCTTACATGTTTCACAAGAACATAGATCACACATAACCCATTAAAATAAATCTGTTTCATAAAACACTTCATCATAGAATCACCCATAGGAAAGAAAAAAAAATCATAAGTACTAATCCATAATAAATTTAGGCCATTTATATAAAAATAATAATCATATCATTGGATCATTTTCAAATAAATCATATGTAACATCAAATAGCATGGTGTTAGATGGAAAATAATTTTCAGATAACTCTTGAAATTAGTTCTTGGCGAAAATATAATTTTTCTATTAAAAATTGAAATTGAAAACATAAAACATTTTTAATAAAAATTTTCATTTAAAATTGATATGAAAACATATAATAGAACAAATTATAACATAAAAAATTTCTTAAATTCATTTTTCATGATATTGAGTTTAAAAGATCTTTTAAAAAAATTCTAGAGGAAAATAATGTTCAAACATTTCAAAGTGTCTCATACCACTTTGAAACATTTTAATAACAATCCCCAAGAAATAATAACAATAAAATAAGATTATAATATCATTAAAATAGGGATATTTCTGAAATAACTTGTCAAATGTTAGTATCTACACCTCGTATAAGGGTATAGGTGCATAATACAACTTTTGTCTCAAAGAATGCAAATTGAGATAAAAATAACTTTTTTTCACTTTGTAACTTTTAAATCATGAAAACCAATGAAATAAAGATAGTCAAATTGATATGTAAATATCCATAAATTAAAGTAAAAATATTCATAGAATACATTAATGGGAGATATATACACCATGAAAAGGGAATGAGTGAGGAATAGGTCATGTATCTCAATGAAATAAAATGTGAGATGAAATTCCCTTACCTTAGGTCATGGACCCTTTGTATGTATCAAAAAATAATTTATATTTGATTAAAAAATGTTATTATATTATTAAATTACCATATTTATATTTATTATGTCATATATGATCATATTATCACCTATTTAACAATATTTCATTATTACTCATCTTTCAGGTGTTAATTGTTTCATCATTTCTAGGCATGTTTTTCCATATATATCTAACATATTATTCATAAGATATAATAATATCATTTAAATAATTAAATTTAGGTTTTATATATCATATTTAATCCTTTTATACATTTATTTTATCAGTCCTTAATGGTGAATAAGAAAAATTAAACTCGTTGTGTTGTGGAAACGGTAGTACGTACGAATGCACACACGATAATATCATTTCCTCAATAGTAATAATTAAGGAAGATAATGGTATATATTCTATTTATAGAATCAATATAATGATATACTTGTTATATATTTATATCACTTCCATCATTAAACCAATCTAAAAAAAGGGGATGAAAAAGAGATTACACCATGACATGAAGACGGTAGGTCATACGTACGCATGCGTGTTGATTTCGTTTTTTTCATTGGATGGATAGAAGTTGGAATAAAGTTTTTAAATATAAATAAAAATATCTCGAAATATATTCGATACTATTGTTATTATATTGCAATGGAAAAATATAAGAAGAGGAAGTTGAAGAAGAACCGATTTTTGAAAAGTCGGTTAGGATGTTACCCTTTCTTCGACAATCACTCCCTAAATATCCTCTTAAGTAAACTAGTGTTGGTATTTTGAGAAGAGAAGAACCACTATAATGTGAATAAGGATGTTTATAATGAAAATTTAAATATTTTTTCGATATTAAAGGCTCCAAGGGGGGTGAATATTTTAGGGAGGAGGTTCACTATTCTAATTGTGCTGAGGGGCACTTTTGGAATTTCACAAACTATTAATTTATAATAATTTCAAAATTAGTACAAATACAACCAAAATGAGATATATTAGAATATAGTATGTGATATTATTTTAATCTCATCAACTAACAAATTTTATACATTTTTTATGTCAATTTAAACATTATCTTTTTAATTAATCCTTAATTACATATTTTAATTGTTTTTATGGTATAAACTATTCAAATATTAAATGTTTTTAAATTTAATGATTTTATATCAGTTAAACCATATATGAGTAATTGAAAATATTTTATATAATATTATTATAATTTTTTAATGATTTCTTATTGTTTTTAAATAATTTAATAAAACATTATTTTGACAAAATATCAATAGTGTCAATTTTGACACTATTCATTTCATTTATTTTGAAAAATATAAATCTAAGATTCTAACATCAAATTTTTTTTTATTATATCCCTAATGTGTCATTGGAATATTTAAAATTAATTAGAAGTATTAATTATCACAAATTATATTTATTATAATGTGTTTAATATAATTCATTTAATATATCCCTTAAAAAAATTATTACTACATAACTATTGATTAATTATTTAATATAAAATATTTTCAAAAAAAACTATAAATAAAATTCCATGATGAAGATAAATTTTCTATCTTATATAATAGTGTTTATAGTTTGGAATATAATTTTGTTACCTCATTTTTAAAATTATATTTTATTAAAAATATTTAAGTGACAATATTGAATATACATTATTTAAAATAATACAAATGTCATAATACTATATATGTGGTTCCATATGCACAATTACTCAATCCTGGGATGATTATTTTCTAGATGTACTTGTATTAAAAAATATTTTCATGTTTTTGCGTATTTTAATGGTTATTATCATTTTAATAAAAATCCATTTGTTGATTTTTCATCAATAAAATTGTTTTTGCATCATCATTGTATAATCATTCAATGTAATTATTTAGTATGTAAAAATTCATAATAAATTACAATCATATATAATATATCATTATATTTCTGGATTATTTATTTTATCAATGATTTACTATGTTTATCACTATATTAAAATTTTTATACTCTATGGAATAAGAGGGTGACCTATTTCACATTAATGTCAATTTCTTTTATTTTAATAATATCCTTACCATTTTCAATGAAAAAGAGGAATAAAATAGTCAATTTTGATCATTATTTATTAATGGTATATGTTAACAATAAAGTGAATCAAGTGGTAACCCTGAATATTATACACATAAACAGAACTCAAAACCTTTGATGGGGTCTCTCATCTAAACCCACAACATATGTACTGGTTGAATTATTTAAAACTGATCCTTTAATATATAGATTTGGATAAATTTATGATATAAATGGGAAATATGGGATGTCTAAAGTGGATAACACTACCAATTTCCATCATTAACACCATAATGATGGTGGGAAACCTCAATCAACCCCACTCATAGGCTATTAACATGTACCATCCTAGGTACATTTCCAATAACTCATCTTGTTGGATGAGATGATGGTATTGGGAGGTGAATAACCATAGAAAGACATTTTAATAATCATGTTGAACTTTTAACAAGTTAGAACCACAGAACCCAAAATATTATCTTCATGTGTCGACCAATGGATGATTTGAAATTTTATTATGTGGTGTCATATAGTCTACAATTTTAGAATATTTCTTGAATGTGATGACAACCCTAAGATTTGGGTACATCCCAAGGGACATATTTTCTAGGGTGATAACTTCCAATGTTATTAAAGGAGATAATTTATATTTATTCTTTATGAAAAGGGATGGTATAACTCACTATAAATATCATCTATAATTTATACATGTGGGAATAGAAATTTGTTTATTTGATACATTCATAAGATAGAGTTTATATAACAGAATCATTTAATCAAAACATGTGATCGGTTCATGAAAAACTATTTGGTTAAGTATTCATGCTATATAATAATTGGATAGATCTATTAATATTGATCATTTGGTCAGTATTCTCTTCTACCTATTATTTAGAGATATATTAATATAATACCAATATTTATATTGAATACTAAAAGAAAATTAAAATACCTAGAGACACATGTTGGAATTCACTTCTACACGATAGAGCCCTCCCTTATAGTCTTGTATAATGTTTTTGAGTGTGGAAATAAATTTACACCAACTAGATAAATGGTTGGGAAAATGATGTTATGATAATACCATATAAACAAGTATAATTTTATTAAAATTAAATATAGAAGAGATAAAATATTTTATTACTAGATCACATGTCTACATAAGGGTCATGTAAATAGAATACACAGTCATGCAACTATCAATGAGATATATAATCACATGATATTATTTCTTTACTCTGACATCAAAAGATATATTGAAGTGGATGTATGTGGAGAGGAATTATTACTGTCATTTTTCATCATATAAATGATCTTTGGTCACATGGATACCATATTCAGAAGGATTACACACACAAATGTTTTTCAATATGGAGCCTTCATTAATTCAATGTTTTTTATGTTATGGAATAAATACAAGTTTTTGAAAGATTAAAAAACATTCATATGACACCCCACACCCCATGTGATCTCCCAATATCAAATGTATAATTCCATCGAATCCAATATTATTTTTCCCTTGATTGATCACTTTTTATCACTCATTCTTATTAAATGGGATTTGGAATTTCATTAATGTCATGTGAAGTTTTCACAAATAGTTAGAGGTCCCTATCAAACACATACTAAAAATATTCAACCATAATAGTGTCTTTATAAGGGTGTCCCACCTTTGGAATCATTATATATATAAGGTTGATTTCTATAAACTCTCCCTTGAGAATAAAAAAGGGGATTATTTTTTGGAATTGGATATATAGATAAATAATCAATAAAAAGAGAGATAAGGAGGAACATGCATATTTAACATCTCTTACTTTGAATATAAAGTGAGTAACTTCGGAGGAATATAAATCATTTAGTCTACTTAGTTAAATCACAAAAACTATTCATCTGTAGATTCCACGTATGGTATAATGAACACTCAATCATGTGATCACATGAAGTATTTTCCATATGATAATCACATGGTGATATCTCTATCATGTAAAAAACTACATGATTAGGTAACCTAATTTTAGCTACATGAATTTGTGACCCCAAATCCATAATGATATCATGTGACCCCTTCCATTTATGTGATAACATGACCTTATTACCTTTATAAAGTTACATATATCCCAATAATATTACTTAAACCCTCATAATTCATAATTTTAACATTTTATCATACAATAATTAATCGTGGTGTATTTACTTTATTTTATTATATTTTTTAACCATGTGAAGAAACAATCCTCTTTAGTTAAATCATTGTTGATTACCCACTGATAAGAGAAAAAGTTATCAACAAATATGACTCTAATTGTTGAGGGTGTCTGTAAACATAGGACTCCTTTTGAAAGCATATGCTCCATATAAAATATATTTCAATATATATTTTCAAATTACTATGCTACCCATGATGAATATAATTCCCACGTACTATATTTCATATTATAGAACACTTGTTGAATGATCATGTCTTCTATCATAGATTCATATCTATGCCGAGACTCATATACAATTTTTTTAGATAAGCCATATTGTGTAAAAAATATATAATGTTTTTATCTCTTTCCTTATGTTGATATCATGTTATATCTTGTTTATCAATCTAATTATGACTCATTTTGGTATAAATATCTATAATTATCCATACAATAACCTAATACGAATACCCTAATTATAGAGATTCCTTTGGTGTAAGCCTCAACCATGACTTCCTTTAATATAAAGTGAAATAGTCATGATGTATAATATCATGACAACATTATATGTGAAAGACCCACTTAATCCTTTTTTTATAACATATACAATGAAAATGGAATTAATATCTATATTATGAAATATCCGATTAATTTCTTCAACATCATACATTGGACACTAATCCATGGTTTGAGCCCCCGTATCATATATTAATATTTTTATATATTATTTTCCACAAAAATATGTGAATCTATATGGATTATAAAATTCCACATGACCTTAAATTGTAGGATGTGTCGAATTATTGGGAAATGAACAAGAAGGTATAAAATTCATATTTGAATAATAAGAATAATGCCACTCCATGGCCCTGATACCAACAATATAAACACTAAAAACCTTCATATACGATAATAAACACTATAGAATCATTCTCGATGTATTTAATGCATAGAAACACTAGACTAAAATAACTTTGGCACAGATGAGTAACATGATGGAGATACTTTGATACAAATCAATGGTATCATCGATGAAAAAACATTGATATATACACATCGTCATTTCAAAAGGATTCCTCAAACACGTATAGTTACTCATGTTGATAAATTTAAATAAAAAATTATTGTATATGTTACTAGACCCACATCCAAATCTTGTAATGATTCAAAATCATGGAATAAATGTATAATGGAGTCTCATTGTCTGAAATAATTCCTCCAAATTGGGTATGATGGGAATGAACTACAATCCTATAAACTAATGTGATATCCAAAATTAAAATAGATATTACAAAAATGACCACCCACCTTTAGAAATATGTTTTATAAATATTTAGGGATAATTGGACTATAAGTTGTGTAACTTCCCAATTCTAGAATTCACTCTGAGGTTCCTCTTACCTAGTTGGTCACATGGCCTCAAGAGCATTTCCCCAAATTCCAGAGGAAGCCGACTAGCAGCGTGGGCCTTGGGTGTGATGGTGGGAAAACTATGCCCTCATTGGCAGAGCACACAGTGGAAGAAAAAAAAATACATACAAGAGAGGAAGTAGTAATAATGAAATACATCAGAAAACTGAGGGTATAAACTAGAGACCATTTATAAAATGATGCATGATGAATATGTCTAAGAAAATAGACAAACAAGTAATGATGTTGAAATTCAATTGAACTAAACAAAGGTGAAAAATAAATAACATAAAGTACTCAGCATCAAAATCCATACCTTGATCCCATGCTCTATAGCTCCATAGAATGTCATGAACTTGAAGTATAAGTATGCTTTCCCTTATCTATACCTGCAATAATATAATCGGTTTGGGACCAAAAGTGTGGCCCAAATAGGGTGTGAGACTAAATCTCAGAAGGAGACCACCATGAAAACTTTGCCTAATAGTCACTAAATATATTTCAGGTAAAATATAGAAGGTAGTAAAACAACGAAGTACTTAGCCATAAAAACCCCAGAGTTCAAAGAATTCATACTACCACCCAACATGAAAAAGCTAATCAAAGCAGATGAAGACAATAGGTAACCCTCTGGGATGTACCCATAGCCTATCCCCACTTTTCCTACCCCGCAACACAAGCAAGTATCTAAACACAAGGTAACCCTCTGGGAAGTACTCACAGCCTCTCCCTTCTTGTCATACCTAACATGTACAAGCAGCTCCCTGGGAAGTACACTCAGTCTAACCCCTCTAGTTCAGCTTAAGCATTGAATCTCTAATGAAGCTCTTGTAGTAAATATCCCTATAGTATTGTAATTGAACTAAAGGCGCAATGAGGAAGCACTCAACGTCTAATTCCCTCTGTGGCCCACATTGTGGAACTAAATACACTCTTGGGAAGCACTCATCTTCAATTTCCCCTATAGTCTTGCATCGTAAGTAAAACAGACACTCTAGAGAAGCCCTCAACGTCCATTCTCCCTATGGTCTATACACCAGGTTCTCATGACCCTGTGTAAGTCAAGAATGTGTAGCAATGCGTAACAGCCAAGTTAAACCTTGAGAACTACTTGGCTAGAATTCTACAACACAACATCATAACAGAACAACAGTCACACCATCCTACAGTACATGGCATCAGAAATTAAACAACACCCTAACAAGAAATCAATACCCAAAAGTCCAAATAAGAACAACATGCATGGGAAATACATCAATAGAAAAAAAATTCCCAATATTCCCAATCAATAATCATCTACTCTGGTAAACCAGATTTTCAGAGAAACAATAGGGCTGAAACGGTAAATGCGCAATACCCCATTCATGGTTATAGGGAAATGTTTCACATAAAACTCAATGACTTTCAACAGAAACGAACAAACCACCTACCTCGATGATGGGAAACAAGGTAATTGAACCTTGATCCTTGAATCGCCTTTGAATTCCGTAGGTCTAGGAAATTTATAAAACGTTCATCCCATGATAACTAACGAAAGATGTGAAATTTAGGGATGGTGCTCTAAGAGAAGAGAGAACACACCGATGTGATTCCAACACAACCATCGGTGTTTGATTCGGAGGACAGATGCTCGGCAAGGGGATAGTCAATGATTGGCGGCTGATTAGCACTCTCGGATGAACTATGTTGTGAAAGAGATAGTTCGTTCTATCAGACGTGACCCCGTTGCGTTTAATGAAGAAAAACAAAATACACATCATGTACTTTTGAAGTATACGACATGTACATTCCATTTTTTTACTTCACATTAGGTTGCCTCTAGTTCAACCCAGATGGTCGTGTGCAAGGCCGCTACATGGCCATCACATGGATTACCACAATAACCGAGTACACGGTGAGTACTCATAAATTACACGGCGTGTACTTTAAAAATTTCCCGAAACTCCCCTTTTATCAAAAAACTCCAGAAAAAAAACATACCCGAAAAGAAGACCCAGGTTCTTAAAAACTTATCCCCTTTATGAAATTAATCCCCGAATATCCCTATCAAGGCGGTGTAGAAGATGAAACCCCGAAATGCTCTGGCCACTGCAATCGTACATTGGCCTCCCTCTCGCAGGTCTTGTCTTGTACTCACCCGTGCTTCCATAGAACCCATACCATAGGAACAGACTGTCCACAGAGAACATTCATACTTCGATCAACAATCTAGATAGTGTGCTCCTCAAAATATGCGTCCACTTATAACTCAACCTATTCTATTTATAAAACATTAGACGGGTCTGAAATGTAATGTCGAAGCTGATAAACGTGGAAAATGTCGTGCATAGACCTGTACCACTGAGGTAACTGCAATTATAGGCCACCAGACCAACTCTCTCCAACAACTCAAATGGCCCGATGTACCTTGGTGAATGCATACCATGTCTCCTAATCCTTTTGTGTCCCAAAATTGGGGTGACACACAAGAAAATCAGATCCCTGACCTCGAACTCCAGAGGTCATCTCCACTAATCATCATAAGACTTATATTGAGACTGTGAAGTATCCATCCTCTTCTGAATCAACACTATCTACTCTGTTGTCTCCTGAACAAGGCGAGGTCCTAGCAAAGCTGCATCTCCTGCCTCTATTCAACATAAGGGTGATTGTCATGGACTACCATACAAAGCCTCATATGTTGTCATCTGAATATTTTCATGGAAACTATTGTTGTAGGAAAACTCTACAAAAGTTATATTCTTCTCCCAAAAACCTCAAAAATATAGTATGCATGCTTAGAGAATGTCCTCAAGCACTTGAATTGTACGCTCGGACTGGCCATCAGTTTGGATGTGGTATGTTGTGCTCAGAAGTACCTGTGTACCCAAAGCCATCTGAAGCCCCTTCCAGACCCGCGATGTAAGATGTGCATACCTATATGAAACGACAGTTTGTGAAACTCCATGAAAACATACAGTGTCATGGATATACAACCATCCCAGATCATCAACACTGTAGGTTTTCTTCAATGGAAAGAAGTGATCAACCATCGTTAGTCTATCAATGAAAACCCAAACTATGTCATTCCCTTGAGGGGACCTCAGAAAACTGGTCACAAAGTCCATCTCAACATCATTCCACATCCACTTGAGAATGGGTTACTACTGTAAAATCCCTACTGGTCACTGATGATCCACCATCACCTGTTCACAAGTGGAATAGCTCATGACGAAACCAGCGATGTCCCTATTCATGCATGTCCCCCAATACTGATGGTGTAGATCATGATACATCATGGGGATTCCTGGATGAACATCCCTAACTGATGAATGAAAGTCCCACATCAGGTCATCACGTATATCTACTGGCACTGATTTTCACTCTTGGAAATGCAACATCTCATTCTCTCTTATGTTCTATCCAGGAATAGGTTCCTCTACTGAAACACTCTCCCTTAGGACGATGTCTTCAGAATCTAATATCTTCCTCATTCAAACACGATCTAGGAGAGTGGAGGTAACAACTACAGAAGATAGAAATGTATACCTCGATCTGCCATGCACCTCCAAATGCATACCAAATAATAGATCCATAAGCTTCCACTCACTTGTGGCCTCCTGAACAGCCTATATCTAAGTCCTACTACTCAATAAATCAGCCACTGTGTTGCCTTTCTCTTAGGTATATGAAATCTCAATGTAAAAGGACTGAAGGTACTTAACCCACCATCATTGTATCAAATTCAGATCACGATGAGTGAAGATATACATGAGTCTCTTGTGGTTAGTGAAAACCATAAAATACACTCCCAAAAGATAATTTCTCCAACATTGTATGGAATGAACAATAGCAGCTAACTAAATATCATGTGTCAGGTAGTTCCTCTCATGTGGTGGCAACTGCCAAGATCTATACACAACGACTCCTTCCCCCTGCATAAGAATAGCTCCCAGCCCAATACCTCAAGTATCACAAAGAAATAGTATAGCTCCTGGCCGGGATCTGGAATGACTAGTATCAGTGCTGAAGACAACCGCCCCATTATCTCCTGAATGGATGACTCGTAAGAATCTGACCACAAAAACATTGCACCATTGTTAGTCAGACCCGTCTGTGGTGAAACTAAGTGTGAAAATTATTTTATGAAACGTCTGTATTATCCAGCCAGCCCATGAAAAATCCATACCTCAAATACATTATTCGGATTCTCCTAGGAAACTACTTCTCTCACTACTTATGGGTCTACTGACACTCTTTCCTCTGAGATAACATGACCCAAGAAGTGAATCTGATCCATCCAAAAGTGAAATTTTGAGAGCATAGCATATAATAGATTCTCTCTTAGGGTACTCAAAATGATCTCAAGATGGGTATCATGGTCTTGTTGAGTGTGATTGTACACCTAGATATCATCCATGAAGACCACTACAAAGGAATCCAAGTATGGATGGAACAGATGGTTCATCAGAGCCATGAAAACTACTGGCACGTTCAGGAGACCGAACGGCATAACCATATGCATGTATAGACCATACCTACTCTGGAAGGTTTTAGAAGGTATATATTATAGTCTAACGCGCAACAAATGTTTACCAGACCTCAATTCAATCTTCAAGAACACCCAGGCTCCTCGAAGATGATCAAAGTCATCATCAATCCTATGAAAGGGATATCATTTTCTTTATCGTCAACCGGTTAAACTTCTCATAGTCCACACAATGCCTGAGGGTACCATCTTCCTTCTTCCCAAATATGATAGGCGAACCCTAAGGAGAAGTACTGGGCCTAATGAAATTTTTTTCCTACAACTCCTCCAACTGCTTCTTGTGCTCTTGCTACTCAGGTTTAGCAATCCTATAAGGAGGAATGGACACTGGTGCTTCTCCTGGCACACGATCAATCGAGAAATGTACCTCACGCTCCAGAGGAAAACCTCAAAATTCCCTTTTAAAGACATCTATGAAATGGTCCACCACTAAAAGAAAGTCTAAATGTGAAGTCCCCTAGTCATCCAGATATAGACTTGCAATCTGGGTTGTAACTCATCCCAACCCATGATGCTCGGGACCGGTTTTTTCACTGGTACATCCCATTCACCCCTATGAAGAAAGGATCCACCCTACGGTGAAACAAAAAATCACCCTGCGGTGATAAAAATCGACGACATTGTGGAATGGAACTAAACAGTACATTCTGATAATGAAATAATATCCTATCATCTATACGATAAAGAGGTCCCATAAAAAGTGACACCCACCATCCTTTAGAGGGCACTCTCTGCACCGACGTACACTAGATGTTCTAGTCCCCAACAGATTTTGTAGCATCAAGATATCAGTAGGAGAAAATATGTAGAGACCAAGGCTTTCCATAATATGAATAGATACAAAGCTATGGGAATCCCCTGTATCAAAAAGAGATAAAGCTAAAACTAAGGCTACTAAGATCGTTACCTTGAATAGTAGAAGGTCTGGGATCCTGCTCCTTCTGGGTCTACACCACTGCAAAAAAATGGCCCTTAACACAGCCATGTGACCCTTCCTGACCACTCTCAGCTGATCCGCCCTAGTGTCGGTGAATATCGTGCTACTAGATACCACGGTCACGACCTCTTCATCGGCTTGAACGGCTGGAAGAACTCATGTTCCCAAATTGGTGAGAAACCTGAGGTGATGCTCTTGAACGAGGAGTCATAGAAGAGCCCCTATCACCAGCTACTAGAGAAAAGATTTGACTGAATCACTGAAGATGACCCATATTACTGCAAGATCGGAACTCTACTAGGTCTTCCGAGAAATGTGGCCTCGTATGCCCTCTGTTTCCACACTGATAGCACACCACCTAGCTACCAGAAGAAGTGTCTCTCGTCCTCGTATAACCATGCGAAGACTCTCTACTGTGTTTCCTGCTTCCTGTGGGAGGAATACTAACCCCAGATGTAGAGTCGCCCTGGATCACAACTCCAGAATCCCATAGATTGAACTCTGTGATCAGTTCCTGGTTGACTATAGAAGTGATAGAAGTCAACCAGAAGATGTCCACCTGCTATTGGATGTCGGGCATCAGACCATCCTCGAACTTCATTTCCATGAACAACTGATCAACTCCTAGAATAGGCGTTAAGTGCTCAAGCTCAGTAAATCATGAGGAATACTTCATAACAGAAAGATCACCCTACTCCAAAATCATAAACTCTTGGGATTGATATGCCCTCAAGATCACTAGATAGAAGTAGTCAAAAAAGATGCGTTGAAACTAATCTCATGCCAACACCTGCTGGTGTCCCACCTGTGAGATCGCAAACCACCACCACATGGTGGAGTGCTAAAGCATATAATCAGAGAGCTTGACCCTCCTCTCTAGAGGAGTATAAATATTCTCAAAGATTCTCAGCATGGCTTCTAGCTATGACTCTGCAGCCTGAGGTCCTCCTTCCCCTGAAAATTTTGGAAGAGGATGATGCTGGAAGACCCATGTCAAATAACCCATCACGGGGCTGTAGGTGGCACTTCCTGAAAGGTCAGAATCATTCCCAGAAAGCCCTCCCAGAACTGTGAATCAGCACCCATGTTAGGTACAACGGATGGTGCCAAGGCTGGCACAACTGGGGGATCTGCATGTGGACCCTGATCAGCCATGTCTGGCATCTGATAACTGCCTAGAAACTAGCGTACGACTGGAGAACATCTCAGTGGCATGACTCTGAATGTTCAAGCACTCACATTAGATCATCATTATCAAGGAATGAAAAGATATAAGTGTATGAAGGTAACAAGAGAAATAAAACTTTCATGTTTTACAAAAAAAGACTATGCGGTTTGTACAATTCCAACATGGCGTGTTCCCTGAATTCATTCACATGGGCATGTACTCCTGACTCAACTGGTCGGGTAACACCCCAGACACATGACGTGTTGTCTTAACACACGACATGTACTTGAATCCTCTTTCCATTAACGAGTTCATCTACAAGTATAAGCAACACAGCTATCCGAAGACAATACTACACAACATGTTCAAGATAGACACAAAGTGTACTAGACATGCTACACCTGGCCCGTGTTGTCAGTGAAACGGCCTAACACATGGCTCATACTACACGGTGTGTTCCAAACAGACACGGAGTGTATGATAAGGGATAACACTAACTTGTGTTGTTCGTGACACGGCTGGGTACCTGGGTCAGACTACACGACATGTTCAATGTGGACCCAATGTGTATAGATCAAGGTTCATCCATCAGTATTGTTAGTTACACAGGCGGACAAAGTGTGGAAACTACACGGCATGTTCGACTGGTAAATGGTGTGTTCCCACTAGACATTACCCATACCGTGTCTCTTCCCACACGGCCTAGGACATGGTTAGAGACTACACAACGTGTATATAAAGTACACAGTGTGTGCTTATGAAAAACTGTTTCTTCTCGAACAGAAGAACACATGGAATGTACTTAACATTACACAGAGTTTATTCTGGGTTTTTTTAGATTGTAAGCCTTAGAAACAACTCTAGAACCTAGAAAACACTGAAAAAAGCATTGAATATGAAAACTTTCGATATGTGAGGGCCCATAATCTAAGAGAATCAATCTGTGGAATCCTATACACATTATAACATGGAAAACAAGGCAATGATCCCCCCAAATTCCAGTCCATGAGGGCCCATAACACACCAAGAACAAAATCATGGAATCCATTCAAACAAATCTTTACAAAAATCAATACCCTATGAAACAATAGGTAATTTTTCAGGAAACTATCACAACAGTATGCATATTTTACACATAATCTATCACAACAACATGAAATCACTAATGTATCCTAGATGGTAGGGAAACAATGCATGACATGTGATTTCTAGCATGTACCAATATGTTTTATAAGATGAAACACCCCCATCTCATCAGGTTTTAATTGAAATAGAACCTCAATTACATTAATAATAACAGCAGAATCATGTGAATCACTCAAGGTGAAATCAAATCAACTATAATATTTGACAAACTAGAAAAACTGCAATTAACGAGGTAGATTTTATTTTTCTTGTACACGGGTTTGATACTCTCGGGAACAAAATATTACTATAAAACCCCTTTATTTCACAGCACGTTAAATTTTCAATGTAATTCAATAACTTGCACTATACGCAAAACAGAGTTCTAGGGCACCACGACTTACCAAACTTGTCATTCAAAAGAGGTTATGAATAGTATTTCCAATATTTTGAAAATTATATAATCCTTATAATTTTAGAATCCATATTAAGAGTTTTATAGAAATAATGATATTACAAATTCATTTTTTCAGATTAAATAAGTATTTTTTTTAAAAAAATTCAATTCTACCACCTTTTAATGGGGAACCATTTTTAAATCCAATATTTGAAACATTTATATATTCAATTTGAAAAAATAAACTTATCCTTTATAATCTGGACATAAGAATTTAGTTTCAAAAAACTTTTGGGGTTTTTCTAATATCTTTCATATTTGGTTGATTAGTGAAAAATACTTTATTTTAACTGAAAACATCTTTTTTAATCAAAAAGGTTTGTAGTGTTAAATTATACATTTTAACGGTTTTGAAGTATAAACAGATTATAATTTTAAAATTTAATCCGATTTTATTCATTGGAAATAATTTCACTTTGAAATTGAACATAAACATATATCAATCTTTTGTTAGTTATTATTTCTTAAAAACACGTTTTTTGGTTTTGACAATGGGAATTAATTTAAAATTAATAAATTAAACATCTGTGTTTTGAATTTTTTAAAATATACATATTTTTTGAATTCAAAATATTAAAATTAACTTAGGGTGAAATTTTGGTATTTTTCTAAAAACATTCAATTTTTTATTAATAGTGAAAAGCACCCGGTTATTGATTAAACCCAACTTTTTAATTAAATAAATATATATTTTATTTAAATTTATTTTAGGTAAAAATAGATACATAATACCTATATATGTTCAATATAATTCATTGGAACCTGTTTATATTAATTTTTTATATATATAAATTTTATTGACCTTTTTACCGTTTTTACCGACCTCATAGGAGCATTTTCAAATTCATATAAAACATAATTTTAGCACTTTTGTGAGTTGAATTTCAAAAAATTGAGAGAAACAGTTGGTATTAGTATGTATAATATAGTTCAATAAGATGAAAATAATTTTTGGTGAATAGTATCTTTTTTACTTTTATTTTCCACGGTTAAAAGTTAATAGGGTAATTAAGGGTAAAAATGATATTATTATTACACTAACACATGTCCTAATTCTATTAGAAAAGTATAATTTGACCTAATGCAACCTTTGGAATAAAATATGTTCCTTTATGTCCACTTGGATTAGACTAGACCATTTATTATTATTTTATTTAAAGAAGAGTTAAAAGAGTAAATATCAAGGTTTAATAAATAAAACATTTTTAATATAGGGTTATAGATAAGATAAATTCGACTATAAATATTAATGATAAATATTAAAATATTACTTATATAATGGTATTTTATTTATAATTTTTAGACATTAAATAATCTAATTTTGTTATGACACAATGATGATGCAATAATTATCGTATTAATGATAGATTAAAATAATTGATACTATAAATATCCAAATAAATGTTATTTGAAATTTTTTATAGATTCAACTAATTTTATAGGTTAATAGACATTTTAGGGTTGGGTAGATAATTTTTTGTTGATTTAATATTGATATTATGATTTAGAAAAAACAAAATACCAAATAGTGTCAAAATTGACATAAAATAGTTTTTAAAACAAATATTTTTTTATTAATTGATATAATTGTCCTAAAAATCTATGGATCGGACAAGAGAAGTATATTAAAATATATATTACATTAAAGAAACCAATTGGGGTTCTATTGGCATTTTATATTTAGCTTATTAACCATATAATTAAAAAATTCAAAGAGACTTGGTAAATGTCAAACTATTTAATGAAAAGTTAAATCTAAAAGTTAAGTTTAATATTGTAAATTAACTTTCTTAAAGCCTATTGGTTGAGATGATTTCGACCCATCCCCACCTCATCCTCTAAATAAATCATTTTTCATCCATTATAAACCAAAAATTATTTTATTAAAAAATCATATTTCATGTTTTTCCTAAAGTGACCCTCACCTCTCTTATAAAAGGGCAGTTTCCCTTTTCTTAATTTCACACCTCCAATGCCTTTTGGCTCGGCCAAACCCTGCCAAAATATCCTCCCATATTTCCTCCCTTCATCCTAGAGGCCTTCTTTTGATCATAAATCCAACCTAATGAGCCCTTTTCATTAAATCAAATTGAAGAACCCGAAGAAGAGGTATATATTTCATCACCTCTTTCAATTTACTTTCATCTTCCACTATCACATTATTTGTTGTTTACATTCTAAAATAATAACTCTAGAATCTTCTATATACTGTGATGTTATTATATAAATTGTAAAACCATATTAATTATTCTATCCATCCTATAAATGACAGGGACACCATACGGGCATACGTACGGATTATCGTCTCCACGTCGTGGTGTATTTTTTTTATTAAAACACTTCATTATTTAGATGGGTATAATAATTAGTATAACTGATGTAAATAATAAATATAAAATTTTAATGATTGTTTATATATGATATACCATCCAATCACATATTAATTCTCCATCAATATAAGGATATTGTTGCTCATGCGTATGGACGAATTATCGTCTCCACGATGCGATAAGATTTATTTCTATGATCACCATTTAATGATGATTACAATATATATATAAATATATATCATTAATATGTTTGTAATATATGAAATAATAATTCTACTGGAAATATGAGTATATATATATATATATATTTACTTACATATATCTTATTCACTTAGTTCTGTTCAATATGATATGAAAATGGAAACAACGTTTATGCATATCTACAGTCTACTGTCTCCATAATCGGTGTCTTCCATTTCATATATATGTATATTATACATATTTATATTCTAAATATGTATGATTTTTTATATTCTGGAAGTGTTTAAATCATGATCTAAGTGATACAATCATTAAAAACATATCAAAACATTTACGATAAAGAAAGTGATTACAACCCGAAATGTTAATTTAACATGGAAGTTATTATTAATTAGGCAATATGAAGTCATAAATGAATCAGGTATGATGTCATAAATATTTATATGTTTCTAGAATAATTTAATAACATAATACGATATTTATATATGAGGATAAACGTACCCTCTACTAAATGAATGTACAATGTAATGGGTTTCTTATCTCACTTTTAATTCCGTGAAATTTCCATTTTGCAACACTTATTTATTACTTGTGGTGTATTTTGTATTGCCATTTGATATATATTATCCTGATTATATTTATATTAATGATATTCTTTGATTCATTTGGCAGTTATTTACTATTTTTTATACCACTCGATTGACTTCAACGATGTGAGGGTTAATTTCACAATCTATTTATTATCTGAGGTTGTTTTACGTAAGTATCTTCAAGGACCTCTTTATGATCTACATCCATGTTTTATAAGAATGTATTCCAAAAAATTTTTAATATTTACTATACTATGGGTTAAAGTCATTTATACCCTTGTTTTAATTTTAATAAAATGGTTTGAAATGAATGTTTTTGTCATTTTCCAAACAAGGTACCTTATGACATTTTAAACAAAATTAAGGTAAGAATGTTTTTTTAACTAATTCGGCGGGTGTGGATATTTTCCACTGTTATAACATCGTCGAAGCTTCCTTTACAAGATTATAAAAATATTTTTAAAGTAAAAGTTTTCATTATAATTATGTGACACATAAATTATTTTAAAATAGAAAGAGATATTTATTTAAAAATGTTTTTATTTCATCTATGTCAACATCCATTGATGGATTTTAAGCTTATTTGAAGTTGATTTATTATGATACAAATCTTTGATATTGTATTGATGGTTTAGTGATATTTTTGTATATAGATTAGTTCTGTTTATACCATTCATGGTTTATGGATAATATATTAACATTTCATATGCTAGATTTAATATGAATGTTTATGTTATGTTTAAACCTTTTCATATGAGGAATGCATTGGACTTAGTACCTGACGGGTAGTGCCTACTATAGCTCCTCGATGCATCGGTAGGTCCCATGAGACAATCTAGTGTCCTGGAACAAGCCCTTGAAAAAATATTTTTTGTAGTCTTTTCACAAGGCCTTGACTATGTGGTTATGAATGTCTGGAATTATGCATTCCATCATTATAAAAGTGGCTATTTATATTGCATGTGATTATTTGACTTATAGAATATCCATTTGAATAAGTAAATGGAATTATTTGATTTTATCATTCCCATATTATGTTCAAGTTAAATATTAAAAGGCTTTTGTTTTTTGTCTTATACATTTCCTTAAATGTATATTCTTATTTGTGAACGTTTACGCTATATTGTTATCCATAGTGAGCATCTAAGCTCACCCCTTTCTATGTTTTATTTTACCCTGGATGCGAAGAATTATATTATTACTGACCTTCAGGGATAATCTATGGGATCTCAGTGTTGTCTATGGAAACAATGTTGTTGTATTTTTTCGTTTTATGATATAATGTAAACTTCATGTTTGTAATCTATTTTCCAAGACTGCTAAACTAATCGGTCTTTCATGAAATTATTCCTTGTAATCAAGCCAATATATTAAAATAATGCACGGACTATGGTTAACTGGGGTCGGGGCGATACAGTTGGTATTAGAGGAGTTTTAGCAATAACCTAGGAAACTAGATTTAGATAAACTCTGATTAGAGCACATTACCCTAAGAAAGACATTGGGGATTAGTATATAATAACATCCTAGAATTTTGGTAATATAGAGATTTTGTGAGTCTTCTATGAAAATACAACCCTGTCTGCATACGAATAGGTAGAGGCAGCTCTGGAACTTATGTACCTAGGGGTAAAACCTGAAAACACCGCTTTGAGCCAGACTTGAATGAGAACTGGTGCATGACAATGGGCCTTGATGCACTCTTGGTTACAACACTCCCATGGGATATGCATATGATAATTCTCATTTTCATTAAAAATCATTATGAAGTATTTACGAATATATACCTCCTCGATGAAAATATTTTTATTATTATGGATTATATCCTTAAACTATTCAATTTACGTTAGATATTTTACATGTTTGAAATTATTCATTACAATTTATAAACTGACCTAGTCTATGTCATTGTATTGAAATGGCGCCCAGTAGATGGAATGTGAAATCCAACAACACGTATGATCCAAATAGTAATAAGGATCATACATTTCATGGTATTAAGCCAACATTTATAACGGTGATAGTCTCCCATGTATTCTCAACATATAAAGAAATAGTATCATGTGTTAATAATATATGTAATGAATTCTCTGAGTATTATGGATTTGAAGGGAAGCAAGAGAAGAAAAGGATGGAAGAGAGAAAGATAGATAAAGGGAAGAGGGAAAAGAAGGATTTTACAATATATTGTAACTGTGTAAAGAATAACCTTTGTAAATTCATGAAGGGAATGGGAGTTTGTTATAAGTGTGGAGAAAAAGAACACCAAGTACACGATTACAAGGGTAAGAAAAAAGCTTCAAATGTACAATGCTTCATCTGCAAGGTGTTGGGACTTTACGCAAATCAGTGTCCCAGTCATCAGAGTATACCTTTAATGATGCTATTGGATAATAATAATGTAATGATACTAACTCATATGTAGAGGAATGACAAGTGTTATTGTTTTTTTATTATTGAATTATTTCATTTGAGTGTTGTATCAACAATATATTGGTTATATGAATTATGGATATAAATAAGTATTGTACTGTAGTACTATTTTATTGAGGATTTGAGATTATATTGTTCTAAGAAAATTGATTTAATAATAAGTTACAGTTTTGGAAAAAATACAAGGTTGATGGAAATTTAATCCTTAATATGGTCCTGATAATTAGATAATGATTTTGGAATAAGAGAAGGTTGATTTGGATAAATTATATTGGATATTCTTGACTTCATTGGAACTGATTAATTGTTTGTTTATTTCATCATTTTTGGATTATTCAATATTTTCGGATATAAGGATTATATATAGAATTATATAAAAGAAAAAGGGATCATAAATGTAATTAATAAGGATTTATGTCCATTCATGTTGTTACCATGTTTTAAAATAATACATGATGAAGCTGTTCACATGTTATTACAGGGAAAAAAGATCTTCATTGTGTTTAACTTCCTTAAAAGTTTTGGACTGTGAGTTTGGATAGATGTATTTTGGATAAGTCTGAAGATTGGAATGGATTATGTTTGAAATTGGATACTATTTTAAAGGATATTGTTGGATTTTTATAAAAAGGAAAACACGCAGAACATTTGACAACCCTTCATGTCGGACAAAGCTGCGAAAATCGAACCCACAACCATAGTGCGATTAGGATTTATCACCTACCACTGGACAATGTGAAGTACCTGGATTGTACAATGCAGTTTCTTTTGTTAAAGGGTCTGATAGGTGAATTATAAATTTATTTTTTATGAATCCTATATGAATATGATAAAAATTATTTTTTATGTCCTTTTAACATTTAGAGTGAAAGATGAGTTTGTGGTAGAAATTTGTTAAAATATGGAACTCTACTTGTCTTGTATAATATTTTTTTCATCTATTATCATATGAATAAATTAATTCTTAATCATTAGGTAAGTTATCTTAAAAATAAAAATTTGTTTTCCTAATATATTATGTTTTGTTGAACTGGTGATATTTTCAATCCTTATAGATTGATGGATTTGAGGCCCTCAATTCTACAATTGTTTGTGACTGATGACCTCAATCACTCCCTATAAATATTTACATTTTCCACAAATTATGTGTCTCAAATTTCAACAAATGTTTTCCAAATCTAGATCATAATTTGGTGGTGACTTTTTCATTCCCCTTTTCCTCTTATTAAGACTAAATTTTATTATCCCAATTTCTGATGTGGGTTTTCCCACAAAGGTATTTTCTATTGTCATCATTTTATTTTAGAAGAAAAATTTCAAATTGTGAGGATGCAATTTATTGAAGAGGAAATAATGTAACACCCCAAGATTTCATAGTACATTATTTCATCAAAGTAATTCAATAACTTGCACTACACGCAACACCGAGTTCAAATGCACCACGAATTACCTGACTGGTCGTTCAAAAGATGTTATTAATTGTATTAACTAGATTCTGAACATTATATTATCCATATAATTATAGAATCTATATTATGAGTTTCATAGACATAATTAAAAAACAAATTCATTTCTTTAAGATAAAGGAAGTATTTATAAAAAAATTCAATTTTATCGCCTTATAATGGAGAACCATTTTTAAATCCAATATTTGAAACATATATATATTAAATTTGTAAAAATGAACTTCTATTTTAGAATTGGGAAAGAAGTATTTAGTTTCTATAAATTTTGTTGTTTTTATGATAACTTTCATATTTTGGTGAATATTGAAAAATACTATATTTTAACTAAAAACAACTTTTATAATGAATATAATTTGTATTGTTAAATTATAAATTTTAATGGTTTGGATGTATAAATAGATAATATTATTACCATTTAATCCAATCATATTTATTGGAAACAATTTCACTTTGAAAATGAACACAAACAAGTATCAATCTTTTGTTAGTTATTATTTCTTAAAAACACTCTTTTGGGTTTTGACAACGAAATTAATTTTAAAATAATAAATACAACTTCTATGATTTAAATTTTGTAAAATAGAATTAATTTTTGAATTCACAATATCAAAATTATCTTAAGGTGAAATTTTTCTATTTTTCTGAAAACATTCAATTTTTGATGAATAGTGAAAAGCACTAACTTATTGGTTAAAACCGTCTTTTTAATTAAATAATTATTTATTTTATTTAAATATATTTTAGGTAAAAATAGATACATAATACCTATATAAGATCAATATAATTAATTTGAGTATGTTTATAACAATTTTATGTATAAAAAAAATTATTGAACTTTTACCGTTTTTACCCACCTCTAAGGAGCGTTTGCAAATTCAAATAAAACTTAATTTTACTGCTTCTGTGAGTTTAATTTCAAAAATACAAGAGACATGGCTGATATCAGTAGGTATAATTTGGTTCAATAAGATTAAAATAATATTTGTTGAATAGTAACTTTTTACTTTTATTTACCCCGGTTAAAAGTAAATAGGGTAATTAATAGAAAAAATGATATTATTATTACCCAAACACATGTACTAATTATGTTGGCTAAGTATAATTCGAAAAAAACCAACCTTATTAAAATAATATGATCCTTTAGGTCCACATGGATTATATTAGGACATTTATTATTATTTTATTTAAATTAGCGTTAAAAAAGGTAAAATAAATGTTTAATAACTTAAACATTTTCAATATAGGGATATAAAAAAGATAAATTAGACTATAAATATTAATTTGAAAGCTAAAAAAATTTCTACGTAATGGTATTTTATTTATAATTTTCAGACTTTAAATAATTAAGTTTATTTATGACACAACGATGATACAATAATTACCGTATTAATGAATGATTAAAATATTTGATATTATAAATATCAAAATAAATGTAATATGAGAATTTTTATGAATTAAAATAATTTTATATATTAATAGAAATGTTAGGGTTTCTTATATAATTTTTTGTGAAGTAATAATGCTGTTATGAATTTAGATAAAACAAATGACCAAATAGTGTAAAAATTGACATAAAATAGTTTTTAAAACAAATATTATATTAGAAATTGATATAATAATATTAAAAATCAATGGATTGTCCAAAAAAAATCTATAATAAAATATATGACATTAATCAACCAATTGGGGTTCTATTTTCATTTTATTGTATGTTTATTAACCATATAATAGAAAAATACAAAGAGACATAGTAAATGTCAAACTATTTAACTAAGAGATAAATCAAAATATAAAGGTTACTACGGTGACCTAAACCTATCTATAACCTATTGTTTGAGAGGTTTGCGACCCATCCCCACCTTATCCTCTAAATAAATAATTTTTTTCCATTATAAACTGTAAATTATTTTATTATAAAATAATATTTCATGATTTATATAAAGTGACCCTCACCACTCTTATAAAATGGCACTTCCCCTTCTCTTAATTTCACACCTCCAAATCCATTTGGCTATTCCAAAACCTACCCAAATATCCTCCCAACCTTTCTCTATTAATCCTAGAGGAATTTTATTGATTATAAATCCCACCTAAGGAGCCCTTTTGATCAAATCAAAAAAAAAAGTACCCAAAGAAGAGGTAAATATTTCATCACCTTTTTCAAGATATTTTCTTCCTTCAATTCCTAATTCTTTGTTGTTTTCATTATAAAATAACAAAACTAGTATTTCATGTATACTGTGATGTTATTATAAAAATGGTACAACCATATTCATTATTCTATCCATTTTATAAATGACAAAGTCACCATATGTGCGTATGTACTTATTACCATCTCCACGTCCCGGTGTGGTTTGTTATTCTAAGACATCATTATTTGGATGGGTATAATAATGAATATTAATGATGTAAATAAAAATTATAACGTGTTAATTATTCTTTATATATGATATACCATCCAATTATATAGAATTTCTTCATCAATATAATAATATTATCGCTCGTGCGTAGATACGGATTGTCGTCTCCACGACGTGCTGAGATTAATTTCCACGTTCACCATTCAAAGATGATTATAAAATTTATATATCATTACTATGTATGTAATATATGACATATTAATTCTAATAGAGATATGAATATATATATATATGTGTGTGTGTGTGTAATTTCATATATCTTCTCCACTTAGTTTCATTCAATATGATATGAAAACAGAAACAACGTTTATGCGTACGTACGGTCTACCGTCTCCATAAACTATGTTTTCCATTTCATATGTATATCTATTATTAAAATTAATATTCTAAATATATATGATGTTTTATATTCTAGATTTATTTAAATCATAATATAAGTGATACAATCAAGAAAAAAAGTTAAGACACGTACGATAAAGAAAGTGATTATTACCTGAAATGTTAATTCAACATGGAAATTAATATTAATTGGGTAGTATAAATTCATAAATGAATTATTTATGACATCATAAATATTTATATGGTTCTGGAATAATATAATTACATACTACGGTATTTATATAAGAGGTTAAACGTACCCTCGACAAAAGGAATGTACAAAGTAAGTGGTTTCTTATCTCACTTTTAATTCCATGAGATTTCCATTATTCACCACTTATTTATTGATTGTGGCGTATGTTTTACTTTCATCTGATATATATTATCATGATTCTCCATATATTCATGATATTCTGTGGTTTATCTGGTGTTTATTGAATATTTTTCATATTACTCGATTGAATACAATGAGGTGAGGGTTAATTTCACAATCTATTTATTATTCGAGGTTGTTTTTACGTAAGTATCTACTGTGACCTCTTTATCATCCACATCCATGTTTCCTAAAAATGTATTCCAAAACATTTTTAATATTTACTTGACTATAGGTTAAAGGTATTTATACCCTTTTTTTAATTTTTATAAAATGGTTTGAAAGGAATCTTTCCGTTGTTTTCCAAACAAGGTACCTTATGAATATTTCGAAAAAATTAAGGTAAGAATGTTTTTTTAACTTATACAGCAGGTGTGGATATTATCTGATGTTATAACATTGTAGAAGCTTCTCATACAATATTATAATAATATTTTCAAAATAAATGTTTTCTTTATAATAATGTGACTCTTAAATGATCTCAAAATAGAAAATGATATTTCTAAAAAAAACGTTTTGATTTCATCTATGCTAACATATTTTGATGGATTTTAACCATATTTGAAGTTTTTTTTATGATACAGAACTTAAATAATTTATTGAAGGTTTTGTGATATGATTGAACGTGGATGTGTTATTTTTATACCATTCATGGATTATGGATAAAGTATTGACATTTTGTTTGCTAGTTTTAATATGAATGTTTATGTTCTGTTTAAACCATTTCATATAAGGAATGCATTGAATATAGTAAGTGACACGTGGAGATCTCTATTGCTCCTCAATCCATCGGTAGGTATCTTGCTACAAACTAGTGTCTTGGCACAAGGCCTTGAAAAAATCTTATCTGTCGTTCTTGAACAAAGACATGACTATGTGGTTATGAAAGTCTGGCATTATGCATTCCATCATTATGAAAGTGGATATTGATATTTCATGTGATTATTTGACTTGTAGAATATATATGTGATAATTAAATGGCATTATGTGATTTTATCTTAGCCATATTATGCTAATGTTCAAGTTTAAATTTTTTTTTTGTCTTATACATTACCTAAAATGTTTGTGCTTATTTATGAAAGACTCTACTATATGGTTATTCTTACTGAGTATCTGAGCTCCCCCATTTCTATGTTATATTTTCCCAGGATGTGAAGAATTATATTATGACGGAACTACAGGGATAGTCTATAGGATCTCAGTGTTGTCTATGAAAACAATGTTATTATAGTTTTCTGTTTTATGATGTAATGTAAACTTCATGTATGTAATCTATTTTACAAGATTTCTAAACTGATCGGTCTTTCTGGACTTGATTCCTTGTAATCATTCCAATTTATTAAAATAACGCACCGACTCTAGGTAACTGGGGTTAGGGCATTACAATTACCAGGTACCTATTCTATCATATCACCGGAAAAAGGTTCCAAATAGTGTGTCAAAAGAAATGAAATCCACTAATACCACTTTGTAATGTCCCAATTCTGGAAGCCACCTAGAGGCTCCCCTTACCTAGTTGGTCACATGGCCTCAAGAGAATTTCCCCAAATTCCAGGGGTTGTCGACTAGCAGCAAGGGCCTTCGGTGTGATAGTGGGGAAACTATGCCCACAGTGGCAGAGTACACAACGGTCGTAGACAAAATACATAAAAGAATGAAAGTAGTAATACATACATAAAATAGAAAATTGAGCGTATAAACTAGAGAAAATATATAAAATGATGCATGATTCATATGTCTAGAAAAACATGAAAACATGTCACAATGCTAGAATTCAATATAAATTAACCATGGTGCAAAAAAATTAGATAAACTCCCAAAAATCACAAGCGATAGTTTGGTCCCATTCTCTATATCTCCACATCAAGTCAAGTACCTGAAGTTGAAGGGCACTTGACCTTATCTATACCTGCAACAATATTATCTCTTTGGGTCCAAATTCATGGCCCAAACAGGGTGTGATACTAAATCCCAGTAGGCAACCACTATGATATCTGTGCCTAACTGTCAGTGAATATATGGTAGGTAAAATATAAAATGTAGTAATATAAGGAAGTACTCAGTAGTGAAACAACCAAATTTCAATGAATTCAAATTACCACCCAACATGCAGAAGATAATCAATGCAGATAAACATGACATTTAACCCTATGCGAAGTACCCACAGCCTACCCCCTCTGGTACTACCCAGCAACACAAGAAAGCATCTAAACACAAGGTAACCCTCTATGTCTTACTCACAGCTTATCCCCATTTGTCTTACCTAACATGTACATGCAACCCTATGGGAAGTACACTTAGTCTAACCCCTCTGGATCAGCATAATAATAGACTCTCTGAGGAAGCAATCATTTTAAATTCCCCCTATTGTCTCGTAATGATAATAAAGGCACTCTGGGGAAGTACTCCACATCTCATTCACCTTATGACCTTCGTCGATGAAATACCGACACTCTAGGGTAGCAATCAACATCAATTCCCCCTTTGGTCTCGCATCATAAGTAAAACAGACACTCTGGAGAATCCCTCAACATCTATTCTCCCTATGGTCTATACAGTAGGTTCTCATGGCCCTGTGTAATTCATGAATATGTAATTTCACATAACGGCCAAGGTAAACCAAAAGAACTACTTCTCTAGGATTCTACAACACTGCAACAAAACAGAACAATAGTCACACCATCCTACATTACTAGGCGTGGGAATGTAAATAGCATCCAAATGGGAAATCAATACCAAAAGGTCCAAATAGGAAAGACATGCATGATCAATACATCCAAATCACAAAAAATCACCCTACTCACAATCAATAATCATCTACTCAGGCATAACAAAATACCAGAAAATCAATAGGGCTATAATGGTAAATGTGCAATACCCTATTCATGGGTTTTGGGAAACTTTTCACATAAATCTCCAATTTATTCAAAATAAAGGCACAAACCACCTACCTTGGTGTTGGGAGATCAAGATACTTGAACAGTGAGGCTTGAATCTCCTTAGAACGCTGTAGATCTATGAAAACGTATAAAAAGTTCAACCCATGATAACTCATGAAAGAGAAGAAATCACGGTATGGTGCTCTAAGAGAGGATATAACTCACTGATGAAATTCCAATGAAACCATCGATGTTTGATTCAGAGGAGAGATGTTGAGTCAAGTGCTCATTAAAGATCCACGACTGCTCGATGCTCTCAAATGAACTAGGTCGAGAAGGAGGTGGTTCTGTCCGTCAGACTTGACCATAGTGTGTTTAATGAAACAAAACAAAATACACAGTGTGTACTTTTTATGTACACATCGTGTAGTTGTTGTATCTGTACTCCGCTCTATGCGGCCTCTATGTCATCCCACATGACCGTGTTCAAGGCCGTTACATGGCCAGCACATGGTTACCCGTGGTAATCGAGTACACAACGTGTACTCATAATATAAATGGCGTGTACATCAAAAATTTCCAGAAACTCCTCCTTTCTCTAAAACAATAGAAAAATAGAAACATACCTGAAAAAAAGATTCAGGTTCTTACAGGTCGATTCTGCATATAGGAGTTTATCACATTGTAATCTCTTTGAGATATGATAATCAATCCAATTTCTAGTCAACACCATCTTGAAAAAAACCTCCCCTATGATTTATTTCTACTTTTTAACCATATAAAATGTTAATAATATTTTCATATATAATACTGAAAAAGATAGCTATTGAATTTTTGGGGTACAACATTCATTTTTTCATAGATACTAGATTATTTAATGGAATAATATTATTGAATATAAAATTGGTGATATATATCAAATAATTACTAGTAGATCTTCTTTATGGTATGAATTTCAGTATCTTGAATTATAATATTTTTTTTGAGAAAAATGAGTTAGAGATGGTTTGGGTGATAAGATTAATATACTATAATTAAAATAATAAAAAAAATTATTTGAATAGAATATGATTTGTAAATTTGTTGAACATACAAGCAATATTATGGTTATTTGTATTTAATGGTTTTTACAATATAAGTGGATGATATTGGATCCAAAATTATGAATAAGTATTGAATAATTTCTATGAGTTATAATTAGGATTGTTTCATCGACTATATTGAATATTGTTTCTTTTTTTCTTGAATTAAATCATTTTATATTCTATTAACCATCATATACAACTTAATTTATATATATTTTATGATTTTATAATGTTTTTATTCTCTAATCGGTATATTTTGAGGGGTTTTTATGTTGAAAACCTCATCATATTTAAGATAATTAATTTCAAAACATGTCTGTAATAATTCCATGTAACACTAATGAATTAAAAATTCCCTAGTATCCTGTTATTATATTTTATCTTTTTTGAATAGTTAAATATGATTTTATTAAAAAAAATAGATAAATCCAACTCTTTTTATTAATATATTTTTTAATAATACCTAATTAAAAATCATTATTTTGTTGAAATTCATTTTTTATGAAATTAAAAAACAAGTGTTTAGAGATTTCATAAAGATATGAAATATAAATTTTGAATGAATATAATGAATGTGAATATCTACTACCAATTAATAAATAAAAAATTAAAACAAGAAAGAACAATCATAATCTGACATAATAATAATAGATATTTACCAAAATTATTTCTTTTTTATGATTTTTCTAGTGTACGTATTATGGTAGGTCACTCATTTAAGAGTATCGTTAATGAATTTTAGAATCTTAAAAAATGAATGTTTTTTTGGAAGATTAAATTATTTGAAATCTACTCGATCAAAAATTACATACTCTATTTTCGAGGCTATGATATTTCATGAAAATCTAAAAGACTATGATTATTAGGTTGAATAATAGATATTCGGTATTGTTGAATTAATTTTCAATCACGAAATATTATAATAATACATGTATTCATAAATATAAAACAATTATTTTTGAATAATTTTTTGGTGGTTTTAGATTGGATATTAAGAGTAATTATTTGACTTATCATTTCTATGGAGAAGATATTGTCTATTTATGAATAATAAAGTGACATTCGATTCCATCATCTACTAAATTAGATAAAATATATAGTTATTTGATAATTTTTTATAATTTTTTGTATATGATTAATATATAAATATTCTTAGATGATTCTATCTTTGAACATGATTCATTTATATAGTTATAAAAAATTAATTTTTTTATAAACCTAAAACATTTTTCATTGGATAAAAACATATATATATATATATATATGAAACAATTTCATTCAGGATCACAAAATAATATAATATATTGTTTTTGAGTTTATTATAATTTAAATTTATCATTATGATATGTTTAAAATATATCTACATTCTAAAGAAAATGAATACATTAAATAAAAAAATGGTTACAATTAGTAATGAATAATCATCTTTTTTTTACTATTAATCATTCTTTTTCTATTGAAAAACCCCTCGGGAATGGGGGAAGCAATTTTTTTTCTATATGAAATTGTGAAAAATTATTTTCCAATAACATCATGTATTCTATAATAACATTTAATTAATGTTTTAGTATTGTTTTTTATATTCATTTCAGAAATACATGTAATGGATGAAATTTGATAGATAAACAAAATGTAATGTAATTTTGAGAAGGTAATATATAATCCATGTATTAACCTTGTGTCATTTCATAAGAGAGTCATATCACAATAGTATGATTTATTCTCATAAAGAATATTCAATTTTATAATCAATAAAAACTAATTTATTATCATTATGATATATCCCAATATTACCATATGTATAATATAATGTTTTTTGAGTTTATAAAAATATACACCCCACATTTATAATTTAAAATTACATTTTCCCTTAATATTTAAAATGACATTTTAAACTTCTTAAATTACCATACATATAAGATTCACTTATATCTTCATTATATAACTTTGATAATAACAAATGGTGGGAACCTATTGGGGAGAATGTTTTAAGATAGATTTTTCGTAATTTATGTGGGTGGTTTTTAATGGGAAAGGTTTTATTTTGTAAAATAATTTTTCCAATCAAGAGAGTATTCTAATATTTATCAGATCTCATGAGATATAAATTATTTTGAAGGATATATTTTATTATATTAATTTTTCTGACTATTTTTATTTCTCATATTTCATGTATATTTAAATTTCAGAGATTATTGAACCATTTTCCATAAATATATTCTCTTTTACAAATTATAATGATGAGTCACAAATAAATTCTAATTTTACTTATGCATACTTTTTATTTTAGTAGTTGTGAATATTTTTATATTTTATTTTCAAAATCTCATGTTCTAGTTTACATGATTTTCAAACATGAATTTATAAAAAAAAATATGTTATAATATAAAATAAATTTATCATGAAATTAAGATGAACCTTGAAATATTTTTAGAAATTGACACATGTTCATGACATACTGGGAGTTAAACATTGGTTAATTCTGTACAATGAAGCCAATAAATGGAGTTTGATGAGATCAGAAACTAATGAAATATAAATTACTAGGAAACATTCATTTTTATCATTTCACCTACTTAGTTCTTGTGTTCATCTGCATATATATATTTTTATATCAATATCATAAAATTATATTGTTATTAATTTTACTATAAGATGAACATGATTTATATTTTTATGATTTTTCTCAATTTAATATTATGTAATAGATTTCTAGGATATGACTAAGTACCGCTTTATTACTAGTATAACGAAATTTTATTATTAAACTTATCATAGATTAGCTAATCGATGTGCAGTTACGGATATAGATTATTACTACTAATATGTGTGGAATATTTCTTTATATTTTACATGGGGTTCTAACATATTTTCATAGTGGTTACTATTTATAGAACTAGTAATATCCCTTGGATTACAGAAATAATCCTACCAAAATATTTGATTAAAACTAAAGAGTTCAATTGACATAATTAGTTATATTCTATAATATATTTTTTAATATATTTTTTGTATTTAAATCTTAAACTATACTTCACAATTTAATTCTCAATTATGTTTCATTATATTTTCGTTTTTATAAATGAAAATCCCTAAATTTTAGTTGTTTATGTCTACTTTAATAATTATGAATGTAATGTGGTAGTGATAAAAACATTTACTGTAAAATAATAATTATATTTATGTGAAAAATATTTATGTTTTGTAAAGACTAATTCCCCCACACTTAATGATTCTATTTATAGTAATATAGGATTGTTTATAATATTGGGAATTTATAAGACATGAATCACAGGGAAATGAAAAACATAAGCCATTAAATCATAACATTTGGCCAAGACATTGAATTTGTGAAATAAAAATAATCACCTAACATGATTTCCATAGTAGACATGAAATCACACACAATTCCATCATAGTGGAAAATTTCTTATATTGAATCAAGTTCACTATTCGTTCCATCCATGTATTACTAAACCAGATATTTTTGTCCTTCTAGCCCTATACTACTAAATAGAACTAACTTGTTGTTCTATTAGTGTATATTTCTCTAAATATATATCAATAACAAATGAATTGAAGAGAAATATAAGCCACACCCCTATAATAATTAAATCTTTTTTACATGTTCCACTAGAACATAGATCACTCATATCCCATGAAAAAAATCGGTTTCATAAAACTCGTCATCATAGTATAACTCATAGAAAAGAAACAAAATTCATAAGTACTCACCCATAATAATAATAATCCTATAATAGAATAATAATAATGGTATCATAGGTTCATTTGACAACAAATCATAAGTATCATTAAATATCATGGTCTTGCATGGAAAATAATTTTGAGATAGCTCATAAAAATAGATCTTGATTAAAATATTTCTTTTCCCTTGAAAAATTCATTTTGAACATAATTTTTTTAAAGACTTATTTATTTAAAAATATATATTAATACATATAATTGAACAAATTATAACATTTAACATTTTTCACGACTCGCCTTAACCAAAAGGAGGGGAGGGACAACAGATTTCTAGACCCTTCCTTCTTTAAGATCAAGGAGGGATAATGACCCCCGAGACCCACCTTCAATAGGTCCCGGAGTGGCGAATAACACCAAGGGTATAGAATCACACACAAGATGGAAGGCATTGCCCTTTTTATTTTAATATGATCGAGAGATATGATATCAACCCCAACAACACCAAAGCTGAAGGTAAAGGTAAATCCAAAAGTAACACATTCCCATATGCATGTTCATCAGTAAATGATACAAGCCAAAAAATCTCCAAAGGTATGTACCAAGAAAAAGGAAAACAATAACAGAAACTGCCCCAAGGTTTGAGCTAGTACTGTCCCGCACGATCCTTGAAGTCCTCATAAAAACCTGAAAGAAGTTTTATATACATAGGGTGAGCATACAAGTATAGTCAGTAGGGAAAACCAAAGGCTCTCATGCACAAGTGGAGAGGCATTCTAATGCCCTGTGAGAAAAAAGAAACCAAAGGACCTAGAAAGGAAAGCTATCCACCCAAGCCTCACCAAGGCACACTCCCCAAAAAACTCAAGGCAAGTAAATTATAGTAATATCACATAGATATTTGGGTACCCCGCTCCACTTTCCCAATGGTTATTAAAGACATCCTACACATCGAACCAATCCCACCATCCTCACTGTAGTCCCACTGCCAAACCCCAACCGAACACACCTTGGCCATAACCTCACCGTAGTTCCACTGCCAAAGCCCGCCCACAAACACCTGGGCCGTAACCACCATGTGTAACCACACCTTTAAACACCTGGGGTCAGAAAAATTACTATCATTCCCAAAGACACCTGTGACTCATCCCGAAGACACTTTGGATACAACCTGACCGTAAACACCAAGGCCAACCACCACAAATACTCTACCCGAAGTTTCATGGGCTAATAATGGACATCAAGCCATTACAGCCTGCCCGAAGAGTCTTGGGCTCTTCCAGAAAGGTAGAAGAAATGATCTAATAACCATCCACTTATAGGAGTGTTGGAAAGCACCATTCCCATGAAATGGGGTGTTCGGCACTAAGTGCTCAACTAGTGTGGGGAATGAATAAGAAACATAATAAATTCCATATATGTATTGTAAATTGGCACTCATCCCATCCTAGGGGATCCAAAACCTAAGCACAAACACCCTCATTACTATTCATTCCTAATGGAAAGCACAACACTCGCGGCCAAGTCACAAATCATCCCCAAAAACCAATTCCCCATTTAGAGCATTCTTATTTTCACGTTCAAGTGATCCCATTTGGATGTCAACTACACTACTGGGAAACTAAAAGTCACAACCAGAATCCAGAGAAAGGAATCAACCCAACAACAATTTAAGCATTCACACTCGGTTCTCTTGTAATGTTACAACGAAAAAAGGGCATTAGTGAGATCCCTCAAAGTACTAGAAGCAAAGAAAACCTCAAAAAAGCAATATGTGAGATCCTTAGAAGTACTGGAAACAAAGAAAACCCCGAGACACAACCTCATGTCCCTAAACCAGGAACGAATGATTTCTCAACAACAGAGGATCACACCCTAGTTTGTGTCCCAACAGAGAAACACACAACTTGAGGTTCACAACCAACAACCATACCACAACAGAGGATCCCATCCTCTACCACTTTCCCCCATATGCATCGAATAGAACAACACCCACTACCAAAATAGATTATGAAAACTTCCAGGTTTAGACACATGATTTATTATTTTCTTCTCTCTGTTGGTTAGTTGGGGTGACCACACAAGGTTTTATGTTCACTGGGCATCCATTTAATCCATAGAGTCTACATGATTATCCAATTTCCATGTTACCACAATTTAATTGTCTCTGAAGGAAATATTTTATTAGTGCACATGGAAATACCACCAACGACCAAGATTTTCAGTAGGCATGAACCAGCGCAATTTAAAAAACAATGATCAAGGAAGAGTGGTAAACAGAACAGTAGCATATCGATCACACCCCTCCCCTTTATTCTTTAAAAGTACATTTTTATCTTCGTTAAGGTTTGGTTTCATCAATCCTCATAGAAACAAAAGAAAACCCACCCCACATGATGCACAGTAAAGAGAGACGATGGAAAAACCCTACTTGGATGATCAAGGATCAATGTTTTTCTTCACGCACCATGAATAGGGGATGTGTGGCTTGGAGGGGAGGAATTATGTGGACTCCAAGAGGTGTAGAAAACTCCATCATAGGCACACCATAAGCCAAGGGAAGAGAGGAACACCAGGTGCACCAAGGTGAAGAGATAAATCCATCCAATAAGAATAAAAGGAAACAATAGTGGGAGGTATGAAGAGAAGATCCTATAGTGACGGGATATGGAATTTTGAACGCCTGGAAAGTTGGATTGCGGTTTCCCAGATGGTTTGGGCGGTTACGCATGATGATATTAAGTTGTTATTTAATATACCCTATTAGGGAGGTTCCTTGTGTTTTCAAGAAATAATTATAGACTTTAAATGGCTTTAAAAAAAGTAAAATAATTAATTTCTGTAAAACAAAATGTCGTGGAAGCGGGACTAGAATAAGAAAACAGAGGGCTGGTTGAGGACATGGTGTCACAGTCACGGTGTCCCCCTTATGATGCCACCGTCACGGGTCCACTGTCACAGCTCTACCGTCACAGTTCCACTTTGACCCATGCCACAGTCACGATGCCACTGTTTTGGTGGAGATTTATAATGGAAAAGTAATGGGCTAGGAGGGTCTGGGCCATTACATTAGATACCTCTCAAACTATTCCCTCCCTAAAGAATCAAAAACAAGACATATAAAGAGAGTGGTTCCAAAACAACCACCTCGAAAGATACCTCCCATGAGTGAACCTTATCATCATCTGGAAACACCTCTCCCTCAAGAAACCAGGAAACATACTAGGGTCAAACTTCCCAGTCATATGGGTTGGATAGTATCTTCCTCCATGTCAAGATACTATCCAATTTGGGTGACACTGACTCGTCCGCACAGGTTTAATCACATCCACCATAATGCGTCATGATTAAGGATCACGTCCTCCCCTCCCATTATCTAGGAATTTTCACACACATTTCGAAAAAATGGAATACCACACATTTAATAGCCATCAATGTAAAGAGTTCCATCATGAACAAGTACAAACAGAACATCAAAAAACTCAAAACAACTTTGGGTACAGGGAACGCATCTACGTCTTCCATTCCTAGGTACTTTCCTCGAGCCCACCATTCCTCCACAACACACGAACCAGAGGAATGGTTCATCCATGGATCACCTTCTCCTCACAATCCTCGATCATCACTGGTTGTTTCATGAATGTTTCATTGTCTCCAATATCTAACATTCCCCAGTCAAGGATGTGTTAATTGTCATGTACATATCGTCGGAGCTGGGACACAAGGAAGACGTTGTGCACCCTCTGCAGTGGAGGAGACAACTCTCATTGATAAGCCACCTCGCCGACCTGGCACAACACTTCGAAGGGTCCAATGAAACTGTGAGAAAGCTTACTCCCCCTACCGAACCTCTGTTGCCCATGCCGAGGGGAAAACATCAAGAAAATGTGGTCTCCGGCCTTAAACTCCAAGGGTCTCCTCCTATTATCGGCATATGACTTCTGTCTGTCATGTGCTGGCTTCATCCTTTCTCGTATAAGATGGACCTTCTCTGTCATGCTCTGCACCACCTCCGCGCCAAGAACACATGCTTCCCCAACTTCTGTCAAGCACACGAGTGAGCGACATGGCCCCACGTACAAGTCATCAAATAGATCCATACCAATGGTAGAGTGATAGCTATTATTGTAGTAAAACTCTACCAATGGCAAGTGTCTCACCCACGATCCCCCAAAAATCCAGGACACATGCCCGTAGCATGTCCTCCAATGTATGGATGGTGCGCTCTGTCTCTCCATCTATCTGGGGGTGGAAGGTAGTGCTATGTTCTAGCTGGGTGCCAAAAGCAAGCTGCAATCCCCTCAAGACTCATGAGTTAAACTGTGCATCCTTATCCGAGTCTATGGATCTAGTAACTCCATGCAACCACACCACATCATCCACATAACTCTGTGCTAATGAATCCACTGTTCTTGACTCCTTGATCGCCAAAAAGTTGGCCTATTTCATCAACCAATCCACCACTACCCAGATAGCATCGTAGCCTCCTTGAACCTTGGATAGCCCCGTGACGAAATCCATCGAGACATCTTCCCACTTCCACTCAAGAACATCTAAAGGTTGCAACGAGCCGCCTAGAACATGGTGTTTAACCTTCATCAGCTGACACACTGGGCACATTACTATGAACTCTGCTACTTCCCGTTTCACCCTGGGCCACCAAAACTATCTTCTCAGACCCTGGTACATCTTGGAAACTACCGGGTGCACTGCTAGGAGTGAGTTGTAAAATTCACTAATAACTCTCTCATGCATCACCTCTGGAACAAACAACTTTCCTAGGAAAAACACTCAATTCTGACCATCTTCGGTCCACCCTTCCGGAGCACCACCTTGGTAATCCTGGTCATGCACCACTTCACTTTCTGAGTCTTACCACTAAGACTCCTCCACCTGCCGCATTAGAGAAGACTGCACTATCATCGGATACAGGAAAGCACTTCCACCTTCCACCCTTGCATCCAGGTGCAGGGCAGCCAACTCCTACATTGCCTTCCATGAATCTGCCGACCCTCGAACCACATCCTTCTGCAACTTCCTGCTCAAGGCATCAGCCACCACATTCCCCTTTCCTGAGGTGTAGGAGATTTCGAAGTCGTAGTCTTGAAGTAATTCCATCCACCTTCACTGCTGTAATTTTAGGTCCTTCTGGTAGAAGACGTACTTAAATCTCTTTTGATCAGTGACGACCACGAAGTGCTCCCCAACACGGTTGTTCCACCACAACTTTAGTGCGAACAGGACCGCCGCAAGCTATAGATCATGGGCGGCCATGTAAGGATCATGGGGGCGTAACTACCTAGACCCATAAAGGATAATCCCTTGCCGCTGCATCAACACATATATGAGGCCTTTCCCTAAAGCATCACACAACACCTCATACGCCGCCCCTTCTTCTGGAAACCAAAACACTGGGGAACCAACCAACATCTCTTTCAGATAACTGAAGGTTGCCTCACACTGCTCATCCCACACAAAGCTTGGACTTTCTTGGTCAAAGCTGTCAAAGGTGATGCAACTCGGGAGACATTGGGAACGACTCTTCGGTAGTAATCATCCAACCAGAAGAAACTACGAACCTCCGCCACATTATTGGGTGCTGCCCAAGAAAAAACCTCCTTGACCTTCGATGGGTCCACTCATATCCCATGATCAGACACCACGTGCCCAGGGAAGTTCACTTCTCGCATCCATAACATGCACTTGAAAAAATTCCCATCGAGATGGTGTCATTGTAGGACCTCTAAAACCCTTATCAAGTGCTCAGCATGCTCCTCCTCTAATCTTGAGTAGATCAAGATGTTGTCAATAAACAGGACTACAAACCGGTCCAGATATTCCCGGAAGATGGAGTTCATGAGCCCCATTAACACAGCTGAGGCGTTTGTGATGCCAAATGGCATGAAAACATACTCCAAGTGCCCATATCTACACCTGAAGGCCATCTTTGAGATGTCTCCCTCCCTCACCCTCAGCTGGTGGTATCCTGACCATAGGTCAATCTTAGAGAACCGACCTTCTCCCTTCAGCTGGTCAAAGAGATCATCTATCCCCAGGAGGGGGTAACGGTTCTTGAACATTACCGGGTTCAGTCTCCGGTAGTCTATGAACAGCCTAAGACCACCAGCTACCTTCTTGGTGAATAAGACTAGAGCACCCCATGGAGACACACTTGGTCGAACAAAACCCTTCTTCATCAGATCGTCAATCTGAATCGGTAACTCCCGAAACACAGAAGGTGTCATCAGGTAGGGAGGCATCGAAATCGGACGACCACCGGGTTGCAGGTCTATCCCAAACTCGATATCACATTGAGGGGGTAGAGTCACTACTTTATCAGGGTAGACATCCATAAACTCACTGACGATACCTGGGACTCCCACCATCTCTGAATCCACTGACTCCACTGATAGCTCAGCTAATAAGGAGAGGAGGGGTTCCCCTTGCCTACTGCTTCCCGAGAAACTCTGATCGCCGATGAAAGTCACCTGTCAGTTGCCCATGTCTGAAAACACACCCCTTTCGTGGAATCATTCAATGACGGAACATTAAGAAAATAGTAAGTAAATTCCTAAGATGAAATTGTATGGTTGTATCTGCAACAGTAGAGGATCCCCCACTAACTAATGTGGTCGTATCATCTGTCTGCATCCTCGACAATCATACAACCAGTCGGTCTGACCTCCGACTGTTGTGCTCAGCACTAGGGACAATGTATGTCTCTTAGCGTATAAACCCAGTGCATGGTCCAGACTAGGTGTAATAAAGGAGTGTGAAGCTCCTGTATCAAACACGGCATATTCCAGGATACTAAACAAGCTGATCGTAACTCGAACAAACATTGGCTCTGCTGGAACTGCTTCTTCAGTGGCGTGCAACTGCCTACGCCCAGCTCCTCTTCCTCTCGAATGTTGGACACCTCCCAGACCATGCCCGGGTTAAGGACCCAAACGAGAACCCTGAGGTCGGCCACCTCCTGCAACGTCTGCCCTCAGTAGAGCGGGAGCCTGCTACCCCTATTACTGCTGCTGAAAGGGCCTAGCTGGGAACTACAGCTGCTAAGATAGGTGTTGGACCTGCCCACCCCCACCATATTGTACTCTGTCCGGGCACTAATTCCAAAGGTGACTATGGCATACACAGATGAAGAATCTTAGCCCCAGGCCTGAAAGAATAGGGCGAGGGCCGGAAGGTCGGAACTGGAACTGCTGAGGCCTACTCCCTTCAGGTCGAAACATAGAGGGTCCTGATGCTGGAGGCCTACTACTAACGACCATCCCCATTGAAAAGGCCAACCGGATCCCCTCTCATGACACACCTCTCTGTGTGTTCATCCTCTCAACCACTTCATCCTTCTTCTACACCTCTATGTAGATCAGTAGGGTGAAGGGAATAACAGCGTACTGAAGAGAAGATCGAAGTGCCTCCTCCAAACGTCTCGCCCGAGACACCTCATCCGGAAAGCGGTCAAGAGTAAAGTGAAGGAGATCCTTGAACCTTATCCCCAACTCTCTCACTGACATACTCCCTTGTTGGAGGGAGAGTATCTCTGGACTCTTCTCAGCCTTCATCATGGAAGAGAGGAATTCCACCCGGAACTCCTTCTCAAAGTCTGCCCACGTCACCTCGGTCTCCGTCTTCTCCCCAAGATAGAGCGTCCACCACTGACGCAGTTCCCCACGCATCTGGAATACATCCAAGAGAACCCAGTACTATGTCGGAGCCCGGATCAAGTTGAAGGCTATCGCCAGCTCCTCTATCCAGCTCTCCGTCTCCATATCTGAGATGCTGCCCTCGTACTTCCCCAGGGTCTTCCACTGAATGTCATGAAGCATCCGTTGCCACTGAACGTCCTCCTCCTCTCGTCTAGCCCTCTGCCGATTAGCCAAGTCAACCTCCTCAGCCTCGATCGCCCGCCCTACTCGTGGTCTCATCCCAAGATCCATATCTACAAGGTAAACAAAGAATTCCTAATATCGTGTAGTGTAGAATTCTGTTCTTAAATTTTCTTAGACTTCTTTATTTATTTTGAATCCCCAGGACACCCATGAAACATGAGAACACAAGTAATTATGATACATGTACCTTTCTAAGCGTCTCTACCCTGCAATCAGTGTAGCCTCACTTGGTCATTCGGTAGGTCCAGAGTCCTTGCATCGGATCATGGGGGTCCTAAAATCCCATGTCATAGTCGGGTTTCCCTGGCCTAATTCACACACCAAGGTCACCCAACTCTATTTCTCTACCACCCCATGCAATCTTCACTCTTCCTAACTCCAGAATGTATCCTACCTCTCAACTTCACTCCTCTGATACCATTCTGTCATCACCTGCCTTCACTAAAAGGAGGGAAGGGACAGTAAATTGACAGAACCTTCATTTTTTATGTTGAAGGAGAGATAATGACTTTTGAGACTCACCTTCAATAGGTCCCAGAGTGGCGACTAGCACCAACGGTATAGAATCACACACATTATGTATGGCATTACCCTTTTTATTTTAATAGGATCGAGAGATAAGATAGCAACCCCAACAAAACCAAAGATGAAATTAAAGGTAAATCCTAAAGTAACCCATTCCCATATGCATGTTCAACAGTAAATGATACAATCCAGAAAAACTACAAAGGTATTTACCAAGAAAAAGTAAAATGACAATAGAAACTTCCCCAAGGTCCGAGCTAGTAAGGTCCCGCACGATCCCTGAATTCCTCCTGGAAGTCTGAAAGAAGTTTTATATACGTAGGGTGAGCACACAAGTATACACAGTAGGGAAAACCAAATGCTCTTGTGCACAAGTGGAAAGGAATTCGAATGCCCTATGAGAAAAGAGAACCCAAAGCACCTAGCAAAGAAAATCTATCCACCCAAGCCTCACCAAGGCACACTCCCCAAAAAATGCAAGGCAAGTAAAGTATTGTAATATCACATCGATATTTTGGTACCCCGCACCACTTTCCGACTAGTAATTAAAGACATCTGACACATCAATCCAATCCCTCGATCCTCACCACATTCCCACTGCCAAACCCCGCCCGCAAACACGTGGGCCATAACTAACATGCGTAACCACACCCACAAATAACTGGATCAGAACAATTACTGCCACATCCGAAGACACCTGGGACTCTTCCCGAAAACACTTGGGAAATAACCTGCACGCAAACACCTGAGTCAACCACCAAAACTACCCTTACCGAAGATTCTTGGGCTAATAATGGACTTCATGCTATCGCAGCCTGCTCGAAGAGTCTTGGGCTATTCGGGAAAAGGAGTATAAATGAGCTAATAACCATCCACTCATAGGAGTGTTGGAAAAAAACACCCTCCCAGTGAAATGGGGTCTTCAGCACAAAGTTATCACCTGGGGTGGGGAGCGAATAAGAAAAATAAGAAATACAATATATGTATAGGTAACAGGCACTCATCTCATCCTAGGGGCTCCAAAACCTAAGCACAAACACCCTCATTGATCTTCATTCATATTGAGAAGCACAACACTCGCAGCCAAGTCACGACTCATCCCCAAAAACGAATTCTCCATTTCAACCATTCTTGTTTTCATGTTCAAGTGATCCCATTTGGATGAGAAGTACACTAATGGGAAACTAAAAGGCACAAACAGAAGACAGAGAAGAAAAACAACCCAACAACAATTTAAGATTTCACACCCTGTTCTCCTGTAAAGTTACAACAAAAAAGGAGATTAGTGAGATCCTCAAAGGACTGGAACCAAAGAAAACTCCACAAAAGGGATAAGTGAGATCCTTCAAAGTACTGGAAACAATGAAAACCCTGAGACACAACCCCATGTTCCCAAAACCAGGAACCACCAATTTCTCAACAATAGAGGATCCCACCTGAGTTCGTGTCACAGCAGAGCAATGCACAACTGAATATTCACAACCAACAAGTGAACCACGACAGAGGATCCCATCCTGCCCTACTTCCCCCCATAAGGATCAAATAGAACAAAACTTACTACCAAAAAAGAGTATGAAAAATTCTAGGTTCAAAAACATCATTTATTATTTTCTTCTTTCGTTTGGTTATCGAGGGTGACCACACAAGCTTTTATGTTCACTGGGCATCCATTTAATCCACCTAGTTTACATGATCAAGCAATTTTCATGTTACCACCATTTAATTTTCATAGAAGACAAGTGTTTATTGGTGCACAGAGAAAGACCACCACCGACCATGATTTTTAGTAGGCATAAACCCACACAATTTACAAATTAATGATCAAGGAAGAGGAGAAAACAGAACAACAGCATATCGATCACACCCCTCCCCTTTATTCTTTAAAATTTTATCTGTTATATTCGTTAAGGTTTGGTTTCATCAATCCTCACAAAAACAAAAGAATACCCACCCCACATGATTCACAGTAAGGAGAGATGAAGGGAAAACACTACTTGGTTGATCAAGGATCGAAGATTTTCTCCTTGCGCCATGAATAGGGGATGCGCGGCTTGCAGGGGAGGAATTCGGTGGACTCCAAGAGGTGTAGAAAGCTCCTACAGAGGCAACCACAAGACATGGGAAGAGAGGAACTCCAGGCGCACCATGGTGAAGAACAAAATCTATCAGAGAAGAAAAAAAAGAAACTACAGCTGGAGGTATAAATAGAATATCCTATAGTTACGAGATATGGAATTTTGAATGCCTGGAAAGTCGAATCGCGATTTCCCACGTGGTTTGGGCAGTTACACATGACGATATTAAGTTTTCTTTTAATATCCCCCATCGGGGAGGTTCCTAGGGATTTTCAGGAATTAATAATGGGATTTAAATGGAATTACAAAATTAAAAGAATTAATTTACATAAAAACGCTATGGAAGCGGGAGTGGAAAAAAATGGTGGGCTGGGTGAGGACACGGAGCCACCGTCACGGTTCCACCGTGACCGGTGGCACCATTTTGGTGGAGCCTTATTTTGAAAAAGTAATGGGTCAGGAGGGCCTGTGACTTTACAACATTTCTTTAAAATCATTTTCCTTGAAATTGGGTTGAAAATATCTTTTTAAAATATTTGTGGGGAAAATAATCTTCAAACATTTCAAAGTGTCACATACCACTTTGAACAATTTGAATTGAAAACCACATGAAATAATGAAATTAAAATAATCTTATAATACCATGAAAATAAGTATATTTATAATATAGCTTTTCACATGGTAGTATTTACCCCTCGTATAATATCATGGGTTCATAACAAAACATGTGTCTCAAATAAAGAAAATTGAGACAAAAACAACTTTACTCATTTAGTATCTTTTGAACTGTGAAACCCCATTAAATAATGATAATAAAATAGATATTTAAATATACATAAATTTAATATAAAAATTCATAGAATACATTAATGGGAATTATTTACACCACAAAAAAGGAATGGGGGATTAATAAGTCATGTATCTCAAATAAATAAAAACAAAGATGAAACTCTTTTACAATTGGTCATGTATCCTTTGTACGCATCAAAAACTATTGTATAATTGATTAGATAGTTTTATTATATTATTTTTGAACCATATTTATATTTATGATATCATATGTGATCATATTATCACCCATACAATAATATTTTATTATTACTCTTCTTTCATGTGTTAATTTATTCATCTATTCTAAACACGTTTTTTCATATTTATCCAAAATATTCTTCATAGGTTATAGTAATATAATTTAAATAATGATATTAAGGTAGTATATAAAATATTTATTCATTATATACATTTTTCTAATCATTCATGAATGTTTAATAAGGAAAATAAATCTCATTGTCTTGTGGAGACGATAGTCCGTATGTACGCTCAAGCGATAGTATAATTTCCTTAATTGTATTTATTATGGAAGCGAATGTCATGTGTTTTATTTAAATAATAAATATCATGTTATATTTAATATATATACATATATATTACTTACATCGTTATACCGATCTAAAAAATTGGGGATGAAAACAGATTACACCTTGACGTGGAGACGGAAGACCGTACATCCGCATGCGTGGTGATTTCATTTTTATTCCTTTGATGGATAAGAGGTGGAATATGGTTGTTACATATCAAAAATAAAATCTCATAATATATTTAATACTATAGTTATTATAATATAATCAAAAAACATAATGGGAGATGTTTAAGAGTAAATGATTTTGAAAAGTTAGAAAGCAAGTTACCCCTTCTTAAACGATCACTCTCCAAACCACCTCTTAGGAAAACTAGAGTTTCTCTTTTGATATGATCCGAACCTCTATATTGGAACTATGGATGTTTAAAATGAATATATGAATATTTTTTCGATATTAAATACTCAAAGTGATGTGAATATTTTGGGGAGGAGGATCCCTTGTTATAATTGTGGTTAGGGGCATTTTTAGAATTTATTAAACTATTTATTTATTGTAATTTAAAAATCCATCCAAATAAAAAAATGAGATATATTCTAATATAATATGTGATAAAATTTTAATCTCATTAGACAATAAAATATAGAGATATTTTGTTGTCAATTTAAACCTTATCATTTAAATTAATCCTCAATTATCTATTTTAATCATTACTATAGTAAGAACATTTTAAAAAAATGTTTTGAAATTTATTTATTATATATAAAATAAAATATTACTGAATAATTTAAATAAATTAGCGTATAATTTTTATTTTTTATTTTAATGATTTCATATGATTTTAAAATAATTTAAGAAAACATTATTTTGACAAAATATCAACAGTGTCAATTTTGACACTAATCATTTCATTGATTTTTTAAAATATAAAGATACATTGATAACATCAAAAAAAATATTTCATTATATCCCTACGGGTTAAATAGAATCTATAAAATTCATTGGAATTATTAATTATCAATAATTTTATTTATTTTAATATTTTTAATATCATTTATTTGATATTTCCCTTGATAAAATAATTACTACATCGGTTTTGATTACTTATTTAATATACATATTTATTTACAAAGAAAAAAATATAAAATACCCTAAAGAAGATAAATTTTCTATTTTCTATAATATTATTTATTGTCTGATATATCATTTGTTTAAACCTATATCTGAAATGATATTTTATTAAAAATATGAATGTGACAACATTGACTTTACTAAATTTAAAACAATATAAATGTCATAATACAATCTATGTGGTTCCAAATGATTAATAACTTGACCCTTGGTTGATGATGGTCCAGATACACTTTACAAGTAATATTTTTTAATGTTTTTGTATCATTTAATGGTTATTACAAGTTTAATAAATATTTATTTATATATTTTTAATCAATTGAATATTTTTTGCATCATCATTGAATAAGCCTTATTGATAATTATTTAGTCTCTAAAAATTAAAAATAAATTACAATGATGTATAAAATTTCATTATATTATTGGATAATATAAGTTATAAATATTTTATCATGTTTATTAGTATATTAATATTATAATACTTATATGAAATAAGAGTGTGACTTTTTTTCACTTTCATGTCACTTCCATTTATTTTAATAATATTTATATCATTTTCAAGGATAATGTCCCTATAATTTTTCAATTATGATACTTAGGGGTTAAAGATATATATTATCTCGTCAAATAGAAATTTTCCTACTTTTAGAGTAATTGTATTGTCCTTATCATATTAATTGTTTAACTAAATTATCAGATTTACCTTTAACTGCATTTAAAAAAAATTATTGTCGTTACTATTTATAATATCCAAGAAAAGTAACCTATTCACATAATTTGGACCCAATATACCCAAATACTGAATAAATTTTTCAGAATTTGAAATATAATAGTTTCGGTAATAAAATTAAATTTAAACCCATTGAGGGAACGAGAAAAAAAATTTAAAAAGTAAACACCAACAAAAGATAAATATGTGTCGGTATAAAATTTCAATTTAAAATTAAATAAAATGAACAAAATATTATTAATTAATAACATATTGATAAAATTATACTTTAAAAATTTACAAGGATAATATATATATATATATAAATTAATTATATGAAAAACGGTTTTGAATTAAAATGTGGTATTTTTCACTATTAATTAAAATATAAAAGTTATCATAAAAATACCAAAAATTTATCTAAAATAAATTTTGATGTCCTGATTCAAAATAATAAGTTAATATTTCAAAATGGAATATATAAAGTTGTCAAAAATCATATTTTAGATGGTTGAGACATCAAAAGCTGTTAAGACATCATTTCTTTAAAAATACTTCTTGTATCTAGAAAATTGAATTTATTCATTTATCTTGTCTAGAAAAGTTATAAAATGAAAATTAATCTTTAGATTGAAAATATTATACATATATTTAATTAATAAATTCCATAAATTCTAACATTGTTATTTTATGAACTCACTTAATTACATTTTAATCATTTTTAGGAAAACATTTCCTTTTATTTTAAATGTTTTTTATTTTAGTTTATAATTAATTTCTCACGAAACAATTAAGAATATTTTCGCAATTCAGTTAATAATTTTCATAAATTACACTAAAATTTTTATGTTATAAGGTAACATAATAATATTTAGTTGTATTCTTAATCTCAATTTTGTGTAAAATAAATATTCTCATAACAATCTGAAATTATATGTAATAAAAGCCAAATATTTTGTTTCGTATATCACAATCTAAGACAGTGCTTCATATTGATAAATATAGTCTTGGTGTATCATATAACACATGACATCAAAGAATCTAAAATAATTTTTCTCATAAAATATCGGGGTTTTACAAATTCGTAGTGAAATATTGGGAATGTGGAAAACATATTTATGGAATCTTGGTAAGGTTTATTTGAAAAAAATGCTTCCCCTTACTGTTCCTAGTTCATTGAAAATAAATAATTTTAAAATGGACTAGAACATGCATTTTGTGAATTTAAATTGAAAGTGGTACATATGTTTTTGCATTAAAAACATCAACATCTATCTCCATAAGCACTGTATTACCATAAGATCCATGCTCATCAGCCACCAGGTCATTGGATGATCCATACATATACATTAATCATCCAAGAGAGTACTTTAATGATATATGAGGTAATTATGAAATTTATCATACCTATTCCTTGTATCTAATCTCATCTGACTTAAATTCACAAAATTATATTTTTTGGATTTATGGAAATCCATTCAAAAGATATCTAATGGAACTTTCCATTGAAAAAATTAATTTCCACATTGAAGACACAATGGAGTGACTCGTCCATGGTATATTATTTTAATAGTGTATTCCTTTAAGAGTGGTTACATATCAAATCCATATATATCTTTATTTCCAACCTATAACACCCCCTATGAATTGACTATCATTTTCTTCCTCCTATAATCATCTCACTATAAGAATAAGATTAAAAAGTACCATATATTTTGAGTAGATTCCCCACCAAAAAAACATAACTATTTATAACCCCACATGAGGTTTCCAAATCTGATGATACCCTTTTTGTTGAATACATTGGCTCTATGTGTGTGTTTTTTTAGGAATTATTAGATTCATCGGATTTCCAGAAGATTGTTTAAATTTTGGGAATCCATCATACTGATTCCTTTAGATCCTCCATGACTTCACCCTTATCCAATGATTATAAATAAATGTATTTCATCATGAATGATACTTTTTGAAGGTAATAAATTCACCATACCGAGGAATTAATATAATATCAAGATACAATGAAGCCTATGATAGTCGTAGTGATGGTGAACTGATCATGAGTCCCTTATCAGGTAAAAAAATTCAAAATTATTTTCCACGAAATCTATTCATTTCTGATAGGAATTGAGAAATACCTATGGAAATCAGTAAAATAAAATAAAATTAATACCTAATGAGGAATGTTTTATACCATTCATAAATTATCCATTTATTAATATATATATATATATATATATATGTAACCATCAAGGATAGTCATCATATAAAATCATTTATAGTTCACCGTTTCCATTTTATGTGATTTCTCATGTTTAAACATCCTATGGAGTATGAATAGACTAGTCAGGCCATTTTGGTACAATATTTATCCCTCAATCCTTCAAAATTATATGATTTTACCAGATAATGATCAAAATAATGTGAATCAATTCGTAACTCTAAATAATACAACTATTATGGAACTCAAAAACCTTCATTTGGCCTCCCATCCAACCCTATAACATAGGTACTGATTGAATTATTTGAAACATATCCTTTATTATAAATATTTGGACAATGTTATCATATATTTTAGGAAATCGAGAATGTATGAATAGGATATATCTACCATATTCCATCGCTACCACTATCATGATGGTGGGAAACCTCAATCAACCCCACTCATAGACTGGTAACATGTTCCCACATAGGTGGATTTCTAATAACTAATTATGTTAGAAAAAGGTGATGGTCTTAGGAGGCGAATAACCCTAGAAATTCATTTAACTAATCCTCTTGAACAATTTTCATGTTGGAACCATAGGCCCCACAATATTTTATTCATGTTTCAGCCTTTGGTTGAATTGAAATTTTATTGTGTGGTGTTATACTGTTAAATATCTCAAAATAATTCTTGAATGTAACGTCAGCCTAGAGATTTGGGTACTTCTCAATGGACATATTTGAAAGATTCATAAGTTCCCATGTGATTGAAGGAGATTATTTAGCATTTTCTCATATGAAAGGGGACGAGATAACACACTATACAGATCTAATATAATTTACACATGAGGGTTTTTTTTGATGTACTATGGACAACTATCGACCTCATAGACTCTATGTAAAATGTTTATCTTTTTTGGACAAAACTGACTATTCAGTTTTTTCACCAAACGATTTTTAAAATTTGAATGATTTTTTTGAATCGAAAATATATTCATACCAACATACCTTCTTAATACTAATGACCATTTCTATGTGGGTAGAGTACACCAAAATAAAAAACCCTAATCCAATATAAAGCATCTAACTAACCATTTTTTCTAAAAATAATACATCTAGAAAAACTATTTCATTATATAATTATTAATTATTGACATTTATTGATGCATTTAGGCTCAACATAGTTCCAAACCACTTAAAAATACATTATTATAGTCTTAAAAACACCTAAATAACATAGAGGTCCTCTTTGTATGTAAAAAAATGATCATAAAAGTCTATTACTATAATATATTTTCAATCATGAGAAAATAATGGGGTGAAATGATCCATATCATAGGTAGAGATATGGAGTGATCAATTTAAAGGTATAAACCATACATGGTATACTAATTATAAATAGGGTACTCCTAGAGATATTCTATTTTAAGACTCATTAGATGGTCATTTGTAGATATCATGATTATAGTAAGATCATCTTCCACACTATCGACTATGGATGTTTGTTGATCCAAAACCTCATCAATCCCCACTGTTGGTGAAATCTTCATAATAATTTACCATTGGAAATGATTCTTGGGTAAGAAAATATAAAATCATCAATTTAAAGGGACATGAATGATAATAGATACAATTATTTGTCTATAATAAAATGATGCTCATCACCCCTGTAAATTCCCTAATCTTATGGAAAAATATGTTGCACAATCATATAATCCCAATACAACACATGACCACATAATTTCTATAAAATCCTTATAACAGATTATATTTAAAATCATACATGATCCATTATTCGAATTAGTCGTATTTTATTGGTATTGAAATTTTATTAGGTGATCCATTAATGGGATATTGTTTATATAATGGTATAATTTAATCAAAAGCTCTAATCGGTTCATGAAAAAACTAGTAGGTAAAGCATTCATTCTATAGAAGATTTGGATAGCTCTATAAATATCTATCATTTATATGGTTTTATCTTATACTATATATTTAGAGATATATTAATATAATATAATGATTCATATAGAACGTTAAAAGAAAATACAATACCTAGAGACTCATGTAGAAATTCTATTCTGCATCATACTCTTATATAATGTTTTCGAGTGGGGACATAAATTTACACCCACCGGTCTAGTTTTAGGGAATATTTAGTAGTGATGATACCTTATAAAAAGTGAAATTTTATTAAAATGGAATTTTTAGTGAAATAATATTTTATTACCGGATCACTTGTATTGATAAGGATGTTGTAAATAGAATACAAAATCATGAAACTGTCAATCAGACACACAATCACATAATTTAATGTAATTAACCTATCATTCCATGATTTTTGGATGTGGATGTACGTGAAGGGGAATTATTATTCTCAACGTTCTTCATTAAATGATCATTGGTCACATGAATACCTTATTTAAAAGGATTCATGACACAATGGTTTTTTATGATGTAGCCTTCATGATTACATTATTCTTCATGTGACGTAATAATCAAAAAGTTCTTGGAAGACTAAAAAACATAAATTTGACACCCCAAAACCCTTGTGATCTCCCTAAATAAAATTTATCTTGTAATAGGCTACAAGATTAGTTTTTCCTTGATCAGTAATTGACTATCACTCATTCTCATTAATTGTGATTTATATTGTCATTAATGACATGTTTCTTTTTCAGATATAGTGGAAGGTACCTATCTAATACATACTAAAAATATTCCAACATAGTAGTGTCTTTATAATTGTCTCCCACCTTTGGATGCATTATATATATAGGGGAGATTTCTATAAACTCTCTATTGAAAATAAAAAGTGGGATTACTCGTTAGAATTGGATACATGGAGAAATAATCAATAGAATGAGAGATAAGGAGTAACATGCGTCATTAATGTTTCTTACTAGGAAAATTCAGTGAGTAACATTGAAGGAATATATAAATTTTGAGTCTACTTGGTTAGATCACAAAAAATTATTTATCTTGGGATTCCACATATGGTATAATGTACACTCAACAATGCGATCGCGTAATGAATTTTCTATAAGGTGATCATATGTTGATATCTCGATCAGGTGAAAAAAACACATGATTAGGTAACATTATATTAGTTACATGATTTTGTGACCCCAAATCCATCAGAATATATTGTTACCCCTTCCATTTATGTGATCACATGACCTTATGTCTTTCATACAATTACCTATATCCCAAAAATGATACACAAACCCTCCCATGTCTAGATTTTCACTTTTTATAATACAATAATAAATGTTTTTGTATTTTATTTATTTAATATATTTTTAATAAACTTGTCAGAAATAATCCTCTATTGATAAATCATTGTTGATTAATAACTAATAGAAGGTAAATTGTTTCACTAAAAGGAATAAAATTGTTTAGGTTATCTATATTCGTATGATTCCATTTAAATGCATAAGCTTTATATCAAATATATATCCAAATATAATTTAAAATCACCATACATCCCATGATAATGAGAATTAACATATACTCTTTTCGTATTATAGTTCAACTTTTTATTGCTCATGTCTTCTATCATGGAGCCATATCTACAGCGAGACACATATATAATTTTTTTAGATAGACCATAGTGTGTAAACAAATATGATCTTTTTGTATCATGAATTGTGTTGATATAATGTTTTATCTTGTTTATCACTCTATGAACGACTCATGTGGGCATAGAGATCACTAATAATTCATCAAATTACATAATATTAATACCCTATTTATGGGTATTACTTAGTTGTAATCCTCATCAATGATTTATTTTACTATAAAGGGAAATCATCATGATGAATAATCCCACAACGACATTATATGTGAAATACCCACATAATCCTTATTTTATACTATATACAATGAAAATGAAATTAATATTTACACTATGTAGACTATGATTCATTTCTTCACCAGCATACATAGGACACCAAACAATGGATTGAACCCCATATTAAATATTCAATTTTTATATATTATTCTTCACAACATGATCTCAATCTATATGGATTATAACATTCCACATGACCTTAAATTATAGGATGTGTCTAATTATGGGGAAATTAACTACATTTAATCTAATTCCTCTTCTAATGATAATAATAATGCCACTCCATGGGCCCTATCCCAACAATATAAACACTTAAAACCTTCATAGATGAAAATTAAGTCTAGAGAACCTTGATCAATAGATTTAATTTATATAAACACTAGACTAAAATCACTTTGTCAAAAATGATTAACATGACGGAGAGACTTTGATACAAATAAATAGTATCATCAATGATGAAACGTTGATTTATGCACATCGTCATATAAAATTGATTCCTCAAACATGTACAATTACTCATGTTGATAAATGTAAATTAGAAATATTTTCTTATTTGGGTAACTAGTCCCCCATCAAGATTTAGTAATTATTAATTAACATAGAATAAATGTATAATGGGGTATAATTGTATTAAATAATTCCCCTCAAATAGGTTTTATGGGCCCGACCTACCATCCTATCATCCAAAGTGATATATGAAATTAAAATATGTAGAACCACAATGGACACCTACCTTTGGAAATATGTCTTATAGATTGTTATGGATAAGGGGAATATAGGTTGGTTCTTGATTTTATATTAAATCATATTGGAATTAATTTATTTATATGATAGTAAATTCAAATGTTAGTCTACCACATCTTGGAAAATAACCAACCCCGTGATTTATTTCTAATTTTTACCCATATAAAATGTTAACTATATTTTCATATGTAATACTAAAGAATATAGTTATTTAATTTTTAGGGTACAAAATATATTTCCAAATATATACTAGGTGATTTTATTGAATCATATCATTGACTATATCGTTGGTGATATATATCAAATAATTATTAGTATATGTTTTTTATCCTGTGAATTTGTTTATCTTCAATGGATATAATTTTTTTAGCAAAATATCGTAGAGGTGGTTTGGGTGATAAGAATTAGATAAATTAATTAAAAGAATAAGATAATTAAATTGAATGTAATGAGATTTTTTTCTTATGTTCAACATCAAAGAAATATAATGATTATATGTTTTTAGGGGTTTTACCAAATTAGTGGATGAAAATTGATCCACCACTATGAATAAGTATATAATAATTTCTATGAGTTATAATTAGGATATGGGCATAAACTATATTGAATTATATTCTTTTTTTATCTGGAATTGAATAATTATATATTCTATTAACCATCACATACAACTTAATTTATATATAGTTCATGTTTTTATAATTTTTTCATTCCCAAATGGGTATGTTTTGAGGGATTTTTATGTTAAAAACCTCATCATTTTAAAGATAATAATTATCCAAAACAAGTCTGTAAACATTCAACAGAACACTAATGAATTAAAAAAGATATAGGATATTATTATTATATTATATATTCTTTTCATAATTAAATATGATTTTTTTTTAAAATTTATAAAATTCTAACTCTTTTTAATTGTAAATTTTTTAATTATACATAATTAGAAAATATTTATTTTGTTAAAATTCATTTTTGATCAAATTAAAAAACAATTCGATTGAGTTTTGCTAAACTCATGAAATGTAAATTTTATATGAGTATAATTAATGGTAATATCTAAATTCATCTAATAATAAAAAATTATAAACAATATGGGACAATCATGATGTAACATAAGAATATTAGAGATTTTCGAAAATGATTTCTTTTTTATGTTATGTCTAGACTATGTATTATGGTAGGTAACTCATTTAAGTATAACATTAATGTATTTTAGAATATAAAACTAAAAAATATTAATTGTTTTTGGAATATTACATTATTTGAAATCTAGTCATTCAAAAATTACATACTTTATTATTAGGATGTGTGATTTTATGAAAATACAAATGGGACTAATACTTTGGTAGAATAATAGATATTCCAATAGAATAAATGAACATCAGAACATGAAATTTTATATTTATCCATATATTCGTAAATATAAAATAGTTATTTTTTAGGATTTTTTGGTGGTTTTATATTAGATATTAAGACTAATTTGGGGACTTATCATTTTCATGGAGAATAAATAGTTTACTTGTGAATAATCAAGTGACATTTGATTCCATCATCCACTACATTAGAAAATTATATAGTTCTTTGATCATTTAATATAATTCTTTATATATGATAAATATTGAAATATTCTCAGATGAGTCTATCATTGAATATGATTCATTTTTATAGTTATAAAATAATTTATTTTTCTATGAACCCCAAACATCATTCGTTGGATAAAAACAAATATATATGAAACAATTTCATTCAGGATCACAAAATATAATAATATATTGGTTTTTAGTTTATTATAATTTAATATTATCATTCTAATATGTTTCAAAAATATCTACATTCATATAGAAATGAATAAATTTAAAATAAAATGGTAACAATTATTAATTAAAAATTATCTTTTGTTTACTATTAATTAATCTTATGCTATTGAAAAACACCTCAAGAATGGGGGATAATATTTTTTGTCTATATTAGACAGTGATAAATTTTTTTTCAAGTACATCATATGTTATATAATAACATTTAATTATTTTTTTATTATTGTTTATTATATTCCTTTCATAACTACATATCATGGATGAATTTTGATAGATATATATAATGGAATCTAATTTTGAGATGGTATTATATAATCCATGTATTTACCCTGTGTAGTTTCATAGGAGATACCTTGCACTATAGTTAGATTTTTTCTCATAAATAATATTTAATTTTATAATCATTTATAAATAATTTATTTTCATTACAATATATTCCATTATTAACTTGAGTATAATAAAAAAAATTGGAGGTTATTCAAATATAATTCCTACAATTATATTTTATAATTAAATTTTTTCTCATTATTTAAATTGAAATTTTTGATTTATTATATTACCTTACTCATATTCATCACTTTAAACTTCATTATTAAATTTTGATAATAAAAAATGGAGGGAACCTAGGGGTAGAGATGTTTTTAGCTAGAAGATTCTTAATTTAAGTGGAATATTTAAAAAGATAAAGGTTTAATTTTTAAAATATATATTAATGGGAAGAGTCTTTTAATATTTAGTATATCTTAGTAGATATAAATTATTTAGAAGGATATATTTTATTTTATTAATTTTTTTGAATATTTTTATTTCTCTTGTTCAGTGATTATTTAAATTTCATAGATTATTGACTCATTTTACATAAATATATTTTCTCTAATAAGTTATAACAATGAGGCCCAACTAAATTTAAATTTTACATATGCATACTTTTTAGTTTTTTTGGTTCTGCATTTTTTATATTTTATTTTCATAATCTCATGATGTCGTTAACATGATTTTCAACCATGAATTTCAAAAACAATGTTTTATAATATAAAATAAATTTATCTATAAATTAACATGAACCTTCCATGATTTTTAGAAATTAACACATGTTCGTGATGTCTATAGATTTAAACATTGGGTAATTAATTATTATGATTCCAATAAATAGAGTTTGAGGATTTTATGAACTAATTCAAGATCATTAAATAGAAAACCATCATTTTAAATCATTTCACCAACTTAGTTCTAATGTGAATCCACATATACATATTTTTATTTCAATCTCAAAGAATTATATTGTTTTTAATTTTATTATAAAATCTATATGATTTATATTTGTTATGATTTTCATCAATTATATATTTTAGAATAGATTAATGGGATATGAATATGTACCTCTATATTAATAGTACAATGAATTTTTTTGATTGTGATTATCATATATCAACTAATTTATGTGTTGTTTGTGGATATATCTTATTAATAATAATGTGTGAGGAATAATTCTTTATATTTTACATGGGATTCTATCATATTTTCATAGTGGTTTCCATTCATGTAATTATTAATGTCCCTTGGATTGGGGAAATAATCCTCCCAAATAATTAGATTAAAAATGAAGAGCTCAATTGACTGGAAATAGTAACATTCATTAAAAAAAATTAATTTATTTAATGTATTGAAATATATAACTATACTTTACAATTTATTATCAACTATGTATCATTATATTTTTATTTTTATACAGGAAAATTCCTAACATTGATCTATTTATATCTACTTTAATTATTATGATTGTAATATGGTAGTTATAAAAATATTAGACTAAAATACTTATTATATTGATTGAGAAAATATTTATGTTATGTAAAGACTAATTCACCCTCTCTTGTAAAATCTATTTATAGTAAAATTTGCTTGGTATTAATAATTAATGAATATGTAACTCAGATAATGTGGGAGATGAATTGTTTTCACCAAGTTGAGTTATATATCAAATATTTTTTTTTGAATAATTTATAGAATTATTTATTAATTAACCTCCCATGGGTGAATACATTATAAGTATTTAAATTCTTAATGGTGGATAATATATCATTTTGGAGACTGAACCTCACTTCTATATATTAAATTATAAGATTACACATCTATAAACTAATAAATAATTTTGAGGATGATTCAATGAAAATTTTATAAATTATGAGATATGATGAATATTAGATGATCTATCATCGAAGGAATGGAATTATATATTACATAAAGAGATAAAATTATAATAATCTAGTTATAGGTGTCAGTATTTTTCTTAGGGTGAACACTATAAGTCATAACCTATATAGTTTTCTTATGGTGATATGTATGTAAACCCCTTGGACAATGATAACAATTCAATGATTTAATGATCACAGGATTAAAATATCATATATTATAGAATATAATTTCCTTCCATTAAAATGTTTTATAACATTTTATGTATGATTATCATGTTATTTCTTGTATTTAATAGAAACATGTGAGGTATTAATTATTTATATCATAATTATGATAGGTAATGGCTAATTAAATATGGTATATAATTTTTTTTTATTGAGTTCTGTAATATTATATAGTTGCTTTTTTCATTCTGATTTTAGTTAATATTTTGAAGTGATTTCATGTACTTATTTGTTACGAAGAAATATATAAGGTTTCATTTTTAATATATACTTTTTCCATAAAGATATAAAATTATTTTAATGTTTCTATATTTATTGGTAATATTTTTATTTAAATTTAAATTTTTGGTTGAAATTATCAGTTTTGAATTTTATTTTTTCTAATATTAGTTTTAATTTATAATGTATTTTTATTTTAATATAAATTTAATTGATAAAAAACACATAATTAATAAGTGGATTTTTTTATCCCCATTGTGAAAAAAATATAAATTGAATTCTATTAACAATTACATATTTATATATGCAAGAAATTGAATTCAAACTATCATTTTAATATTTAATATTTATTACATTATATTCGTGTTTACATGAATTTCAAATATAATGTATTACAATTTTCTAAGGTATAAATATTAATTTAGTTTTAGTAAATTTTTTCTCTATTTTATTTATGTCCGGTATCATTAATTAAAATTTAATATAATTTTTATGAGGGTTATATATTAAGAGTGTTTCTATATATTCTGATTGAATTTTTCTAACATTATTTAACAATATAGAAGACGATTTATCTACAAAAATTATAATGGGGAATATTTTCTAATGGTGTGTTATTATTTTGTGGAGAACTACTTGGATTTTATGAGAGGATTACGGTTTATCAGTTGTTGAAGTATAGGGATATGAGTACTATAATATATTTTCTATAAAAAAAATAAAACTCATTAATAGTTATTAACATATTCATGTGTTTTCATATATAAATGTTATGTTTTATTAATATTTGTTATTTCATTTTCTATTTTATTCTAATAGATGCTAATCAATCAAAAATATCTAATTTGGATGAATCAATACTTATATTTCTATAATATATATATTTTTAGTGCTAGATGTTCTTAGATATGGAATGTATTTGAATGGGGGGGGGGTAAATATGATTTTGATAGGAAATTGTACATTATAAGGAAATAACATGATAACATATGCCAACACAATAGAATTAATTTTTTCTAAATATATTATAGAGATATAATGACTCTATATCTACTATCCATTATAACATGTTCTGGGTTAACTAACTCTTCTCATTATATTTTAATTTTATCAATGATATTGTGATACCATAGAGATCAGTGGTATAGATTCAAGAATTTTATTGGATTCTATAAAATTACCCAATTTCAAAAGGATACATTTTTCCAATGTATTCACTAATTTTTTAATTATTTCAAATATTTAAATATTTTATGGTTTAGTGATTTATAGGTTAGGGAAAAATATGATTTTTGATATGTATTGCAGAAATTATTTCAAAATTAATAATTGATTTCACATTCATTGTCAAATGATTTTGAATATAATGATATAATTATTTTTTGTATTCTAAAAAATTGAGTTGTTGAACATGAGATATAAAATATATGGTCCTTTATTTTTAATAGAACCAATATGTATAAAACCATTTCAATATAATATTATATATTAAATAACAAATTTTTATATCCGTTTATTATTATTAAATTTCCCAAATTGATCAAATTCTATTAAAATTTTTTCCATTTAACCTCATATAATGGAAACCTTAGGGATTACATATGATTTATTCAACTCATTATTAAATAATTCCTGCATCCCTTGATGAATTATTTTTTCATATCAAGATAACCCTTCAATTATTCATAATATATATATATATAGTAAATAATGTAGTGAATTTTGATGTATTTTAACTATAAAGTGATGGAAAATTATATAGATGTCACTCGATATAAATTAGTTTCGTTTGAAAATATATTTTTCAATTTAGAATAATTTTTTTTCTGATTTAATGAATCAATTTATATTTTAATAAGTGATTTAGATTATCATTCATTTTTTTATTTTTGTTGAATATGAATCGTTTATATTCACACTCCCTTAAAAAGATGAATATTGTTTAAAATATTTATAAAAAATTTAATGAATGTGAATTTGGTATCTAATGAATTATATAATTTCATTTGATATAGATTATGTATGACAAGTTTTGTATGATTTTTTAAATTAATTATTAATGTATTGAATAATATTTTAATTTTTTTGATTGAATTTAATGATTTTAACATGATAAAGGCATTAGAAAAAAATAATTATTAGTTTAATTATTTTTATATTGATAATTAATTAGAAATTAAATAATGTAGTAATAATTTAACGTTATTTTTGGTTTATTATTGTTTGATTGTAGTCTTGTTTGTATTGTTGTTGTGGTGGAAGAGGTCTTGGGGGAAATGATTTAAAATGACCATTTTAGTTTTGTTAATATATTTTATTTTTATAGTACCAAGATATAAATGATGTTTTTAAATATGATATAATTTTCAAGAATATAGTAATGTTGATATAGTTGGTTTTTAGTGGTAGTTGATGTGGAAATGTAATGAACTATTTGAGTTTTGAGAATTAATATTGTAATGGCCCAGACCTCACTGGCCCACTCCTTTGTCAAAAATGTAGGTCATCACGTGTTCTGGAAGGTAAAATGGAATTTTCCCACACTTTTCAGAATTTTGTAACTAGACGCCGTGTAGTGTGAGTACACGCCGTGTACCACCTCGCCAGGTATACCCCATGTTGAAGCCGTGTAATTTCTATGTGAAATAAATTAGTAAAAATCATGTAGTTCCTCCTCGTGTACGCGTTACCCTCAAACCGTGTGTTGACCAGTCAACGCCTGTGTGCCATGTTGATTCCATGTCCTTGCCATGTGAAATAAATGAGTACACGCTGTGTAGCCCCTATTACATGCCATGTAGTTCCTCCCCGCGTACGTGTTACCCTCAAACCGTGTGTTGACCAGTCAACGCCCGCATTTCGCATTGAAGGCCATGTTGGAAGCCGCGTGGTGACCATGTGAAATGGCCGAGTACACGCCGTGTACTAGGAAGTACATGTCGTGTACTTCTGTTTTTCTCTCCTATAAAAGGAGGGAGACTCTCCTCCTTTTCAAAGCACTCCTCTCCTCCCCATTCCCTCGAGCATATCTCTCTCGAGAGAGACTCCAAAGCTCATTTCTTCCATAACATCTTCATCTGAGATCCGATTTATGATCTGTCAGTGGCCATGGGATTGGAACAACGAGGCGGAACTTCTGATATTGCATCAGTTTTCTTCCCTTATGCCTTTCCTTCCCATCTTCCAACTGAGAATGTTTTTCCGGGTTTTTCCAGAAGCGACGGGCGCCGACAGACGTCTTTTAAGTTGATCTGGGGGGGCGTTGTGATCAGAACCTGTTGAGGTAGGTATTTTACCTTCATCTCTCTAATCTGTGAATCATGCGTGGTGGGTATCATCTTGTTTCCATGGTAAATGGTTGAACCAGATTAATAAAGATAATAACTGGCTTAAAGAACGGGGATGGGGAAAGTTGTTATGTTTATCTTGTTTATCCTATTGATATGTTATGAATTGAATAGGCTTCTGCCTATTGAAAATCACGGTCATTGGGGTCTTTTCTTGCGCAATTAAATGTTTCCCTATCATTCTAGACCGTTTTGTGGATGGAAACATTGTGGAACGTGGGAATTGGTTAATCACGTAAAGTTGGCTGATTAAATAAATAATCGGAACACTTGCGTGAGCACCCCGATTGAACAAAAACTAAAATAATAAACATGCGGGTTCTTGTTAGGGTCTATTTATGTTAAGGTAGTGTTTTGTGGGTTGTTGTGGATCGGGTGAGCAGCGGGGCTACAGTTGGATTGGTTGTGAGTTGGTGTGAATTTTATGTTGGTGATGGGCAGTGGGGCTACGATGAATGTTATCATGGGATGATGATGTATGGGTTTCAGTGTGTTTGTGGTTATGGTGGTTGGCAGAGGGGCTGCAGGTATAGGTTGAATTTGAGTGAACTATGGATTGTGAATAATAAATGATAGTGTAAGAGTTAATGAATGGTGGGGTATTGTAATAGAACGGGAATAATAATCAATGGGGCTAGTTTGTTAATAAGAAGTGACTTGTTGTGTTTTTTGTGTTTATCTTACTTGATTTGTGGTTGGTAGGGATTTTATTGTACAAAACGCTTCAACTGGTTTGATAGTTGCCCTGTAGTGAAGGAACTAATAAACTCTTACTGATTAAACTTGAAAACCTAAATGTGGTTGGGATTGTTTGTTGTATGCATGCTTCGTAGTAGCAGTGCCAAGGCACATGCTCAGTTTCTCTATTTAGAAGCCATAGGTTGGGCTGTGTGTTTTGTATACAATTATATATATCTATATCTTTGTGTTTTGTCGCACCCCGCCCATTTTGAGCACTTAGTGCTGAACACTCCCATTTCATGGGAGAGGGTGTTTTCCCCTTAGTTACTAGCTCTTTCTTGATCATTCTTCCATAGGCTGTGATAGATTAAGGAGACCTTACACCCAAGACTCTTCGGGTTGATTTTGATTGGGGTGGTTATAGCCCAAGACTCTTTGGGCTGGTTTATTATTCCCAACAATATTCGGGATGAGGCCCAGGTGTGTTCGTGCGGGGATGTGATTGTGGATTGTGAGGCATAGGTTTGTGCGGGCGGTTGTGAGGCACAAGTGTTTTCAGTCGTGGATGTGATTATGGTATGTGAGGACTAGGTGTGTGTGGGCGGTTGTGAGGCTCAAGTTTGTGCGGGCGGTATATGTGGTTATTAAGGCCCAGGTGTGTGCGGGCGGGAAGAGTGTGGTACCGTTAGGGCGTTCGTCGTTAGAAAGAGAAGCTAGCTAGTGGGAAATGGTTTGGGGTACCCAATACTCTTGTTCTTATATACTATTACTACCTATTTCTTTGTGTTTTGGAGAGCGTGGCTGGTGAGGTTGGGTGGATAGAATTCCTTGATAGTTTTTGGTTTCTTCTATTGTTCTCACGTGAAATTAGGATGTCTCCCCACTTGTGCACAAGAGCTTTAGGTTTCCCTACTGAGTATACTTGTATGCTCACCCTAAGTTTACTTTCAGGTTTCCATGAGGACTACCAGGGCCCTGCAGGACCCTACTAGTTGAGACAGTTGGAGTTATTGCAGTTTTTTGTACTCTTGTTTCTTTTGGTATTGTACTTTTTGAGAGTTCTTATACTTGTACATTGTTCCAGAACTGTTTAAACATGCATGTGGTATTGGTTTTGGTTTATTTACTTGTTCCTTTTTCCTTTGGTGTTTGACTCATCCTATTTCCTGATCATCAAGAATAAAAAGATTAATGCCTCCCATATTTGTGAAAACTCATACCCTTGGTGCTAGTCGCCACCCCGGGGCCTACTGGAGGTGGGACTCGGGGGTCATTATCTCCCTTTCACAATTGTCAACTGTGGAGGGGCATCTTTTATGGAATGGGGTCATGATAGAATGGTATCAGAGGTGATGGTTGAGAAATAGGATGGAGTCTATAGTTAGGCACAGTGAGGATTTCATGGGATGGTAGGGCAACAATGTTTGTTGATCTTTGTGCGTGACATAGGCCAAGGAAGACCGTCTAGGACACGGGATTTTTAGGGCCCCCCCGTGATCCGATGGAAGGACTCTGAGCCTACCAAATGACCAAGTAAGACTACATTGATTACCGGGTAGAGACCCTAGGGATGGTACATGCATCATTATGATTGTGTTTTACTTCATTTAGGTGTTCTGGGAAAGAAATAAAGTGATAAAATGATACCTTAATAAATTTCCTTGCTACTTTGGATTAGGCGATCTTTGTTTACTGTACAGTTATGGAACTTAGACGTCGTCCACGGGTGGCTCACACAGCCAAGGCCCAACAGATTCAGGCGGTCGATCAGTTGAGGATTGACTGAGAGGAGGAAGATAGCTAGTGGCAGAAGACTCTCTGTTCTTTCCAGCGACAAACCCTCTTGAAGTATGAGGGTAGTACAACTGATATGGAGACGTAGGGGTGGATGGATGTGCTAGGGATCACTTTTACATTGATCTACACTCTGAAGGAGTACTGGGTTCTCCTAGCAGTCAGTCAGCTGAGAGGTGCCGAACGTCATTGGTGAATGCTCTACCTCGGAGAGAGGACAGAGGCTAAGGTTCCATGGGATGACTTTTAGAAGGAATTCCGAGAGGAATTCCTTTATTCCATGATCAAGGAGGAGAAGTGGTAGGAGTTACTCTCCCTCCATGAGGGGAGTATGTCAGTACGAGAGTTGGGGATCAAGTTCAAGGATCATTTACGCTTTGTTCCAGATCACTTTCTGGATGAAGAGTCTCGGGCGAGACATTTGGAGGAGGTGCTTTGTCCTTCGCTCCAGTATGCTATCACCCCATTCACCCTTCCAACGTACTTCGCAGTATATAATAAGGAAGACGTTGTAGAGAGGATGCACTCTTAGGGAGGCGCACCATGAGAGGGTATCCATCCGAGTTCGTCGAAGGGGAAGGATGTCAGCAGTAGGTCTCCTGCGACAAGAACATCCAGATTCATGCCAGTAAAGAGTAGGCCCCAGCTGTTCCAGTTCAGATCTTCAGGTCCTCATCCCTTTTTTACGAGCCCAGGACTGAAGAGTTTCTCTTGTGGAAGGTTCGGGCCCATTCAGAGTCGGTGCCCGACCCGAGCTCAGTACGGAGGAGGTGGGCAGGTTCAGCACATGCCTCAGCAGTACCAGTTGCTGGTGAGGCCCTTCCATCAGCAGCAGGACCCTGATCCTCTAAGGGAAGACTTTGAAATAGGAGGCCTACCTCATGCTACTCCTCAGGGACCTCGACTAGGGCGTGGTTAGGGAGTTGGTTGACATCAGAGAGGCAGAGGAGCTAGGCATGGACAGTTTCACGCAATAGTGTTGGAAGCTCCCGCAGGACCAGAGGTTGTGCGAGGTACAATTTGTTTTTTCAGCACTCTTGTTTCTACCTTGTTCCATTTGAGAGATTCTCACTCCTTTGTTTCACCAGGTCTATCCCATGATTTGGGTTTAGACGTAGAGTGACTTTCCGTACCCCTGGTGCTGAGTACACCAGTTGGTGGTCAGACCAGCAAATCTTGTGTTTTCCAAGGATTTTGGCTGATGCTGGGACCACATCGATCTAGTGTGGACCTTATTTTTCTACGTATGATTCCATACGATGTTACCCTAGGCATCAACTGGTTCATTTCTGTTAGTGCCGTTATTGACTGCTTCCGAAGAAGGGTCGTGTTCTTTGACGTGGATGGGCAGCCAATATCTTTTGTTGGCAAGAGGATCTATCAACTGGGAAGACGGAATGTGAAGCCTCTCTATTACTTGTTAGGTGGGTTATCAGTGGTTTCAGTTGATACAGTGATGGTGGATGTCTCAAAGGTTGTTGGAGAGATCCTCAATGTCTTTCCCAAGGAGGTTGTGACTCTACCCCCCCCCCCCCCCCCCCGATGTGATGTTGAGTTCAGGATAGACTTACAGCCTGGTGTATGTCCAATTTCAATGGCCCCTTATCGAATGGAAACATCGGAGTTGTGGGAGTTGCAGATTCAGATTGAAGATCTAATGGAGAAGGGTTTTATTTGACCTAGTTTGTCGCCATGGTGTGCTCCTCTTTTTTGTCTTGAAGAATGCAGATGGTGGTCTCAGGATATTCATAGACTATCGAAGGTTGAATCAGGTAATGGTCAAGAACTGTTACCCCCTTGCAAAGATAGATGATCTCTTCGACTAGCTGAATGGAGCAGGTTGGTTTTCTAAGATTGATCTACAATCTGGATATCATCAGCTGAGGGTAAAATAAAAGTGTCATCTCGATGACAAATTTTAGGTGCAGGTATGGGCACATTGAGTTTTTAGTGATGTCGTATGGAGTTACAAATGCACCAGCTATGTTAATGGGACTTATGAACCTTGTCTTCCGAGAGTTTCTAGACCGGTTCATCATTGTGTTTATCGATGACATATTGATCTACTCAAGATTAGAGGAGGAACATGTTGAGCTTCTTAGGGAATTCTTGGATGTCCTTCGACACCAACAGCTTTATGGGAAATTGTCGAAGTGTAAGTTCTTGACAGAAGAAGTACACTTCCTTGGGCACGTAGTGTCTCAGCATGGAGTGTCAGTGGACTCGTAGAAGTTGGAGGAAGTTGTTTATTGGGTGGAACCCAAGAGCATGGCAGAGGTTCGTAGTTTCCTGGGATTGGAAGGTTATTATCGCAGGTTCGTTTCAGACTTATCTCGAGTTGCTGCTCCATTGACGGATTTGACTAGGAAGAACCAGGTCTTCCGATGGAGCGAGAAGTGCCGGAAAGCTTTCAAATACCTGAAGGAGATGTTGGTCAGTGCCCCCGTACATAGTTTTCCAGAGCAAGGGTTGTTGTACGAGGTGTTTTTGATGCTTCTGGCCTTGTCTTGGGGTTCGTGCTGATGTAGATGAATGTTGTGATCTGTTATGGGTCTAGGCAGTTATGCGATCATGAACATAACTATTCCACCCATGACCTAGAGCTTGCAGCAGTAGTGTTTGCGCTGAAATTGTGGTGCCATTTCCTCTTTGGGGATCCATTTGTGGTCTTCTCAGATCACAAAAGCTTACATTATATCTTCTCACAGCGTGACCTGAACATACGATAGCATAGATGGGTTGAGTTTCTCCAATACTATGACTTCGAGATCACTTACACTGAAGGTAAGGGGAATGTTGTGGCAGATTCCCTATGCAGGAAGTCACATAAGGAAGTGGTTCAAGAATCCGCCAATGCTTGGAGTGTGATGGGAGAGTTGGCTGCTTGCACATGGATGCAAGGGTAGAGGGTGTTAGAAGATTTTTGTTTCAGATGAAGGTGCAGTCCTACCTGTTTCAGCAGGTGGAAGAGTCTCATTGGGGAGACACCATGTCATAAGTAATGCGATATCGTATCAATCAGAGAAATGATCCATAAGGATGGTTAGAGGATAGCTGTCATCATATGCCTTTTCATGGATGGTTGTTCATTCCGGAGGCGATGCGTGAGGGAGTTCTCTGTTAGTTCTATAGCTCATCCTTGGCAGTGCATTCGAGAGTTTCAAAAATGTATTGAGGCCTGAGGAAATAGCTTTCATGGCCAAGGGTGAAACGGGCAGCAGCAAAGTTTGTGGCTAAGTGCCTAGTGTGTCAGCAGGTAAAAGGTGAACACCGTGTTCCTAGTGGTTAGTTGCATCCTTTTGCTTTCCACGAGTGGAAATGGGATGACATCTCAATGGACTTCAACAGAGGACTACCCAGAGCTCAGGGTGGTTATGATTCTATCTGGGTAGTGGTGGATCGACTGAAGAAATCAGCTCACTTATTAGCAATTATGGAGTCAGACCTGGTGAGTACCTTAGTACAGAGGTACGCAGATGAGGTGGTGCGTTTTCATGGAGTTATGAAGACTATCATCTCATATCGGGATACTCAGTTTACCTCATGCGTCTGTAGCGGGTTACAGCATGCTTTTGGCACTCAACTACGCCTTAACACCACTTTCCACCCCCATACCGATGGGCAGGCAGAGCAGACTATCCAGACGTTGGACGACATGCTGCAAGCATGTGTCCTGGATTTCAGACGATCATGGGTGGGACACTTGCCTTTAGTATAGTTTTCCTACAACAACAGCTTCCACTATACTATTGGCATGGCTCCATTTGAGGCTTTGTATGGAAGACCATGTCGTTAACCCATTTGTGGGGCATAGGGTGGTGAGATATGTTCTCCTGGGCCAGAGGTAGTACAGACAACCACAGAGAAAGTCCAGCTTCTGTTTTATAGGATGAAGCGGCTCAAGACTGACAGAAGTCTTATGCTGATCGTCAGAGGAGGCCCTTGGAGTTCGAAGTTGGAGATCATGTGTTCTTGAAGGTTTCCCCTCGAATGGGGCAACACGGGTTTTGGAAAGGGAGTAAGCTCCACCCTAGGTTCATCGGACTTTTCAAGATGCGGAGGCGAGTCGATGAGGTGGCATATCAGCTATCCCTGCCACCTCAGTTGGAGAAGGTTCATGACATCTTCCATGTCTTCTAGCTTTGTCGGTACTGACATGACAACTCTCACATTATCGACTGGGGAGAGTAAGATATGGGTGGCGACGGGACCTTCGAGGAGAGACCATTTAGAATCGAGGATCATAAAGAGAAGGTGCTATATGGAGGAACCATCACCTTGGTTCTTGTGTTGTGGAGGCATGAAGGCCTCGAGAAGAGCACTTGGGAGTGGAAGGCTCAGATACACGCTCAATACCTGGAGTTGTTTTGACTTGTGATTTTCTTTGTTCTTCTGAGCTCTGTTTTGATGCTATACTATGTACCTTTGATATATGGAATGTTTGGCTTGTCGGTTGTGAGATGTTTTTTGCTTGTTCTATGGAATTATGTAACATGTCTGGATGTGTGGGGAAAGGGAAAACCTGATCCTTAATCGAGACACATTAATGCATATGCGATTGAACCCGTGCGGGCGAGTCAGTGCTGCCTAAAGCGGACAATATGATGACATCGGAGAAGGGATTCCTAACACATGTGATTAGGGTTGTTGGTTGGGTTCCTATTATAATGAGAGCACTATGAGGTATGTTTTTGGGTTCATCTGGGTAGGTTTCTGAATTCTCGGGGGTGAGAATGTTTCAAGAGGTATCTGATGTAATGGAACAGACCTCACCGGCCCATTTTTTTGTCAGAAATAAGGAAATCAAGTGTTCCATAGGGTAAAATGGACTTTTCCCACACTTTTCAAGAATTTTTTAACTACACGCCATGTAGTGTGAGTACACGCCATGTACCACCTCACCGGGTATACCCCATGTTGAATTCGTGTCCTTGCCGTGTGAAATAAATGATTACATGCTGAGTAGACCATATTACATGTCGTGTAGTTCCTCCCCGCATACGTGTTACACTCAAACCGTGTGTTGACCAGTCAACAGTCGTGTGCCGTGTTGATGATGTGTCCTTACCGCGAGAAATAAATGAGTACATGTCGAGTACAATGCTGTGTACTAAGAAGTACACGCCATGTACTTTTGTTTTTATTTCCAATAAAAGGAGGGGGCCTCTCCTCCTTTTCAAAGCACTCCTCTCCTCCCCATTCCCCCGAGCATAGATCTCCCGAGAGAGATGCCAAATCACCTTTCTTCCATAACATCTTCGTTCGAGCTCTGATTTACGATCTGTAAGTGGCCTTGGGATCGTCACGACGAGGTGGAACTTTTATGATTGGATATGTTGTCTTCCCTTCAGCCTTTCCTTCCTAGCTTCCACCCAAGAATGTTTTGTTGGGTTTTTCCAGAAGTGATGGGCCTTGACGGACGTCTTCTAAAGTTGATCAGGGGGATTATTGTGATCAGAACCTGTTGAGGTAGAGAATTTACCTTTGTCTATCTAATCCGCACAACATGCAGGGTGGGTATCCTCTTGTTTCTGTGAGAAATGGTTGAACCGGTTTAATAAAGATAATAACCGGCATAAAGAACGGGGATGCGGAATGTTGTTATGTTTATCTTGTTTATCCTATTGATATATTATGAATTGAATAATCATTTGCCTACTGAAAATCATGGTCATTGGGGGCCTTTTCATGTGAAATTAAATGTTTCCCTATCTTTCCAGACCATTTTGTTGATGAAAACTTTGCGGAACGTGGGAATTGGTTAATCACGTAATGTTGTCTGATTAAATAAATAATCGGAACCCTTATGTGATCACCCCGGTTGAACAAAAAGGAAAATAATAAACATGCGGGTGATGTTTAGGGTTTATTTATGTAAAGGGAGTGTTTTGTGGGTTGTTGTGGATCGGGTGAGCAGTGGAGCTGCGGATGGCATGGTTGTGGGTTGGTGTGAATTCTATGTTGGTGATGGACAGCAGGGCTACGAGGAATGGTATCAAGGGATGATGATGTACATGTTTTGGTGTGTTTGTGGTTATGGTGGTTGGTAGAGGGGCTGTAGGAATGGGTTGAATGTGAACGAACTACAGATTGTGAATAATAAATGAATGTGGAAGAGTTAATGAATGGTGGGGTATGGTAATGGAACGAGAATAATAATCAACGGGGTTGGTTTGTTAATAAGAAGGGACTTTTTGTGTTGCTTATGGTTAACTATATTGATTTGTGGTCGGCAGGGATTTTATTCGACGAAATGCTTGATCTGGTTTGATAGTTGCCTAGTAGTTAAGAAACTAATAAACTATTACTGATGAAACTTGAAAACCTAAATGGGGTTGGGATTGTTTGTTGTATGCATGCTTCGTAGTAGAAGTGCCATGGAACGTGCCCTGTTTCTATGTTTAGAAGCCATATGTTAGGCTGTGTGTTTGGTATATATATATATATATATCTGTATCTTTGTGTTTTATCGCACCCCACCCATGTTGAGCACTTAGTGCCGAACACCCCCATTTCATGGGAGAGGGTGTTTTCACCTTAGTTACTAGCCCCATCCTGCTCCTTCTTCCATAGGCTATGATGGCTTGAGGTGACATTAAACCGAGACTCTTCGGGTAGGTTTTGATTGGGGTGGTTTTATCGGAAGACTCTTCGGGCAGGTTTATTGTTCCTTAGAATCTTCGGGATGAGGCCTAGGTGTGTTCGGGCGGGATTGTGATTGTGGTTTGTGAGGCCCAGGTGTGTGTGGACGGTTTTGAGTCCCAGGTGTTTGTCGTCGGGGATGTGATTGTGGTTTGTGAGGCCCAGGTGTGTGCGGGCGGGAAGAGTGTGGTAGCGTCATGGCATTCTCAATTAAGAAGAGCAGCTAGCTAGTGGGAAATAGTGGAGGGTAGTAAATATTCTTGTTTATATATACAACTACTACATGGTGTTTTTTGTTTCGGTGAGCATGGCTGCTGAGGTTGGGTGGATAGAATTCCATGATAGGTTTTGGTTTCTTCTATTGTTCTCACGGGACAATAGGATGTCTCCCCGCTTCTGCACGAGAGCATTAGGTTTACCTACTGAGTATACTTGTATTCTCACCCTACATTTACTTTCAGGTTTCCAGGAGGACTATCAGGGTCGTGCGGGACCCTACTAGTCGAGACAGTTGGAGTTATTGCAGTTTGTTGTACTCTCTTTTCTTTTGGTATTTTACTTTTTGAGATTTCTTGTACTTATACTTTGTTCCAGAACTGTTTAAACATGCATGTGGGATTGGTTTTGGTTTATTTACTTGTTCCTTTTTCCTTTGGTGTTTGAATCATCATATTTCCCAATATTAAATAATATAAAGGGTAATGCTTGCCATATTTGGGAAAACTCATAGCCTTGGTTCTAGTCGCCACCCCGAGGCCTACTGGAGGTGGTACTCGGGTGTCATTATCTCCCTTTCACCATTGTCAGCTCTTAAGGGGCATCTTTGATGGAAGGGGGTCGTGACAAATATATTCCAAAAAAGGCATGATTAATCAAAAAATATATTTTAGTGATGTGAAATAGTTATGAATTTTACAAAAATAACATATTGTTGAATGATTTAAATTATTTTGGTAGATTATTTACGTGCAAAATTAATAATATATTATATAAAATATGAATTTTATAGTTTTAATTGTTTTAATTAAACTAACACAGTGAAATGAAATAATAAGGAATGGTTTATATAATGATACTTGAACATGTATTCTATGGTTATATAGTAAAATTGTGGTATATTTTTGTTCATTTAGTGATTGATCACTTTTTTTCATTATGTTGGGGGTGTTTTTACGGTAATGGAATATATCAATGATAGTGCATGATAAAAATATTACAATATAATAAAATTCAATCCTGATATATATATATATATATATTCTTAATATGTTTTATTATTACCTATGAACCACCACCCGATTCGAGTAAAATAATCTACTTCTATATAGAGTCTTTTTATATGTTAATGACCTTAATTGATCATATAGTTGTCAAAAATGAATAACTACTCCACCACCTATAATCTTACTTATTGATGTAGTTTTGTTACATGGTAGTGGTAAGCCTATATAAAGTGTTATATCGGTGTGTTTATGTGTATGTGGTATTTATCTCATGTTATATGGATTCACATTTAGAAATTGTATTGAAAATCATATTTTCAGTTTTTAATATAGTATGAGGTATGTGGAATGTGGTGGAATGGAAGTTCTAGAACATTTATTGTAGGGGCATAAATGATAATTGATTAGTTGTGATAACTATTTGGTAAAACACTGAAAGTATATTTTCTATATATAATATATTATTCATTTACATAGATGTGTTGAGTAGGATTTTATAGAGTTGGATTATTAATTTTACTCGGATAATGGAATATTTTTTTTCCTTATTTATTAATAGTGAATTTTTTTTTATTCTTTCACATTCCTATTAATGTCTTTAGGGGGAACCGTTTGAGTATATTTGTATTATCACTCATTAATCTATATATCATTTATATACATTTTTATGATGTATTTAGTGATATTCATACATAGTACTAGATCAGGACATAGAGGTTAGTTGGTGTCATAGTTGCTTCCATACGTGCTATTTTCATAAATTTTTTTTGGAGATGTGATTCTTATTACTGTATAAAATTATAGTAGTTTTTAATAGTTTTTTTTATTAACACCTTTTGATCATTATTAATGATTTAATATTATTTTCTGAATTTTTATAGTTTCATCATATTAACATAGAGTAATGTACCCTATTAAGTATGTTGCATTCCCAATATTCGAGTTCATAACATATCACCTGTGGAAGATGCATGTATGTGGTAACTTCTATATTAATCACTAGTTTACATTGGGTTATGGAATAGATGGGTCATGGAAGATTGACTAATATAACAACAGTTATATTATTATATTTCTTGGAAGGGAAAATTTTAGCTTAAGTAATTGTTATATTTTATGATTGGTTTTTTTTGATTTAGTTGATTTTAGATGTCCTCTCATGGTGGAATGTGATATTGATATTGGACGATATTTTTTCGAGGGATTAATATATATATATATATATATATGGAAACTAAATGCAGACATAGGGATTGAGTATCACCTTACTAGTTATAAAATTATGGAATGATATATAAGAATATTCCATATAGACAGAATCACATGAAGAATCAGTATGGAGAATGGTTTTAGATAACATCATATGAAATGAGAATTCATTTTGGAAAATCCATTTCTCTAGTCTATTAATTTCTGGTCATTTGTTAAATTATCTTATTGTTTGAGGATTTTTTTCATATATAGATCGATTATAAGATAGAAGTTGCATGATTGTAGATAAATTTTATGAATTAGGGGGTAACTAAATAGTTAAGAGTATATTGTGTTTCTATAATCTAGTGAAATATAATTTAACAAATGATTTCATGGAATGGGATAAATAATGGGTATGAAATTTCATTTTTCCATAATGTAATTAGATGCTAAATGATTATAGTTGTTTTTTTCACTCATATTTATTTTTTCCTAGGACTGAAAAATGTTTATTTGGTCTAAATTTCTACATTGGACACCTAGGGTGATGATGTATTGATTGATTCTAATTTGAGTCATCTATTTACCAATCTCAAGGTACAAGATTATCTATTTATTCTTTAAATATTGGTGAATAACTGACCTCATATGATTTTGATGCACATCATGATGGGGTTTTTTGATAAGGGACGTGTACAATGTTTTATGATCATGGTATGATATAGTCCCAATGGATTGACTGTATTATATGTCACCCACTCAATAAACATCATTATAAGGTTATTAGTACCGTTAAGTAGATATTATAAAAAATATTCCATTATTTTGTGATATTTTAATGCTTTTTTAATTGTAGAAGAAGTAATTTTTTTCATGATTTATGGATCCATGTTTAACACATGGATTATCAACATAAATGCTAATACAGAGTGACATGATTTTTTATATTTAATTTTATATATACTATAATATAATAATAATAACCTATTTTATGGGCCCCAATTTTAAATTCCTTTAAGTTCCATAAACGCCCAAAACTAATTAGCCATGGTACATGTATAGATCATTAGTTTGGATATGGAATAGATAAATTTCAAAACAAAAGTTGATTGATTTGGTAGCATAGTGAGGGTATCTCAAAATTTTCTTGTTTGAAATAAATAATTTAGTGAATGTGATTCCTCTATTGATTTTTGAAAATTTTTACATTCTAAAATATAAATAATTAAACTAAATTAGAAAAAATAGATATATTACATATGTAGTTATAACACGTGTGACTACCTAGAACTGCAATCTCAGATCTTTTTCTTATAAATAGATACACTATATAATCACATTGATACATACTATACTAGCATTGATAAAAAAAATACCTAATTAGAAAACCAATAATTATTATTTTATATTTTATATCCATGTAATGTTTTTATATATTAGATATTTTTGAAATGAAATAAATACTAATACAACTCATTTTGATTTTTATAAAAAAGAGTTTTTCATTACATAGAAAAATAATTTTTCTATAATTAATTTTAAACATCTAAAAAATATTTTTCCACGTTTTTGACTCTTATAAACATGGAATCTGTACTAATATTACTCATAAAATAGGTAATGATGTAATAGAAATTACGACTTTGCAAATAATCTTAAAGGGAAACATATAACACAGGCTTTAAAAATATAATCTTCATATATATAATACAGGAAGGATAAATAATGCGAATAACTTTATAGTCAAATAAAATATAGAGAATCATATATCCATAAAAATAAATGTTAAAATATCTATCAACAATAGTGATGTAAATTTGATTTATTCTATAATTCCAAAAAAACAGAAACATGTTTTTATAGATTTAATACAAGAATCCTCCACGTTATATGAAGATATATACACCAAATAATAATTTATTCATGATAAACATTGAATAATAGAGTGGATATATAATTTTGGGCCACACAAATCACCTGACTTTTACTAATTCATTAACTATAAGATTCAACAATAATTTTCATAAAATTCACTATGAAACCACTTTTTGGATAGCTACATGAATATATGTATAATGATTGTTATATGATGTCTATATATAATCAGTCTTCATTATTGGTCAATATTCATCTATAATATCAATACTTTTACCACTATTAATTAATGGGAAAAAATTATCACATCCAATCTACTGGATGAAAGTGGAAACTAGGCAATACATTGTTAAAATTCAAATAATCATCTATATTTTTATCAACCTTAAAACCTTATCATTGATCTATTAGTCATTATAATAAATAGATAAAATAAATTAAATCGAAAATAAATGAATAGAATATATCTATTAGGAGATAAGATACATGCATGAATCTCTAATTATATTTTAAAAAATAAAGTTAAAAATAGTATTTTAATCAAAAACTTTGTTAATCTATCTAGAATTTTTCTAACAAATCATTCATATGACACTTTCTGGAATCCTGGGGAAGTGAAAATAAAAAAATAATTCTATTTGATGCTCAATAAAGATATATGTATGTTCAAAAATATCATATAATTAATAAAACATTATTTTCACGGATAAGATAATAATTAATCATATTTTACTTATAAATAATACAGAAAATGGAACTAAATACATGGGTAAAATGACTACAGAAGTTAACATAGGGATAATAATAAATAGTTTCACAATGAGGGAATTCATAATGATTATCATTATAATTGTAAAATCGCAGAATTTTTCCATGATATTATATTTAAACATGTATTGAATATTCAAAATACCAAAACAAGTTTGTCTCATGAGACCTACTGATGCATCGTTTTTTATAATGGGCCTCAAATAGTGCATACTACATCCAATTCATACATCATATGAATTGGATATATCATAGTCATAAAAGACATTCATATTGTAAAACTATCATAAAAATTGATAATATTGAACCTAAAAAAAACTATTACATTATCATTATACATATATAGAAATAAAATTAATAGTATCAAAATAGTATATCCTTGTTAAATGATAATTTTCAGCAAACAATATTTAAATAGAATAAAATATTTGTAAAGGATCTGTAAAATATTCCTGGAGTAAAATACAATTGTCACCGTTTAAAAATATATAACATTCCAAATTATTATGGAAAAAAATTTATTTATAAAATTTAGGATAACATTTAAAATAATCTACAACACATTAATTGATCATGATGGCAGGAAATTCCTTTCATGTCGCATATGTAAAAATAATGATTCTATCCACTTTTTTAGAAAAATTAAAAAATTAACGCGTTTAAAAAATTAAATGAATATTTATTGAATTATTTTTATCATAAAACAATAATATATAAAAATGACTTTAAAATTTTAGGAAATTATCAAAAAAAATTATTTAAATCATTACAATGAATTTTTTGAAATTTATATAAAATATTCAAAAAAATAGAAAAAATCATGTTTTCATTAAAATAATAATTTATATCTATTGGGTACATAAAGAAAGAAAAATGAGTTGAAACCATTTTATATTAAAATATAACTTGTAGAGAAAAAATATATATTCGATGTATTATATAAATTTTATATTATATTCCCAATATAGACTTCAATATAAATAATCTTTTATAATGATGACATTGTGAGAAAATCCCTTACATCTGTTTAATAATGACTTGTAAGTACTTTTAAGGTACTATATAAAAAATTAAAATTTATTATAATTCATTTCTGAAGCTATAAATATAATCATTTTTCTATATTATTTAATTATAACATTAAAACAAACATTTATTAATAAATTATTTTTGAAATCATTATTTTTGAGTTTTTCCAATTTCATATTTCATGTATGTTTCCGATAAGTAGTTTTGGTACATGTATATTTCTAATGGTTCTATAATCTCTATGATATAAATATCTTATATATTAATTATAAATATCCATGAAATTTATAGATTGAAAATTGAATTACAGAATTCATGTAGACGGTAGATCATACATACACATGAACATTGTTTGTAATATTTTATAGTTAGAATAAGGGAACAATAAATAGTAATTCTCTATTAAATAAAATTAATTATTAAATATATATAATATATATTATTTAAATATTTTATTAAATAATTGTTTAAATAGGCAATTAAAATAGAATCACATCGCTTCGTGTAGGTGGAAGAACACACATAAGAATGAGTGATGTATTTATTATTCGATGGGTTGGAATGTATGAATATATATATGATATTATATTTCTAGGGGAATAACTATATCATTATTATAGTGTATATTATGTTTCTACATCCTCATATCCATCATAGTAATGTGGCGATAAAAATGAGTTAATATTCAAAATAATCAAACATTATGTGGATGGATCATGTAATCCTGGCATTATGTGTGGAGGTGGTGTCATCCGATATAAGAATGGTTTAGTTATCCTGGACTTCAGTAAATTCTATTGTAATGGGACTTTGATCATGGTAGAGACATACAAACCTATTAATGAAATTGAGATATGTCTCATTCATAGAATCTATATTATTTCCATTGAAACAGAATCAATGGTGATCCATATCTCTCTTCATGGAAATTCCCTTACTCATGGGTCCATCGATTACCTCACACACAACGATCGATGTCAGTCCCTATTAGTGTGTTGGTTCTTCACACTCATCACAAAGGTAACAACATTTACGATTTCATAACTCCAAGGGGAGCACATGATCCCCCCATTTAGTCTACACCAATCTTTTATATCTCCCATGTGATTGTTTCAACTTGATTAGACTTGACGTGCATGGATTTCACTATTTTATAATGTCGTGATATTTTTGTACTATTGTAATCCCTATAATTTAAAGAATATCAGTATTTTATGTTTTTTATAAAATTAATAAGAATAAAGAAAAAAATTTAAGTATTTCTGATACAAAAGTTATTATTTGTTATCATTACAATAAATTTTTATGATATATAAGATGAAATAAATTTGAATGAGTTATAAAAAATATTACCTTTAGCTAGAGAAACCACAATTATGTGACTTATTAAGGGTACATTGGTTATTATTTTATGAATCCTATCACCTAAATAATTTAAATATGTGTGTTTGGTAGAAATATAGGTCCATTTCTTAATTAATATTGCTAAATAGGTTTGTAGATGTGATTTGAAGATGTTTCCTTTTATAATTGGGTTGAATGAAACATATTTAATTTTTCAATGGTTTATAATAATATTATGTCACTTTCATGGATAAATGGTTCAAGAGGTAATAATATTTTAATGTAATATTGTAATTTTTAACTCTAAACATCCATATGGGATTATGAAAGTGTTTACATCACTTTATCCCCTCTCAGTTTAGATTAACCCTTTAGTAAACATGTTTAGACCTTAACCGTGATGGCATATTTTTTAATATTAATGTGGATTAAATTTACATATAAGGTAATAATTCTATAATACATCGAAGATGGGTGGAATATTATAACATTTATAATTCTACAATTCCTATTCAATGTCTTCATTAATTTTCTAATAATTTAATAAATTTTTTTTTTCCAGAATATTGCTCATGTCATTTTTGAATCTATATAATAATGATGACATTAAATTAATCATGATAGAAGGATAATATGAAAACAATCTGTTAAAACATCAATAAAATTATATATTAGTGTAAAAATAATTTATAAATAATACTCATAATAAAAATTACTACGTTGGGAGTTTTAAAAATTATTTACCAGGTTATTATTCTGCTTGAACAATTGTTGTCTCATCATTATGTGAGTGTTTAATGTAATTTTTTCATCAGTAAAAATAAAAAATAAATTAATTTATTAAAAATACATAACTAATATTTAAAATATATATATATATATATAATATTTTATCAACTTTTATTGGTTTTGTGAAAAATATTTAAATAGTAATTTAAATATAGTGACATTTTTGAATTATCAAAAATTAATATATTATAATGGATATTTTCATAGAAAGGTGAACAATAAATAATTAAATATTTATGTAATGTTTGTATTGGAAGGAAAAATTAATAAAAAACACATTATATACAAAATTAGGGCAAGTCAATTAGTTTCAGCTTAGGATTAACCGATTTAGAAATTTATCTTTGTGATAAATTTTTCCAATTTATAATAGTAATTATTATTAGTTTTTTTTGAATTTATTAAATAATTTTAATTATTATGATTCCAAAGAATGATTTATTATTTTAAATTATATCTTTATAAATGGTATAAAATCATGTTTAAATAATCCCACAGTGAGTGATGATAAATGTTTTTCTTAAAAAATCATTTTCTATCAAAAGGTATTTATATGGAAATATAATGTAATAAAATGATTCATAATTGATTATTGGTAATGGTTAATTATTTGAATTTTTGATTGATTTGAAATCAATAAGGAAATTTTTCAATGAATTTAAATGAAATTATTAAAAAAATGCATTTATAATTTTTCATTGACAATTTAATAATTTTCTAACATTTCAAAAATTCCACCCCTAGATAAATTTTATATAAATATTATAAGATTTAAATTTATTGAAGAAAATTATATTTATGAAATTATATTAATATTTTTTAAATCTTGAAATAGACTTCGTATATTGTGCATCTATTTTTTATAATAATAAAAATACTATAGTTAATTCATAGTAGTTACATAATTCACTCCATCAAAACAATATTTCATTAAATTTCCATTTTTTTAAATCATGATGAGATTAAAATTGTTTTTCATCCTAACAAATTTATGTTAACACAACCACTTTTTCATCATATGATTTCTTAAAATTTCCTTTACCAATTGAGTCTTTTGTTTCGGCAACACTTGTTCTCTTGTTTAAAGAATATGGAAAGTCTCTTCCTAGAAATATAATTAATGTTCTAAATTTATTTCATTATTGTATGGAATATTGTTTGGATCTAGTATGCACTTCCTCAGTAAAGATATATGTAAAAAATCATGTACATAATATATGATATGTGGCATTTCTGAAGGGTTATAAAAAAAATCTATTCATTCAAAACATTAAAATAGGGTAATTTGAATAGGCCTCAATTTTCCTTTATTAATAAATAATTTTACACCCTACCACTATGTTACTATGAAAAAAATTGATCTCCTACCTAAAATTTTTAATCCTTCCTTCAGATATCATTATATAAATTTTTCTTGCATTGTTCTCTATTAATATAAGTATGAATACTTTTTTCATCAATTTTTCTTCCTCCACATGTTCTTGTCCTGCACACTTCCTTTCACCAACTTCATCACATCATTCTGTAATGTGATATCTATTTTTATAATGCATCTTATAGAGAGATTGAGTACAATAATTGATGCTATTATTATAGGAAATCCCTACCAAAGTTACATATTATTCACATATACCCTGAATGAAATGTCTCCATGCCCATAAAATTTCATTAAATTTACTTATAATATACACATAATGACCATCACATTATGGATGATAGGTGTTACTAAAATGATACTCTATATAATGTTACTTATGAATACATTTGTAAAATAATAATGTGTAATATCTTGACCTTTTTTGAAGTTATCTCAAATGCGATATCATGTAATTTTGCATTTTTTCAGAAATTTAATTTGGATTAATGTTATGCAGTGTGTTTGGATGAATTCTAATAGAATTTTGTAAAATGAACTTTGAAAATTTGAAGCAAAGCTTGTACAAATCGTGCGGCTACCTATGAGAAATTGTGTGCCTCTTGACTTTTGATGTAGTAGCATTAACATTATTAAAGAACAATTTTACAGTTCATGAAAGGTGATCATGCGATGTTCCACCTTGAAGTAGTGTTGAATGCACTATTAGCACTCTTTTTGTCTAGCCATGTGACCAAAAAGTGCGCAGGACAAATATGAGATCCTATAAATATGTATCTACCACGTTTTCAACCTTTAATTACTTGTTTCACTTCCTATGTGGCCATAACTCAGGATTTTACTTTCCTAAGGATAATAAATGGTTGTCCCATCAACCCAAAGGGATTCAATGGCCATACAAAAACTTCTCTTTGAGAAAAAAATTCCCAAATTGAAGATCATATCTTCTCTTGGTATGTTGATTTTATACGGATCCTTCTCCCATTATTTCTTCAATATTTTTATGTTCATTTTATAGATGTTATATTCTATTTACATGGATTTAAACATATCTATTAATATATTGATCTAGTATAATTGATCTTGATATAGATTTAGGAAATCTTTATGTCTTTGATCTTATTTTTGGTTTAGGGATTTAGATCTGAAACTTATATCAATGTCATTGTGCTACTTGGATTTTGGGGATTTCCATTACGAAAACTTCTGTCAATAAATCATGGTGGGTAGTAAAAATGTATTTCTCATTGTCATGATTTTAATATGTATATGAAATACTATATAATTTAAATCATCCTGTAGCATTTAATTTCCTTCAATATGGTTAATTAGATTGACCCATTTAGTTATCGAAGACCTGTTGAAATAGGTGATTAATCTGTATAATTTATCATGAAATAATGGGGATGACCTATTAGATAATTAATTTTGTGAATTTGGTTATTAGTGATAGGGTTTTTAATCAAGATAATTAATTGGGAATTAATTATGATATATTTAATTCGCTAATTTGAGATAATTAATTTGGAATTAAATATGTTCTTTGAGATTGTGATCAAGATAATTAATTTTCGGAATAAATATGGATAGATTATATTATAATGAGATAAATAATTCTGGGAAAATTAATTTTGGAATATTAATTGTGATGTTGTTTAATTAATTTATAAATTAATTAAGGTTTTGAGGCACTTAATTAATTGTTGAGTTAACTAATAAAATTAGTGCATTTAGATAAATTGTGAACTTTTAATGGGATTGGGGTGAATAATTAATTGGTACATTAATTATTTGATAAGGAATGGGAATATGGTCATTCTAAATTGATACATACAAATGTAAAAATGGTCATCATACTTTTGAGTAATCGAATGAGAACATGGTCATTCTAATGTTATATACACATGCTAACATGGTCATTATACTTATAGGTAATTAGAATGGGTATATAGTCATTTTATTGATGGGTACTCATAGAAACATGGTCATATTACATTCGTGATTGTGATATTGGAAAATGTAAGAAATGAGTGTTTTAAAATTTGAAATTAATGAATGGAAATAATGGAACTCTAAGGAATCAGATGAAAATATTCTATTTTTGGCATGAGTTGAATCATGTATTGTGATATCATAGAACATTTAATACATAAAAATTATTATTAAAGAAGGTATTAAGATATAGTAATACCTAGGGGACACTTTGGGCTATTCTCTGAGATAAAATTATTGTTATGGTATGAGTATCCTGGGGAACCCTGTACTAAATATAGTTATATAAGAGTAAATAAAAATGTGATAAACTGTTTATTATTGCATTGTACTATAACTACATTCACTATATTTTCACTTGATTTGTTTTAAGTATCTCATGGTGGCCTTATGAGTTATACTAACACCCTATTCTAGTTTTCTTGATTGGTACCAGAATAGATTATATTGTTGTAGGCAAGGATAAAGGAAAGGGCCTTAGGATAGGTGGCTGATTGGGGATAGAGATTGGTGGAGGGAACCAGACAAGGATTAGACCCATTTGGGGAGTCATGGTGTCTTTACATTTAGTTACATTATATACACTTTACACTTGTAATGTCATATCATGTTTTCCCTTTCATTAGATAATTTTTTTCATTCTTGGTTATCTTCTTACTTAAGTATTATTTTGGTAATATAATTTTCTAATATTTTTCATTTATTTAATATTGTATTTTACTCTAATAAAAAGGGGTGTATCCTCTTCATGAATGACCTACCAGACCTTATCTTTTAGTTTGAATCCTCTAAAATATGGGTAGGCTTGCTTGAGTTCATGTGTTAAACTGGCTTGGGGCACTATTTCATGAATCTCGGTTCGGGACATTAAAAATTGGTATCATAGGTCTAGTATTCTTTCTTCTTCAATTGTATTAATGTTTTTTTAAAGGTATACAGTGTTGAGAAAGTGTTTTTTTTCAAATATCCTCTATGTTTTTTTTGATGATTTTGATGTTCACAAATAACCTTATTTGTTATTATAATGATTTTAATTTAAGTATATTTCATAAAATTAATATTATTTATTTCTCTATTTTGAAATAATTTTTATGCAATTTAATCTATATAGAATATTTGAAAATGTATTCGGAAATCACTTTTGTGTGTTCTGGAAACATTGTTCATACTATATGTGTTTGGAAAACACTTTAGCGTGTTTTGGAAACACTATACATAACCTACATTGAGGATCATATCATAGGAATGAGAACTATCACTTATGTTATCTATAAAGTATTGTTAAGAAACAATATGTTATCAAAAAAGTATGAGAGAAAACCCTATGTTTGGAAGGAACCTTACGTTTCAAATATCAAAAAAGTATGGAAGAATAATCCTATGTTAATATGGAATATCATGGTCATTTCTCAAAATTATTGTTCATAATCCGTAATTTTGTAAACAACCTTACGTTGGATCAATTACATTTCATTTAAAATATGTCAAAAGTATATATTATATACTGGATTATTGAAAGATGAAGACAAAAATATTTTTGATCACCCTTACGTTTGTGATCAATATTACATTTGTGATCAACCATACATTTGTGATCAATATTACATTTTTGATTATTCTAAATTTTTTTATCAGCCTTACGTTTGTGATCAACCTTACATTGTAAACCTTATGATCATAGAATGTATGCTATGCAGCTCAACCCTATGTTTGGCATCAGATATATAAATTACTAGTTTATTAAATCAATGGTATTTATACGGATTATCAGGCTGATTTACGCCATATTAAAAGCTGGAATCTAAAGTGCGTCTTTGAATTATTCAAAGTAATTTATTTAAGATTCAAAGGATCGATTTAAGAAAATATTTTCATGGTTAATTTTAAGGGGAGTTATGACTGCTCTGTTATTCAAATATTTGAATATCATGATTCTAAAGTTGACTTTTGTGGATCTAAATTTAAAATAATAACACTCGTCTTTATTCTTTATATACTGGTATTATTTTTTACTACAGTTTATAGAGGAGAATCATCGAAAAGAATAAAAAAAATATATCAATCTCTTGAGTTTTTCACTGCTACAGTTTACAGAGACAATCGCGACTTTTAGATATTTTGTTATGAAGAGCATCAAAGTTATGTTTTCTTAAGAAGAAGAATAAACATGAGTGAAGATTCACTGATTCTACATCGAGTATCTTTTGTGAATTGACTATTATTAATGTTGTGAATTATATTTTATTATCTGATGCAACCAGATCAACTCAGAACTACTCTTACCAAAAGAACATCACATCTGAAAATCAATGAATTATTAATGGTCAATTACGTGTTATTGCAATTGTGAGTAACAACTAGAAATTATTTAAAAGAACAAATACTATTTTAATTTGACTAACCAGCTTCTCATACTAATATGTCTGTTTGGTTTCGTGTATGAACAAGAATGTTGTTCTTTCCTTAATGTTATAAACGTGTCAACTTCCCGCACTCATTTGTGGGACGGTCTGTTGATTAGAGGACCGGATAGTAAAAATCACCATGCACGTGGAGTAGAGCATTAGTGGAGTGGACTATGGGCTGTCTGTTCCCCAAACCACAATACAGCATTCACCCTTTTCTATTTATTTTAAGCTGCTTAATCATTATGATAATGTTAAAAGGACCGATTACAATATTGTGAAGAAATTTTAATACACACAATTCACTACCCCCCCCCCCCCCCCTCGTGTGTATATTTGGTATAACCTGATCCATCAATTTGTATCAATGGAGGATCTATTGTTAAATCTATAACAAGATGAATGTTTTTCGATTATACAAAGCATAATCGATGTTACCCGGGAGGGTATGAAAATGGTTCAAGATCCATATTTCAATAGTAAATATAATAGATGTTGGAAATCAAGGATGATCATTTATTTAAAGAACTTTCGATACAGAGTCTACTTAAAAATTCTAACTCTTTTTTTTAATCCTGAGAAACCTGAAACATGGAGTGCTAATACAGAAGTAGAGTATGACATAAACTTTACTGTTAGGAATGCTATCATTCGTTGTCCTGGACCATATGAATTCAACAGAGTATCCCAATTCTCGGTGGTTTATGAAATGTGGAAGACGATTGCAGCTACTTATGAAGGAACTAACAATGTCAGAAATATGATTTATGCCACTACTAAATTAAGAATTGACACATTCAGAATGTTTGAAGGGAAAAATATCACCCAGATGAATGGAAGGATTACAGAAATTGTCTATAACATCACTTCCTTTGTAGATCCTATCAAACAAGTAGATCCGTCCCTTAATGTTCAAAGAGTACTACCACCAAGATCGAATGGAATTTCAGCTACCATTAGGAAATCATCACCAGTAAAAAATCATACAACGAGAGTGTTAATTGGAACTCTATTGCTGTATTATGCTGAGATGGAAGATAAAGAAAATGAGAATAAATTTTTAATAAAAATTGAAAATATTACTTTGAAGGTAACATCTCAAATGAAAAAAGAAAAAAATGAAGAATGAAATCATTGTGAAGTCAGAGCAGTATGATTCATACGATTTATATGTGGAACTGTCTCATCTAGCTAGAACGTTTAATAAATTCTATAGAATGAATAAACGATTCAAAAAATCCTTCAAAAAAGGATGAAAAAAACTAAATTAAGTCAGATGATATGAATGCAAAAAGATGGGTAACATTAGACCTGACTATACTCAATTAATGGAATAGAAAAAAAGGATATTCTCTAAGAGAAATGATTATGAGAAAATAGAAAGGAAGTTAATTAACGACACATGGAGTGTTTCTAAAAACTCCATCTTCTCATCAACGTATTACATGGAAAAAGAAGAAACAAATCTGAAAGAGAACATGTGCTTTATGGAAGAAGCTAATGAGGTACAATCCTATTACTATTCTAATTCTGATTCTAGTTATAGTTGTTCAAATAAAAAACTTGCAGCCTACTGTAATATGTTGTATCTGAAATATGATTACTTATTTATGAAAAATAAATCTATGAAAAAATTTCATACTGCTGTTTTAGGAGTAAAACACCATCAGTAGTAATTAAAAAATATAACTCAACGAACAAAAACAATTAAAAATGAAACTAAAATAAAGACACTGCAAAAAGAAGTAGAAACATACAAAAGTGTAGATCTTATTTTTAACCAAGGAGAAAATACACTAAATGAAATACTTGGAATGAATGTGATTAAAAGGAAAGATATAAAATAAACATTAAATGTGAAAAACCTAAACTATATAAAAATTACATTGTTCATAGTAATTCAAAAGTAATCTGTTATTAATATGGAACAAGAGGACACATATCTAAAAATTGTTATTTAATGAAACCGAAAATAAGTGGGATTAAGAAATCCTTTATTACAAGCAGATTATATGATTCAGTTTGTTATAAAAAAACAAGTCTGGATTCCCAGATCTCTCCTATATGACACTACTAGACCTAACAGAATATGGTTACTAAATAAAATCCTTGTTTAAATTTCATTGCTGGAATCAGGTCACAGATGACACACTAAAATATAGTATATGGATAGTGGATGCTCCAGGTATATGAGTATAAATTCATCAAATTTCAGAACTCTAACTAAAAAAATGGTTTTCTAGTAACTTTTGGTGACAATGTCAAAGGTAAGATTATTGTCATTGGAACAGTTGGACATCCAAAAGTGGTCTCATTAAATAAAGTACTATATGTACAAGGATTAAAACACAACCTTATAAGTATCTCTCAACTCTGTGATGATGGTTATTTTTTGATTTCTCTAATAATTGTGGTTCTATTTTTGAAGATAAATTGCTGAAATTAAAAGCATCATGAACTGAAAAGGTTTACACCCTGGACTTAAATTTTTAGTGTAATAAAAATGTATAATTATTAACTGCTAAGATAAATGAATCTTGGATCTATATAGAAGACTTGGACAGTGCAATATATATTCTTTACATAAGATATGTAAGAAAAAATTAGTTTTTGATTTCCCTAGTTTCAAATTTGAATGCGATATATTATGTGATTCATTTCAACTTGGCAAGAAGCACAAATCATCCTTCCAATCTGTTAATAGAATTTCTACAAATAACCTCTAGAAGTTATAAATATGGACTTGGTTGGAACTTGAAGAATATAAATATTGAATGGTAAATTATATTTGTATGTTTTAATTGATTACTATTATTGATTTAATACGATTTATTTTTTAAAATATAAAAATGAATATTTTACTATATTTGAAAATTTAGAAAAGATGTTCATAATGAAAAATATTCTAAAATAATTTCAATAAGAAGTGATCATGGTGAAAAATTTGAATATCTGTAATTTAATACCTTTTTCACAAATATGTGTATTAAACACACCTTCTCTACACCAACATCTCAAAAAAATAGAATTATTGAAATACTAAAAATGATTTTTAAAGAAATGGATAGGGATATGAAAAATGAATATAATCTTCATACATATTTCTCAGAAGAATCTGTAAGCACAACCTATTATATAATGAATACAGTTTTCATCAGGCATTTTTTTAAAAATACACCCTATGAACTATAGAATAACAGAAAACCTAAAGTAAATTACTTTTAAATTATTTGGATGCAAGTTTTAAACCTTAAACACCAAGGAAAATATTGGTATGTTTGATCCAAAATCCTATGAAGGCATTTTATTAGGATATTCTGCTACTTCCAAAGCTTATAGAGTTATTAATAAAAAGTCAAGGATTGTTGAAGAATCGGTTAATGTGATATTTGATGAATTTGATCCCTCTGTGAAAAGGAAATACCAAATTGATGAATCAGACATTATTGATAACATAATACTTGAGAACATAAAAGATGATTTTGAAAAAGATATTCATGAAATACAGTCCAGTTCAAAATAACATGACATTGAAGAACCTAATAGTGTTCCACCTAGAAAATCTAGGACCCTGAAGACTCACCCTTTAAAACTGTTATAGGATACCTAGACAGTAAAATAAAAATCAGATGAAATATAGGAAATCTTGTTGAATCTTCTGTCTTTCTATCCCAATTAAAACCTAGGACTTTAGAATAATCCACTGTTGATGAATGATGGATGATAGTAATGCAAGATGAAAAAAACCAATTCAAGAGAAATGAAGTTTGGAATTTAGTTGAAAGTCTTGAGAACTATCTAGTTATATAAACCAAATCAGAATTTATAAATAAAAAATATGATTAAGGAATAATAACTAGAAATAAATCAATACTTATAGTTAACGTTTATAATCAAGAAGAAGGAATATACTATGATGAGACCTTTTCACCTGTATCTAGATCAGAAGCCATTATAATCTTTTTATCCTATGTATATCATATGAACATTAAATTATTTTAGATGGATGTTAAGTCTACCTTTTTAAAAGGTTACATATTGGAGGATGTTTAGGTTTAGAAACCTCATGGTTTTCAAAATTCCCAAAAACTAGATTCTGTTATTAAACTAACTAATGATCTTTATGGCCTTAAACAAGCACCTAGAGCTTGGTATGAAATATTATGTTCTTTTCAATTAAAAAATTATTTTTCTATTGGGTTGGAAGATCCTGATTTTTTAAGAAAACTATCAACTCTAATATTTTATTGGTTCAAATTTATGTTGATGGTGTATTTTTTGGTTTAACAAACAAAATGGTTTGTCCGGAGAATTAAAATTTAATGCAAAATGAATTTGAAATGAGTATTATGGGAGAATGAAATTTCTTTTTTGGACTTCAAATTTATCAAAAGTATTTTGTAAATGTTTTAAATGTAATTAAATACATTGCAGATTTACAAAAAAAAATTGGACTTGAAAACAAAAAGACATATTCAACTCTTTTGTGTACAAATATAAAACTTGATTTGGATGAAATTGGAAAATCAATTGACAACAAGTTATATAGAGGTATGATTGGTAGTTTATTATATCTTAGTGCTATTGAGAGAGATATAATTTACTCATTATGTCTTTGTGATAGAATTCAATATGATCCTAAAGAATATCACTTATGTTCTATCAAAAGAATATTTAGATATTTAAAAGGAACTATTTTTAATTTCCTCTCTATCCTAAAACCTCTAATATTAATTTAATTTCATATTCAGATGCAAAATTTGTATGTTTTATATTAGATTGAAAAAGAACCTTAGGGACTTGTCGCATTTTAGGAAAATCCATAGTTTCATGGTCTAGTAAGAAACAACACTTTGTTTCTCGGTCAATAGTCGAAGAAAAATATATATCTACTGGTAGTTGTTGTGGACGGGTTTTGTGGATGAAAAGCACTCTTATGGATTTTTGAATAAATTTTAATAACACACATATTTTATGTGATAATACTTGTGCTATAAATATTTCAAAAAAAATTATTAGTCATTATAGAACTAAGCATATTGATATCAGACATCACTTTATAAGTGATCATGTTCATAAAGAGGATATATTCATAGAATATGTAATCACTGAAATTCAAGTAGATGATATTTTTACTAAACAACATCCCACTGCAAGGATTTATTTTATTAACGAGGGATATGATTATTTATTATTAAATGAATTTTTTTAAAATTATTTATTTCGATTTTTATTTTATTTTTTTCTGTTCTTTATTAATTGAAAATTTTCATTAGTATTGATTTATATTTTTGATGAGTAAGTTTATTACTTTTAAATAATGTAATAATTACTGTGTGAATAATGACACAGACGTTAGGGATGTCAGAGACCGTTTCCTATTCCAAAACCGTTCATTTTCTCAAAACCCTTCAAAACCACATGAAATTAAACCGCTCTTCTCTATCCGCACCTGAATATTATAAAACCTAGCATTTCGCACCTTTAGAAATTTGGGAATGGAATGCCGAAAACCCAAAGGACTAATGAGCCTGAAACCAGCAACTCCAAGTGGAAATGCTCGGCATGACATATGATTTTGCAAGGAAAAGCAGTCGAACTAGAATGGTTATACCAGATGGATCTGATTTTGAGGCAAGCCCTAGAATTTTGGATAATAGATAAAACCATTAATGGGAACTATACAATGATTCTATATAAGGATGATCTTCGTCACTTTTTAATATTAGTTTATTTCAGTCCTGGAGAATATGAAGATTCAATAATATATATGATTGAGGACAATGATTTTTTGTGTTCAACTGTATAGATAGCCAAAACTATTCACTACCCTCATGAGGGGGTTTTGGATTTTGATTTAAATAATATTGGTGACAATGCCCATAAGTCAGAGGAAACTATTTATGTTGTGTTTGTATCTACAAATATAAGGTAGATGTTAGGGATAGATATAAAGCCTGACCATAAGATTTTAGTTAAATTTCTTAAAATAGATATTTCACTGAGAATGTCAGAGATGGAGAAAATATTGTACCCTGATATGTACATAATGTTTCTATTTATGAGTGATATAAAGATGAATTTTTTGAGATTTATGGTCAGATGTCTCAACTATTGCTACCAACTAGAAGAAAGGATGACCTATTATCCCGTTCGAAGGTTCATTTCAAATATATTATTTATTTCAGATATGATAAGGCACCTGGATTCCTGAGAGAAATGTCACCATATCATCATTTTAAATGGTGGAACACTAAGGAATATTGGTTTATTTTAGAGTAAACTAAAATTAAAACTCATTCATGTTAGATCAGAAGAAGAACAAGAGAGTTCTCAAGAGCAACCTGCAAAATCAAAGGAAGGAGTAGGTAAATCATGAACTAGGGGAATATTACAGATGATACAGTTTAAGAGAGTTAATACACCAGCTGATGGGGAATGTCAAGAAGGACATAAATGGAGATGGCCAAGATTATCTAAATCTAATGAGGAACCTATTCATGAAAATACTGTAACAACTGAACCTATTTTAAGCTACAAATTTATTATAGAATCTGCAGTACAACATGTTGATCAACCAATAGTTTTACATATTGAGGTGTCTCCTCATGTAAAAAAACAAATTTTGCATCCAACTGTTGAAAACCTGGACATGTTGAAGTGTATGGATTTGAAAATATACAATCTATTGAAATTGTCCAAGAAGAACTATCACTTGAGGAACATATATTAGAGGAACATTTCTTGGAGGAAATCAATGAAGTAGATGCTCAGGATGAGGAAGAATCTAACCCAGCTGCAAAACCATCTAAAATGCACACTAAAATTATTGATGAGGATTTTTCTGTGGATGAGTCGGGAAATGAATCGAAGGAAAAATCTATGGATAATAGAGAAAATATGAATGTTGGGGAGTATCCAGATGTTGAATCCCTACCTATATCACTGATAAATCTAGTGCAATCTCATATTGAAAATCAATCCCAAGGTGCCTCTGATTCTGATAATGATCATGTAAACAAATTGATCCAAAAATTTAATAATGTTCAAGCTAAAATTGATTCTTTATGAAGAGCATTAGAAAAAAAAGAATCTGAAATTTCAAAGACTAAAATCCAGTTTTGTTTCTAAGAAAGAAGATAAAAATATCAAGAAGGAAATGTTGGATGAAGCTACAAATCCAAAATCTGAAATGGTGAGGATGTCATATTTACTAGAGTTTAAATATTTCACGGAGCAACCATTGGCACCTGTCAGAAATCATGAAGCCAGTGCATCAGGTACATCACCTGATCTAATCAGATGATTTCCTGCCATTATAGAAGCTATGAGCAATATGAATGGAAGACTGCAGGACCTTCAGTGGAATAGTGCTCCTTTATCTGTGTTGTTTCACAATCAGAAGTTTTTTATTGACTAGTTGAATTCGAATGATGTTGGAATTAGAGTTTTTCTGAATCAGATCACAGATAAGTTGACTCTTTTATGGAAAAAGAAGAGAGGATACATTAGTTTTTTAGAGTCAATTTGATTGAATACATTCATATAACATACGAAGGATGAGATCATATAGTCCAGTTAGGCAATGAAATAATGAAATGTTTGTGACTACAGATTTCAGAGCTCTAAGAAATCATTCAGAGGCACTGAAACACATTTTACAAACCACTATATCCCAACCATGATTCGCATTGTCCTTACTATACTATTACTTATATTATCAATATCATTTTTTTGAATCACATGTTTTTGTGTCATTAATTTGTTTTGTTGTACTGTATATGTTAAAATTCTAGTAATCTAGATTCAAATATTGATAACTATTTTATCATAGCATTTACAGAGGTTTGGTGCTATATTTAAATGTGTTATATTTCTTCTTCTATCATTATTTTTGATATCACAAAAAGGGGGAGTAATATGGATAAACATAAATATTTTTTTGGTAGATATATTAGGATAAACAAAAAAAATTATTTATATTTGATGATATATTATTTTACTTTAAAAAGATGAAAAAAATGTAAAAATTAGGAATTAATTTTGTTAGAATAAAATATTTTTTTTACCTTTGAAAAATTCTAATTTATATCCAATTATATTTTTTGTAAGATAATTTTCATGGGTTTGGTGATCATAAAAAAGGGGGTTATTTTCGATCAAGTATTGTTTTCAACAATTCTCTATCTTTTAATAATAATTTTGATGTTCACAAATACCATTATTTGTTATTCTAATTAATTTACATTGAGTATATTTCATAAAATTAATATTATTTATTTCTTTATTTTGAAATAATATTTTTAGCATTTTAATCTTTGTGGAATATTTAAAAACATGTTCAAATGTCACTTTAGCGTGTTCAAGAAACACTATTTATACTCTCTACGTGTTTGAAAATCACTTCAGCATGTTCTAGAAACACTGTTCATACCCTACGTTGAGGAGTGTAATGTAAGGTTGAGAACTGTCAATTATTTAATCTGTAATGTACGACTAAAAACCCATAAAATATCATAAATGTATGTAATGATAACCATACGTTTAGAAGGAACCATACATTTGGAATATTATAAAAGTATTCAATATGAATCCTATGTTAATATGGAACGTCATGTTTATTTTATAAATGTAAGGTTCATAAACCTTACTTTAGTAAACAACCTTACATTGGATTAGTTACCTTTCATTTAGAACCTGTTAAAAGTATAGATTATATATAGTACGTTTGAAAGTTGAAGAGAAAAGCATTTTTGATCATCCTCACATTACTGATCATTCATAAATTTGTGATCAACCTTACATGTGTGATCAATCTTACATTTGTGATCAATCATACGTTTCTGATCAACCTTATGTTTGTGATAAACCTTATATTTGTGATCAATCTTACATTTTTGGTCAATCAGGCGTTTGTGATCAACCATACATTAATGACCAACCTTATGTTGTGAAACTTAGGTTCATAGATGGTATGCTACGTAGCTCAACCCTACATTTGGCATCAGATATTTGAATTCTGACTTTATTAATGCAATGGTATTTATGTAGATTATCAGGCTGATTTCAATCTAGACTAAAAATCCCGAATCTAAAGCGTGTCTTTGACTGATTAAAATCCATTTTTTAATTATTTAAAGGATTGATTTAAGATGATCTTTTCCTGGTGAATTTTAAGGGGAGTTACGACAGCTCTGTTATTCAAATATTTGAATATTGTGATTCTAAAGAAGACTTTTATGGATCTAAATTTAAAATTAGAATGCTTGTATTTATTCTTTTTATACCTTTATTATTTTTTACTAATGTTTATAGAGGGAAATAATCGAACAGAATAAAAATATATATCAATCACTTGTGTTTTTCACTGCTACAGTTTACAGAGACAATCGATATTTACAGATCTTCTATTACAAAGAGTGTCAAAAGTATGTTTTCTGAAGAAGAATAAACAAAATTGAAGATTCACCAATTCTACATCGAATATATTTTGTGAATGGATTTTTGTTATGGATGTGGATTATATTTCTAGATCTAATGAAACATGATCTACTTAGAACTACTCTTACCGGAAGAACAACATATTCTAAAATCGACGATCCATCAATTTTCAATAGCTTGTTATTGCAATTGTGAAGAACAACTGGAAATTATTTCAAAGAAAAAATAATCTTTTACATTGAGAGACCAGGTTATCATACTAACCTATGTGTTCAGTTCTATGTATGAACAATAAGTCTATGTTTTTCCTTAATGTTGTAAATGTGTAAACTACCTGCACTTAGTTGTGGAACGATATGTTTATTAGAGGACCATATAGTGAAAATCACCAAACACATGGAATAGAATATTGGGGAAGTGGACAAGGGGCCTTTTGTTCCCCAAACCACTATACATCATGCATCCTTTTCTATATATTTTATACTACATTATCATTATGATAAATTTAAAAGGACATATTACGATCTTGCGATGAAATTTTAATACAAACAATTCACCCCCCGCCCCTCCTGTGTATATTTAGTATATCCTAGTCCAACAGAGAAGAGGCTAAGAATATTTGGGGCTTGAAAATGATCATGTTCATGCGAGTTTCAATCCCATATATGGGGGAAACCTGAGTACTCGTGGTGGGATTTTCTTTTGTTTATTGATGTTACAATTGAATAATATTTAACTTTAGGTGACACACATTTGGTGTGGTGTAATAATTATTTCTGAGAATTTTTTATTTTTCATTTGTGCCCCAGAATGGAATTTGAGTTCATTCTATATGAATCATTTTAGGAACTTTTTATTTTTTGTGAAATGCAACACTTTAGACATGAACAAGAAAAATGGTTATGGATAAGTCATTAAAATTAAAAAAAAACCTTGTATGTAAGATTAAAATTAAAAATGGTTCATAACATTAGTTAAAAAGTGTTTTAAATTGAAGAAAAAATGATAATAATATTGTGTATAAATGAGAATCATGATTATGATAATGTTTTTAAACTTTTAAAAAAAAATTAGAGTAGTATGATGGTTATGTGAGGAGATATTTTTTATGTATTAACCATATGGTGATGTGGTGTAAAAAGCATTGTAGTGATTATTTCCTCTTACATAAATGTTATAAGTATACGTTATGTGACATGAAACATGTTTTTTAATTTTTATATAGTATTCCTCTACAATTATTTTTGAGGGGAGGATTGAAGGTTGTGTTAAGGAATTACTTTACAGTTAATTAACATGAGGCACCAATCATAACAACAAATGATAATGGGGAGAATTTTTTAGAGAACTTCTCTCACATCATAAAATTTATGGAAAGAGTCCCATGGTGGGTTGTGGATAGTATCTCTCAGTGGATAAGGTTGTTTCATTTTCAATAAAAAATGACATTTACTAGAGACTGTGGTAATGAGGGGGATGTGTTTTCAATTGAATGCATAGAGAAAATACTCGACCATTTGTAGACTCTAACTGAGTGGATGGTTAAGTTGGTTTCTCATGAGCCATGGGGGTCAGTGAAGCACTAGTGGGACATTTAGACGTGAACTGGAAAGACTTATGGTATGTTATGTAGAAAATTATAGTTGAGGTTCTTGGAAAACCTCAATCAAGAGATGCTGATACAAGATCTACATTGCTTTTCTCCAATGTTATTAGGATACAAAGTAGGTATGTCGAAGAGTTTTCATGATGGACTTTAGTGTGAAATTATGTCCCATATGAAGATATTCTAGTTGAAGAATATTTTAGAAGTGGTGGATCTGGTTCTCATAATTGAAGGGAACATGAGGCTGGCTTCCAGTGCTAGATGGGTTGTTACTACTAGATGATCAGGAGGTTTGAATTATAAGAGAAAGAAGTGTCATTATCACAAATTTATCCATGGAAGTTGGAAGATGAGTACACAGAAAAGAGTGTCAGTTGTAAAGGTCCTTACTTGGGTCATCAGACATCAGTGTGGTAGGTCGTGACACTATCGTCGAAACTGGTCTTGACCACCAGTATATTGTAGATCGTATGAAAATATAGGACATCTACATATATTCTCCAGGTCACAGCGATAGATATGTACTGAAGAAGAATCTGGGTAGATTTAGAGTGTGGTAAGAGGATCTTATACACCATTTCATCCAGGATGATTGAGTTATAATATCTGAGGTGGTAGTGGATGTGGATGTGGTGCTTCATTGCATGAGTTTCCTCATCAGTAGTGTGGTTATATTCAAGTGAGACAGTCAACATCACATGGTAGAGGGGAAGTATATTTATATGCACTACATCATACACTTTTGGATAGAGAGGTAAGACCATCGATAGTGAGTGGTAAAATTTGAGTAGATTCTACTTTAGCATGTGCCTAATTTTATACGGGTGCCTCTCATTCCTTTATATCTGCAAAACCTGTTAATGTTTTTATCCTAACATTGGAGTTTTTGAGAAGGATAATGACTCTTGATACACCATTGGGAGTGAATTATAAAGATATCTATCTATGTAAGGTATTTTCACTAGATATTGGGGAATATCATTTCTTATGGGATATCTATGTTATTGATATAGGAGACATCAAACATATTATAGTTAAGGACTAGATAGTTGCATAACAATCCCACATTGACTATTACCAAAGTAGTGTTATGTTTACAAATCTTAAGGGTTACCAGTATATTCATTGGGGAGAGTGTGATATCTAGGCTGGCCACGTAGCGCCAATTAATCATCAACTGGGAGATCTCACAACCCATCATTCTGGTCTTTTATTGGATGATAAGGGTGTTAGTCAAGATGTCCTTCCACTAGTAGTGGAACTATTTCAGAATGTCTTTCCTGAAAACTGCTCAGGTCTACTACCTAAGAGAGGTGTGGAACTCACTATTGGGATATTTTTTGAAGATGAGCTAGTATCTATTCCACCATATAGAATACAATCGACTGATAATCATGAGCATATGACTTAGTTGGAGGAGTTTGAAGATAAGGGATTTATCCATCCAACTATGTTTCTTTGGAGATCACCTATTGTTTTCTTAAAGAAGGCTGGTGGGAGTTTATGTTTATATATTAATTACCAAATGTTCAAATAAATGATTGTGAAGAAATGATATCCTCTTACACATATCATTGGTATTTATAACCAGATGAAGAGAGCTTGTCTTTTCTCAATGATCGATTTTTGATTAGGGTATCATCAGTTGAGATTACGGACATCGAATATACCGATGATTTCTTTAAGAAGTTGGTATTCCATTTTTGAGTATTTTATAATTCCATTTGGGTTGAAAAATAAACCTCAAAAATTTATGGATTTGATTAATAGGATCTTCCATCCATAACTAGATCATATCGTGGGGGTCTCTATAGAAGTCATGTTGTTGTACTCCAACACTCATTACGATCATGCCCATCATCTAAAAAACATCCTGATTACACTGATAGATCAATGGCTATATGAAATTTTATCTTAGTTTAATTTTTGGATTGACCAAGGTACACTTTTGGGGAACATCGTCTCAGAGGAAGGGGTGTCTATGGACCTAGAGATGGTTTGTGCAGTGTATTTTTGGAAGAATATCAAGAATTTTTTTTGATCTCTGAAGCTTTTTAATATTAACTAGAAATTACATTACATTCATATAAGACATTTCCCGTTTGGCTACGCCACTTCTGCACTGGACCAAAAATGGAGTAAAATTTGAATTTTTAGAGGCTTGTGAGAGAGCTTTTCAAGAGTAGAAGAAGCATTTAACATTGGTACACATTTTGATCCTACCTGAGTCAGGTTGTAAGTATACAGTTTGTTGTAACGCTTCTATGATCAGAAATGGTGTTCTAGTGATGCATGGATATTGAGTTGTGGCGTATGGTTCTTGACAATTAAGACATCATACATTGAACTACACTATGAATGACATCTATTTTTTTATTAGTGTTTTATTCTCATAATTTTTGTAGACACTACCTTTTTGGAAAAATGTTTATAGTCTATATGTATCACAAGAGATCGAAGTAAATATTTTTTCAATGTGATTTGAATCTTCAAGAGTAGATATGGGTTGAGTATATGGAGTCTTTTGAATTTTATCTAGCATATATACCTAGATTATGAAATAGTTTGGTTCATGCCTTGAGTTTATATACTTATAGTTAGCTAGTTCAAGTGTTAAGTGTAGAATGAAACATTATGACCCTGCAAGCTGAAATGCCAGTGGTGGTTCAGGAGATTCAGAATCAAATGAATCCGATTTTAGTTTTAGTGGAATATACTCATTTGTGATGGATTATGGATTGAAAATATGAGAATACAGAGTTATTATCTGTGAGGGAATACTTTGATGTTGGTGATACATATTCAAAATTGTTGATAGATGAAGATGAGATCATCTATGTGTGGAATTGGAAGTGCATCCAGGTGTAACAATAATTCACCATGACCTACAAGGATAGTTTTGGTGGACAGGAATGAAAAATGAAATAGAAGGGTTTGTGACAAGATAGTTCACTTGTCAAAAGGTGAAGGTAGAGCAACACTGAACAGTATGTATACTATAGTCATTACCTATTCCAAAATTAAAATGGTATGTTGTGACTAAGTAATTTTTACGGGGTCTTCTGAATGCACATTTGAATAGTGACTCTATTTGGGTCATTGTGAATCTATTAAACGGGTATAACATTTCATATATATATAAGGGACACCTTTATAGTATAATAGTTTGGAGATCTGTATGTTTGGGAGATAGTACAACCACATGAAGTGCCACGTACGGCAGTTTCATATCATGATTCACACATTACATCATGCATCTAGTGAGGCTTGAAAAATATTCAAGGCACACATGTTTTATTGAGTACTAATTTCCACACACAAAGAAATGGGTAGTCGGAATGTACAATACAGATACCGGAAGATATGATAGGGGAACATGTCTTTGACATTAGTGTATCTTGGGAAAATCACATGGCCTTAGTTTAGTTCTCCTATAACAACAGTTATCAAGAAACTATATAGATTTATCCATACAAAGATCTTTATGGTAGTCCGTATAGATCACCGCTATGCTAGATTGATGATAGTGTATGACAACCTAGCTTTTATTACAAACTTAAACATGATTTATCACATAAACTTTAAACCTGATACAACATGGATGATCAAAAGGTCTAGTGTCTTTGGGGATCAGGATCATTACATAACAATTTAAACATGAAATACAACATCTTTATTGAAAACATACTTTACATGACCACTACATTCCCTCGTACATAGCATTGCATGGGATAACCTGAGGACATGCATAAGAAAAGGGGTGAGCTATAAACCCGAGTAAGGGAATAAAAATGGAATACATGATGAGTACAATACATGTTAGACAATAGGAATATCAATAGATCATAAGAGAAATATGAATATAAAGGCATGGTAAATCATGATAATCATAACATGGAAATGTGGCAACAACACTCAACATGGAATTAGCATGAGCCAAGGCTCAATGCACATGGATCATGAGTAAATACTCATTGCAAAAAAGCATGAGTAAACCCTTGTTGCACTTGAATTAGCATGATTCAATACTCATTTCACATGACGTATCATGATATTATACATTACCCAATGCCTTGGAGAGAAATAAGGGCGTACCCTTCTTAAAAATTTCATTTCATGCATAAGTGTGCGACATGGATCATAAAACATGGATTCATAAAACATAATAATTTATTCCATGATAAGGGAATGTGGAATTCATACATCAAAAATTCTAATCAATATTTAAATTTCCATAAAGGTGAATAACCTTGATGGAGAAATGGGAATGGTATTCACTACACAATGGCATTGGCTTAGAAAATCGGTGCGATTTTGGAAGCGTAACGGCGTGACATAAGAATTCATAAAAACTATTGATGAGAAATAAAAGGGTTCCTCATCATATTCACATATAATGGATAGTAAGGAGGTAATATAGATACAGTTCCCAGCAATTTAAATGGAATTTAGATTCATGATACAAAAGTATTGCTTGAATGTAAATGAGGAGCGAGAAGTTCCTTTCAGAATTTTGGCATAATAACGGGTGTACATGGGAGGAAATTAATGAGAGAGAAAGGGGTATCCCATCATTAAAACATAATGAGGGCAGTATGAGGGTGGTTTGAAATCATACCTCAACATTCATAATTGAAATTAAATGGGCAAAACAACTTACAAAAAATTTGACAAAAATGAGAAAGGAAGAAAAAACTCTTACTTGGAAGTGTGCTTCCAAAGGCTTTAGAAAGGATTGAGAGAGGCTTATTGGGAGATTGGGGAACCTTGGGAGGATTATAAATAGAGTAGGGAAGAGGTTTTATGAACTCTAAAGGCTTTGAGTGAGAAGGAAGTGGGAGCTTGGGTGGGTTTATATAGGAAAGGTGAGTGAATTTTTTATTATTAAGGTTTGGGACCCATTACATTAAACTAATCCAAACCAGAAATATGCTCATGGTTTTTTCTAATGGTTTTTAGGAAAGGGAAGAGGAAAAAAATATTTTATAAGTCCAATGTCTGAACTTCATAAAATAATTGTGTTGCTTATGTGGAGGTGAGTCACACTCCCATGGAAAATAATTTAAAAATACAAGATATTTAATAAGTATTGACGGGTCCATTAATGCTTTGAAAAGTAAGTTAAAAAAACCCAAAATCATATAATTTTAATGTTAAAACATATATTGTCCGAACATAATGCTTATAGTATTTTATTACATCACTATTGGGTCATTATGATGTCATAAAACCAAATATATATTTAAACGATATTAAATTTTTACCCAAAAATTTGACTATCTCAGAAAATTATGAAAAATTCACAGTTGGATAATTTCGACGTCCTGATTCTAGAAATATCATTTACTTTATCTAAATATTTTTCTAAATATTATGATTTTCACTTTTAAAATTAAAACCGACATTTATCGAAAATTCACGGGTTTTGACAGAAATGTCTTTCAAACCTTAATAAAAATTATAATTGTATTCATAAAATTATATGATCATTTATATATAATAAAATTAATAATAATAATTATAATATTTTATTAAAATCTAATTTAATTAAAAAATTCCATAATTTAATAAAGTATATTTCTTAATTAAATAATAACTAAAAACACTATTTGTACATTAAAAACTATTTACAATGTATCAATAATGACAAGAAGGTATATTAATTATTATATATAGAAAAATAATATACATGAGCATATTACTAATGATTTGTTAAATAACCCCTTAAAACAGCCGCATAAGACCTAAGGATAAGGTGTGTGATGGTGACAGACTCTTGGGGTGGCTCAGATAACATCGATCGAGTGGTAATATCAATCAACATACAAGTTTCCCATAGACGGTCCCGTTTGAGCTTGACATGATGAAGCTCCGCTTGGGCTTGGACAAGAGAGAAGCCCAAGGATTCCAACTCTTTTCTGAGCTCCGACAAATGCGCTTTATATGGAGCAATTCTACTGGATGAGGCCATCTCTTCTTTTTTCTGAGTAAATTGGATTTGTTAAAGTCCTATATTTATAATAATCATGTTATCACTGTTCAACGAAAATACAAGTAATGATCACAATTCTTAACATAAAACCAAAAAAGTTGACATTTTATATAAATGTTTTACATAAAGATACATTTAACTATATCAATAGGGATCTCCATTAATAAAACATTGGGTCATTACAATATTCCCCACTTAAGAAATTTCGCCCTTGAAATTTCCTTTTCCCACACTAAAACAGATGCGGGTAACTCAGCTTCATCATTTCCTCTGATTCCCACATCGCTTCTTCAAACATGTGGTTTCTCCACAACACCTTGACAAGGGGAATTTTCTTATATTGTAGAACATTTTATCTAGGATCTAAGATCTTCTCTGGTTCCTCCTCATAAGAAAGATCATCCTCCAACTGTACCACCTCAGAAGAGGGTATATTTGAAGTGTCCGGCATGTACTTCTTTAAGAGGGATACATGAAAGACATCATGTACTAGGTCCATGGTAGGTGGAAGTTCTAGTCGATAGTCCATAGCCCCGACACGATCAAGTATCTCAAAGGGGCCGATGTACCTTGGACTTAACTTCCCTTTCCTTCCAAACCTCATGGCATTCTTCCACGGAGATATGCATAGAAAAACCTTATTTCCAATATTAAACTCAAGGTATCATCGACGATTATCTGCATAACTCTTATGTCGACTCTGGGCTATCTTGATATGCTGTTGAATGGTTTTTACCTTATCCACCATTCCTCGACCATTTTCAGTCCAAGAAGCTTACGTTCACCGACCTCATCCCAACACGCCTGTGTTCTGCACCTTTTCCCACCTAGGGCTTCATATGGTGCCATTTGGATACTCGAGTGGAAACTATTTTTATAAGAGAACTCAACCAGAGGAAGATATTGATCCCTTCCCCTTTTAATGTCCATTGATCATGCTCTCAACATGTCCTCAAGTGTTTGGATAGCCGCTCAGATTGGACATCAGTTTGGGGATGATAGGCCGTACTAAAGTGCAGTTCAGTATTCAGAGCTTGTTAAAGACTCTTACAAAACATAGAGATTAATCTTTGATCTCGGTCAGACGCAATAGATAGTGGCACTCCATGCAGCCTTGCCACTTCCCTGATATATATTCGTGTCGGTTGATCTATTGAGAAATCCTCCCGAATAGCAATAAAGTGTACAGTCTTTGTAAGATGATCCACAACAACCCAGATTGATTTGTTTCCTTTGGTGTCCTCGGAAACCCAGTGACAATGTCCATGGTGATGTTCTCCCATTTCCATTCTGGTATGGGAAATGGTTGCATCATCCCCTTAGACTTCTGCCTCTCTGCCTTCACTTGCTGGCACACTAGGCATATTGATGTATATTAAGCTATCTTTTATTTCATATTATCCCACAAAAATTTTTCATGGAGATCTCGATACATCATTGTGCTACCTAGGAGAATAGAGAAATTTTAACTGTGTGCATCATCCAAAAGTTCCTTCTTCAGCTATGGACTTCATGGAACACATAGTCTTTTCCCAAATCGCACAATTCCTTCTTCATTAACATTAAACTCCTAGGATTTACCATATTTGATAGCTTCCACTTTTTCATGAATTCCCACATCATCCTTTTGAGCATCCTTTATCCTTTCCAAAAGAGACGGTTGAGCAATCATTTGTGAATGGATTTATTATGTTCCCTTCTTTATGATTCGCATGTCAATCTTCATCAAGTCTAAGAAGATTGGATCCCTATCAATTCTCACAAATTATAGAATCGCTGGGTCCTTTCTACTTAGGGCATCTGTCACCTTGTTCGCTTTCCCAGGGGGTAATGTATTGAACATTCATAATCCTTGATGAGCTATATCCATCTTCTCAGGCGCATATTAAGCACTTTATGTGTGAATATATATTTACAACTCTTGTGGTCTGTATATATCTCACATTTCTCCCCATAGGGATAATACTGACAGATTATCAAGGAAAAGATCACCACCGCCAACTCCAGATCATGTGTCAGATAGTTTTGCTCATGGATTTTCAACTGCCTTGAGGCATAGGATATCACTTTATCATTCCGCATCAGCACAAAACCTAAGCCCTTCTTTGAAGCGTCACTGAACACCACAAGAATTTCCCCACTTGTGGGTAAAGTGAGCACAAGCGCAGTGATATGATTTTTTTTCAACTCCTTGAATCATTCTTCACATTCATCACTCCAAGAAAGCTTTACTCCCTTTAGAGTTATCTTGGTAAGAGGGTTGGAAAATCATGAGAAATTTATCCCAAATCGTCAATAATATCCAGCTAACCCCACGATGTTACGGATATCCATTACCAATGTAGGCCTCGTCCATCCCTCAATTGAATTTGTTTTGGAGGTATCCACAGATATCCAATTACTTTTGATGATATGGAACTTGAATGAGACCTCCTTCAACCAGAACTCACACTTTTTGTACTTTTCATATAGCATTTCCTTGCGCAAAGTCTCTAGTATAGTTCTTAAATACTCCTTATAATCCTCCATGGTTTTGTAGTATATTAGAATATCATCTATAAAGAATACCAAAAAATTTTCAAGTTAATCTACAAAGACTATATTTATCAAGTCCATGAAGATTTTTGGAGAATTAGTGGGTCCAGACGGCATTACTATGAATTCATATCCCATATCTTTACAAAAAGTAGTCTTGGGGACATCTTCCTTCTTCACCTTTACATGATAATATCTCGACCACAAATCTACCTTGGAGAAGTATTGTTCTCCACACAGATGATCGAACAAGTCATTGATCCATGGTAGAGGATACTTGTTCTTTATCGTGATTTTGTTAAGTTCACGATAATTGATGCAAAGTTGCGTTGACACATCCTTCTTCTTGATGAAGAGGACTGGTGCACCCCATGGTGAAGCTCTTGGGCGTATAAACCCTTTATCCAGATTCTCCTGTAGTTTTTTCTTCATACTTTCAAGCTCCACGGCATCCTTTCTATATGGAGTCTTGGATATTAGTAGTGCCCCTGGTATAAGTTCAATTTAGAATTCAACATCTCTTCGAGGAGGAAGACCAGGCAGTTCCTTAGGAAACACATCAGTGAATTCCCTCACAAAAGGCATTTCATCAAGGATGGTTGTTTCCTTTGACTCAATCATCTAAGACAGTTAGACATGCTCATAGGGAAGTAATATCCGTGATTGAGATGATGGAGAAAAAACATATTCATCTTCCTGCTTACACAAGTAAAGAATAGGGGGTCAATTCACCAAATGGAGTGTGATTTCCCTCTCCTGACAAATTTTGTTAGTTCTATATAAGGAAATCCAATCCATGCCATTTATTGCATCAAATTCCACCAGAGGGAGTATGACGAAGTTCTCCGGGAAATTCAATCCACAAATAATAACAGGGGAGGACTTATATTCATGGGATGCAATGATTTCCCCATTTTCCTTACTCACTGACATCTTCACTTCCATGATTTGTGGTGGTGCTGGGATTGTTATACTAAACTTTCGAGATATAAAAGAATGCATAGAACCTGAATCAAAAAGTATGTTCTCTATTATTGAATGAATAACTAGCGTACATAAAACCATTTCATTGTTGGGGTTTTCTTCGGCAGTAGTGATGGAAAAATCTCTTCCTTGCGGCATTGGAGGTTGTAGTTTTCCTAAAAAATTCCTTTGTTTAGGGCTCTGAATTGAAAAATGCCTTAGTTTTTTGCAGTTGTAGCAATGAACAATGCGTTGAGGATTGAAAGGATAATTCCTCTCCTTTGTCACAACCACGAGTCTTTCTTTCCGATAATTAACAACTAGGTGCCCTTATCTTCCACACCTAAAGCATTTCCTCATCCCCTTGAGGCAATTTCAAGGGTGCTGCATTCCGCACTTTTGGAAAGTGGAGTGCTGGATCTTCTTAGCGCCATTGGATTTATCCATCGGACCGCCATCATTGAAGCCCACCTTACGATTATTTTCCCCATGATACCCCTGTGATTCCACGATATCCATTTCGACCTTGAGGGATCATTGGATAATTTACTTATAGCCGTTAATGTCACGGATCGGTAATACTTTCCATAGGCTAGGCTTCAGCCCACCAAAGAAGCGGTCAACCATGCATTCAGGAGTAACGACAAAGCTAGAAGAATATTGTGAAAGCCTTTTGATATTTGTCTCGTACGCTCCAATCGATTCATCATATTTTTTCTTTGAGGGAAATGAAGTCCCTTTCCATTTTAAGACGGAGGGTGCACAGAAAATATTTATCGAAAAACATCTTCCAGAAATCCTTCCATTCCAATGCCTCGATCACTTCATCAGGCTTCATATTTTCGATCAAATGTCCACCATTGATCAGCTTCACCCTCCATACGATAAGCATCCAGGAGAAAAATCTCATGTTCAGAACATTGAAGAGTGGAGAAGATCTTTTCAATGGAATTGATCCATTGTTCAGCGATCGTGGGATCAGATGTTCCACTAAATGTAGGAGGTCTTTGTCTCATGAAGCTCTCGATAGCGACATGTTATTTCTTAGGGGGGGGGGGGGGTTGAATGATCTTCTTTACCCGTGATTCTATTCATCTCTTTAGTTAGCTGAGAGAGAAGCGTGACGTAGGTCGTGATTCCTGCTCCCATTGGATTAGGCATCTCATTAGTACAATCATCGCACTGATCTTCAAATCGATTATTAGCTCGAGTCCTCCTATTACTGGCCATTGTCTGGAATAAAAGGAATGTTAGGGGGTAACACATAAAGGGTAATCCAAATACAAAAGTTGATGACTTATTAATTCAACTTTTATTTCTTTAACTCATGAGTCTATAGGATTCAATCTATGATTTTCATGATCTACATTCTAACATATATTCTTAAGAGCATTTTTATTAATTCCCTTAATAAAGGTTTATACTAAGCTTCTGAATATATCAAAACAAATCCCCCAAGAGGGACATAACCAAGAGTGCAGAAAGGCCTGTTCTCGTGCACCAGTTACCGTTCAAGTCTAGTTCAAAGCGTTGTTTTTGGGTTTTACCCATAGGACACATTTATGCCAGAGCTGCATCTACCTGCTCGTATCCAGATTGGGATTTATTTTTTTGATAAACCACTTACTCAGTATTTACCAAAACATAGGGATGTTTTTATTATACTCAGTCTTGTCTCTAAGGCTTTACTAGGATGTTCTAATCCTAATCCCAAAAATAACTAAACATTTTCTCTGATTCCTACTATGACAACCCATCTTTTATTATAAACTTAAATATGATTTATTACATAAACCTTCTGCTTGATACAACATGGATGATCGAGATGTATACTGTCTTTGGGGCTTAGGATCATTACATAACAACATAAAACATTAAATGCAACATCTTTATTTAAAACTTCTTTTACATGACCACTACATTCCCTCGTACTTAGCATTACATGAGATAACCTGAGGACATGCATAAGAAAAGGGGTGAGCTATAAAACCCAGTAAGGGAATAAACGTGGAATAAATGAGGAGTAAAATACATGTTAGAAAATAGGAATATCAATAGATCACAAGAGAAACATGAACATAAAGTCATGGTAAAGAATTATAATCATAACATTGAAATGTGGCAACAACACTTAACATAGAATTTGCATGAGCCAAGGCTCATTGCACATGGAGCATGATTAAATCATCATTTCACATGAAGCACGAGTAAACCCTCATTGAAATTGAATTAGAATGAGTCAATAGTAATTTCACATGGAGTATCATGATTCAATACGTTACCCAATGCATTGGAGCGCTATAAGGGTGCACCCTTTATAAACATTTCATTTCATGCATAAGTGTGCCACATGGATCATAAAGCATGGATTCATAAAACATAATCATTTATTCCATGATAAGGGAATGTGGAATTAATACATGAAACCTTATAATCAATAAGTAAATGTTCATAAAGGTGAATACCATTGATGGAGAAATGGTTATGGTATTCACTACACAATGGCATTGGCTTAGAAAATCGGTGCGACTTCGGTAGCGTAACAGCGTGACATAAGAATTCATAAAAATGGTTGATGAGAGAGAAATGGGTTCCTCATCATATTAACAAGTAATGTACAGTAAAGAATTCATATTGAAACATTTCCCAACAATTTAAATGTAATTTAGATTCATGATACAAAAGTATTTCTTTAATGTACATTAGGAGAGAGAAGTTCCTTTCGGAATTTCTGCATGGTAACAGGTGTACATGGGAGGAATTTAATGAGAGAGAAAGGGGTCTCCCATCATTAAAATATAATGAGGGAAGTAAGAGGGAGGTGAGAAACTATACCACAATAATCAAAATTGAAATTAAATGGTCAAAACAACTTAATGAAAATTGGATAAAACTGAGAATGGATGAAAAAACCCTTACTTGGAAGTGTGATTCCAAAGGCATGAAAGAGGCTTGAGAGAGGCTTCTTGGGAGCTTGTGGCACCTTGGTAGGATTATAGAGAGAGTAGGGCAGAGGTTGGACGAACTGAAAAGGATTTTAGTGAAGAGAAAGTGGGATATTGGGTAGGTTTATATAGGAATGGTGAGTGAATTCTTTATTATTCAGGTTTGGGACCCCTTACATTAAACTAATCCAAACCACAAATCAGATCATTGTTTATGCCCATGGTTCTTTGCAAAGGGAATAGGAAAACAATATTTTATAAGGCCGAAGTCCGAACTTCTTAAAATAATGGGGTTGCTTATGTGGAGGTGAGTCACACTCCCATGGAAAATAATTTAATAATACAAGATGTTTACTAAGTCTTGAGGGGTCCATTAATGCTTTTAAAAGTAAGTCAAAAAAAACAAAAATAATATTATATTAATGGTAAAACATGAATTGTCTGAAAATAAAGCCTATAGTATTTTATTACATCCCCAATGGGTCATTAGGATGTCATAAAACACATTATATATTTAAACGGTATTACATTTTTACCCAAAAATTTGACTGCCTCAGAAAATTATGAAAAAATCTCCGTTGGATAATTTCGACTTCCTAATTCTAGAAATATAATTTATTTTATCTAAATAATTTTCTAAATATGTTAATTTTCACTTTTAAAATAGAAACCGATATTTATCCTCAATTCACGGGTTTTGAGAGAAATGTCTTTCAAACCGTAATAAAAATTATAATTGCATTCATAAAATTATATGATCATTCATATATAATAAATTTATTAATAATAATATTTTATTAAAATATTATTTAATTCAAAAATACCTTAATTTATGAAAATGTATTTCTTAATTAAATAAAATCTAAAAACACTATTTGTACTTTAAAAACTATTTACAATGTATCAATAATGATAAGAAGGTATATTCATTATTATATAAAAAAAATAATATACATGAACATATAACTATATATTTGTTACAGAACCCCTTAAAATAGACATATAAGACCTAAGGGTAAGGTGTGCAATGGAGACAGACTCTTGGGGTGGCTCAGATAACATCGCTCGGGTGGTAATCTCTATCAACATCCACTTTTCCCATAGACGGCCTCGTTCGGGCTTGACATGATGAAGCTCAGCTTGGGCTTGGTCAAGAGAGAATCCCAAGGACACCACCTCTTTTCCGAGCTTCAACAAATGGGTTTTGTATGGAGCAATTCTACTGGATGAGGCAATCACTTATTTTTTCTGAGTAGATTGGATTTGTTAAAGCCCTATATTTATACTAATCATTTGATCACTGTTCAACGGCTATAAAAGTAACAGCCACAAATCATAACATAAAACCAAAAAATTTGACATTTTATATATCCATTTTAAATAAAGATAAATTTAACTAGATTAAGAGGGATTCCCATTAATGAAAATTTGGGTCATTACATAGTGAGTCAAAGATGTTGGGGTCGAGTCTCTTATAGGAGATAGAAAAGCATGTGTAGTTGATTTAGAAACTTATGAATATATATCATAGTATAAAAACGTCATATTATTCTAGATTTGGAGGCATGACATGTTTCCTTCAAGGTTTGTTGGACATTTTTAGATAGTGGAAGGATTCAGGATAGTGGTATACCAATTGTCTCTTCCACAAAGATACAATGTTATTCATGATCTATTACATGAATAAAAACATAGGCGATATCACCTTGACCCTTCTCATGTGATCTATGTGGATTTGGTTCACCTTTGGATAGATGCATCTTTTGATGAGAACTTGATACATATGTTGGATCGCAGTGAGAAAGTGCTGAAAGGAAAGACCGTGCCAATGGTTGATGTGTAATGGAAACATGTACATGTACAAGAGGAATCATAGGAACTAGAATCATATATAAAGGGTCAATGGAATGATATATTTGGCTCGGAATATTAGAATGTCTCGAATTGCAGCTCGAGGAGGAGCTGTTATAAGGTGGTGAGATTGTATTTTGCCGATAATTTATAAAGTTTTCTCAATAATGATTTCAGGTACATTTCTGTTTCTATGTACCATTGTTTGTATTTATTTCTTGGGGAATTTTTGGGTGAAGTCCAAGATAATTTTGGAAAATGGATTTTCATCATTGAAGCATGGTTTTTATAAACTGTGATGCTACCTATGAGAAAGTATACACCTCTTGACTTTTGAGGCAATAGTTTTGCACAGTTATAGAATAGTTTGAGAGGTCATGTAGGGAGATCAGGAGAAGTTCCCCCTTGAAGCAGTGGATAAATCATCATTTGTTCCTATTTTTTAACTTAATGACTAAACCATGTGTGGTCCAAAAGAAAGATCCTAAAATATTTTATATCACTCATTTTCATCCTTTAATGAATTGTTTCACAAACTATGTAGCCTTAACTCAAGATTTCACCTTACTAAGGGTAAAGGAAGGTTCTCCCACTGACCGGGAAATATTATAAGGCCATACAGACACTTCTCTTCAATATCAAAAGATCTAATTGAAGATCCTATTTTTTCCGATAAGTGGATTTCATCCCGATGCATCTCATGTTATTTATTAAATGTTTCCTTTATGTTTCCAGGGATGATATCCTTTGTTTATGTGGATTTAAACATATATAGTAAAATATAGATCAAGGATTTTGGATATAGATCTAGATTTATGAGATCTTGATGTCTGTGATCTTGATTTTGATTTAGGGTTTTAGATCTGGAACTCATATCAACGTTGGTGTGCTACTCAGATTTTGGGGATTTTCATTTGGAAAACATCCATCATTTAATCGAGGTTGGTCGTATAAATTTATTTCTCATAGTAATTAATTTTATATGTATTTGAAATATTGTATAATTGATAGAATCCATTAGAAAATTATTTCCATGATTTTTATTTTTTATATTGGCTCATTAAGTTATCAAACCTTGTAGGAATAGGCGATCAATTTGGGGAAATTTATCATGAGATTGAAGATATTACCTATTTGATAATTAATTTTAGGATATTTGTTATAAGGTATATGGGTTTTAATCTAGATAATTAATTTTTAAATTACTTATTAGATATGTAATTAGCTATGTTGAGATAATTAATTAGGAAATAAATATGTTCATTTAGATTATACTATGGAAAACTAATTGTGGGATTAATTATAAAAAGTTGAAAATATAATGAGATAACAAATTCATGAAAATTAATTATGGAATATGAATTGTGATGTTGATTAATTAATTGATAATTTAATTTTTTGTATGATTAACTTTGACAATTGTTGATTTAACTAATGGAATGAATCTTTTTTTCTAATTGTTGAATTAGTAATGGGATTGGGGTGGATAATAAATGGATAAATTAATAATTTTATAAATAATGGGAACATGGTCATTCAAAATTGAGAAGTAAAAACTATAGCATGGTCATCATATTTATGAGTATGATAATGGGAGCATGGTTATTATAATGTGAAGTATACATGGTAACATGGTCATTATACTTACGAGTAAATAGAATGGGAACATGGTCATTCTATTGACACATAATCATGGTAACATTTTCATTTTAAATAATTAATTGTCATATTGGTAAAATATTGAAATGGGAAATTTAATAAGTGAAATTAAATAACAACAATAACGGAACTCTGAGTTATGGCTTAACATAAGAATATTCGAACTATGAAATGAGTAAAAACATGTAATGAGATATCATAGCACCTTGAATGCATTGCGATTAGTCTAGAAGTAGAGATTAAGATATATTTTTACCTCTGGAACACTCTGAGATCTGGTATGAGATGATGTTATTTTTTAGGTATGGGTATCCTTGGGAACCCTCAGGGTCAATGTAACTTGATAACAATAAATAAATATGTGATAAACAATTTATTATTGCATTGTAAATATTTCATTATAATAAATAATACTCTATCTTTTAATTGGAATTATATTAGACACTATCTATGGTGGCCTACTATGTTTTGCTCACACCCTATTTGGGTTTTTTAATCAATGCCTAAATAAAGTATATTATTATAGGACAGGATATGGGCAAAGGCCCTGGGTTACGTGCCTGATTGCGGATGATGCTTGTTGGAAGAAACCAAAAATGGTTTGGGACTCATTTAGGGATTCATAGGGTATTTACATTTACTTTCATTATAGAATCATGTCACTTGTATTGGCATATAATTTAACCTTTCATTTGAGCATTATATTTCCTGTTTGGTTGTTCTGTGACATGAGTATGTATTTGGTTATATAAGCTCATGCTATTGATCATTTATTTCCTTTGGCATTTGACTCTAATAAAAAAGGGTATAGTCTCTCCATGAATGAGGTACCTGACCCTTAGTGTTTGTCTACAACCTCTAAAATACGGGGATGCGTGCATGGAATCATGCGTTCAACCGGCATGGGGCACTGTCCTGTGGATCTCTGGTTCGGAAGTTACATGATGTCAATCATGGATCATGATCAGAAACAATAAAATGAGGAACACTATGATGTATTAAATTATAAATAATATAGATTCATTAAATATACTCATGAAGAAAATATACACATCGATTGAAGAAACAAATACAATTTTTTAAAATGTCGGTAATAAAACTAACATGATCAATTATAAAACTAATCATATTTAAAAACCCCTGATTTTTTTATATGTTTATCTTCAAATAATATCTCATGGATATGTATCATTACAGACTACCTCTATATTAAATGAAATATAATATATAATAATATTATATCCAAGATAATATATTATTTTGTAATATTATAAATGACATATTTTTTAAAAAATTATTGTTTATACTAAATTCATTCATAGAAAACTCATATAAATAATAATAATTATTATTATTTTAAAAATTATCTTTTTTAAAAAATAATTTAATGGCCAATGTGGTTTTATATAATCAAATATTAATCTTGATTTTGGAATTATTCTAATTAAATTTATATATATTATATTCAATAAATTGTTTTATAATCTATATAATTTTTTTACGAATGTGATAAAAAAGATTATCCAGTTTTATTCTTAAAATATATTTTTCTATGTTAAAATATCTCATTCTATTTTGTGTACTTATTAAAAAACTAATCTCATACACTTATTTAAATATAATAAAAAAATAAGGGATCATAAATTTTTAATTATGAGGTTCAAATTTTAAAAATTGAAGTCATTTTTTGGTAAATATGTAAAGAATCCTATTCAAATTTTATCACCCTAGTAATGGAAAATTAGTAAAATGTTGTAGAAACATTGGGATATATCATTAAAATTTCTCAAATAGTATCCTTTATACTATTTTCTGGGTTGAGATTGAGCATTCCCATCATATTTTTTAATAAATTTTAACTTGGATATATATTTCATTGATTATGAAATTCTTATAAATTTATGAAGTGAATAAATATTAAATGTCACACTCATGACATTAATATATAAAAATAGTACTTGGATAAAATAGGTTAATTTTAATTCAAAATGGTTATTTAAAATATAAATATTCTAATTTATCATGATAATTTATTTATAATTTTTTGACATATTATAATTAACATAAAATTTTATGCTATGTTGACACATTATCTATTCAATTAATAGAAATTTATTTCAAATTTTATTAAAAATACTCTCATAAAAAAATTCTAGATATTTATTATGATACATGAATTTAATAAATTTATATTACACATTAGATTTCATTTAATAATTTATATATGAATTCTATTTTTTTTTATTTTAGTATTTAATGAAAAATTGATTTAATATTGTAGAAACTAATACAATTGATATTTTTATGCAAATTAATAATTTGTTAAATTTGTTCAAAATCATAACAAACAGGATATAGGAAAATGTGTAAAATATATGGTTGAAATTTTCATCCATTATATATCTAAGAAAACAATTTCACTATATATTTAAAAATTAAAACCTTATATAATGAAAAATTCATTAAAAAAATTTAGGATAAAATTTATTATTTATGGGGTTAATTAAAAAGTTAAATTTTAAAAATTAAAAAACAATATATTTATAATTCATTAGATGATGATTTTATAAAACATGACACTATTTAATGTAATATTTATCTATTGGGAATAATTTCTCTTTATATTGACAGTATTTATTTTATTTTTTTCATTCTAAGAGGACCCCTAACCACCCTATAGTAATCGAAAACATCTATCATGTTTATGTACAACTTACTGTCTTCATTTGGTGGGGTAATTAAATTTTATCACCACATTATATGGATGGATATACTAATATATTTAATAAATATATATTTTATATATGATATTATTATTATTTGAGAATGGTGAATTATTACTTTCCTTTTTATCCATTGATTATTGTAAACCATATTCTTGAATACATATGGCCTACCATTTAAATTAATGTTTTAATTTTATTTTAATATCCAAATTTTATGGATAAAGATATATATATATATATATTATTTTATTTTATGATCTATTTTATCATTCTATAGATTATATAAAAACTATCTATGTATAAGTATAGAAACAATCAAACGGAAATATACCTGAACAATGAAGAACTTAGCACCCAAAAGATTGATTTTCATATTTAAATGTTTATAAATCATTGATAATATTTTATAACAAAATATTATATCGTATGTTTTATCAGATTATGGTTCTAAAATACCAGTATAATAAATATATGTTCATTAGACAGTATTCACGTATGTCTACAATATAACATAATACTATTGATAATGGTTATATGTTACAATCTCATTATTTATCTAGAATCATTATAATCTTGTTCTGATCATGAAGTATTATAGTATAATTATCATAAAACTCATTAATTGTAATATCATCTAGTTTTTTTGGAAATTTAATTTTTTCCCTCTCACTTTATTCTTTTTAGGTATTCATGATACTAAAATAATAATATTTAGGAAATCCAACTTTATTTAACTATTATGTTCAAAATCATTTTTTTTATTTCAATCTATATTTCTTTATAATTATTTAAATAAAATTTTTAATATTATCATATGATTTTTATAGATATTTTTAATATTATGGACTTCATATAGAATTGTTTAAAATTAATCTTCTTCTCATTTCCCCAAGAGTGTACTATTTACCATTTTTTACAATGGTATAAAAGGATTGTTTTCGTTTAATATATATAACAAGAATATAATTTCCCCCCATAATAGTCACTAAATAAAATGACTATTCCTTACCATATTTGTAATTTTAATTTCAATGTATATTATATATATATTATAAATTAAATTGTAATATTTTAAATAATTATTTTTAAAATGAAATGTGAAATTTCCTCAAGATGTATGTCAAGAGATATTTTAAATACATATTTTTTTATGAAAAAATAATTTCAATTTATAAAATATTTATTGGGTATATGATAATGTTATTCAATATTGATTGTTTCTCTATATGTTTTATGGTTATGTTGAAATTATTTTCATGAAACTCGTTCCTTTTCCATATCTGAAGATATGATGAATTGTAGAGATGTTTTTGAAACCAATATTTTTCCAATTTGATATTCCACGATGATGTTTCTATCAAAACGATTTCAAATTAATGGATTATGATATGATAATTCTATTAATCTTGTGTATTACATATATTTAATTTTAATTTTATGATAGGTGGGCATGAAATTATATATACCTCCATGTAATTTTGTAATTTTGTATATATCATGATATAACAGGACATGAATGGTAGTGATCCTAGTTTAGTAAGGGAATATATCTAATATGATAATATTTGGAGTGAAATTTTACCATTATGATGGAAATAGGGGCAATCCAATATGATATTCATGGATGTGAGATTTTACTATTAAATTAATAAATTTCTTATGATTATGTATGTGCCAAAAATATAGATATGGAAATTTTATGCTCCTATTATTAATGTTTTGTGATTCCATTATGATTCTTGTCTTATGAAATCCAATGAATTACTCTGTCACCCATTATTATGAAAAATAATATACATGGTAAATTTTTCAATGCTAAGCTATAGTTTTCGTACTTTTATATCCATTTCATTTGTATGTGATTGTTCATATATAAGTTATTTTCCCTTCCGATGTATCTGAGCTCACCACTTCTTGTTTTTACATTCCCCAGGATATAAATGATATTTTTCTGTGTAATTTTTATAAAAATGGTCGTAGATATGATGAATAAAGTGGGAGAAAGTTTAGATCTTATATGAAAATATTTTTCTTGTATCCCAGTCTATAGTGACAATATACATATATTATTATAGTGTAGATAATTATGTAATTTAATTAATATGAATATCAAATGAGATATAATAAATATTTATAAAAATAATGGAACACTATAGTTCTTATTTGAGAAATTATTAGTTGTATTTTGAAACTAGGGTGAGAATATGTTGTAAAAAACTCTTAGGATAGTAATATATATAAAACAACATCATATATTATGGTAAAGAAATAATATTTCTTCCAAGAAAAAAATAAATGTCTATATAATAAATGTCGACATAGTTTCTAAATAAATGGATCTCTAGGTAATTACCCTTGTAAGTGTTATTCAAGTATATCTAGGACATCATTCTAGTACATAGTTAGGGTTCCTTACTGAATAAATAAATTCAAACATCCCAGTGATATTCTTGTGATAATTAAAATTTGATTATAAACAACTATATTTTATTTTAATTAATGGTGACCATTAAATTCATATTTTAAACCTAGGTTATCATATATTCTAATGAATTCATCCACATTTAGAAAATTTATAATTGATTTTTTAATATCAGGTTTTCTAGTATTATGAGTATATATCTCACATATATGATTTTTGGTTTTATTCGATATTTTAATCATATATTAACCTTTATAACACTAAATGGGATATAACACACAGTTATTTACTCATGAAAAAAATTCTCAATATGGAAATCATTATGCATTTAAAAATGATTAAATAAGTTATCATTGTTCTTTTAAGTCTTTCATTAGGGAAAATACACCTTATCATATTGGGTATAATAATCCTCTAGTTTAAAATCAATGGATTCATACCTCAAAAAGATTATTTTACATTAAGCATTGTTATTAAAATAAAAATTTTATTTTTTTTTCTAGATATAATTTAGAATAAGACACTGATCAATTGTGGAATCTAATCAAGATTAAGAGGAAATTATATGAAATTAACTCCATGGGGTCGGATGGGATTGAAATATTTTTTATTAAGTATTATCAATGAAACATCCCAGTTAAATAAATAATAAAACATTTTCTTATTTATTAATATTTGAAAATTAAATATTAATTTTACTTTAAAGGGGTTTCTATGTTCGATAGCGTACCCGATACGCAACAAAGAGTTTCTTTGATATCTTATGTTGCACACTAGTAAAAATGTAATATTATTTTAAATGGTAGTTAACATGTAGTTGTTTTATTGGCGGGAATGAATAGAAATAACTAAAATATGTTTATATATTTTTGTTAAAAGTTTTTACATTTATCCAATAAATGATAGAGGCTTAAAAAACGAAAGGAATTCAATTTTAGGCATATATACTCTAATTTTCACTAAAGATCCACTTATCACCTTTTGATGGTGAGCCATCATTAAAAATAGTCTTGGTCACTCTTATACAATCTATTGGACCAAATAAAACTCTTCTTTATAATCAGGACATCAAAATTTACTTTGTGTAATCTTTTGGTATTTTTCCGATAAAGTTCATTTTTTAATGAATAGTGAAAAATGTTATATTTTAATTCAAAACCTCTTTTAAATATAATTTATTTATATGATTAGATTATTTTTTTAATTTCTTTTAAAGTGAAATTAGAATATATTTTTACCATTTAATCCAATGGTGGTCATTGGAATTAATCTCACTTTGAAATCAGACTTAAACTAGTGTCAATCTTTTGATACATTTTGTTTCATAAACACACGCTATTTGTTTTGACAGCGTGAATTAATTATTAAATTAACTAATGAAACTTATATGTTTTGAATTTTTTAAAATATAAATAATCTTTAAATTCGTAATATCAAATATAGCTTAGGGTGATGTTTTGGTATTTTTCTGAAAAACCTTAATTTTTGATGAATAGTGAAACCACAAAGTGGTAGTTACAAAAACTGATTTCTTGTTTAAATGGAGATTTACCACTTATGTGATTTGAATTTCAAAAATCCAATATAAATTATTTTCATTATTAAGAAAACTATGGTTTAATGGGATGAAATAAATTTTTTATGAAAAGTAACTTTTATGTTTTATTAATCGCGATTAAAGGTAATTAGTGTGATTTAAGGTAAAAATTATATTATAATAAAATTAAAATATCTTGAAACTTGTCCTAACCCTATTGGATGAGTCATGGTCGGCCAATAAAACCCATGGGTCGATTTTTGGAACCCCATGGAGCCACTTGGGTAAGATAATGGCATTAATGCCTTTTATTTAAAGTAAAAGAAAAAATGACACAAACATGTATTATTTTACTAAAACAATTTTTACATGTGGTTATACAAGTCATCATTTTGACTATAAATAGTCATTCGAAAGATAAAATGATTTTCTACGTCATATTATTTTTTTTATAATTTTTAGACATTAAATTAATTAAATTATTTATGACACCATGATGATGAAGCGATTACCTCATTATTTAACGATTTAAATAAAATGGAAAGATAATTGAAAATCTAAGACCTACACCTGTCAAAAACATATTTAATGGGTGGATTTAGGACCCTTATCACCTTATCCTCGAAATTCATCATTGTGGGACCATTAAAATTATAATCTCATTTTAAAATAATGTATCATTTTATACCTTTCCAAGAGTGCCCCTCATCTCCTTTTATAAAAGGCCCCCACCTCTACCTCTATACCCACACTTCTCAAGCCTTTGGATCGGCCAATATCTGATCAGATTGTCTCTACACATCCCTCTCCTTATCTTAGAAGCCTTACCTTAGGCAGGAATCTCATCAAGAAACCCTTTTGGTTCAAACCAAAGAGAGTTACCCGATTTTAAGGTAAATTCTTCTCTCATGTTGTTTTGTTTATTTTTCTCCTCCGACCTCCTAAACTCTTTTTTTTCATTTCTTTTGTAACAACTCCAGTATATTCAATATACTAGTATGTTTTTATAATAATTATTAAAGCTACAATTACACACACCTACATCTAATGGTTAAATAATATATTGTTTATATGGATGGAGAATTTCTGCCTCACGAAACGATGATTGTTCGACACTCATATAAAACCTTCAAAGGTGGCCATTAAGATGTCACTATATTTATATATGATATATAATATGTTCATGTTTTACATAATCTTTTTATTTTTCATTTATGGCATACCTTTATGGTTTCCATTATGGGTAAATGCGATATCTTCATTTTAGGAAGTGTGGACTACCTCCCCCTCAAAGTGATTTGATTTGTTAATGCCATATGTGGGATTTATAAAGGATAGAGTTAAAGTTATTATATATGATGTTATACTGGATTTATAATATACCTTTATATCAATATTATTTCTTTCCATTAAATTATGAGATAGAAATGAATGTAGTGATCATGCATACGTACGGCTTACCGTCTCCATGAACGGTGCATTTCATTTCTTATCCCCAAATGTAATGTACTATTATAAGTGCATATATATAATGGATATATATGATGTATGTTACATCAAAATGATGAATATAATTTTAGAATAAAAATATACATATCTCTCATTTAGTTTTAATTCCATTAACATGACATTAAAACGAAAGTAGCGTTCATGCGTACGTACGGCTTATCGTCTCCATGAACGGTGCATTTCAGTTCCTACCTCTAAATGATTATATAATATTATAAATGCATGTATATACTGGATATATATGATATATATGATATCTACATCATGAATATAATTCTAGATATAATTGATATTTTACCACATGAACAACTTGTAATTATAAAGAGTTTATTTTTGACTCAAGTACCAATGATCGAAAAAAAGATCATTATTATCTTAAATAATTACATAGTGTTCATAACATGGTAATAAGTGATATAAAAGGAATAATGAACTTGAAAAACGTTCTTATGCAAGTATAAATTAACTCATGTTTATTATTTAGGATTTTAAATAACGGTCAAGTCAAGTCAGACCCGAGGTAAGGGACTTCGTCTCAATCTCCTTTCCTTGAGACATATTTTGTTTTAAACACAACATTATTTTATACGGTGTATAAACCCCTTTTACATTGACATTTATTCAAAAGGAATATTTTTCTACGAATCATTTTACTAAATGACAAAAAGGAGTGTTTCTTTTAGCGTACGCGGTGACAACGACCCTTTTCCGCCGCCGCGAGCATTATTTGGTCTTTGGATTCCTCAATAAGCCATAATGTTTCTAAAATGAAATAAATACCGTATACTATTTTATGTATTTTGGCATTGAAAATGGTTTTTATAGTGTATTTTTATGTCAATATATTTATGTGATATATTGTGATCAATGTGTGGAAATATTTTCGTTCCATTATATTTGTTTTATGTATTATGATTTTATAATGGTACGTGGACATTTGACAGGTGCATACATGATAAAACATATGAAGAGTGGTGCTATGAATACCAGGATGGGTGGTTATGTTATAACCTCCAATGCATTTGGTATGAGAGTCGGTCGTATGGTTATTCCATTAAGTGATATGTGTTGAAGTCGATCGGATGGTTATTCCACTTAAGTATGATTATGTCCCATGTTACCTTTATATGTTATGTGTTATTTATATGGGTTTTATGGTAATATTTTGGTTAAAAAAGGGTAATTAATGATCTTTTATTTAGTCAAGAGTTTTTACTACTTCATAAAGGAGAAAAGTATTACATTGATAAAGTATACCTGGTTTACATCTGGTTTTGAAAAAACTAATAGTTTTCATTCTTTGTATATCCCTTACTGTGCTTTTTATTCTCACCCCAAGTTTTTGAAATGTTTTTCATAGGACATAATGTGGAATAGGTTCAAGGATGGGATCAAGGAATAGTCATGATATCTTAAACATGGAACTAGACATGTTTCTTTTTAAGAGTTTTTATTTTATGTAAACTTAGTATAAGGGTATACTTTGTAATCTTTTGAGATGTAATATTTATGTCATAATTCTCTAAAAACACTAAACCTGAAAAGATCCTCAATGTGAATTATTCATTTAATTCAATATTCAGTATGGTTTAAGGCCAAGGACTTATAGTTGGTATCAGAGGTCGGTTTAGACAACTTTAGGTGTTAGAAAATTGTTAAATTATAAATTAATTTATGGTATCATTGAAATGATATATAATTTAATGAGTACCATGTTTATTTATATAAGATATGTCGATGTTAAGAATTATTTTTCAAGGAAATAAATAATCTTTTCTAGGAAGGCATAGAGATGAGAATGACCTTCCGAATCAGCAACCAGAGATGGTCGGAATCAGAATTTACCAGTTTACTGATGTGATGGCTCAGTTGAATTTTTTGTTTACTTAGTTCCTGATTCTAAGACAATTTCAAAACCCCCTATCGAATGGCTCAAGTTGAACTTTTAGAGTTAAAGATGGAATTGCAGGAGTTATTAGATAAAGGATTCATTCGACCTAGCACATCACCATGGGGTGCTACTGTCTTGTTTGTTTAAAAGAAAGATGGTTCAATGAGACTTTGCATTGATTATAGAGCCATGAATAATATCACTGTTAAGAACAGGTATCCTTTGCCTCATATCGATGATTTGATTGATCAGCTCCAGGGAGCTCATTATTTTTCGAAGATTGACTTGAGGTCGGGGTACCATCAGTTGAAAGTAAAAGAAGCAGACGTTCCGAAGAATGTGTTCCATACTAGATATGGAAATTATGAATTTGTAGTTATGAATTTTGGGTTAACCAATGCTCCTGCTGTATTCATGGACCTTATGAATAGAATTTTCCATGAGTTCTTGGAAATGTTTGTGGTTGTTTTCATCGATGATATTTTGGTGTTTTCTAAAAGTAAAGAGGAGCATGAAAGTAATTTAAGGGTTATCTTGAAAAGCATAAAATAAAAGAAACTATATGGAAAATTTAGCAAGTGTGAGTTTTGGTTACAACAAATTTCTTTCCTCGGTCACATTGTTTCAAAAAATGGCATAATTGTAGATCCTGCTAAAACAAAAGTTGTTGAAGAATGGCCAAGACCCAAAAATGTAACCGAGATCCGTAGTTTTCTTGGATTGGCAGGTTACTACCAAAGGTTTGTAGAAACTTTTTCACGGTTATCTAGTCCAAGGACTAAGCTAAATCGGAAGGGTGTTCAGTTTATCTGGATAAATGAATGTGATGATTATTTTCAGGAGTTGAAAAGAAGATTGATGAATGCTCCAGTTTTGGCACTTCCTTCCAGGAATTGTTAGTTTATTATCTACAGTGATTCTTCATTGAAGGGAATTGGTTGTGTCCTTATGCAGAATGATAAGGTAATTTCTTATGCTTCATGTGAGTTGACAATTCATGAGTTAAATTACCCTACACATGATTTGGAATTAACTGCTGTTGTTTTTGTTCTAAAAATTTGGAGGCATCATTTGTATGGAGTAAAGTGTGAAATATATACTAATCACAAAAGTTTAAAGAATATATTCACTCCTAAAGAATTTAACATGAGACAGAGGAGATGGCTAAAATTAATCAAGAATTATGATTGTACAATTCATTACCATCCGGGAAAATCAAATAAAGTGGCTGATGCTTTCAGTCGAAAAAGTAATGCTTCATTAACCATGCTACATTTGGAATGAGATCTTTTGGTTTTTTATTTAATGAACATTGGTATAGAAGTTGTTGGTGTAGGAAATTATTCTGTTTTGTTTCAGGTATCAGTGCGATCATATCTATCAGACAGAATTAAGCAAGCGCAGAAGAAAGACATTGAGTTGCAGAAAAAGGTAGAGCTGGTTTATAAGGGTAAGTTGCCTGAATTCAAAATTGATAATGATTGTGTTTTGAGGTTTGTGAAGAGATTTTGTGTGCCTGGTGATTCACAGTTGAAGAATGAGTTGTTATGTGAGGCTCATAGTTCCCCATTTTCAGTTCATCTTGGTAGTACTAAGATGTACAGAGATCTGCAGGAGTATTACTGGTGGGATGGAATGAAAATAGATATTGCTGATTTTACTGTTAAGTGTTTGACTTTTTAGCAGGTTAAAGCAGAGCTACAGTTACTAAAAGGGATGCTTCAGCCTTTACCAGTTCTAGAGTGGAAATGGGAAAATATATCCATGGACTTTGTTGTGGGATTAACGAAGACTTCTTGAGGTAATAATGCAATCTGGTTTATTATTGATCGCTTGACTAAATCTTCTCATTTCCTTCCTATTAGAGATACTTTCTCTCTAGATCATCTTTCTCGATTTTATCTTAAAGTGATAGTCAGGTTGTAAGGAGTTCTCGTCTCCATTGTATCTGGTCATGATCCCAGGTTTACTTCTAACTTTTTGATGGTCCTTCAGAAGTCATTGGGTACTGAATTAAATTTTAGTACATCTTTTCATCCTCAATCAGATGGGCAGTCAAAACAAACAATTCAGACATTGTAGGATATGCTACGTGCATGTTCGATGGATTATCAGCGAATTAGGGAGCAACATCTTTCTTTGTTTGAATTTTCATATAATAACAGTTTTCATTCCAGTATACAGATGGCTCCGTTTGAAGCATTATATGGAAAACGGTGTCGAAATCCATATTTTTGGGATGAGGTGGGTGAAAGGAAGCTGATGGGACCATAATTGGTAGAAGATATGGCAGAAAAAGTTTAGTTGATTCAGAAACACATGAGAACAGATCGGAGCAGACAGAAAAGTTATGCAGACAAGAGGAGGAAGGATCTATCTTTCTAGGTAGGTGATCTTGTTTTTCTCAATGTTTCACCATGGAAAAGTGTGATGTTATTCAGTAAGAAAGGAAAGCTACATCTAAGGTTCATTGGACCATATGAAATTCTAGAGAAAGGTGGATCAGTTGCATATAGGGTGGCATTACCTCCTAGTTTATCTCAGGTACACAATGTTTTTCATGTTTCGATTTTGAGAAAGTATATTTCAGATCCATCTCATGTTTTGAGCCCAGAGGTAGTTCAGTTGGAATAGAATCTATCTTATGAAGAACAACCAATCCAAATTTTTTACCATAGAGAGAAAGTGTTTTGGAATAATTTAATTCACCAGGTAATGGTTTATTGGAAAAACCATATGGTTGAAGAGGCAATGTGGGAATCTGAAAATGCTATGAGAGATAAATACCCCCAATTATTTTTATAAGTGAATAAAATTGTGAGGACGCAATTCCCAAATGGGGGGATGGATGTAACATCCCAGATAAATAAAGAATAAAACATTTTCATATTTATTAATATTTGGGAATTAAATATTAATTTTACTTTAATGGGGTTGTTATGTTCGATAGCATACCCGATATGAAACAAAGATTTTCTTTGAAATCTTACGTTGCACACTAGTAATAAAATAATATTATTTTAAATGGTAGTTAACACGTAGACGTTGTATTGACAAGAATGATTATAAATAACTAAAATACGATTATATATGTTTGTTAAATATTTTTACATTTATCCAATAAAGGATAACGGCTTAAAATACGAAAAGAATTAAATTGTAGGCATATATACTATTATTTTCACTAAAGGTCCACTTATCGCCTTTTGATGGAGAACCATCATTAAATATAGTTTTGGTCACTCTTATACATTCTATTGGACCAAATAAAACTCACTTTTAGAATCGGGACATCATAATTTAGTTTGTGTAAATTTTTCGCACTTTATCGATAAAGTTCAATTTTTAATGAATAGTGAAAATGATGTATTTTAATTCAAAACCTCTTTTTAATATAATTTATTTCAATGAATTGATTATCATTTGAATTGGTTTTAAAGTGCAATTAGAATATATTTTTACCGTTTAATCGAATGGTGGTCATTGGAATTAATCTCACTTTGAAATCGGACTTAAACTACTATCAATCTTTCGATACATTTTGTTTCATAAAAACAGGCTATTTGTTTTGACAGCGGGAATTAATTATAAAATTAATTAATTAATCATATATGTTTTGAATTTTGTAAAGTAGACATCATTTTTTAATTCAGAATATCAAATCGATCTTAGGGTGAAGTTTTGGTATTTTTCTGAAAAACCTTAATTTTTGATGAATAGTGAAACTACAAAGTTGTTGTTACAAAAACTGATTTTTCGTTTAAATGGAACTTTACCACTTCTGTGATTTTAATTACAAAAATAATATATAAATTATTTTCATTATTAAGTAAAATGTGATTCAATTGGATGAAAATCATTTATGATGTAATGTAACTTTTAAGTTTTATTAATCGCGATTAAAGGTAATTTGTGTGATTTAAGGTAAAAATGATATTATAATAAAATTAAAATATCTTGACACTTGCCCTAACCCTATTGTATGGGTCATGGCCGACCAATACAACCAATGGGTCGATTTTTGGGACACCATGGAGCCACTTGGATAAGATAATGACATTAATTCCTTTTATTTAAAATAAAAGTAAAATTGGCACAAACATGTTTTGTTTTACTAAAACAATTTTTACATGCGGTTATACAAGTCATATTATTGACTATAAATAGTAATTGGAAAGGTAAAACTATTTCCTACATCATAGTATTTTTTTTATAATTTTGAGACATTATATAAATTATATTATTTATGACACCATGATGATGCAGCGATTACCTCTTTATTTATCGATTTAAATAAAATGGAATGATATTGTAAAATCTAAGACCGAAACATGTCAAAAACCTATTGGATGGGTGGATTTCGAACCCTTATCACATTACACTAGAAATAAATCATTGTGGGACCATTAAAATTCGAAACCCATTTTAAAATAATGTAACATTTTATACCTTTCCTAGTGTGCCCCTCCCCTCCTCGTATAAAAGGCCCCCACCTCTACCTCCTTACCCACACTTCTCAAACCTTTGGATCGGCCAAGCTCTGAGAATTTTGTCTCTCCACATCCATCTACTCATCCTAGAAGCCTTACCTTAGAGGAATCTCTTCATGAAACACTTTTGGTTAAAACCAAAGGGAGTTACCAGATTTTAAGGTAAAGTCTTCTCTAATGTTCTTTTGGTTTATTTTGCTTCTCCAACCCCCTAAACTCTTTTTATTCATATCTTTTGTATACACTAAAGTATCTTCAATATACTAGGATGTTTTTATAAAAATTATTCAAGCTACACTTACACAAACCTTCTTCTAATTGTTAAAGAACATACTATTTCTGTGGATGGTGAATTTCGGCCTCACGAAATGATGATTGTTCAACACTCATATAACAACTTCAAAGGTGACCATTAGGATGTCAATATATTTATATATGATATATAATATGTTCATGTTTTACTTAATATTATTTATTTTTTATTTATGTCATACCATTATGGTTTCCATTATGGGAAAACGCGATATCTTCATTTTAGGAAGTGCGGACTACCGCCCCCTCAAAGTGATTTGATTCGTTAATGCCATATGTGGGACGTAAAAAGGATGGAGTTAAAGTTATTATATATGATGTTATACTGGAATTATGATAGACCTTTATATAATTATTATTTCTTTCCATTAATGTTTGAGATTGAAATGAAAGTAGCGTTCAAACGTACGTACGGCTTACCGTCTCCATGAACGGTGCATTCCATTTCTTATCCCCAAATGTAATGTACTATTATAAGTGCATATATATAATGGATATATATGATGTATGTTACATCTAAATGATGAATATAATTATGGAATTAAAATATACATATCTCTCAGTTAGTTTTATTTATATTAATATGACATTGAAATGAAAGTAGCGTTCATGCGTACGTACGGCTTACCATCTCCATGAATGGTGCATTTCATTTCTTACCTCTAAATTATTATGTAATATTATAAATGCATGTATATACTAGATATATATGATATATATGATATCTACATCATGAATATAATTCTTGATATAATGGATATTTTACCACATGAACAACTTGTAATTATAAAGTGTTTTTTTACTCAAGTACCAATGATCGACAAAACGACCATTATTAACTTAAATAATTACATAGTGTTCATAACATGGTAATAAGGTATATAAAAGGAATAATGAACTTGAAAAAGGTTTTTAATCAAGTAGAAATTAACTCATGTTTATTATTCAGGATGTTAAAGAACGATCGAGTCAAGTCGGGCCCGAGGTAAGGGACTTCGTCTCAATCTCCTTTCATTTAGGCATATTTTGTTTTATACACAAATTTCGTTTATACGGTGTATAAAACCCTTTGACTTTTACGTTTATTAGAAAGTAGTCTTTTTCTACGAAGAGTTTTACTAAATGACAAATAGGAATGTTTCTTTTAACGTACGCAGTGTCACGACCCTTCCTTGGGGCCCGTGCCGTGACTACCCCAAGCCCGCCTTCCATAGGCCAGGGGCTGGCGACTGGCACCAAAGGCATAAATCCCAATAACTGGGAAGGAATTGCCTTATAAAAGTAAACAAAACACCACAGAGTACAAATGGAAGTAAAACACTAAGTACAATGAGAAGTGATGAAATATAAATGGGCTGGAATACAAACCCAAATGAAAGTACAACTACAACTGAACAAAGTACAACAGAAAAAGACAATAGCTGGAAGAACAGAAGTGGCTCCTGGGTCGTCCTCCTCGGATCCTACCTGAAGGGTAGGTACAGATGGTGCAGCTCCTGGATCGTCCACCACGGATCCTACCTGAAGGGTAGGTACAGATAACCTCCACAACGCTCTCGCCCTTCAACATCCTCCGAGTGTCGTCTCACCGTGATGTCCGCCTCCAGATACTGACTCGTCGTGTAGTCCACCTCCGAGTACCGTCCAAACCGCGAACACTTGGCCTCCGTCAGCACTGCCTGTCGTCTGCAACAAACACAACGAGGTTCGTGCATATCTTGTGTAGGGGTGAGTATAACGATACTCAGTAGGGACCCAGAGACCCTCAAGGTCTCACTAAAGCCAACATGGATTACCACAGATAAGATCTCAACAGATAACCTCTACTTAGGTATATGCCCATGCATATACCTATGTTATCAAGTAACCCATCTCAATCATGAGGAAAACACCATGATCATGAAAGCAACAGATATCCACTACCCATGTATATGACCATACATATACCTAAGTTATCAAGTGACCCATCTCAATCATGAGGTAAACACAAAGGTCAAAAGTCTCAGCTCAAACCACGATTTTCATTATCGAAACTGTAACTGCTGAAGAGCCCCATCTCTGGAGTGTACAGTGGTCTTGTCATGACTCCGAGGTAGTGCTCACTAACCTAAGACTGCTGAGGTACTCCTCCTGTCGAGTACTGCGTGTCAGCCACCCAAACACAGTAGTGGTTCCCGCCGGGGTATGCCACCCAAACGCAGTAGTGCACACCCCCTAGTATCCTGAAGAGGTACTATCCGGATGAGTACCGCGGGTCTGCACTGTCACACAGGTAGTGCTCCGTCCGCCATGGGTCTGCACCTCACATTGTAGTGCTCCGTCCACTGGGCTAGTCGACTCACTCCAAGTTGAGTTGGTCAAGGAGTCGTCAGGTCTCAGCCGGCTACACGGTCCCCATACACCGCACGCTCGTCTCTGGGAGGGTCTGATCCACGAGCTACAGATCGATACTCTAGGTATCTCAAAGTCCCACAAATAAGTTTCTCAAAGGACCGCCTCGTCATAGGGTTCTCAACGCAACAGAAGGCGCATCAATCAGACGCTCAGTGTGGGAGTTATTAGCTTTTCGTCCCAGGGGCCCGATTGGTTTTGAGTGTGAACAAACCCGGCCGTATCTCAACAGTACCCCGAACTCTCATAGGGTATACTCAAAGGGACCGTTTCTCCACGTGATCACCAACGCCGCTAACGGTTCGTCAAACGGACGTCCAGTCTGAAAGATTACAGCTTTTCCGTTCCAAGGGCCCAGTTGGATTTCGGTTACAATCCAACCCGGCCACTATCCAACAGCAACCAAAACTCTAGATAAGTATGCCAAAAGTTCTATCTCATCAAGAGGAATTCAATGAGACAGACGGTGCGTCAATCGGACGCCCGATCTGTGAGTTATTGGCTTTTTTTGCAGGGGCCCGGTTGGTTTCGTGAGCGAACCAACCGGACCGCACCACAATGGCATCCAAACCTCGAGCGGAGTAAGCCAAAAGATCATTCTCACATAGAGGAGTAATCCAAAAGATTAGTCTCACTTATTGGAATCCATCAAAGTTGACGGCACGTCAATCGGCCATCCGGAGTTCAAGTTATGAGCGTTTCCGCTCTGAGGGCCCAGTTGGTTCCATGCACGAACCAACCCGGACGAACCCAAAGTATTCTGAAACCTTGAGTGTAATATGTCGACACGACTGTCTTGATACAAGGATCACATCGCCGTTGACGGTGCGTCTATCGAATGTCTGTAGCCCATGATATGGGCATTCGACTGAAAGTGATCCGAAAACGGGGGGTCTGGGCCCGGACCGACCCGGCCCAACCCCCATGGGTCGACCCGACCCGAGTCCGGGTCCAACCCGGTTGGTGCGACCCGGTCCGGCCGGGGTGGCCTGGCCCGGCCTAGGCGTGACCCGGCCTGGCCGGTGGGTCGGCTCTGCCAGTTACGGCCGAGCGGAGTGGAGCGGTGCGCTGCCCCCCACGTGAAGAACCGTGACCCTGCATGGGGCTGCCCGTGCCAGTGGACGTGGTAGCCGACCGTGTCCTGCCAACCCACTCTGGTCCCGTGCGGTCGTGGGACCGCGCTCCACCTCCGCGGCTTCAGCCGCGGAGGATTCTCCCGATGGCGCTCCGGACGCCGCCGCCCCCGACCGTCGGCGCTGCCGCACTGGCGGGGCGCGCCAGTGGGGGCTTCCGCAGACCACCGGTCACGCTCCAGTCGTCCGATTCGCCTGCGTTCTTCGCTAGTGATCATCCTGGGACCCGACCTTTGCTGCAAAGATCCCACAACGCCCGTATGGCTTTGTTTGTCATTTTCCTGTGCGGCGCGAGGACACCGTGGCTTGTTCAACTTCATCGGCGCGGCGCGACGGGGACACGCTTCTTAGACATTCCTCATAATTTCCGCGTGGTGCAACGACACCACGCCGCCTTTCACGTTCCGCAACAAATTCAACAACAAGGGGGGAGGAGGGTCGGCCATGTTCATGCAGTCCAACCACCTCCCGTTATAATGATAGCAAGCAGCCATCTATTAGAAGTCGACGTACGACAAGAAATAATTCATAGACAGAAACAAAAATCCTCAACATCAATCTGCATGAAAGAATGATCCGCGGATCTACCTGGAATTGGTTGGTCCATGCTCGTCGTTCTTTTCTCAAAAGATAAGAGAACACCAAAAAAATTCCCCTACTTGGATATTTGACATCGATGAGGGGTGTCGCCGAGAACGGCGTCGCGTGGTCGGACGTAGATTCTGTGGACGTCGGGGTGCGTCCGAGGAGGAAACGACGTCTCCTCCCTTGTTGCTATGGAAGAAGAGCATGGAGAACTATGGATTCCGAGTCATTCTACGTTGAAGGGAAGGTGTTCTTCATCGAAGGAGAATTGTTCTTCATTGAAGATGCGTCGTTCTTCGCCAAAGGAAAGTTCTCTTCTTCTTCACACCAAAGCTCTCCCAAAAACTCTAGGACTTTGCTAAATTTTCTCACACACCAAAAGCTCTAACTCAAAATAATATCCCATGATATTATTTTTATTCACACCACAAATATTTAAAATTCAAACCAAACCACTTAATTAAACAAATGAGGAGACTCATCTCATTAATTAAGGCATGTTGGCATGAATTAATGGTGGAAGGAAAAGGCGAAGAGTTACAAAAAAAAGGAGCTAAAATACCTAATGGAAGAGGAGATTAATAGGGAGTTGACACATTAAAATCAAGGTAGTTTGAGGGGGGTTGTAGAGTTATACATTTATACACAAGAGGTGTTAAATTGGGGGAAGTTCGTGGGGGTTAATGGGAAGGTGAAGGGTTGGGGTTTCGTTCGGACCCCACCAACCTTGGTCATACCCTCTAATGGGATGTTAGGTGGGCTGTGGCCCCACCTCCAACTTCTCTATGAAGAAATTAACTTCCACATAAAAAAAATTGTAACACTACAATTTATTTAAGACTTATCGAATCCTTAAAAATTAACCACCTCATGCGAAAAAATGCAACTGCGCTTAAGGTCCCCTTAAGCAATTTTCGGCGCTGTGAGTTCATCGGTGCCCTCGGATTTCAATTCTGAGCACCGGTTCAAAAGATATAAATACTCGCTCGTTCATTCACTGAACGTACCCGAGCTAAACTTCGGAAAATGATTCCGGGCACATCGGGCCTCGGAATCAGACGCCGTTAGAAACTGTATTCTTGTAAAATTCCAATGAAAATTAAGAAGAAAAATTCCTTGAAATTTCCGGGTCTTTACATTACTCCCACCTCAGGGGTTTATGTCCCCGTAAAGCTTCAACACAAACCAGGGTCACAAAAGCAGTACAGAGCACGCATCTGAGCCTCCCGCTCTCATGTGATCACCTGAAGGTTCCCGTACTACCCTAGAAAGTGCACCCGAGTAATAGACCGTTCTCGTAGGATCCTCCCCTGTCGATCCATGATCCCCACTGGAACCTCCGTGAATGTCACCCTATCGCCATCGTCTAGATCCCCATGGTCAATGATATGCGAAGGTTTGAGCACTTATCTTCTCAGTTGAGATACGTGGAAGTCGTCATGCACCTGGTGCAACTGAGGTGGATGGGTCAAGCGGTAAACCACCTCGACTACCCAGCCGAGGACCTAGAAAGGTCCGTTGAACCTCAGAGATAACTTGCCGCCATGGCCACATCTCCGTAAACCTCGTCGAGGTGAGACCCGTATAAGGACGTGATCGTCATCCTCGAACTCTAGAGGTCTCCAATTCTTATTAGAACTGGAACTCAAAATGACTGTTGCCACGAGGGTAAAGTTGACCGACTCAAAAGTGATCGGTCGCACCCTCCTGTGCATGAGTTACCCTGTGCTGCCTGGGGTTTCATTTTTTTCCGAGGAAGGAAAACCCATTCCGACGTCGTAGTTAAACCACCACATTTTTTCTAATACCTTCAATTTGTGTATGAAATGTTATTGCCCAGTCCATACTCAAACCAACGTTGTAAGGCCTTGACGATACCACCAAGAGATTTCAACAGAAACTCTCGCCTCGAGGGTCTAACCACACTATCGGCGTAAGTGTGATTACCGAGTCTCCTCCAAAGGTATCTCTAGATGCGAGGGTTAAGTCCACGGCTTACCGGAGACTCTAGGTCTGGGACAAGATTTGTGAAAGCATGGAATGATTCATATCGACGTCTGTTACTACAGAAGCTAGTAGTGGACACAGACTATCCCTTGAATCATTTTTAGAGCCATTGGGCCACTCTCCCTAACCGCATTCAGATACTCTCTTCCTCCTCCCTCCAGCTCCCTGAACTTGGCGGGGACAACTAAGGCGGGTGTTTGTAGCATGCTAAGATGTACACCACCACATGCTGCTCTCCTAGCTCTGCCTCCACGTCTGCTGCTTCGTAGACTCCTCTCTCCTTAAAGCTTCCTCTTCTTGAAACTTTTAACACGCTCTAGTCTCTAAGACTGACGCCAGTTTTCTGTTTCTTACTACACTGTGCAGTCTTCATCCGCTCTTGGATGATCTGCATCTTCTTTTCCTATGATCTGAAAGAGCTGCTAAAATTTCTCCTTTTCCAAAAAGAGAAACTCAGTCTCATCCCCTGGATGAACCATGCCCATTGCCTAATACGGTCAATCCTGACATGAATGACGCATTCATTCCATGTATGATGTCGTAAGGCCTCGACGTAACTACCAAGAGATCCAACTGTCACTCTCGCCTCCAAGGGTCGAGTCACACTATCGGCATCAGTGTGAGGTCACTAGGTCTCCTCCAGTAGAAATATCAAAAGTGAGGGTCAAGTCAGCAGTTTTAATCGAGACCTCTCAGTATCAACCAAACAACGGACATGAATGAAAATATCACAACAATAAGTGTCTTTTTATTATTGCATCTCATAGTAAAAAGACTCGAATACAACAGCAATATGGAACTAGAAGTGCAATGGACATATCCACTAGTTCCTCTCATGTCCACCTACTCCCGTAGCTCTACTCCCTTGTCCACAGCTTGGCTGTTGCTCAAGCACCAGCCGCTGCTTCTGCCTCGGTGGCTCCTCCAATGCATGCGAATCGACTGTGCGGGGGATTAGAGAGTCACGTGTTAGGTGACCCTCCTACCGCATTCATAACACTTCCTGATCCTCGTACGGTTGGATCTGACCCCACCCCGGGTGTCCCGCACCACCGATCCTAAAACCCAAGATCACCCAATAGCTGGTCTGGTACACTTGGACCTCTTCATCATCTGTCTACTGCCCACAGATAACTCAGCTACTGATCGAAAAACATGCGGCAAAGGCAACAACACCTGAACACGCTCGGGGTGTAGAGATACTAGTACAAACTCCACCCGGAAGAAGGTCTCAAAGTCTTCCCTTGTGAAGGTCATCCCGTCGCAAAACTGGAACAAGTGGCTCCACCACCTACCTCCTGCTACCTAAAGAATGCTGGCAGCAAAGATCCCCATGACGTATGCAGGCGTCCCCACTAGCCTGAAGACTCTCACCACAACTTCCAGCCAATCCTAAGCCGACTGCGGGTCCATCTCTCCCCGGAACCTGGGTGGCCTCTGGCGCTGGAACTCGTGCAACGCGCTCAAGTGGCGTGCATCGCCTACTGCTGGGGCTGGTGGCATCGGTGGCCAAACGTATGGTAGTACCGCTAGTGCCTCCTCTGGTTCCTCAACTACAAGAGGGCCCTATACCGAAGCCTTGTCACTCGGCAGGCTGTCAGTACGCACATCCCTCTGGGCTCTAGCTGGTCGTCCGTGAAAAGGAATCCAGAAAGAAACAATGTGACATGGTCAAATGATTATACCTGGTGAGCTGACCTGGTTTGAGATGACATTTAAAAACATCTGGAAACACACACACAATCAATGTTTTCGTGCACAATGTCGGAAATCAGTTGTCAGGGTCCTGGTGTATGGATACGTCGGCCACCCGCACCAACAGTGGACTCCCTGAACTGGAAACCACACTCGGTACTCTTAACACTATTGCTTCACAGAAATAAAAATATCAGAGTTATAAGTTCTGCGGTAGAACCGACTCCTCTGATACCAATTTGTCACGACCCGTCCTCAGGGCCTGTGCCGTGACTACCCCAAGCCCGCCATCCATAGGCCAGGGGCTGGCGACGAGCACCAAAGGCGTAAATCCTGATAACTGGGAAGGCATTGCCTTAAAAAAGTATACAAAACACCACAGATTACAAGCAGAGGTAAATCACTAAGTAAAAAGAGAAGTGCTGAAAGGTAAATGGGCCAGAATAAAAACCCAAATGAAAGTACAACTACAACTGAACAAAGTACACCAGAAAAAGACAACATCTGGAAGAACGGAAGCGGCTCCTGGGTCGCCCTCCTCGGATCCTACCTGAAGGGTAGGTACAGATGGCGCAGTTCCGGGATCGTCCACCACGGATCCTACCTAAAGGGTAGGTACAGATAACCTCCACAAAGCTCTCGCCCGTCAACCTCCTCCGAGTGTCGTCTCACCGTGAAGTCCACCTCCAGATACTGACTCGTCGTGTAGTCCACCTCCGGGTACCGTCCAATCCTCGAATACTCGGCCTTCGTCAGCACTGCCCGTCATCTGCAACCAACACAAAGAGGTGCGGGCATAGCCCGTGCAGGGATGAGTATAACGATACTCAGTAGGGTCCCCGAGACCCTCAAGGTCTCACTAAAACCAACATGGATAACCACAAAGAAGATCTCATCAGATAACCTCTACTTAGGTATATGCCCATGCATATACCTAAGTTATCAAGTAACCCATCTTAATCATGAGGAAAACACCAAGATCATTAATTCAATGGATAACCACTACCCAGGTATATTCCCATACATATACCTAAGTTATCAAGTGACCCATCTCAATCCTAAGGTAAACATAAAGGTCAAAAGTCTCAACTCAAACCAGGATTTTCATTATCGAAACCGTAACTGCTGAAGAGCCCCGTCTCTGGAGTGTACAGTGGTCCTGTCACGACTCCGAGGTACTGCTCACTATCCTAAGACTACTGAGGTACTCCTCCTGTCGAGTACTGTGGGTCAGCCACCCAAACACAGTAGTGCTTCCCGCCGGGGTATGTCACCCAAACACAGTAGTGCACACCCCCTAGTAGCCTACAGAGGTACTCTCCGGACGAGTATCGCGGGTCTACACTATCACACAGGTAGTGCCTCATCCGCCATGGGTCTGCACCTCAAAAAGTAGTGCTACGTCCACTAGGCTAGTCAACTCACTCCAAGTTGAGTCGGTCAAGCAGTTGTCAGGTCTCAGCCGGCTACACGGTCTCCGTACACAGCACGCTCGTCTCTTGGAGGGTCCTCTCCACGAGCTACAGATCGATACTCCAAGTATCTAAATGTCCCACGAAGAAGTATCTCAAAGGACCGCCTTGTCATAGGGGTCTCAACGCAACAGACGGCGCATCAATCAGATGCCCGGTCTGGGAGTTATTAGCCTTTTCGTCCCAGGGGCCCGGTTGGTATCGAGTGCGAAACCAACCCGGCCAGATCTCAAATGTACCCCGAACTCTCATTGGGAATACTCAAAGGGACCATTTCTCCACGTGATCAACAACGCCGCTGACGGTTCGTCAAACGGACGTCCAGTCTGAAAGATAACATCTTTTCCGTTCCAAGGGCCCCGTTGGATTTCGGGTACAATCCAACCCGGCCACTATCCTACAACAACCAAAACTCAGGTGAAGTATGCCAAAAGTTCCACCTCATCAAGAGGAATTCAACGGGACAGACGGCGCGTCAACCAGACACCCGGTCTGTGAGTTATTGGCATTTTCTTTCCAGGGGCCCGGTTGGTTTCGTGAGCGAACCAACCCGACCGCACTCCAATGGCATCCAAACCTCAAGCGGAGTAAGAAAAAAGATCTGTCTCACTTAGAGGAATAAGCCAAAAGATCCTTCTCACTTAGAGGAATTAATCAAAGTCGATGGCACATCAATCAGACGTCCGGAGTTCATGTTATGAGCGTTTCTGCTCCGAGGGCCCGGTTGGTTCCGTGCACGAACCAACCCGGCCGAACCCAAATTATTCTGAAACCTTGAGTGTAATATGTCAAAACGACCGTCACGGTCCAAGGATCGCATCACTACTGACGGTGCGTCAATCGGAGGTCCGTAGAAAAAGATATGGGCACTTGACCGAAAGTGATCCCAAAACTGGGGGTCTGGGCCCGGACCGACCCGGCCCAACCCCCACTAGGTCGGCCCGAACCGGGTCGACCCTACCCGGTTGGTGCGCCCAGTCTGGCTGGGGCGGCCCGGCCCAACCTAGGCGCGACCCGGCCCGACCAGTGGGTCGGCTCGGCCGGTTATAGTCGAGCGGAGCGGAGCGGGGCGCTGCCCCCCCGCGTGAAGAACCGCGGCCCCACGTGGGGTCGCCCGTACCAGCGGACGCGGCAGCCGGCCGCGTCCCGCCTCCCCCCTCTGGTCCCGCACGGTCGCAGGAGCGCGCTCCGCCGCCGCGTCTTCAACTGCGATAGATTATTCTAGCGGCGCTCCGGGCACCGCCGCCCCCGACCGCTGGCGCCGCCGCACCGGCGTGGCACGCCAGTGGGGGATACCGTGGACCACTGGACACGCTACGGTGGTCCGATTCGCTTGCGGTCTTCACCAGTGATCATCCCGTGACTTGAACTTCGAGAAAAAGATCCCCCAACGCCCGTGTTTCTTCGTTTGTCATTTTCCGGTGCGGCGCGACGGCGCCGTGGATTGTTCAACTTCATCGACGCGGCGCGACGGCGCCGTGCCTTTTAGCCCTTCCTCATAATTTCCGCACGGTGCAACAGCACCGCACCACCTTTCACGTTCCGCAAAAAATTCATCAACAAGGGGGAGAGGAGGGTCTGCTGTGTTCGTGCGGTCCGACCACCTCCCGTTATAATGATTGCAAGCGGCCATCTATTATAAGTCGACGTACGACAAGATATAATTCACGGACAAAAACAAAAATCCTCAACATCAATCCGCATGAACGAACGATCCGCAGATCAACCTGGAATTTGTTGGTCCACGCTTGATATTCTTTTCTAAAAAGATATGATAACACCAAAAAAGTCCCCCTACTTGGATATTTGATGTCACACGACGGGTGTCACAGAGAACGACATTGCGGGGTCGGACGTGGATTCTGTGGACGTCGGGGTGCGTCCGAGGAGGAAACGAAGTCTCCTCACTTGTTTCTATGGAAGAAGAGGATGGAGAACTGTGGACGTCTAGTCATTCTACGTTGAAGGGAAGGTGTTCTTCATCGATGAAGAATCGTTCTTCGTTGAAGATGTGTCGTTCCTCGTCGAAGGAAAGTTCTCTTCTTCTTCACACCAAAGCTCTCCCAAAAACTCTAGGACTTTGCTAAAGCATTCTCACACACCAAAAGATCTAACTCAAAATAATATCCCATGATATTATTTTTATTAACACCACAATGATTTAAAATTCAAACCAATCCACTTAATTAAACAAATGAAGAGACTCATCTCATTAATTAAGGAATGTTGGCATGAATTAATGGTGGAAGGAAAAGGTGAAGAGTTACACACAAAAAAAGGAGCTAAAAAACATAATGGAAGAGGAGATTAATGTGGAGTTGACACATTAAAAGAAATGGAGTTTAAGGGGGGTTGTAGAGTTATACAATTAAACACAAGGGGTGTTAAATGGGGGGGAAGTTCGTGGGGGTTAAAGGGAAGGTGAAGGGTTGGGGTTTCGTGCGGACCCCACCACCCTTGGTCATACCCTCTCAGGGGAAGTTAGGTGGGGTGTGGCCCCACCTCCAACTTCCCTATGAAGAAATTAACTTCCACATAAAATAATTGTAACACTACAATTTATTTAAGACTTATCGAATCCCCAAAAATTAACCACCTCATGCAACAAAATGAAACTGCGCTTAAGGTCCCCTTAAGCAATTATCGGCACTGCGAGTTCATCGGTGCCCTCATATTTCAATTCCGAGCACTGGTTCAAAAGATAGAAAAAATCGCTCGTTTGTTCACTGATCGTACCCAAGACAATCTTCGGAAAATGATTCCGGGCACACCGGGCCTTTGAATCAGACGCCGTTAGAAACTGCGTTCTTGTAAAATACAAAGAAAATTAAGAAAAAAATTTCCTTGAAATTTCTGGGTCTCTACACGTAGTGTCAATGACCCTTTTCCGCCGCCGTGAGTATTATTTGGTCTTTGGCTTCCAAAATAAGTCTTAATGTTTTTAAAATGAAATAAATACCATATGATACTTTATATATTTTTTTATTTAAAATGGTTTTTATAATGGATTTGTTATGTCAATATATTTAAGTGATATATTGTGATCAAATTGTGGAAATTTTTTCATTCCATTATATTTTTTTCTGTCTTATAATTTTATAATGGTACTTTGACATTTGACGGGTGGTTACGTGATAAACCATATAACGGGTGGTGCCGTGAATACCAAGACGGGTGGTTACGTTATAACCTCCAATGCATTGGGTATGGAAGTCGGTCGTATGGCTATTCTATTAAGTGATATGTGTGGAAGTCGGCCGGATGGTTATTCCACATAAGTATGTGTATGCCCCAAGTTACCTTTATATGTTATGTGTTCTTTAAATGGTTTTTATGGTAATATTGTGGTTACAAAAGGGTAAGTAATGATCATTTATTCAGTGAAGAGTTTTTACTACTTCATAAAGGTGAAATGTATTAATTTGATAAAGTATACATGGTTTACTTGTGGTTTTGAAAAAACTAACAGTTTTCATGCCTTGTGTATCCCTTACTGAGATTTTTATGCTCACCCCATGTTTTTGAAATGTTTTTCACATGACTAAATATGGAATAGGGTCAAGGATGGGATCAAGAAATAGTCATGCTATCTAAAACATAGAACTAGACATGTTTATTTTTAAGGTTTTTTATTTTATAGAACATAGTAGAAGTGTCTACTTTGTAATCCTTTGAGATGCAATAGTTATGTCCTAATTATCTAAAACACTAAACCTCAAAAGATCCTCAATGTAAATTATTCATTTAATTCAATATTAAGTAAGGTTTACGGGTGGGGCCTTATAATCAAATATTATTCATTTAATGTAAATGAGAAATTAAATATAATTAATTTTTAGGATAAAGAATCTTTTAGTACCTAATAATAAAATTTTATACTACTCGTTAGACATGATCATGTTATTATCTTCCAACATGCAATTAATTGATGATTGATTCATCAGTGTCCTAAATCAAATTCTACATAGGGTTTTATATATATAGGACATCACTAGTTGTGATGAATCATCTAATTTGATATTGTGGTGGAATATGAGATTGGATTTTTTGATAAATATCATAATTTGGTATGAAAAGAATTATAAAATTCAATGAAAATATTAATAAATAAGAAAAGAGTAAGATAATATTTCCCTTATTCATGATGCATGGAATGAAACATGGTACAAAATTTATTAAATAGGATGCTAAATGATTTATGTGTTTAAAGAATGAAAATTATGCAATCGACCATCAAAGTGATGGGAATATTAATATAACTCGTAATGTGGACAGAAAATCATAGAAGGAAAAACTCATACAATAGTTATTCAACTGTTAGAGTTTGGGAAGTATTCTAAACAACTATACACATGGAATTCTAAAAATGATTATTTTCTATAAAAAAAATACATAAACAATGATATGAATGGTAATCTAATGTAATCATCATTGGTGATGTGGTGTATTATAACAATGTATTTAGATGTCAATAAAATATCCACCCTAGTACTACTAATGTATTTATAGATGATTTATATAAGAATATAATTAGATATAAAAAATAATGTTAGGATATATTTTTACAACCTCAATTATTATATGTTTAAATAGGAATGAAGACCCCTAATGTAATGACGGTCAATTCTCAAGTCTATCATACTTATCTAATTGATGTTTGTTGGCATGTTTTTTCTTGAAAACAATGTAATTCTACCACAAGTTGAATATGAAGTTGTTTGTGGAATAGATTGTATTTAATTACATAATTATAGAACTAATTTCTATATAATGGAAGATAAACTGCCTAGTCAAAACTAACCTATGATCTTCAATTAGTTATATGATTAATATGAACTTCAAATGAAAAATTATTTCATTGTATTGTTAATGAGTCCTATTTAAAATGTAATTTTTATCTCAAATAGTTTGTGGATTATCTAAATGGATGACAATCCAATTTTGTGGGAGTTAAATGTTGATTTTTATTAGGATATTCTTATCCATCAATCAAATTTTGATGTTGACTTCCAATAGAACTCATACCTAGTGCTACAACTATTTTAAAGACTCCGTATTTAACTTCCATGATTTATTTATAGGGATAGATGAAATAATTATATGATTTTATTAATTAGGGATCCCTTTTTCCATGGGAGGAAACACATAGAGAAAATATTTATCTGTTAGATAGAAGGACGGATTGATGAAAATATTCATTGTATATCATGAACTGGACAAGATCCCAGTCAATAATAAGTATCATATACATCATATTGATTATTTTTTTAATTAAAAATAAGGAGATAATTACTTTTCCAATTTTGACCTTCATTCTAGATATAATAAATTAAGGGGAAGAATTTATATATTCCAAAGAAACCTTTTATTGAATATTTAAACACAAAAAAAATAATTGATGTCTTCTTTCCATACTAATTTAATCATTATCATTAAATATTTAATCAATAGACTCTTTAGAAATTACCTTGATCAAATTCTGTTGTTAATATAAAAGATTTATAATATATTAAATGTTATAGGATAATAATTATGATCAGTTGAGGATTGAACTGTTGATCATAAAAGGAAAAGTTTTATGATAATTATAAAAATTATGAATTATGGAAATAATGAAAATTTATTTTTGGGTTATATATAATCATATTAGAGTATATAAGTATTCTATAAATGATGGATGCTTTTAAATGATGGCCCAGACCAACCGTTTTTATTGAGATCTATTGTTTTATAAATATTTTGGGAAATTATCAAATTCTTATATAATATTTTTTATGACCACTCGCCATGTTAACTAGGAAGGGATCCAATTTACTTTGTTAATTTTTATTTGAAGAAATTTTCAGATTTTTCAAGAGAATGATTATCATTAAACCTATGATTAAATTACCCTAAAATAAAGAAATTTACACATTTTTGAATGGAATAGAATCTATCCTAGTATATAATTATGTGTTGACAGATTATTCCCATTTCAATTTAATGATCATAAGGTAAATTAACCTTAACATGGGTTAGAATTAAAGTCATTAATAGTTTCATTAAATATATTTAGTCATTATATTTAAAAAGAAAAGTGTGATATAAATATATATTATTAAAGTTTAAAGAATATATATTGTAAAAACAAGTGATTAATTTGTTTTAGAGAGAATTTTTAGAGTTCATTAATGATTATAACTACTCAATATTTTAACACACTTTTAATTAATACTAGGTGATGAATCTTTATGTTAAAAGAATAATTTTATATTAACCAAGATGTGGATAAAAAATGATTCAATATATAGATATGAAAATAAAGGATCTGGGGTTCATGATGGATGTAAAAAAATGTATCTACCTGAAATTATTTTCAAACCATCCTTCCATGAAAAGATAAAAGTATAACATAAGGAATATTTAGAGCTTCAATAAATAGTGACAAATGATCCTACGTTTAAATAATAATTTGATGTAATGATAATTATTAAAAACTATTTATTTTCTCCGTCTATACTACCTTAGAATAAGTATATTTTAGAGACTCCTCATAGTTAATCACTCCAAATTATTTCTAGATGTATGTCGAAAAATATAAATGTGAAGGATTTTTTCTTGAGGGAAAACGTATGAAGAGATATTGCACAATATATATCTTATTCTTTTGTATATTATTATAGTAAGAATTATATATATATGTCTTAAGATCTGAAATATCAATAACCCATACTATAATAGAAGTGGGAATACATAACCATGGATTTTTTATTTATACACCTAATAATTTCAAAATGGATTAATGATATTTGGGTTGTAGTAGAACACCTTTTGATTTCAACACATAATAATAATATTTAAATAATATTAACACATTATCAAAATTTTATAATATACTTTATATATGTTCTAATTTTCCCTAAAGCAACCCATTTTATTTTTTAATCAAGATTTTAGGTTTACCTCAATGATTTGGTGAAGACTTTAGCATGCTCTAGATAAAGAGTTGAGTTTTAGTACATCACAAATTTTTAGAAAGACAGTCTTTATGAGATAACCAGCCAAACCTATAGGATTTGATGAGTTAATTTTCAATGGATTCATATTTTCATTGGGTTCAATATATTCCCCAAATAATGTTTTATTATGAAAATTCGTTTCACTCAAGAATTTAGATGGCACCGTATAAAGCCCTATATTGAATGAAGTTTAGAACACTAATGCATTCTTATAAATGAAGAGAATAAAATCTATATGAACATGAGAAAGCTAAGTAAATGGAATAGAATGTGGGGTATATTTAGTTGAACATCAATATATATTAGTGTTCACAAGAAATTTATGTTGATGTTCATTGATAAAATATTAAATTTGAAGTTGGTGAAATGTAATTTTCCTATATTTTTCAATGGAACATGTTAACGATTTTTCAAATGAAGGAAAATATGAGTCATTTTTATATATGACCATTCATGATTCATGATTGACTATGGATTGTATCATATCTCATGGAACAACCACTGAATCTCGATCATGATCTTGAGTTGTTCCATGTGTCACTCATGAGGTAGTGCATAATTGATTCTTTACATGAGTAGAACTCATAGGTTGTAAAAAGAAATAATGATATTTACAGTTAATAAATACTATTATTATTATTTTTTGTAATGAAAATGTATTATAAGAAATGATAACTCACTGGTTAGAGTAAAATGGAAGAATCATACATTTATAGAAGCTACATGGGATCCCTAGGATGTTATGAAATAGATATATCCTAATTATATTTTATCATAATGATATAATTCTATGGGAATAATTGATTTTATGGGGGTATAATATAAAAATCAATGATTTCAATATATATATTTCTTCAAACAAAATATCTTCGATATAATGTGAAATATGAAACCCTAAGTCAAAATAAATGTTAATATAGTAAATTATTATACTAGAGATATAAAATTGAAGGGTATATATTAAACCTAGAAAATTATGAAATGAAATTAAAATAAAATTATTGATTATAATAAAAAATTAACCATTTTCAAATAAATGTGATGATTTTATAAAAATCTATTAACATATGTTTAATGTTTTTAAATATTTTTGAAATAAATTAATCACAAACGGTGATTTATTTTTTTGAAATTTATATATTATATATTTAATATAATGTATTAATAATCATCAAAAGTTTTTATATGACGGACAGTAGAATATATATCCAGTTTACACATAATGGTTTTTTATAAGAAATGAATTTGATTGCATTTCATAAACATATTATAAAATGAGTTTTTATCACCAAAAGATATTGATTCTTAAATAATATATTACATATTTAGAATGAGAAGAATCATATTTGGTAAATATCACCCATTTATTACAATTCAATTAGAATAGTAATAATAATAAATTTTTCTCATTGTATTAATGGTAAAGTGGGAGAATGGGGTTATAATTTTGGGATAATTCTTTAAAATTTATCTATCCAATTAAATTAGAACATTATTTTATTTTAATATGTCCATTTACATCATGTATACGATTATATGATAACTTGGTTTCATATTTCTATGATTTCAAACATTAAATTAATATATTAAATGAAGTTTTTAATAAATTTACACTCTTGAATTTAATAAGTTTAATTATTTAATTAAATTTCATAAATATAATAAGTTCTGTTTTAATTGTTTATCGAAATAGTAAAATATTTTATTTTTTCATATTAATTTTTTTTAATTTAATAATAGTCATATATTCATACAAAACCCCAGTTTGTATAATATATTTTCAATTAATATATAATAAAATAAATTATTTTAAAAATATTATAATTAATAATATATTGATTAATTATTTTAGTCTAAAAAAAATTATAGTTTAATATAAAATATCCGAGCTTGTGAAATGTTTCAATTTTAATTTAATTATTGTCATGTTTTCTTCAATGTTATATTTAATGAGCAGTGTCAAAATTGAAATTAATAGTATTTAATGAAAATAATATTGTATTAAATAATTAAAAAATTGTAAATATATTGTACAAGGAATAGGAGGATAATATATGGTCTAAAATTCCATCCTTTTAAATTAATAATCCAATTATCACCCTATATGTAAAATTATATCCTTTTAATATTTAAACATTTTTTACATAATATAAGTTTTAAACTGCTTGACAGAGAGGTTAATAAAATATATAATATTTAAGACGACATAAAAATGAATAAATATCATTATTTGTTAGTATATAGACCCTGTAATATTCTTTTTATAAATATTGTCCTTTTGGAATTATTTTCCTTGAGAATTAATAAATTATATTTTAAATTTGTTCTTAATTACATGATTTTCCTATCCACACAAAAAAATGGGAACTACTTCCCATATCTTCCTCACACCTTTTGATTATTATATATAATTATATGCTAGACATTATACCATTATTTATTCCTTCACCCTATCTTAAATATTTTTTTTACCAAATGTCTATCCTTTTATGGACTATGATGAAATCCAATAGAGGGTTCTCAATGATGAGTCAAAAATCATAACTGATTGTTTTCAACTTTATTTCATTTTCATCATATTATAAGTACATTGAATCAATCCAAGAATAATAAATTCATTATCATTAATAGAATAATTTTTTATTCTGATTATACAACTAGTATACACCTTCATTCCTTCCTATTGAATGATAAAATAGCTGATGCATTTGTACAACCTACCATCTCCACATAGTAGTGAAACTAATTTTTTGTCACCAAATTAAATGAATGATTCAAATAATGTATTTAAAAATACATATTATATATATTAGATTATTGTGACTTGGTACTCATGAATTTCTATTTACCATAGTTTCATTCTAGTAATCGAATAATGGAAACAACATTCTTTCTTCAGTAGGGCATGTAATCTCCATAATATTGAATATATTATGAATAAGTTATTAATGTGAAAATATGTACACTTTCTAAATGATATAAGCAAGAAAAACGAAGTAGTTATCACCGAGAAGAGTGAATTTAAAAAATAATTTTGAATAAATGTGTGTTAAGATGTTACTAAAAATAATATTGCTTAATATATAAACGATTATACTTATATAATTTATTTATTTTGAATCATTAATAATAATATATTAATTCTGAATAAATACTATGAAAGATGACCAATTAGGTAAGGGTTTTACGTCAAAATCACTTTTTTTATAAAGATTGTTAATTATTAATTTCTATTGAAGAAATATTATTTTCTACTACTCAATAAATAATAAACACTCATTTTATAGTTATATTTTTTTAAAATAAAATATTTTACATTAGTTTTGTAAATTTTATATACATATTATATTGAAATAATATTTTTAATAACAACTGAATCTATTAATATCTTTAATCAAAAATCATTTTTCCTTCCATATCAATTTTTTAAAAATTTAAAATCAAATTTTTTTTATATAATACAATTTTTTAAAATTAATTTTCACATAATAAATTTTTTATAATATTCAATTAATGTAATATTTATTTATTTATTTGAATGATGTACATTTTTGAAATAAAAAATTACAAATTATTAAAAATTATTTTTCTTTTAGCTAAAATGAAAAGAATAAAATTTCCTAATTTCATTACCACTCAATATTTTTACACTTACACTGAACATATCCATGGTTAATATTAAAAAATTATATTCTTTATTTGGTAAATTGTTAGACATTAATTAAATTATATCAATGGGGAATGTGTATTATTCTAAAGAAGTTATCTAGGTGATCCCTTAAAAACATTTTTTCATCCTAGATGAATCCTCTCATGTATGAAGACAATTTGTTGTGATATTAAAGAATTAGACAATCCATATTCATTTTATTCATTTTTTATGATTATTTTGACAATATATTCAAGAAATCCATTTTATATTCACTTGTCTTTCTATGAATAATTATTGAAATGTTTATGAATAATTTTTTTTCAATGGGTTATGACATGATGATATGTTTACGAAAAAAATTATTTTTCTTGGGTAATTATATGGTGAATACATTATGATATTTTGGAAAAAATAATAATAATATAATTATCTTCTGGGAGGTATACGAAATTATATATAACTCTACTTTCATTGGATGTTATATATATATCGGGGCTAAATATGACTAAAATTAAGAGTGATCCCAATTTATTAAGGAACTATGACTTCTTATGATAGTCATTGGTGTTAACTGTGACTACAATGATAGAATGGGGACTGAAACAAAATCCACTATGATTTCCTTGGTATTGATCCATTAATAATAATTACATTATTTTCTATAAATATATATGCTCCAAAAATCAATGTCTTATGTAAATGTTATTATAGTATGCCTCATATTCTTTGATTACATTATGAATCAAGTCTTATGAACAACCAATAACTATTATATTACTCAATATTATAATCTATTATATGAAGGGTATGGTTTTATATTTTTATGATCATGATTCCATACCATTATATTCATGATGTGAAAATTTTATCATTTATATCTATCTTATTTAAACTTATTAAATATCTAAGATCACCCTTTCATATGTTAACCTTATAAATGATATGATGGGAATTTTTATGTATGATATCTATATTAATTATGAAACATGTGAAAAATTATGTGGGACATGATGTAGATAATATATTAAAATAATTAACATATAAATTATTCTAATGAAACTTGACTTATATGACTCACGTAAGAATAATTATGTTCTATAATGAATATTATTATAATTAATATAATATCTATTTGTTCAAATTAATGGTTGCTTTAAAATATACATATAATCCAAAAGTTTGATATTTATAATATCCCATAAAAATTTTATTCAGATCCATATACATATTTTTGATAGCATGGTGTCTTTAAAAATAATGACATGACAGCCATATAATAATAAAAATTTTAGATCATGTATATATGGTCACATATCCTCTTTAAAAAATTAACAACATCATAAGTCAAAAAGTAAATATTATAACATCACATAATTCAAGAAATAAATCTTTTTGAAAATTTTCCTTTACCGTCTAATTTTTATTCATCTTTTATAGTAAGGATGGTTTTTAAATTATTAGAAAATGATGGCATGTTTTATATCCCTTAAAAATACCCATATATATATTATAAGATCCTACATAATTGAAAATTTGTTTAGGAATCATAGAACATGATAAATTATTTATTTGACTACATTATTTTCTATCCCAAGGGTGTTTTATATTATGAATGAATAATAAATAAGTAGCTTAAGACATCACAATTTTTCATTCTATGAAAATTGTTTTAAAATAATACATTTTTTACACTTATGATCTATTTATAACTCATATCATTTACCATGAGATAAAATATCCAGATCATTAAATAAAATATTTTAGATTCTAACTAAATATAATGGGTTGTATTTTATTGATCATTTATCTTTAAATACAATTAGTAATAGAAAATTAAATTATCATTACTTATAAGGACACATCCAAGAGCCTAAGTCATCATGTCACCATATTTTAAAAATAAAAAACCTCCAAACGGTTATTTTAACACTAGGGAATTGATCATCCTATTATGTAAATCATAAAATAATTCCTTACATTATTCTTACTATAAGAACTGTACCCATTTACATGTTAACATTTATAATGGAGTATATAATTGAAAAAGATAAAAAAATATAATAGTAAACTTCTATACCAATAAACCTTTCAACAATTGTTATTCTTTTCATCACATTCCTTTTACCTGATTGTCGGTATCTTTGATGGATCAACTAATAGTCCACCATAATGAAAATGTAGTCATTAAAAAATGTATTGATGCAAGAAGTTACACATTATAAATTTCACATATAACAAATTATATCTATGAATATAAAGAATTATATTGAAATTTATATTATTCTCTTGGTTAAACTTGGATTATATAAAAATATCATAAATAAATACAATAATAAAATTATCAATATAATTATTAAAAACTATATAAATCATTTACATAAAAATATGTGGTGTATTAGGTAATAAAATGGGGATTACTATAAAATCCTAATTTCATTGTGGTATATCAAATTTTATATTATGAATTTATTCCATAACCCAAATTATTGATACATAGATTGATAATCAATCATAGAAAAATATTGTGAACCTTGGAGTTGATAAATCTGGTTATCAATATGAGTAAATGTTTTTTATTTTTATTTACTTGAGTTCCCTATAATAAATTCATATATCTATTTCCCAATTATTTATATTAAAACACACATCATGACCTCCCCAGAACAAAACACTTGTGTTTATGAATCCCTTATCAAAAAAATATTTATGTTTTTTATTTAAATTCATTTTATCTATAGTATCCTCCATGTAGGTATCTTTAGAAATATGTTAGTCATCTTGATTGAGTTTGATAGAAAACATAGATACATGCTTACATGATTTTCCATGTAGTATGTTCAGAAACAAATAAATCTATTCTTTCATAATAGGAACATCATTCATCTTATGTTCTCATCTTCCATTCATAGGTTTTTTATTCTTTTTTTCTCCCAGAGATTCATTATCGATAACTACAAGAATTAGACCTATATATGATTCATATATTGTATTCTTCCAAATGAATAAAGGTGATTATAAACATTCATCACATGTTTTAGTATCTTTCTATTAGAAATAAATTTTGGATTTATAATATGAAATCAAATTCATACCAAGGAGTATATCAATGTAAACTAGAGGTAAAATGATCGAATTTTATTATATAGTTGTGTTATGTGTCACAATGGGAACTAAATCTGATATCCTTGATTTAGTAATATTTCCAATGAGATAATAGATTAATTTTTCCCTTCAATTGGTGTTATGGAAAGGTCTATTTTTTCTAGAAAACATGGATGATAAAAAAATAGTGAATATATATATATATTATTAAAAAAAGTATTACATTAATTTTTTTTATGATCATAATGTTTTCTACCACATATTCTATAACTTAAATTCCAGATATAGTTATAAAAAATTATTGGATTTGACCCCTAGTAATTTTTAGATTAAAATTCACTTGATGCATGTGGAATTGGTTTACATTCTTCCTCATCTTCATATCGATAAATAGTAAATCATCAGAATTTTATTTCACTCCCTTTCAATTAAAATAATGATGTCAGTTTACTCCTTACATAATGTAAAATGAAATTACAATTAATATTGTTAAATAATGTTTCATTCCACATTTATTAAATATTTGAAACTCCAAACATCACATCATCCCTTTTGTGATATTTCTTTTTACAAAGTGCTCTTCCAACCTATTCTTATTTTTATTTCAATAAAATTAAAAATACATTGATAACTATTTCTCTGCATTTATTGAACATCATATTATTCCCTCATATGATGAGAAGTCTTAGGATACTAGTATCATTTGAATTATTTAATTCATCCAGAAAAATATATTGTCAATTATACACTTTAGATTATGTATATTGTCTGCAGCATTCAATGGTAACATTGTAATATTGTGTTGAAACATAGATAAAGTTTTATCTTCATTTTTTTCATAATAAATAATTGTCCCTCCATATTTATCCATTTCTCATGAGGGAAATATTTTTCAATGAAAATCCTTTTAAATTAATTTCATTGTTTTTTTCATTTTCTTCCTCATATTTTGTGTCATTAATCAATAACCATTTGTGATATTAATCCCTCAAGAAATGATAAATTATAATAATTTTAATTTCCTTAAAATTACATTATAATGCATGTAATATATTATCTAATAAACATTTTCATTGATCTGCGAAAATTGTAATAGTTGTCCCATTGAATGATGGAGGAGGTGATACATGATAGTATCCATCATTTTTTAATTACAAAAAATTTCCAAAGGATAATTCGGAAGAACATGGATATTGGTAATATCATGAATCTACTATCCCAATGTTATAATAACTTTTTTTACCCATCCCCATTTCAAATTATATCTCTAGTTTTATATCATTAACTAGAAGGTGAATATGAACATACAATACATGTATTGATAAAATTACTTTTCCATCTACAAGATACCATTTATAAATAATGGAACATACAAGATTAGATCATAAGATTATAAATCACATTTAATAATTTATAATCTAGTAAATCACTTCTCTAAGAATGTAAAATAATTCATAGATAATAAAATAATCATAAGCTTATTATCATTGGAAATATTCCAAAATCATTAAAATATTTTCAAATCTTCTATAATGGTTTGTAAATATATGTGAATTATCACAACTATATCTATATGGAGTGTAAAACTATGTACATAGTAAGGTCATAAACACCATGATTTATAATTATGGATAAGATATACCATACTAAATTTTTTCAAAGTAATTACCCCTAAATGTATCTGTAATAAAACTAAACCCACTTGAAGAATCTATAAATGGTGGTATTTATTCGTAAATACGTAATATTTACCATACTAAAAATGTTATTATATAATCCTATATTTATAAATATAATCATGTTGTTTCATATCGTAATGTTCATTAATATACATATTGATAAATCTAGTTCCCAATTTTTCAACTCAAATTCATTTAATACTAAATGTAACACCTCGACTTTAATATACTAGAGATTTTTTTAATTATTATGCATTTTTACTAGATAAAAGAAATAAAATTCTAGTGAACCATATAGTTCAGTAGTGTTGGTAGATTTAATATATATATAATAATATCACATTACATTTGAAAACATAAAATAAAATATAGTATTTTCATTGGAAAAAAGTATATTAACTCATTAATGTCCTTTCATATCATTCGTTTCATAGTACTGTTTATACTAGAGGAAATAAAAAATAATAAAACATTGATATTTCATATTAAATAATGGAATTTTTATAAAAAAATATTTCATATAATAAATAAAACCTTAAATAATATAACTACGATAAACAATATTAACATATTCTATATAACTAACAACCTAAAATGAATCTAAATCGCTATATAAAATAAATACATAAATAAATAATTGCATATTAATAACAAGTTTAAAATTGATAGATTACATAATTCAAAACATCCTAATCTTACGGTTAAGGAATCAATCCATGACTATATACCAAAATAGATAATGTATAAGTACAATAAGATGATAGTTTCTCTTATGAGACCTAACGATTCCTAAGGGGATATAATTGTTCATTCCCATCACATGATAATTCCAATACATTTAACAGATGAATGTTTTGATAAATAAACCATATAATAATTCATATTGAAATCCTAGCATTAAAAATATTAATATTGATCCCTATTAATAAATGGAACAAAATAATTAGTCATCTTGAATAATATAGTTAATGATATTAATAGTGATGTAATGACTCTAAATTTTACTTGATTTCATTTATAAGATCATGTGTATTATTTTTTGGAATGAGGCACAGACACAAAATATTATTCTAAGTCCCGTTGTGTAGGAATTTAATTCTTACAATATATTAAATATATTAAAATCATGCAATTGTGGTTTTTTTGGAAAATGGGGGACGACTCATTAACAGGGCTAAAATCATAAATATGATGAAACTATTGAGTTTGGAACATTGATTTTATAATAGAAATTACATAATCAATTTCAGAATCTAGATTTTGTGATAATATTATCATGGGATAAAATAAAAAAATCAATAAAATATAACTATTTTATTTTATTTTATTCAACAGAGTTACCTAATTAATCTATTTAAAGATTTCTATGCCTCAACTGAAGGGTTAACATCATAACCTAAGGATTGTGATGATCCACTAGAGAGGATCCACTGGAGATGTCTATTGGAGTATCATTGAAACTACACATTAGATAAAATCATATCATGGATCATGCGCCAATGATTTTTTGGACCTCTCCAATAATTGAAACATAGAGCTATTCATCATAACTAATTGATATAAACTCAAATAAAAACATTTTTTTTATTTCCATCATGTTCTTTATCTCATGTCAAATGTGAATCCATTCCACAAATTATAATTTATTCCTTCATCCATGGTCGATTATTTTATGGATGATTAAATTTTACGTTGATTATTTCTTATTCATTTTCCTAAATTTATTTCAATAGATCGAGGATTAATGAAATAAGGATGATTTACATTCCTCCTTTATTTTTTCTTATGGAATAATCTCACATTTCATCTCTTTTTCATCATGGGTATTCTTCTTTGTCATATGGAATGATGATTACTCGTTACATTACCATTACACGGTTTTCTTTCCATGAAACAGATCCATACAATGGGTATAGTTCATGGTATATGGTGTGATAAAATTAAAGTTATAAATAATGTTTATAAGTGGTTTCTATAAATGGTTTTTTCATTTTTGTTCATCCTATATTTGAAGGTGCTACTATGGATGTTGTGGGGGATTTAAGAAGAGTAATCAAAACATAAAAACATATTCATTGATGAATAGGGTGTTAAATGACCCTAGATCTATGATTTCCACAAAGACAGTATTATATTAATATCAAATTTTGAAATGGATGAGGAATAATCAAGATCTCAAAACCCCATGTTATACAGTGCGTACTCTAGAATGGCACTCTATGTGGGACCTCATTGTGGTGGCACTATGGTTTCAATGTTGAGATTAATATCAAATGATGTTCAATGATATTTCACATTGTCTAACTTCTTCATGGAGGATTGTAATGTGAATCATAGGTTACATGGGAAAATGTAGGATAGAGTATATGGTGAGTTCTAAACAGGCACAACTAGGTGTACATGGTTTTATAAATGAGCACAACCAATAGTACATGAGAATGATAAAGAAACACATCTATGTTTTTTGGAGATATCTAAACACCATATACTATTATTTTATGATTTTTATATAGATATTTACAATAATATTTAGGAATCACAACATGGTCAGATCAAGTGTTGGTTGGACACACTGTGTACCCCAAGAAAATGTCATGTACACCTGTTTAGGGTGTCAAAATAGCATTATTACATCATTTTCAACCTATATGAGATGAGAATGTTCCCTAGTTCCATCCACATAATGGTAATATATGGAATTGAATACTCATATTTATATTTAGATCCCCCCTTAAGGATTAGTATCTGAAATATATTGCGTCGTCCCTTCATGAGACTAGAGTGTGGCCCTTTATTATATTATATCATATATATGTTTCTTGGAATCAGTGTGACCTCCTTCAGAATGGATTTGATCCACCATATATAAGTTAATTTTGATGGGGATTAAGGTATCATTTTAGTATAATCTATTACAAAGATGTTTTATAGATATTTGGATTGTAGTGTCCCCCAGAAGTCATAGGCGTGATTCTCTATATGAGTATTGGGGACTTAAGAGACCACGAAGAATTCCTTTGTGGGGAAAAATTATCAAAACCTCTTGGATGTGTCCCTTGGATGAAGGAATTGATCATGGGGTGGAATATATTATATGGATTTCTCTTTCATGTATAATATGGTGATTGGAAGTTTTCTTATGTCTACCATGATGTATGGTTTCCTTCCTGAGAATATATTGGTTTTTGTTATGAATTGGTTGATATATAATTATAATAAGATGATTATTAATGATTCTAAGTGTTTAGTTTTTCAGTGTGAAATACATAGTACTGTTTATCTCAAAATTTTATGGATTATTCCCATAAATATGATGAATTATCTTGAAAATGACTCATTTGATTGTTTCCAAGGTGGATAGGGAGCTGGTGGAGAATATCAAGATATTATTAGCCTATGTTTTTTCTATTTTCATTCATTTTTTTGTATTACACTCCTTTATAGAAGGTTGGATGGACTTTAGCACTTTTCTAGGATTTTATTTGGATACCTTTAATACATTATGTTAATTACTGTCATTCTATTATTCTGGGATCATATATGTATGCATTATTTTGGTTTAGTTTTTTTACATTTCAATATTGTATGGGTATAGAGATTATTGAATTTATATATGTAAATTAAGATATTTCCTCCAAAGTTTGTTATATTCCTACTAAACACTGGGTTCTAGCTCCTAACATAGTGGAGGAAAGATTGGGGTAGTCTCTGTCTAGGCCCCATTTGGAAGGTTCATGAAAAAGTGGTATCAATGATATATGGTTCTATAGAACTAGTTTACTGAGTATGGTTTCAGGAAACATTGTTAATTTTTTTAGTCAATCATTCATTTTATGGAATCTACTGTTGGTGTAGTGGCTAAAGTATCTATACACTAGGTCTCTAGTTACCCACCATTTGACATTTTACATGTATACATTAGATACATGGAAAAATTTGGTACATGAATCATAAAATAATGGGTTTTGGTTTTAATGTCTTTGAAGAGTTAGCCTCAGGAATATACCGTTTGATCAGGGTAAATCTTGTTTATTTCTTGACACCTCTACAAGGATACCTAACATGGATTCCACTATGTGATCATGAAGATGATCCTCCATGTGATGAGGATTTAGTATAGGGGCATGTAACAAATGTAAGGCATCTAGGTGTTTGAATAGCTATAACACAACCCATTAAGCAGTAGCTAGCAATGGTTGTTTCATCAGATGATGAACCCTGGTTTAGTGCACTGCATCAGTTTCATATGAAATAGACTACCAATTTTTAGTGTTCTCTCGTTCCATATGTGTCGGACAACTTGAAAAAGGATGTATCCTATCTTTTCCTCTTTTTAAGGACGTTTGTAGATCAGATGGAATTCCTCAACAATAACTAACCATCAGTTCTCCACTGGGTGATTGTATAGTTTGGTGACTCAACCACACAATGAAAAATTTACCTCATAATAATACATTTAGATTATGTTTATAGATGATATTTATCTGAAAACATTGTTATTAGTGCACATCCATGATCTTCTTCATCTGTTGTTGGTCATTTTGACTATGGAGAAGTATTCAGCAAGGTTTATAGGTCAATTGTTATAGACCATTAATATGGTATAAGAGTTTTTAATCAAATATAAATACTTTATTTATGGATTACACTAAGACATTGAGGCTTCAATGATATATCAATTCATTCCCATCTATGATGTGGTTCATAAGATGGTCTTAGAGGTGGAGAAATTTATGTTACTACAGGTCCCTATAGTGGGTGTTCATAGTGGGAATGAAGTGACAGAGACCACATAAACATGTAGATTATTATAGTTATAGTAATAAATTTTTCCTAAATACCTCATGATGTGATCCCAATATATTGTGTCAGCCGTTTAGGTTTCTTAGGATGTCACAATTCAACTGAGGGAGAGGCAGTGTTTCACTTCTGCTATTTGGGGGAATCAGGTATGGGATTTTCTGACCCATCATAGAGATTATTAAGAGGTGGTTGAATTATATTAATGGAATATAAAGTGGAATTATCATAGTGTCCTATAGGGATGTGGATGTTTTATAAGGGAATGCATATTAATATGTGTTAATTCAAATCTTGAACTATGAGTACCACCACCCCAAGGTAGTCAATGTTGGACACAGAGTGACAGTGGTTTGGTAAAAGTCTATCTACATGATATTTATTTTATTTGATTCATTTTTAGGGTGAAAAGGCATAAAATATAAAAATAATACAAAAAATAATTACAAAATTATGACATAGGGGAATTTATTAAAATCTATTTCATGCAAAGGGTTGAGTTCAGGTGGAAGGAACTACATCTATGTGTCTTCATAGTCCACTGTTTTTTGGAATGTTCATCCATGAATATATTCTCCCCTCAATAGGCATGGTTTAATATATTATTGATCATTTATAGATGATATAGGTAGCCAATATATCTATATATGAGTGTCCATGTAAGATGAAATACTCCATGTTGAAGGGCCTGCACAATAAAAGTTGAATCAATTTTGATATAAACCTTCCCACATACCTTTTTAATGATGATATCCATATAAAAAATATCATTTTACATATCTACTTAAAGGAAGGGAAAAAAATTTACCATAACAAAATCCAGGAATATTATAATTTTGGTCCCTACAGACAATTCCATAGCATGCTGGTCCTGGGTTGCCTTTGGTGGCACTATCAACATTTAATTTGATCCACCCTAGATGGAGGTGGGGTTTTCAAAATACCTCTAGAAATCCATTTGGCTTTCTATATATCCCATTGACACTGATCTATTTAAGGATACTAAAATCTATGATGGAGTTGTGGAATGTACCTATTTTCACAGTCCCGACATCCATGATCACAGTGAAAATATTTATTTGAGATGTATGATGATTAATATTGTTATTTTTTGAATTACAACAATTCATTCAAACCAAATAATATTAAACAGTTCATCCACTATGGAGATGAATATTTTTCCAATTTGGGGGGAGGAATCTATATTAGTGCATCTCTATATATGATGGAGAATGTGGTCCAAACCTGCCTATATGAGATCAAAAATATTATAGATATAATTCCACAAGGTATAAATAGTAGCACGAGATAGAAAAATATGATCATCACCCTCTCTATGATTATTACGTAGACAACATCTAGAACAAAGATATATATTAAACAACTAATGTCTGTAATCAGTAATAATTATATTTTGAGAAATTTTCTAAATTTGTGTGGATCTAGAGGGTCTAAAATGTTTTTTATTGAAGCTTCTTTACCAGGAGTTATCTTTTCTTCAGAAATGATATTATTATTTTTAAAATATTTTTTAGTTTAAAATACAATTATGTATAGGTTCCCAAACAATAAAATCTTTGGTGTTGTTAAAAGGGTCGTTGTTAATAACATAATTGATTTTGTTCGGATGATCTAAATCTGAAGAACTCATACAAGAATTTATGGAGATGTTAATATAAGTGTTAGGGGAGACCACATAACTAAGAGGGTATCTATTCCAGTTGTCCAATGAAATCCTTAAAGATGATTCCTTTTTAACAATACATTGGGTGTTACATAAGATTTTAGGGAAAATTATTTTGGTGGAAGGAAAAATAGGAGAGTCATTTCATTCATTCTATATCTCTTATTTGGGAATTAGATATTCTACAAGAGCCTTTGGATCTACTCATTCACATAGAGACTCTAACAATGGGTGACTCATTTATTTCACACTTATTCCAAAATAGAAATATGATTTTATGAGGTGAGAACATTATATCAGATCACATTGTTGAAGTGATAAGGAATAAGTATTTCATCATTTTTATATACTTGATATCCAATAATCATTCCCAAAACAACTATTTTAGCTGGTGGAAGTAGTTTTTATGATGTGATGGTTTTATTTTTTCCATTATGGGTGATATGGAAACCTTGGAAGAGAATGATGAGCTCAGGCATTGGAGAGTGTAGTAGATTACTAACATATTGTCTAGTGTGACTCATGGATTAGTGGATTATATGGGATAATAGTTCCCTATCATTGACGAATAGTATGAGGGCTTTAATCTTGAGGATGTGTTAGACATACCTCCACAATGAGAGATTGAAATTTTCATTTACATACTATTTAGTATTAACCTAATATATATACATGATCATATTGGATGACTCCCTCTCATATTAATGGGATAAGGGTGAATATATGGGACTTGCATGATTGGTTTTTGTGAGACCTAGAGTTTCAACATGGTCATCCCTAGCGTTTTTCTCCAAAAAGGTGGATGAGAAAATGTGGTTGTGTGGGGATTATCATATCTGAAAATAGGTGACCATAATGAAAAAATATATACAACCAATGATATAGGACCTCTTCAATCAGTTAAAAGGGGAATGATAGTTCTTGAATAATGAAATTAGATATAGATATAATAAAATATTATTATGGGATGGGAATATATCATATATGAAATTAATATATCTCTATGGTTAATATGATTACATAATGATTCTATTCAGTTTTATGAACACCCGAAAATTGTTTATGGGACTCAAGATTCGGATCATTCCTCCATTTGTAGTCCATTTTTATGAATGTATTCATAGATAATATATTAATGTACCTATTTTCTGGTGAAATGAAAAATAGAGTCTAGATGATGAGTTACAAATAGGCCCCACTGACAGCATATACATCACACATTATCATGGTTATGGGTTCCTATCCCTCTAGGTACAACTAGTTACCCAGCAGACATGTGGTCCCATCCCCGGGGCCAACCCACATTTCTGAACAGTACATATGACTAATGATTGACCCCAAAATCTGAAAAATGTTTTTTATATTCTTTTTTTTTCTCACTCAATCACAATACAGGAAACGTTAATTAAGATAACCCATCATGGTCACTACTCTAGGACATGAATGCATAACTGTGGAGATATAATTAGGTAGTCTCCAGAAAGAAAGGTGATCATTTTTTCATGAGTCGTATCATTTATTCATTTAACCATTAATCATTGTCACCCCCATTAGTGTTAATCCTCCTCATCGTAGACCCTACATCTCAACCAAGGAAGTCCGCCATGAATATGGTTGGGTTCCTACTCTGATACCAAATGTTACAAATGGGATGTATTGTGACGAAAAACACTCTTCATAACATGGTTGTCAAGTCATGTCCCTCCTGGTACCACCATATTTCTTGTAGGCTCATGGTCCCATCCTTGGGGACCACCCACATGCCTGAAGGGGTCATCTGACTATTGATTATCCCCACTGGCCAACACATCTTCTTTCTAGTGTTCCATTTCCTCAATCACACACACCTTGAGAAACATCCATGAACGTCACATATCCTTATCACTACTCCAGGACAATCACACATACCTGTGGAGTTCTAATCAAGTATGCTTTCGAAATAAAGTTTCACCATGTTTACATGATTCATATAATTTATTATTTTTTTCTTTATTATTCTGGCATGTTACATGATGGCACTGGATACACTCTAAGGGTTCCACATTTAATGTAATCCCTCAAAGTGATAGTATTGGATTCTATAGGTCTAATTCAAGAAACATATTATCTCATAGGTAGGAGTATAAATGAACTTATAGTATGTGTGTAGTTTCATATAGTTGGTTTTGTACCGTCATAGGATTGTACATGATTTCTATAGATTTATAGAATGATTTTAATCTTTTACCTAAAATGGATATCCATTCATATAGATGGAAATGTAAATTCCATGTAGTAAAGAGTTGATAGAGTGGCTGAAAAGTTCTCCCATATTGAGATCTCTAGATGAGGGTGTTGAGTATGTAGTATTTTGTGATGCATCAGGGACTAGGAACTTATGTGTTCTAATTTAGAGGTCGTAGATGATTTCCTATGGATCATGACAGTTAGTACCAATTGAGAATAATTTTACAACCCACGATTTTGAATTTTATGTGGTTTTATTTACAGCATTGATGTGGCATTACAAGCTAAAGGGAACATGATTTATCATTTACTATAACCCCCTGAGTCATATGTATATCTTCTCTTAGAAGGATAAAAAATGGAAAATTATGAATTGGCTAGAGGTCCTCTAGTAATATGAATTCCATATTGTCAATACACATGGGAAGGTGAACATTGTGGCAGAAAACCTCAATAAAAGATATTATTCATATTTTTTAGATGAGGAATTAAAGTAGATAGCCTCATTGTATTATTCCATAGTGTAAAAAATGGTTCATTATATAAAATGTGGATGGTTATTACCCCAATACGTATATATTATGTGAGGGAACGTTAATATTTAGATTCCTATTGGGAGATATTATGTACTCAGATGTCCAATGGATGTTCTTTAGTTGGATATTCCAAAGGTGGGGAGTACATGCTTCTATTTAGAGGACATATGATGGTACCCTTGATGTTGAAAGAAGAGGTGAAAACGGAATTTCATACATTCCTTTCGGTATTAAATTAATGTGTTGGAAAGTTGTTATAGGACCTTTGACATCATTTTTTCTTTCTACGCATGAAGTGTGGGTTTTACAATACTTCTCGCACTGCCTCAATTGCTAGCAAGTCATGGAAGAGGACCAGGTTGTAGGATGATTTTATCAAATCCAATAGTTTGCAGAGTATAAGTGGGATGGGATATCCATGGACTTCATATAGGGGTTACTATGTACATCTAGGGACACAATTCACTCTCGTGGATCATAGACTATATCAATATCTCACCCCACATGTTAGAAAATCAAGAGTGAAGGTCGGTGAAGATCATTGGATTCTTGTATGTTTATGAGATATTTCAAATCCATGGAGTTCCAACCAAAATCATTTCAGGTCATGAAAACATATTCATTTAATTATAATGGAGTTGATTTCAGGTGGAATTTGTGACTCTGTTGGGTTTGAGCATGTAATTTCACTCTCAGACTAATGGCTAGACCAAGTGGACTATTCCATTGTTGGGGGAAATGTGTTTGTCTTTCATGTAGTATTTTTGATGTATTTGGGAGGGTCACCACCCATTTGTTTAATTTTTTTATATAAATATCTATAATTCCACCATTGGGAGGAAACCATTTATGGCCCTATACATGTGACCCTACTGGTCACCGCATTATTGGACTGATCATTGCCCGTCAACAATCATGAACCTAGAGTTGGTGTGGGATACAATAGAGAATGTGAAATTCAACTAGGTGTAGAAATACATAAAAAATCTAATTAGTGACATTATTTTTTCATTAGCAATGTTTTAAAAACTTGTTAATTGATTAATCGAACATTCTGAAAAATGTTGTTGAATGAGGCATCGCTAAATTAATGAAACTTATAATCATATATATTTATTGAATCCTAATTTAATGAATTTTTTTAGAAACATTGGAAAATAAAAATCACTAAATTAGAGGCATTTTTAGATGTCTTTATCCAGCGACAACTCATTTAGCGATGTTCTTAAAAAACGTCGGTAAATAAACATCTCAAAATTACTGATTGTTGCAAACTTCTGTATTTAAGGACAAATCACATCCTAATAATGTATAAAAATAATCGATAAATGACACTAATTAACCCACATTTTTTGGTAATGTTAATAAATGAATTTCATTTATCGAAATTTATATAAAACATCGGTAAATATATATTTTTATGATCAAAAAATAATAATATTACAATTTTTTTAAAGTTTTATTCATAATAAAAAATATATAATATATTTCATTTTAAACCACAATTTCTCACCCCATGCTCCCACCCCACCAAATTACCCTTCTCTCTCCATCACCACACCCAGCTCAACCCCACAGACACCCCCAACAACTCCACGCCATGCGTGCCATGGAATAATTCTACATCCAAATAAACATGAACAAATAACCTATAAGATTATTTCCAAATACTTAACCAACTCACATTTTGTAATTACTAATATAACATTGAATTATTATATATTAATATATATATATATATCAGTATTTGAAAAATGTTAATATATATATATATATTTATTTATTTTACATTTACATGTACATGTGTATATTATATTAGTTTGTGTGTGTGAGTTTATATTTTACATATATGTTTATATTTTATATAATGTATACTATTTTAACTTATATTCTATATATATTTAGTCATGTTTTAAAATGCTGGTAAAAATATCAATAAAATTGTAACATTTTTTATAAAACATGAATAAATACAAAACATATATTTTTATATATATAAATATATGTATATATTTATATATTTATATATACATGTGTGTCTATATATATATAATTATATATATATATATATCCAAAAATGATGTAAAATTGACGACATTTTTTAGGAAACCATTCTAAATTAGTAACATTTTTTTTTGAAAAATTGCAATTTTTTATTTAATGTATAAAACTAATTTAGATTAACTAAAATAGAATCAATATATCAAAATATATTTACAAAAAACACTTAATATTTTGAATGAATCCACACACAATGACCACTTTTTACAAAAAAAACATATTGCAATAGCTAAATGTCATAAAAACTCCACTCGAAACCCTTTCAATTCCTCCAGTAGTAGAAGAACGCCTCCTGGAACTCTATTAAGAAAATTTAAAATAACGACTAAAAATTTAAACTAACAATAAAAAATTAAAAAAAAAAATAATGACAAAAAGATTATACCAACACTAAAAAATGAACATGTACCGATTTTAAATTCATAAATCATTACTCTAATCTAGCTGAATGAGAATCAATTTTATTCCTCATTAATAGATGGAATTGTTTTTTTACTTTCTAGACCATTTTTTTGGAAAATAAAAAAATACTATAATGTAGATCATAAATAATTAAAAAAATGTATAATAAAAATTCACATTTAATTCATTAATTTTAATACCGGTGTATGTTGCGTGAGGGAGGACCTTTGAGGAGGAGGTTTAGGTTAGGGGTGAGGAAAACATGATGTGGTTCAGGTTTAATAATGTTTTTTCATTTCATTTATTATATCCATTATCATTATTTTTATTATTTCATTTATTATTGGTATTATTTTGAGTTATATTAAAATTATTTATAACATTCTAAAATTTTCATTATTTAAATTTTATATTCTGAAACCCACAAAACAAAATTTAATAAAACATAAAAAAAATTACATTATATGGTGAATTTAATTAATCATAGCGATAATTTATCATCTTTTTTTAAAAACATGTCTAATTTATTTATGTTTTTCTAAAAACATGGCTATATTTAAAAATAGCCATGTTTAATATTGTGGCTATATATATCTGTGTGTGTGTGTGTGTTTATATAAAAATAAATATGTGTCTGTCTATAGATATAGTTATAATTATAAATTTTAATTTATATATATATATACATTAATTGAATTATAATTATATATATATATGGGTGTGTTGGTATATATGTTTGGGTGAGTGTGTTTATATATATGTGTGTGTGTGTGTGTCAGTTTTTCTATGTTTGTGTTTATATATAAATAAATATGTGCGTGTATAAATATATATTTCTATAATTAAAAATTTTAATTTATATATATATACATTTATTGAGTTATATATATATATAAACACACACACACACGTATTTATAATTAGACTCGTTTTCTAAAAAATGTTACTATATTTAAAAAATGTGTGTATTTAATAAATATATGTTTATGTATCAAAATATATACATACATCGATCATGGGAAATGGAAATTATATATATAATATCATCATTTTCTTTAAAATGTTTCTAAATTAGCAACACTTCTTGAAAAACATTGGTAAATTAGCAACTTTTTTTCAGAGGCATTGCTAAATTATGTTTGTATATTATTGTATATCTATATATAATTAGCCAAGTTTTGTATATATATGTTCATGTGTTTACATATGTATAAATAAATATATGTTTGTCTATGTGTGTATTTATTTATATATGTTTGTCTATGTGTGTCTTTATTTAATTATGTTTGTTTACTGTATCATTATAGTATGATCCCCATCATAGTGGATTTATCCAGATTGGGTTCATGGTGTCCCTCAACAGTCCATGATGTGATCCACTACCTAAATATTAGAGTCCTCAGAGACCAATGAGCAATCATGGGTACATCCCAATTATAATTTTCTCTTGGATGATTTTGTTTAATGGTGGCATAGATCATGGAGTGAATTATTCTAGAGTGAGCATTACTTCAAGAAGAATAATGTGGTTACCACTTTGGTTTTGATCCCCTAGAGGTTCAGTTTCATTAATTAGTATATATGTGTTATTTTTATGGATTTATTTATAAATCATTGCTTTGATTTGATTATATCATATGGTATGTGTGTACTTTTTTTAGGGTTTTCTATTTGGTATTGTTAAACTCTCCCATTGAGATATTCCTGCACATGTCCTGACTAATGTAAAAAATATACCTTCTGATACTTCCCCAAGAGTGAAAGGACATGGTGGAGCATTTATTATGCCTGAAATACTATGGTGTTTTTGTAAAGTCTTGAGATTTTGCATGTAATTTTTTTAAATATATAGAAATATTACGAGTTCGTGAAAATTGACGGCCCACGATTCTGAGGACCGATGTGCTCGGAATGAATTTCTGAACTATTTTTTAGGTACGTTTAGTAAACGCGTGAGTGACATTTTATAACTTTTGAACTAGTGCTTGGATTTAGAATCTGAGCACACCATTGAACTCCCAGCGTCGATATTCATTTAGGGAGACCGTCACCTCGATCGTAGTAGGTCGATGGTAGATGTTAGTTTTTCAGATTTTCATGGGAGGGTTAATCAAATAATAAAATAAAATATTTAACTTCTATTTATTTATTTTCTAACCTCTCATTTGAATTCATGGTTGTGGGGACAACCTGAACTCCTCCTTTAATAGAAGGAAACACTTAGTTTTATCCAAATTTAATGAGCCAAATTTAATTGCTTAATTAATAACTTAATTTATTATATTGTCTCCTCACCTTTCTTGAGGTTGGGAAATTCTTTGGCAAAGGGAGAGCCTTGGAAAAAGTTATTCCAAATGAAGAACCTATCCAATGAAGAACATTCTCCGGATCAAGAACGTGGAACCGACCTTGGTGCGAGTTATGGGAGCAACCGGCGACAACATCTTCACCATCTTCATCTCTTTCCTCACGCCTTCTCCAACGAACAAGGTATGGGTGTGTTTATGTTTGTTCTTTGTGGTTTTATGACGAACAATTCTTCTCGAAGCTGCATGTTATCAGTCTAATGCAGAGGGTGCGGGCCAAACAAACATGGCATGGTACTTACGCATATTTAAATTTAACGTGTTCTTCGCGGGTCGCGATGACAGTGGCGAAGAAACCGCACCACCGAAGGAGACCATGACCAGTCGAGTGCTGTAGGGAAAAATTTGCATCCGGCACACGACCGACTGTGTGGAAATCGGGCAGGGAGACCGCGCCGCTGGTAATGATAAAGGTCGCGTCCCGTCGTCCGACTACGTGGATGTATGGTGGAGAGCGTCTGCGCTGCAGGTTGAGCAAGAGGCCACAGCCCGTCAGTTTTGGAAGAGCAGGGAGGCGGTTGTCATCCAGCAGGCCGCGTGGTGAAGTAGTGGCATACGTTTGCACCGCCCGAGATGGAGACCAAGACCTCTTGGCCACAACTGAGGACAAAGGGCCGGCATTTTCGGCTGGTCATGTCACACTGAGCGAGACTGCTCGGGTGGTCCCACATTCCGGAAAGGTGATTTAATGACCCATGGGACATTCAAAATACCGGGGTGCACCTCCCCCCACTGCTCGGGTTGCATCTTGGGTGGGCCCTGCCATGGCAGACCGCACCCAGCCGAGTGGGCCGCACCGCAATGGGCCGATGCACAGCGGGTCAGACCGCCCCCTTCGCGGGCCGGGCCGGACCGCGACCCCACTTACCAGGCCCACCGTGGTCCAGACCATCCGTGCTAGACCATAACCAGGTCGGGTCGGGTCGGTCAGACCCAGTCAGACCCGACACGGGGCCCCTCTAGACCCAAATACACCTTTTTGGCCATATCTTGAGATTCGTGCATCCTTTTGACGAACCGTTTGCGGAACTAGGATCCTTGGATAGAGACTATCCAATTGGTGTAATCCATTTGAATTTTAAATAATTTTGGAGTATGACTGGGTTTGATCGAACCCGAATCCAACCGGGACCTTAGAGAAGAAATGCTAATAACATTTAGATTGGGTGTCTGATTGATGTGTCGTCTGTTGTGTTGGGACCTTATTGTTGTGAAATACCTTCTTGATACTTATTCGTGGTCACTCATGGCAGTTAAAGTATGGACTAATGGATTGTGGAGCGGAACCTCCTAAAATCAATTTTGCTTAGTGCGGGAACCCTATGGCTGGCTGTACTTGAAAAATATTCAGATCTTGTGTGGGTCATATTTGGATTCTATGTAGGTCGGCACTCAACAATCATGTGTGGGTTAGCGCAGACTGATCATGTATGTGTCATCTCTAGATCATGTGTGGGTCATCTTAAGATCATGTGCGGGTCATCTTTGATCCTATGTGGGTCAACAGAAGAGATTCTTGATGAAGTAAGATGTTCTAAAAATACAGCTAATCATCTATACTTCTGTGCTTAAGTTATATCTGGTGTGAGCAGAGTCTTTACCTTTGTGGTAATATTCTTTGTGGTGTACCTTTTTTGGTACTTATCTTCTTGGTGATACCTTAGTGGTATTATACAGTGTGGCGTACCTTTGTGGTACTTACCTTCATTGTGACACCTTTGTGGCATTCTTTAGTGTGGTGTTACCTTTGTGGTACATACTTTTGAGGTGTTACCTTAGTGGTATTCTTTTCTTCGTTGAACTGTTGTACTTATTGCTAAAGAGTTGGGCCATGTGTTTTCTCCTGAATGAGATGGGTATACTTGATAACTTAGGTATGTGTATGGGAATATACCTATTTATTGTTGACTGTTGTTTTTATGATTTGTGGTTTATCCTTTTTGGATTCTGAGAGACCTTCTAATATATCGGTGTCCCTACTGAGTATCGTTATACTCACCTCTGCACAGGCTTCACCCGCACCTTGTTGTGTCTTGTGCGGAAGACAGACAACGCTGACTGAGGATGAGGGTACCAGGACTAGAGGATGCACGGAGGTGGAAATTAGATGAGACGATCTGTAGAAATGATCATACAAGAGTTGTACCTATCCTTCATGTAGGATAATTGGTGGGTGTTCACAAGAGGTATTTTCAGTTTTACATGTACTTTCCAATTGGGCTTGTATTCTGACCCTCTTTACATACTATACACACTCTTATTACTATACAGTTTACCTTGTTCTCGTATCTTTCTATGTTATTGGTTGTGTGAGATCACATGTTATAAAGGAAATTCCTTGCCAGTTTTAGGGAAATTCCCTTCCGGTGTTAGTCGCCAGCCCCTATCCTATAGAAGGTGGGCTTGGGGTAGTCACGGCATGAGCCCTGGGGGATGGGTCGTAACAAATTTGTATCATAAGAGATGGCTCTGCAGCAGGTGGTGGGCGGAGATTCGAGGTTTTACCGCCACCACCTCTAGGTGGTTCACCCCAACCACAGGGAGGGGGTGGACATAGACGAGTTCAGCTCCAGGAAGATGAGGCCTATGACCACGGTGCTCCTGAGATGATTAAACGTATGATCTGGGTTTACTCTACCATTGCGGTAGTACTTATAGACAGAATTATTAGTCACTCTTTTATTTCCATGACCCTCATTTGGAGCTCAATGATTTCAATGGAGCAGTTGGCTTGATCCTTACGGATAGAGACTGCTACGACAAACGATTCAACGATTACACACTGGTGCCAATAGTGTGAGCTTACTCTATGAGGATAGAGATTCAGTTGTGATCTTCCGGTAGTGGTGTCGAGGCCTTACGACATCATCTTGGTTATGGAATGGTTATCTATAGTCCCTACTCAGATCGACTGTATTAGGTGCACAGTGCGGCGTGTCTGAACGGATGGGACCATGTTTTTCCTCACCGATGATAAGGGATCCTTTGCAGCACAGGATGGACTTACCTGAAAGAGGGTGCAATAGATCACACATCATTTGGCTAGTCGTACCCTCATATCGGTTGATGTTGAGAGTATGAGCTATCCTGTAGTGGTGGATCAGTATGCTGTTGTTTTCCCTGAGGATGTTCTGGGTCTAACTCCTCATAAAGAGGTTTGATTTAATATCAAATTATACTCTATGACGACACTGATATCTACACCATCATATCGAATGGCTCACACAGAGATTCGAGAGCTATGGGTACAACTAGAGGACTTGCAGGGCATGGGGTTCATTTGGCCTAGTGTTTCTCCGTGGTAAGACCCAATTTTGTTCGCCAAGAAGGCATATGGGAGATTGAGACACTTTTTGGACTATCGAGGCCTAAACTAGGTGACCATGAAGAATAAGTACCCACTCATGAGGATTGACATTCAATTTGATCAGCAGAAGGTATCACGATGGTTTTCAAAGATAGAACTCAGATCAGGCTATCACCAGCTTAGGGTACAAGACGAAGAAGTGCAGAAGATGACCATCAAATGTCAGTATAACCATTATGAGTTCTTGGTTATTCCATTCGGCGTGACTAATGCCCTAGCAGTGTTCATGGGACTCATAAACATGATCTTACATCCATACCTCGATCACATTGTGGTAGTCTTCATCGATGACATCTTGATATACTCAGCTACGGAGGAGGACCATGCTTATCATCTTTAGATAATTCTTGACAATCTCTTAGAGAACCGGCTTTATGGTAAGCTCTCAAAGTGCCAGTTCTTGATCCGAGAGGTACACTTTCTAGGACACGTCATCTCATAGGGTTGAGTTGCTGTGGATCTAGTGAATATTGATGCATTTCTTTCTTGGGAGCCACCGAGGAGTGTGATGAAGGTGCCGAGTTTCCTGGGTTTGGATGATTACTACCGGGGGTTTGTGACTGACTTTTCCAGAGTTGTGGCACCATTATCAGTATTTACAAATAAGGGGAACCCCTTCATGTGGTTAGAGAGATTCCATTGGAGTTTTCAGATGCTGAGGCAGAGACTGATTAGTGCCCCCATCTTGAGGTTACCGAAGGAGGGTGTTGGGTATATAGACTACTATGAAGCATTAGGGGCCGGTATTGGATGTGTCCTGATGCAGGTGTGAGAAATGATCATGTATGGTTATCGATAGCTGAGACAACATGAGAACAAATTCTCTACCCATGACCTGGAGTATGTAGCAGTGGTATTAACCTAGAAGATGTGGTGACATAACTTGATGGGAGAAAATTTTACAGTCTACTATGATACTAATAGTATTAGGTATATCTTCTATCTGAAGGACCTGAACCCGTGACAACAGAATTGGCATGAGTTTCTCCAGGACTATGACTTCGAGATAATATATACTCATGGGAAGGTGAATGTAGTAGAAGATTCATTCAGCAGGATCTCTAGTATATAGTTGTTGAGTGAGGTGATGGAGCAGCTAGCCGCTTTGCGGATATCCTACATGGATCGAGATGGAGAAGATTATCTTCAGTCTCTGACAGTCACTCCCCCACACATTCAGTGAGTCAGGGAGGCACGACTTAGAGATAATGATTGCGAGGCATGACATGCTCCGATATCCATGAGACATGCACCTGATGGATTTTCTAAAGGTGGGGACCACGTCATCCTCTTTAGAGGGCGTACTATGGTACCAGTGGTTCTGTGGGAGGAAGTGTTGAGGGAGTCCAATACATCCCCTCTAGTGGTACATCCAAGAGTGGAAAATATGTATCAGGACTTTCAGTGTCATCACAGGTGGTCGTGAATGAAGAAAACAGTGGCAGAGTTTGTCTCATGGTGCCTCACTTGTCAACAAGTGATGGCAGAGCATCATGTTTTAGCAGGTTTAGTTCAGAAACTATAGGTGACAGAGTGAAAGTGGGATGGAATTTCTATGAACTTCATTAATGTATTTCCATGAATGTCCAAGGGACATGATTCCATCTAGGTGATTGTTGACTGACTGAACAAGCCATCCCACTTCCAACCTATTAGAGAGCATGGTTTAGTATAGGGCTTGGGATGCCTCTACAAACAGAAGATTGTACGGCTTCATGGGGTGCCATCTATGATTGTCTCTGATCATGTGTCATGTTTTACTTCTGGGTTATGGATGGTGTTGAAAGAGGTGTTTGGGAAACAACTACTATTGAGCATAGCCTTCCATCCTCAGAAGTAAGGACAGATAGAGTGGACCATTCAAACCCTAGAGGAAATACTACATGTATGTGTCCTTGATTTCGGCCGTAGCTGAGAGTATGAATTTCCTTTGGTGGAGTTCTTGTAAAAGAACATCTATCACTTCACAATATTATGGCACCATTTGAGTCATTGTATGGGTGGCCTTAAAGATCACCTCTATGTTGGACTAACTTAGGGGAGTCAGCACTCAAGGGACCATAGATTGTATGGTCTACCACAGAGAAGGTGCAGATCATCCAGGTGTGGATGAAGACAGCACGGATCAGGAAGATATCATATGCTGACAGGATACATAGACCTCTTGAGTTTGAGGATGATGACAATTTCTTCCTACTGGTCTCACCTCAACGTGGTTTGCAGAGATTTGGCTTAGGAAACTTGTTATCTCTGAGGTTCATTAGACCCCTTCAGGTCCTCAGTAGGGTTAGAGAGGTGGAATACCGCCTAGCTCTTCCCCCTCAGTTTCACCAGGTGCATGACGTTTCCCACATATCCCGGTTGAGGAGACACGTAAATGATTATTCACAATTCATTGAATGGGGAGAGTTGGACATTGAAGATGGGGTGGCGTTTTTGGAGGTTCTAGTAGAGATTGAGGATCGAAAAGAGTGGGTCTTTCAGTGGCATTCGATACCTCTAGTGCACATTCGTTGCCAGTAAAGGAAACTCTATGAGAGCACATGGGAGCGGTAGGCTCCGATTCGTGCTTAGTACCCCCACTTGTTTCCCTAGTTTCTGTTGTGGCTTTCAGGGACATAAATTCCTGAGGTGGGGAGAATATAAAGACCCGGTATTTTCAATGTAATTGTTTTTAAAATATATGATAATATTATGAGTACCTGAAAATTGACGGTGCATGATCGTGAGGCCCGGTGTTCCCTAAATAAATTTATGAACTTTTTTTATGTGCGTTCATTAAACGCACAAGGGGAATTTTTTAACTTTTGAACCGGTGATCAAAATTGAAATCTGAGGACATTTGTGAACTTGTAGTTACAATATTCACTTAATAAGACCTTCACCTCAACCGTAGAATGTCGAGGGTAGAAGTTAGTTTTTAAAATATTCGTTGGAGGGTTAAAAAAAATAATAAAATAAAATATTTAACTTTTATTTGTTTATTTTAAAACCTCTCATTTGAATTCATGATGTTGGGTACTGGACAAACTCCTCTATTAATGGAAGAAAACACTTGGTTTTTCCCCAAATTATTGAGCCAAAATTTATTGTTTAATTAATAACATAATTTATTACATTGGCTCCTCACCTTTATTAAGGTCGGGAAAATCATTGGAAAATGGTGACCATTGATGAAATATCCTCAAAACGAAGAACCTCTCCAACGAAGAACATTCTCAAGATCATGAATGAGGAACTGACTTGGAGCGAGTTGTGGGAGCAACGAGCATCAGCGTCTTCATCGTCTTAATATCTTTCCTCAGGCCGTCTCCGATGAACAAGGTAGGGGTGTGTTTATTCTTGTTCTTTGTGGTTTTATGTAGAAAAGTTCTTCTCGAGGCCGCATGCTATCAGACTACCTTGTAGGTTGTGGAAAAAACATACATGGCCTGATCCCTCGACATATTTATTATTGACGTGTTCTTCATGGGCCGCGATGACGACGACAACGCAACTGCACCGCCGAAGGAGATTGTGACCCATCGGCTGTGGCAGAGAAATGTGGAAGCCGACACCTAGCCAGCTACATAAAACCAGGGCGGTGTGACTGTGACACCGGTAATAAGGGAGGCTACGGATCTTTGACTACGGTGGTGGGAAGATAGCGGCCGACATGCCAGCTGGCCACATGGAGGTTGGATGGCACGCATTCACGCTGCGTGGTGACCAGGAGGCCATGACATGTCGGCTGCAGTAGTGCAGGGTGGCGTTAGGCATCTAGCCAGCTATGTTGCAAAGCGGCAATGTGCGTCCTTGCCTCCAAAGCTGGAGATTGTGGCCGCTTCTCCGCAGTGGAGGTCGGAGAGCGAGTCGTTTCGGCTGGCCTCATCTGGGAAAGCGGGACCGCTCAGATGGTCCCACATGCTAGAAGGGTGACTGAACGACTCTTGGTCCATTCATAATACTAAGGGGAGCCTCCCCCCAAGGTTGAGGCTGGGGTGGGCCCCACCATGGTGGACCACACCTAGTTGAGCGGGCCGCACCGCAACGGACCGCGCCCAGTGGGTTGGGCCACCCCATTAGCGGGTTGGGCCAGACTATGGCCCAGCATGATGGGCCCGTAGTGGTCCTACCCATCCGGTCCGGAATCAAACTGGGTCGGGTCGGTCCTACTAGGTCGGTTTGGCTTAGTCGAACCGGACCTGGGCCCCTCTAAACCCAAATAATGATTTTTGGCCATATCATGGGATCCGGGCATCCGTTTGATAAACCATCTGTAGCCTTGGGATCCTTTGATCGAGAAGGCCCTTTTTGTATAATCCACTTCAGTTTTGGATAATGTTAGTATGATCGGGTATGATCGAATTTGAATCCAACTAGGCCCTCGGAGCAGAAATGCTAATAACATACACATCGTGCGTCCGATTGATGAGCCATCATTTTCATTGGTACCCTATTGATGTGACAGACCTTTGTGATATTTTTTCATGGTACCTCATGTCAGTTTAAGTATCGACCGATGGATTGAGGAGAAGAACCACCCGAAATCAAGTATGCTTTGTGGGGGAACCCTATTGCTGGCTATACATGAAGTATCTTTAGATCCTATGTGGGTCATCATCAGATCATGTGTGGGTTAGCGCTCAGCGATTCTGTGTGGGTCAGTGCATACTGATCCTGTTTTGGTCATCTCTATGTCCTATGTAGGTCATTTTCGATTTTGTATGGTTCATCATCATTTCAATGTGTGTCAACAGAAGAGCTTCTCGATGAAGTAAGACGATCTAGCAATACAGATAATCATCTATACTTCTATGGTTAAGTTATTCCTTGTGTGAGCTGATTCTTTACCTTTGTGATAATTTTTTTTGTGGTGAAACTTTGTGGTACTTACCTTCGTGGTGATACCTTAGTGGTATTCTTTTGTGTGGAGTACCTTTATGGTACTTACCTTTAAGGTGATACATTTGTGGTATTCATCTGTCTGTTGTTACCTTTGTGGTACATACCATTGTGGTGTTAACTTCATGATATTCATTATTTCGTGGAACAGTTGTGATTTTGGCTAAATATTTGGGTCATGTGTGTCATCATGAATGAGATGGGTATACTTGATAACTTATGTATTTGTATGGGAATATACATAATAAGGGTTGAGTGTTGTTTCCATTGATTTTAGTTTTACCTTTATATATTCTAAGAGACATTCGAGGGTATTGGGGTCCTTACTAAGTATCATTATACTCACCCATGCACGGGCTCTGCTCGAACCTTGCTTAGTCTTGTGCAGACGATGAACAACGCTGACTGAGAATGAGAGTACCAAGACTAGAAGATTCTCAGAGGTGGACATTAGTTGAGACGATATGCAGAAATGACCAGTCAAGAGTTGTACCTACCCATATGTTAGGATCCTTGGAGGGTGTTCATTGGAGCTGTTTTTATTTTTTACTTGTACTTTCCAGTTGGTCATGTATTCTGGCCCCATTTACTTACAGTACACACTAATCTGACTATATAGTTTACCTTTTTCTCTTATCTTGTTGTGTATTTGGTTCTGTGAGTTTATAGGTTATAAAGGCAATGCCTTCTCGGTTTTAGGGATATTCCTTTCCAGTGCTAGTCACCATCCCCTAGCCTATTTATGGCTGGCTTGGGGTTGTCATGGCATGGGCCCCGGGGGACGAGTCGTGACCGTTTTTTAGGTAGGTTAATTTGATAGTAGTACTCTCTCTTTGAGTAGGATAAAATCACTTTAGTATTTGGTTTTTCCTATATATGGAACCCTTTATCACTTCCAGTACATTATTGTCATAAAATGATCATTGGATCAGATATGTATGCATTCATTGGTATCAGTTATTTATCATTTCAAAATATTATGGTCTTGGAGATGTGTTGGTGTGTACTGGTACAGTAGGTTAAATACTCTCATTTGTGTGATATGCATACTAATTTTTAATCTCTAGAGCCTGTCTTATTTATGGTTGGCTTATATTAGTCATTGTGTTGGTCCCTTTGGGCATTTTCATGATAGTAAATCCCATTATATCATAATATTTATCAAATAATAGTGACATAGATTAAAATATTTCTAAAAGATCACTGGATGATTTTTCTGTTGAAAATAACTCATTCACCTAATAAAAATATAAAAAATTCCAAAATAATATAGATAAAATATCACTGAAATAAATAGTGAAAATATGTAAATGAAGATTCAAATCATTGAGTGGTCTTGACGGTGGGAAATTTGATTCATTTTTTCTTCATAAAAATAATTATTTTCTCTTTTTTTGATATGAGTATAAGAATAGCTCATTTTGAAACGGATAATTAGAATATCTAGAGAATATTTATAGAGTTTAAAAATTTGATATATTTGAAATTTAACCATAATAGTATATTAATTTAAAAATACTGAAAATATTTTTGATTAAAATATGATTATGTAAAAAAAATATTATCAAATGAATAGAAAGAAATGTTGGATTTCCTTAAAAAGTATTTTTCATTATTGAGTACATAAAATTGGAAAATATATAAAAAATGTAATTGTAACAAATAAATAGATGATATGAAACATTATTTTGTTATATATACAAATATCATGTAATTCCAATAACTGATACTTAAACATCATCAATATTGAATAATGATGTAATTTTGAAATAAATTATTACCTAATATCTATCAAGATCTATATGTTATTCTAGCCACCTATTTTATAAATATTAATTTATTAAACTCAAATGCAATTACTATTTAAATAATAATAAAATAATATATTATTTATATAAAACATTTCAATATATTCATATTAATAACTCTTTATAAAAATCATCTTTTTGAGTGTCAACTATTTCATTTTCCATATAAGTTTCAGTTCCATCATTTTAGTTTCTAAATCATTATTATGGATCCATATTATCCATAATTATCATAAATATATAAATATAATATCCAATAAATGTTATCATCCTTTGATGGTAGATAAATAAAAGTGAATTATAATGTTTATGGAGATGATATGTTGTTCATAAAAATGAATGTTGTTTTCAGTTATGGATGGATAGAACCAATGATAAAAAATAATAAATCACATTTAAATTAATATTTTAATATAATAAATAACATATATTTTCAATAAAACTAAATTTATTATCATCTATGTACATAAAATGAGATACATATAATATCACATCATATAGGTGGTAGACAAAACTTATGCATGAGTGATGTAATTTTTTTCAAACCGATTTGATTGAAAGGAGATTGATATGCTATTATAATATCAAGGGAAAATAGATTCATAAATATTATAGATATATATATTCAAAATTTTCATCTATATAATAGTCCTATTTTATTGGTAATGATTAACTAATTACACATATATGTGGGCACATTAATTTAATTGTACGCATTGGCGACAATATTCCATTTTTGCATGATGGAAATGGGTTATGAAAAATGGGTTTACAATATTCACAATAAAATATTAGTCTATTTATGATTCAAAATTTATTATATTGGTATTGGTACAATATATAAGAAAATTATTTATAATATGAAATAGATTTGAATTAGTATTAAAAATATTATTCTCTTATAGATACCTCATTTTGAACAATTCTTAATTACACTAAGGATTGAATTTTGGAAAGAAAAACATATAAATAATATGAATAATAATTTTTTATAGGAGATTATTTATGTTTGGATGATCTAAATAATTAAATATTCATGATTAAGTAAGGTGAGTATGTGAGATTTTACAATTTATGTTAGTTCCCTAAATATGTTGTTTGAAATTACTAAAATATCATTTAGTAACACTCATTAAAAAATGGATCTAGATTGACTCATATATTAAAGTTATAATGGAATGGTTTAATAAAACAGTCCAATGATGTTTTGGAATGGTTTTAGGTAGTTTAATCCCATTTATTTTTAGAATAACACTTTGGTGAACCCATTTTGGCATTGGTAATGGTTATAATGTTATAAATGTCACGACCCGTCCTTGGGGCCCATGCCGTGACTACCCCAAGACCGCCATCCATAGGCCAGGGGCTGGCGACTAGCACCAAAGGCGTAAATCCCGATAACTGGGAAGGAATTTCCTTTATAAAAGAAAACAAGCACCACAGAGTAAGAAAGCGGAAAAGGTAATCACTATGTACAAGAGAAGTGCTGAAAAGTAAATGGGCCAGAATACAAACCCAAAGGAAAGTACAACTACAACTGAACAAGTACAACAGAAAAGAAAACAGCTGGAAGGACGGAAGCGGCTCCTGGGTCGTTATCCTCGGATCCTACCTGAAGGGTAGGTACAGATGGCGCAGCTCCTGGATCGTCCACCACGGATCCTACCAGAATGGTAGGTACAGATAGCCTCCACAATGCTCTCGCCCGTCAACCTCCTCCGAGTGTTGTCTCGCCATGATGTCCACCTCCGGATTCTGACTCGTCTTGTAGTCCACCTCCGGATACTGTCCAGTCCTCGAAAACTCGGCCTCCGTTAGCACTGCCCGTCGTCTGCAACCAGCACAACAAGGTGTGGGCATAGCCCGTGCTGGGGTGAGTATAACGATACTCAGTAGGGACCCTGAGACCCTCAAGGTCTCACTAAAACCAACAAGGATAACCAAAAAGAAGATCTCATCAGATAACCTCTACTTAGGTATATTCCCATACATATACCTATGTTATCAAGTAACCCATCTAAATCATGAGGAAACACAAGAGTTATGAAATCAACGGATAACCACTACCCAGGTATATGCCCATACATATACCTAAGTTATCAAGTAACCCATCTCAATCATGAGGAAACACAGAGGTCATAGACTCAGCTCAAACTAGGATTTTTATTATCAAAACCATAACTGCTGAAGAGCTCCGTCTCTAGAGATTACAGTGGTCCTGTCATGACTCTGAGGTACTGCTCACTGACCTAAGACTGCTGAGGTACTCCTCCTGTCGAGTACTATGGGCCTACTGATACAACCAGGCACTTACCACCATGGGTCTGCCGCTACAACCAAGTGCTCCCCCTCATAGCCTCAAGAGGTACTCCTTCTGTTGAGTACAGCGGGTCTGCCGCTACAAACAAGCGCTCCTCCGCCGTGGGTCTGCCGCTACAACCAAGTGCTCCCCATCATAGCCTCCAGAGGCACTCCTTTTGTCAAGTACCGCGGGTCTACCGCTACAACCAAGCGCTCCTCCGCCGTGGGTCTGCCGCAACAACCAAGTGCTCCCCACTGGGCTATCCGAAACACACAGAGTCGATCGGTCAAGCAGTCGTCAGGTCTTAGCCGGCTACACGGTCTCCGTACTCCGCACGCTCTTCTCCAGGAGGGTCCGCTCCATGAGCTACTTGTCGATACCCCAAGTATCACAAATTTCCATGAAGAAGTATCTCAAAGGACCGCCTCGTCATAGGGGTCTCAACGAAACAGACGTCGTGTCAATCGGACGCCCGGTCTGTGAGTTACTAGCCTTTTCGTCTCAGGGGGGCGGTTGGTTTTGTGAGCGTACCAACCCAGCAGTATCTCAATTGTACCTCAAAATCTTTTAGGGTATACTCATAGGGACTGTTTCTCAACGTGATCACCAACGCCGCTGACGGTTCCCCAAACGGACGTCCGGTCTGAAAGATATCAGCTTTTCCGTTCCAGGGGCCCGGTTGGATTTTGAGTACAATCCAACTCACCCAAACTCAAACTGCATCCAAACCTCGGGCGAAGTATGCCAAAAGTTTCGTCCCATCAAGAGGAAATCAATGAGACCGACGGTGCGTCAATCGGACGCCCGGTCTGTGAGTTATTGGATTTTCCGTTCCAGGGGCCCAGTTGGTTTCGTGAGCGAACCAACCCGACCGCACTCCGACGACATCCAAACCTCGAGCGGAGTAAGCCAAAAGATCCTTCTCATTTAGAGGAAAAAATTAAAGTTGACGGCACGTCAATCGAACGTCCGGAGCTCAAGATATGAGCATTTCCGCTCCAAGGGCCCGGTTGGTTTCGTGTAGGAACAAACCCGGCCGAACCCACAGTATTCCAGAACCATTGGTGCAGTATAACGAAATGACTGTCTCGATCCAAGGATCGCATCGCCGCTGACGGCGCGTCGTTCGAAGGCCCGTAGCTCAAGTAACGGGCAAAAGACGGAAAAGGTCTGGAATCGGGGGGTCTGGGCCCGGGCCGACCCGGCCCGACCCCCCTGGGTCGGCCGAACCGGGTCCGACCCGGCTGGACCCAGTCCGGCCAGACCAGGGCATGGCCCGGCCCGTCCGGCCGGCCCGGCTCGGCTCGGCCGAGCGGCCGAGCAACGCGGGGGGTGTGGTGCCCCCGCGTGACAACACCGCGGCCCCCGCGGGGGGCCGCCCTGGTCAACGGACGTGGCAAAGCCACATCCCATGTGTGCCGGACCCACGTGGCCGCGGGTTCGCTGGCGCTGCTGCCGCTGCCGCGCCAACGACCCGCGCCGCCGGTGGCTACCGCAGGACACCGGAGTCGCTCCGGTGGTCCGATTCTGTTCTCGTCTGCGCCGCTGCTCCTCCCGAGTCCCGTTCTTCACTGCGGAAACATCAAATTGCCTTTGCGGCTCGTTTTGTCGTCGCCCGCCAAATCCGCACAACAACGAAGTAGTGTGGAGGGTTGTCGGGCCGTGTTCGTTTGTCCTGCACCCTCCGCGTTAGGAGATAACAATCGGGAAGAATAATCAATACATAGAAAACATAACAAATTACAATTTTAATAAATTAAAATTGTTCTTATGAAACCGGGTTCATTGTTTTGAACGGAATCATCAACAGAGTAAAAATCATTCACAATAAAACCCCTACCTCATCAAGTCGTCGCACGCGCGATCTTCGCGGAATTGATCGTCGCGGAAGGAGGGGATTGTCACGTTGTCGCGGTATTCGGCATTGCGTCGACGAACTCCGAGGACCAAGAAACAATAGATTTAATTATATCAATTAAATCCATGTGTTGTTATAAACCACAAGAATATTTAAAAGAAGCCCAAAATCTCCTACCTCAAGCAGTTGGTGATCGGAGATCGTGGCAGGGAAGAACGTCTCGGATGAAGGGTCGTCAATCTCCGAGGGTGACAGCGTTCTTTGCGTTCTTCACGTTCATCGCGTTCTTCGCGAAGGAGGATGAAGGCACAAAATTCTGTCAAAAACCTCTCAACGAGCAATCCCGAAGATGTCGTGCGTTGGTCTTATTTTATTTTTACGCCAACAGATTGTAAACAGGTTATGAAAAGATTAAATTAATTCATAGAATTAATTCAACAAATAAAACCGCCCAATTAACTGGTGCATTAAGAAATTAAGAAAACACGTCAGTTGACTTTCATAATGAAGGGTTTTCGCGGGTGCGTTACTTAGCGAAAAAGAAACGGTTGGGATCGTGCGGGCCCCACCTCACAAATATCCTACCAAGAGGTTTGGATATTTTTGGATAGAACCCTATCCGCATCAACTCAGCTTAAGAAGCTTTAAGTGGCTTCCAAGTGGCTTTAAGTGAAATAAAATAAAGTTTGTCGTACCAATTATTTTATTTCTTAACATTAAGTCCAAACTTTAAAAACCACACCCGAGCAAACGCAACTCCAGAAGAGGCATTTCTAAGCAATTATTGGTGTTGTGATTCCATCGGTGCCCTCAGAATTCGATTCCGAGCACCGGTTTAAAAGTTAGAAAAACCCGCTCGTCCGTTCACTGAACGTACCCGAGCCAAACTTCGGAAAATGATTCCGGGCACACCGGGCCTCAGAATCAGCTGCCGTTTGAAACTGCGTTCTTGTAAAATCAAAAAAAAATTATGAAAAAAAATTTCCTTGAAATTTACGGGTCTTTACACTACTCCCACCACAGGGCTTTACGTCCCCGTAAAGCGTTACTACAAACTTAGGGATACAAAGTCAGTACTGAGAACGCATCTGAGCCTCCCACTCCAAAGTGCTCTCCTAGAGGTTCCCGTGCTGCCATCTGAAATTGCACAAGAGGAATAGACCGTCCTTCTAGGATCCACTGAACCTCGGAGATAACTTGCCACCTTGGCCACATCTCCATAAACCTCGTCGAGGTGAGACCCATATAAGGACGTGATCATCATCCTCGAACTCTAGAGGTCTCTATTTCCTGTTAGAACTGAAACTCGAAATGACTGCTACCACGAGGTTAAGGTTGACCGATTCAAGAGTGATCGGTCGCACCCTCCTGTGCATGAGTTATCCTATACGGCCTGGGTTTTCCTTTTCGCTGACCAAGGAAAACCCATCCCGACATCGTAGTTAAACCACAACCTTTTTGACTAATATTGTCAATTTTTGTATAAACTGTGATTGCCCAGTCCATACTCAAACCAACGTCGTAAGGCCTCGATGCTGCCACGAAGAGATTCCAACCGAAACTCTCGCCTCGAGGGTCTGACCACACCGTCGGCGTAAGTGTGATTATCGAGTCTCCTCCCAAGGCATCTCCAGACATGAGGGTCAAGTCCACGGCTTACCGGAAACTCTAGGTCTGGAACAAGATTCGTGGAAGGAATGATTCGTATCAACGTCTATTACTACGAAAGCTAGTAGTGGACACAGACTGTCCCTCGAATCATTTCTAGAGCCATTGGGTCACACTCCTTGACCGCATGCAGCTACTCTCCTCCTCCACCCTCCAGCTTCCCGAGCCTCTAAGACTAACATCAGTTTCCTATTTCTTACTACACTGTGCAGTCTTTATCCGCTCCTGGATGATCCGCACCTTCTTTGCCTATGATCTGGAAGAGCTGCTAAAATATCTCCTTTTCCGAAAAGAGAAACCCGGTCTCATCCCCATGGATGAACCACGCCCATTGCCTAATACAGTCAATCCTGACATGAATGATGTATTCATGCCATGGATGACGTCTTAAGGCCTCGATGTAACTACCAAGAGATCCAATTGTCACTCTCGCCTCCAAGGGCCGAGTCACAATGTCGGCATCAGTGTGAGGTCACTGGGTCTCCTCCAGTAGGAATCTCGAAAGTGAGGGTCAAGTCAACAGTCTTAACCAGGACCCCTCAGTATCAACCAACAAAAAATACAAGAAAGTAAACATCACAAAGATAAGTGGATTTTTATTATTGCAGATCATAGCTCATAGTACAAATACACGAATACAACAGAAAAATGGAACTAGAAGTACAAGGAACATATCCACTAGTTCCGCTCCTGTCCACCTGCTCCCGGAGCTCTACTGCCTTGTCCACTGCTCGGTTGTTGCTCAAGGACTCATCGCTGCTTCCGCTTCGGTGGCTACTCCAACGCCTACGGATCGACTGTGTGAGGATTCGGACAGTCACGTGCCAGGTGACCCTTTCCACCACATTCATAACACTTCCTGCTCCTTGTACGGCTGGATCTAGCCCTCTTGGACCTCTGCGTCATCTGTCTACTGCCCACAAATGACTCGGGTAATGATCGAAAACCCTACGGCAAAGGCAGAATCTCCTCTACACGCTCAGGGTGTAGAGCTACTGGAACAAAATCCACCCTGAAAAAGGTCTTGAAGTCTTCCCATGTTAAGGTCATCCCGTCACAAAACTGGAACAAGTGGCTCCACCACCTGCCTGCTGCTTCCTGAAGAAGGCTGGTAGAAAATATCACCATGAGGTATACCGGCGTCCCCACTAGCCTGAAGACTCTCACCACAGCCTCCAGCCAATCCTCAGCCGCCTGCGGGTCCGTCTCTCCCCAGAACCTAGGTGGTCTCTGGTGCTAGAACTCATGCAGCGCGCTCAAGTGGCATGCATCGCCTACTGCTGGGGCTGGTGGCATCGCTGTCCCAATGTATGGTAGTACCGTTGGTGCCTCCGCTGGTGCCTAAACTGCAAGAGGGCCCTGTGCCGAAGCCTCGTCGCTCGGAAAGCTGTCAGTACGCATGTCCCTCTGGGCTCTAGCTAGTCGTTCGAGAAAAGTCATCCTGAAATAAACAACGTGACACTGTCAAACAATTATACCTGGTGAGCTGACCTGGTTTGAGATCACATTTAAAAACTTCTGGAAACACACACACAATCAGTGTTTTCGTGCACAAGTCGGAAATCAGTTGCCAGGGTCCTGGTGTATGGGTACGTCGGTCGGCCGCACCAACACTGGACTCCCTGAACTAAAAACCACACTCGGTACATTTAAGACTATCGCTTCACTGAAAGAAAAAATATCAGAGTATAAGTTTTGCGGTAGAACCAACCCCTATGATACCAATTTGTCACGACCCATCCTCGGGGCCCATGCCGTGACTACCCCAAGCCCGCCTTCCATAGGCCAGGGGCTGGCGACTAGCACCAAAGTAGTAAATCCCGATAACTGGGAAGGCATTGCCTTTATAAATGAAAACAAGCACCACAGAGTAAGCAAGCGGAAAAAGTAATCACTATGTACAAGAGAAGTGATGAAAAGTAAATGGGCCAGAATAAAAACCCAAAGGAAAGTACAACTACAACTGAACAAGTACCACAGAAAAGACAATAGCTGGAAGGACGGAAGCGGCTCCTGGGTCGTCCTCCTCGGATCCTACCTAAAGGGTAGGTACAGATGGCGCAGCTCCTGGATCATCCACCACGGATCCTACCTGAAGGGTAGGCATAGATAGCCTCCACAACTCTCTCACCCGTCAACCTCCTCCGAGTGTCGTCTCGCTGTGAAGACCACCTCCGGATTTTGACTCGTCTTGTAGTCCACCTCCGGGTACCGTCCAGTCCTCAAACACTCGGCCTCCGTCAGCACTGCCCGTCGTCTGCAACCAACACAACGAGGTGTGGGCATAGCCTGTGCAGGGGTGAGTATAACAATACTCAGTAGGGAACCGGAGACCCTCAAGGTCTCACTAAAACCAACGAGGATAACCACAAAGAAGATCTCAACAGATAACCTCTACTTAAGTATATGCCCATACATATACCTAAGTTTTCAAGTAACCCATCTCAATCATGAGGAAACACAAGGGTTATGAAATAAAAGGATAACCACTACCCAGGTATATGCCCATACATATACCTAAGTTATCATGTAACCCATCTCAATCATGAGTAAACACAAAGGTCATAGACTCAGCTCAAACCAGGATTTTTATTATTGAAACCGTAACTGCTGAAGAGCTCCGTCTCTAGAGTGTACAGTTGTCCTGTCACGACTCTAAGGAACTGATCACTGACCTAAGACTGCTGAGGTAATCCTCCTGTCGAGTACTGTGGGCCTGCTGCTACAACCAAGTTCTTCCCACCATGGGTCTGCCGCTACAACCAAGCGCTCCCCCTCGTAGCCTCAAGAGGTACTCCTTCTGTTGAGTACCGTGGGTCTGCCGCTACAACCAAGCGCTCCTCTGCGATGGGTCTGCCGCTACAACCAAGCGCTCCTCTACCTTGGGTCTGCCGCTACAACCAAGCGCTCCCCACTGGGCTATCTGAAACACACCGAGTCGATCGGTCAAGCAGTCGTCAGGTCTCAGCCGGCTACACGGTCTCCGTACTTCGCACGCTCGTCTCCAAGAGGGTCCGCTCCACGAGCTACTGGTCGATACCCCAAGTATCAAAAATTTCCACGAATAAGTATCTCAAAGGACCGTCTCGTCACAGGGGTCTCAACGCAATAGACGGCGCGTCAATCGGACGCCCGGTCTGCGAGTTACTAGCCTTTTTGTCCCAGGGGCCTGGTTGGTTTTGTGAGCATACCAACCCGGCCGTATCTCAACTGTACCCCGAAATATCTTAGGGTATACTCATAGGGACTGTTTCTCAACGTGATCACCAACGCCGCTGACGGTTCTTCAGATGGACATCCAGTCTGAAAGATATCAGCTTTTCCGTTCCAGGTGACCGGTTGGATTTCGAGTACAATCCAACTCGCCCAAACTCAAACTGCATCCAAACATCGGGTGAAGTATGCCAAAATTTGTGACCCATCAAGAGGAAATCAACGAGACAGACGATGCGTCAATCGGACGCCCGATCTGTGAGTTATTGGCTTTTTCGTTCTAGGGGCCCGGTTGGTTTCGTGAGCGAACCAACCCGACCGCACTCCGAAAGCATCCAGACCTCGAGAGGAGTAAGCCAAAAGATCCTTCTCACTTAGAGGAAAGCATCAATGTCAACGGCACGTCAATCGGACGTCCGGAGCTCAAGATATGAGTGTTTCCGCTCCAAGGGCCCGTTTGGTTTCGTGTACGAACCAACCCGACCGAACCCAAAGTATTCCTGAACCTTGGGTGTAGTATACTGAAATGACCGTCTCGATGCAAGGATCGCATCTCCGATTACGGCGCGTCATTCGGAGGCCCGTAGCTCATGTTACGGGGAAAAGACCGAAAAGGTCCGGAAATAAGGGGTCTGGGCCCGGGCCGACCCGGCCCGACCCCCCATGGGTCGACCGAACCGGGTCCGACCCGACTGGACCCGGTCCGGCCCGGCTCGGCTCGGCCGAGTGGCTAAGCAATGCGGGGGGCGTGCTGCCCCCGCGGGGGGCCGCCCTGGTCAACGGAGGCGGCAAAGCCGCGTCCCGTGTGCGCCGAACCTGCGCGGCCGCGGGTCCGCTGGCGCTGCTGCCGCCGCCTCCGGCTGCCGGTGGCAACTGCGGGCCACCGGAGTCGCTCTGGTGGTCCGATTTTATTCCCGTCTTCGCCGCTACTCCTCCTGGGTCCCGTTCTTCACTGCGGAAACATCAAATCGCCTTTGCGGCACGTTTTCTCATCGCCCGCCAAATCCGCACAACAACGAAGAACTGCGGAGGGTTGTCGGGCCGTGTTCTTTTGGCCCGCACCCTCCGCGTTAGGCGATAACAATCGGGAAGAATAATCAATACATAGAAAACATAACAAATAACAATTTCAATAAATTAAAATTTTTCTTATGAAACCGGGTTCTTTGTTTTGAACGGAATCATCCACGGAGTAAAAATCATTTCCAATAAAACCCCTACCTTGTCAAGTCGTCGCACGAGCGTTCTTCGCGGAATTTATCATCGCGGAAGGAGGGGATCATCCCATCGTCATGGTATCCGGCGTTGCGTCGACGAATTCTGAGGACCAAGAAACAACAGATTTAATTATATCGATTAAATCCATGTGTTGTTATAAACCACAGGAAGATTTAAAAGAAACCCAAAATCTCCTACCTCAAGCAGTTGGTGATCGAAGATCGTGGCAGGGAAGAACATCTCGGATGAAGCATTGTCAATCTCCGAGGGTGACAGCGTTCTTCCCGTTCTTCACTTTCTTCACGAAGGAGGGTGAAAGCACAAAATTCTGTCAAAAACCTCTCAACGAGCAATCCTCAAGATGTGGTGCGTTGGTCTTATTTTATTATTACGCCAACGGATTGTAAACAGGTTAAGAAACGATTAAATTAATTCATAGAATTAATTCAACGAATAAAACCGCCCAATTAACTGATGCGTTAAGATATTAAGAAAACGCGTCAGTAGACTTTCATAATGACGGGTTTTCACGGGTGTGTTACTTAGCGGAAAAGAAACGGTGGGGCTCGTGCGGGCCCAACCTCACAAATATCCTACCAAGAGGGTAGGATATTTTTGGATAGCACCCTATCCGCATCAACTCAGCTTAAGAAGCTTTAAGTGGCTTTCAAGTTTCTTTAAGTGAAATAAAATAAAGTTTGTCGTACTAATTATTTTTTTTCTTAACTTTAAGCCCAAAAATTAAAAACCAAACCCGAGCAAACACAACTCCAGAAGAGGAATTTCTAAGCAATTACCGGCGCTGCGATTCCATCGGTGCCCTCAGAATTCGATTCCGAGCACCGGTTTAAATGTTAGAAAAACCTGCTCGTCCGTTCACTGAACGTACCCGAGCCAAACTTCGGAAAATGATTCCGGGCACACGGGGCCTCGAAATCAAGTGTCGTCTGAAACTGTGTTCTTGTAAAATCCCAAAGAAAATTAAGAAAAAAAATTACCTTGAAATTTACGGTTCTTTACAATAAATATTAATGGGTAAAAATTATGCATATAATAATATAATTGCTTCATGAATGGATATGGGATAAAATTTATGACCATTTATAATCATAATATCCCTCTTAATGTATTTTTATAATATTTATATAATTTAATAAATCATTATATTTCATAAAATATAATTAATGAAATTTGTAGAACTAATTATTTAATTTTAATTTAAAAATTCACGTTCCACTCTATATATAAAAAATAGTATATATTTAATAAATTATTAATATTATTTAAATGATTTCACAACTACTTACACATGTGATGTGTAAGTGTTGAGTAAATATTCATGATAATTATTTCACCATTTTAATTTGAAAATAAATTACTTTTATAATGAATAATTATTCACTAAAATAAATATTTATAGCCTATGTTATTCTATTTTATTCCCCATATAAAAAATTTATATATTTTACTAACAAAATAGTGATATTTTGGAATTTTCATTTCATAAAATATTATAAATGTTACTTTCAATGAGAATTTTCTAATAGAATATTATATTTAGATATTAAGGTTGTAATATATGAAAAAATCCATTCAATAAGACATAATAATAAAATGGTGGCTTTATCCCATTGTTTTGAAATACGATTAAAAAATTTACCATATTAACATAGTTTTTTTATATTATTCATTACTAGAGAAAATTAAATTGAAATTGGTAAATAATTTTTTTATTATGAATAAAAGTATGAATTAAATTTATCAAATTAATACTATTTAAATTATATAAAAAATCATTTTATTACAATCCTACAAAGCGATAACAAATGTTCTAAAATAATATTTTTTTAATTATGTAAGTATTTTTAAAATAAAATCACATATTTTGTTGGTTTATTTTAGATTATTGATATAAAATTATTATTTTAATTAATTATATAATTAAATTAATTAAAGAAAATTATAAATGAAATGAAAAAATAGTTTTAATTTTAAAAATTATTATTCAACACTCAAAGAAAAATAACACTTTTTGGAAATATCCAAGAATTTCACCATAATATATTTTAATATTAAAATTTAGATAATGATATTTGATAAAAATAATTCCATTTAAAAATTGGATTAATTAGGTTTTAATGAAATTATTAAATAAAACCACGTGTATTGTGATATTTTTAGTTTAAAAATAAAAACATTCAATAATTAATGAATGGGTTTTTCTGTATTTGAATGAAATTACATGAAACTAAACCAGTATTATCCATGTCAATAAATACACATATAAATTAGTTGATCATCATAAAATATGAATTTTTTAAATGATAATATCACAACATAGATGGTAAAAAGTACAATATTAAGTCAATATTGGATTAACATGATCATAATTCATCAATAGAATGAAAGTTGATTGCTAAGAAAAGATATCCCTTGTTTAATAATAGATATATAAGTGGTTGTTTTTATAAATAAAAAATAACCACTAAAAAATAATGCTTCGTACTATATCTAAAAAGAAAGGATCAAGAATAAATATGATTGATACTATGAGATCAATACCCCATATGATTATATAAATACACAGACATATATATATATATATATTCCATTGAATAAATTATGATACATAAAACATGTTAGTGTAAATATTTTTCAAAACATTATCCGAAACAGTAGAAAAAATTCGTATAGAAATAAAATTTAACATTGAAGAAAAATAAAATTTTCATTATTTCATACTAAGGTATCATCTAAAAAAATTTCAAATCATTTAATAAACATTAACTTTAAATAGATAGTAAATATTGGACTATTAATATGACATAATCACTATCATTGGAAAATGATTACCTGATGAAAAGACATGTGAATGTGAAATAAAAACCCCTCTTATTATTTTCATTTTTTAAAAAACTAATATTTCAAGAATCGTAATTGGACATGATTTTATATTAAAACATAATTTCAAAATATATTATTATATAATAAAATATAATAAAATATTTGGTTGTGATAGCCTAAAAATGGATGATCCATGAAAAAACATAATAAATCAATGAAATGAGATTTCAGTTATCAATTTCACTTATATAAAACATACTCTATAAATAATAAAACATATGAAAATATAGTTGTGTGATAAAAATTTGAAAAATTGAGAGGATTACACCTATTTAAATTAATTGAAATAATGTACCAATATTAAATGAAATATGATCACATGAACAATTGAATGAAAATTTAGTTATAAAAAGAAATTATGAATGATATAAAACATGACTCAAATGAATGTCAATGAAAAGTATTTTTTTCTCAATGTGTTATCCAATGAATTATAAGGAAACAAGATATTGAAAATTTTGGGGATATTAAATTAGTAAAACACAATATAATAAGAACATGGTCTATAGCATGTAACACACCACCTAAAATAATGATGCTTATAATGAAAACCCATGCGGATTCGACGACATCTTAATGAAAACCCATAAATTGATATGTCTTGTAATAGAAGATCATGTTCCATTATTAAAAGATAATTAAAAAATTAATTCTACAATTTTTATTATATACAGTATAGAAGTGGTATTTTGTGCATAATACAAACTATGTCTTAATGAGTTTAACTTGGTATTAAAACCCTTACGGTGATCCTGATTAATTCTCCACGTGAAACAAATTCCATGAATAATGAAAATATCTTCAATAAATACATACACGTGAACCATATTAATAACTATATCAAAATATTATCCTAATTTACAATTATTATATATATATATAAATATTAGTTTTCTTTTACTTATTGTCAATAAATATTATATAAAACAATTTTTTAATTGAAGAAGTTTTTAAAAACGGCCTTGGTATTCATTAATTATAAAAATATAACATTTAAATTATTATTAATGGTAATGTAACATAATTTAATTTATATTTTTAAGGGTAATTACTTCATTTTATGGTAGTTCTGGTTACGAAACACTAAGATTAAGTGGACAACAATCATGTTTTGGTGACTCTTAATGAATTAACGATGTTTTATTAATTAACGAGTTAAATTTTTTTGTTACATTATGATTACCAAAAAACATTATTTACATATATATAAATAACTATACTTGAAAATATTTTATTAGAGTGATTCATTATATAAGTTCATTATATTAGTTATGTATGTCCTTAAACATACCCAACCCTCATCTTACATTGAATAATGAATTACTATGAGGTTGTTTAGTTGTAATATAATTATTCTAGAAGAATAATTTAATATTATGATGAATATTATATGATATACCACATATTTGTTGACAAATAAATATAATAAAATATATATAAATTCATTAGATGGAAATAAGGGATAATTTTCCTTCTTAGTTCACCCTTTATAAATGATTGAAATAATGATAATCTCTTGTTGATAATATCAGAAATAGGTAATAAATTTTTTTATATGCTAACCTTAATAATTTTATAATGTTTAAATTTATGGTTTTTACCACCCTTATAAAAATCCATGTATGAAACAGATGAAAATAAACAAATCAAGCATTACATAGAGATGATGGTCCTCACATACGCATGATTGAAGATTTAATTTTCCATATAACTAAATAACAGATTAGTAAGGATTAATTTTCTAGAAATAATGAAATTAAATAAATATCATAATTAAATATTAAACTCTCCATTTCAGCAATCTCTCTATGGTGTTAAAGAAATATGGAACATTATTTTTTCGTGAATGTGGTAGTACACAAAATGAAAGAATGACTAGTTTATTTTTTATTAAAAAAATTTAAAATTCTATTACTAATTATTAACATGGAATAATAAAATTATTTATATGACCAATAATTATGTAATTTCAATGGTATTTTAAATTTATAATTTTAATATAACATTATAAACTAATAATGTTAAGTAAAAATAATTAACCACATTTTGAAATTTGAGATATTCATGTATAATCCCTTTTAATGTATATAATAGATTAATACTCTGGTATAAAAAGTTCTAGGGAGTGAAATATTAATATCTGGTCGGGGAATGTGGATGGGATTTAAGTGGAAAAATATTTTTAGGGGTTAATTCAAGTGGTCGTCAGAGGCCCCATTAATAATTTGTGAGAATGATAATTTTGATAATATTTCAAATTAATACAAATGGGACACATGATAGACATAGATTATTAATCCAAATTTCACAAATAATGGATTGGGGAAGATATAAGGTCCATTAATAGCTCATAAACTAAGTATTAATCATTTATATCAAGTATGAAAGCCTTTTACCCTTGAATTATTACTTTTACTATGTTTTGTTGTATCATGGTAACATGATTTTATATAAGGGAACATAATATTTATTAGTCAAAATAAAATAGTTCTTATTAGAAAATATTTACCAATTGATTATAAAATTTGAATAATTTTCATTTTATTTGATTTCTACATAATTTAAAATATAAATAATTAATATATTTTAATGTATTATAAACTATTTTATTAGAAAATTATACTTTTGATCTAAAATATAAAATATGGGTATGTAAATAAAAAATTATTTTTTTATAGTTATAAGTTGAATTATATAATACACCTTGGTTATTATAAAAATATTTCATTTGTTTTCAAAAATAAATATATAATACTGATTTTATACAATTCATTATCTTTTTAAAATCACTATATTACACTAGTAACATATAAATCAAATTTTTAGAAAAGTTCTAAAAAAAGTCAAAATATGCATATAATATTTTGATTAATAAAAAAATATCGAGATAACTATATCATATAGAAATTAATTATTTAAATATTTGTATTTCTAAGATGAAACTAACCATATTAGTGGTTTTACCTTTAATAAGAAAATTTCATTCATGTTATAATTTTCAATAAATTGAATTCAATAAATATTTACTGTTGATATTATTCCTATTCATTCCCATATATTCATAGGACATGTTTTTATTATAACACTAGATTATTATTTTTTATCTTATTTTTTGATGGTCTCATTTACATTCAGTGTTGGTTTTAGAGAAAACTATACATCACATTGGATCATCAAAATATATTGATATATTCTAATAATTGGGTGTTAAATTGTACTTCCAGATTTTAATTAATTGTGTTATAAAAATATATCACATATAATTAAATTAATTTTTATAGGGAACATATATATAAAATTACACCACTATATTATCATGGGTTTATTGATGGTGTAGTTTTTGATATATCTATATTAAAACTACTAGAGGTGTATTATAATGTGTGGTATGAATTATTAATTTAAAGTAAGATAATACATAGCTATGGATATATGTATATATTGATAGTTAATAACTCCCCAATCCACCTAAAAATAAATTATATGTTAATCATACCACTATGGGTTTTTCATTTATGACTCAATATCCTATAGTTGGTGAAAAAATACCTGAAATTGGAAACTATAAAATTTACACTATGAAATTCTTATATAATATATTATATTAGTTATTTACATTTTTCAAGGTCCCTTGGTTGTTTAAGGATATTCCAGTCCCTGAAACTTGGATTGGGTCATTGGGTTGCATAGTAATAAAATATATTTCAATTTAATAAATAGATTTTGAAGAATCTATATTTTTTCACACATCTTTTGATGATGATATTCATCTCTACACTTACATTAATAATATTTATCTTTTTGGAAATATCCCATATGATTCTTACCATATTTTTTAATTGATGGAAATTGAATATCCAATCAATAATTATCATCATCGCTTGATTTTTCCTTAGTCTACTTCTATCAACTATTTGGTGTGTTTGAGACATAATAAATGTTCACATGGTTAATAACATTTTTTCAATGATGGTTTAGAATAGTAACATGTTTTCTCACTATATCTCACATTACTATGAGTTGTCCATTTTCGTAATCTTTTAATTGTCCCTAGAACCCATTGATCATTCAATATAAAAAAATGAATAAAACAGTATTTTCATACATTAGTGAAAATAAATATAAAATAATTATCATTAATAATAATATGAAAATATAACCTAAAAATGTATCATTTTAAAACACAATCATGTTATCATATAGTTCTTTTAACTCAACTTTTATTAGACTATGTTCAACATATGTAACTCTCAATTAATCCTATATTATTTTTGGATTAACCATTGTTACATTGAGTTGGGTTCACACATTACACAAAACATAATCCCCAAATTAGATATCTAAAACTGACCTAAACCTATTAAAACATTTAAATCCTAACATCCATTGAAATAAATTCTCTGAAAATTCATCATATACATTATCCATGAAATCAAATGTAAAATAGAATTTACCTTGTCTTACGAATCTCTACATCCTGTTAGCTATTATCCATTCTCAATTTCTGATTACTATATATAAACTAAACCAATTAAAATACATCATAATGGTTCACAAGGGCAATTTGAGTCAACCCAGTCATATCCACTTGTACTTTCTTTTGAGTTGTGTAGTATTATAACCATTCACCATGCACTAGAGTAATGATTATTCCTATAGAACCCTGAATTTCATGTACATGAATAGTTATTTATGAATTATAAATGCACATACCATTCTTGTTATATTTTGGGAGTCTTGTATCAATTTTTAGGATTCTATTGGGGGTAAAAGTTTGATCAGTGTTATTAGAAATCCTGAAATACTTTCATAAAATCATTCAACTAAAATAGTTTGTACTTGTTAAATTATCAATTTGGAAGAAGGTATATAAAACTACTAAACTACTCATGTAAATGCATGAAATGATGAATAGAGGAGAAAGTCACAGATGGTGCATGGTTTTTCTATTCTATGATCTAACTATGTGAGGAGGGGTTTGATGTAATGGTTCGAGCAAGGTTACTCCACAGATTTCCTTACCATGCACCATAATGGTGTAAAATTTAAATTTAATTTTGATAATTATGGTTCTAATCCACATTAAATTCAAAACTAATATTTTCACTTAAAAATACCATAAAATGAATTATTCTTCCTACCACGGTGGCAAATACAATTATTTTCAATCTGAGAGTGATTCTTTGTGAATCTATGTGCTTTGGAGGCCCAAATTCAAGAGTAAGTGCACATTCTTCATCATTTTTTAAGCTAACTTCTTATTGTATATATTATAATTATGGATATTTTTCATTGGGGATAGTTCCATTATATGTGATTTCTATATTTATGGAATATTAATTTTATTATAAAATGGAATGATATCTAAAAACATTTTTAGGACTTTCAAGGTGATTTTTTGGAGTCTTTGTGTTGTTCTTCATTTTCCCCATATTTTGAGAGGTATGTGTCTTTTATCTTGACTCTTCTTAATTATAATTTTATATATTGATTTAAAATTAAATTAATTAATTTATATTTATCTGAAAATCATGGTGTGATTTGAGGGAATGTCATGTTTGAATTATTTTTATTAGATATCATGGGAATTGGATTTTTTTTAAATAATTGTTTATAATTTGAATATGTTGATATTACAATTATAATTTTTTATTCAAGTAAATAATTTTTTGAAATTCATTATTGATATGGGTTGACATGATTTTGTCATAATATTTTTCCACAGATTGAATGGGATGGATATTGGTCATGAAGTACCACTATTAAATGAATCGAGTCTGGAATTGATGTTCTGTCATCGATGCCGAAACCCAATTTTTGTGTGTGTATGTTATGGATTTTTGTGAACAAAATAAATTATCTTCAAAATTTAAAATTTTGTAATGGGTTAAATGTATCATTTTTTTATTCCTTGAAAAATGAATTTAATTTCATGATTTATTTCATTCAATTAGAAACTATTTTTGGTTTTATGTACACATTTTTTATTTTTTAAAATATATTACATAACTGTTCCTAAAACACATGACCTTGTGGAATGAGTTTGGATGTATTTTCATAAAACCTATTGAGTTTTATACTCAACCTCTTCATGGTGACTATAGTGATTATACAGATGTTATATATTGATACACAGGTAAAGGAATGATAAATCAGTCATTGGTTATGCTCCTTGTTATCATTGATTTGGAATGTAGAGTTGGATCTTAGAGAAGGTTGGGAGTTGTTTAATCTAAGTATTTGGTGGCTTTGAGATTTGATGGTCATATTATCCACTTTTAACTCTAACAGTTTCGTTTTTTTGTTTTTAATACCTTAAGTTTCATAATCATTCATCTTATTGAGGATTGATTATTTATAGTTATTTGGATTGGATGTATATCAGAAAATGAAAAATCATTACCTTTTTTTAATTAATCACTTTGAATTTGTTTATAGACATTGGTGTCCTTGTGATGCCATATACTGTGAGATCCCAGACATCATAGTGGTATGTTGTATTTAAAATTTTGTTTTTTATCCCACAAAATTTTCAGAATAAATTTTTAATGGGTCTATGAGAAATCATTCAGGTGTTCCATTTGGTTAGGACATGAATGGAAGGGAAAATAGCCATTATGGGCATGCTTCATGGTCGACACATGGTTGGTGAAAACTAGTCAAAATATGAGGACAAACCATATAGCTTTGGATAGAGTCATTTCACATTGTTAGTGGATGATTTATCAGTCCTTGCGGATTACCCAGGTAATAGTGAAGAATAACCCGGTAACTATACGAGAGAGACCCCTATTGGGAAGATTAAGGTGCACGATTATGAAAATCACGCAGCCAAACAATGCACCGCATTTAAATGTGAAAATTCACCAAACACTACCTTGTGAATTTTTTTCATCACCCATTTTCCATTATTTTTCCTCCAATATATCTAGTTACGATCCAACGCTCTCACATATTTCCAACGTACAATATCCTTCTTTTCTAGGACATTTATAGTGTCTTTGGTTGTAGATAGAATCTCCGAGTATGTCTAATGATCCTCTTTCTTCCTTATTTGGATTAGGGATTCTGTATTTGTTCTTCTAATTAAAAATCCCAAAAACCCTATTTTTCTTGTGGAATGTAGTGTTCTTAGTTAAGGGGGTTTGAATCTATATCTATGGATATGGATAATTGTGGAATCAAAATTGGATTTGAGATAGGTGGTCTATAAGTTATATAACATATTATTGTTACTGATTTGGGAATGTGTTATCAAATTATTGGTTCCCTATTGTTCTGAAATTGATAAAATTAATTTGATTTAGAAAAAATGATTTATATTTCATGAATTAAACCCCATCAAGATTTATATGGGATATATTGAGAGTTACCATACCAACTTATGGCCACCTGTGGGGTGCACCAGCATTCCCAAACATGGAATATGGTAATGTTAATCATGATATTGACTTTAGTTAATGTATTTCCCACATAGATCCGATTATTATGTGAGATTATATCATAGGGTGGCACTAATATGTGTTAAAAGTGTTAATATAATGGAATTTTTGAATATGCTTAATGGTTTAAGGCATGGTAAGGGGAAATGGGTTAAATCAGTTATGAAATATAATATATAATTGTGATAATAGGACGAGGAATGTTTTTAAATTCATGTGTTTAATATTTATGAGATGGGAATATTATGTTTATTGATTGTTTTTTATTTGTGATATGGTATATGTCATAAATGGATAATTAATTGTGCACACATAGAATGGTAGATGCAACACATTAGACAATAGGATATAAACCCATATGTCGAGTAGGAATGAGTTTCTAATCCCACACCATAATGCATGTCATAGGGAAGGGGACCAAGGCCCTCTTCCCAAAATGGAAGCATTTTATGAGACTACATGGATCGAAAATCCAAGGTAAGGGTGATTTTTATGTTTATGAAGTGTTATCCCTTAAAGATATTTGGAACATTATTTATTCCCCAACACATATTAACATACCGGCTCAAGATTTTGTGTAATGGATGCAAATTCCTAACACATGGAACATGTTATCAACATGGAATAAGTGTTAAAAATGGTTAAAGTGAACATTTTTACCTAAATCCAAAAATGATATCCTTTTATTACATTGTCATTTAAATATTTAATGCATGAACCATCTATTTTGATGGGTTGTTTTGTAGAAATTGTTGGTTGTGTCAAAATGAGTTGTACTCACACCCTGACTGAGCCACTATTCGGTAAAAAAGAATATTTAATGGTTTCAAGTTTGGACAAAGGGATTTTCCCTATGTCAGATAGTTGATTTGGGATTGGGTTGTTATTGGATGTGGATCCATACATTGAGTCATCAACCATTTTTGGGAATTAATTTGTTTTTATTTATTTTGGGATTTCATTTAATTTGGAACTGTTATCATGATGCGACATACTTATTATGTGATTGTGGTATGTATCCTATTTGGGAAATAGTTGGAAAGGATGGTTCATCCTTTATTGTTTATTGATTCATTTAAGTGACATGTTATCTATTTTGGCTACGCATGTAAATAGGTTATCATCTCCCCATTTGATCAATTAGACCCTCATTTCTAGTTGGAAACCTATTCCATATGTAAAGGCACGCCTGAAGTCATGTGTAAAGCCTACATGGGGTGCACATTTTGTGGCTTCTAGGTTAGGTATGATACAAAGTTGTATCAGAATGGTTCATTTATGTGGTTTTAATATTTTCGTTTGTATATTAGAGGTTAAGAATTGTTAGGCCTTGTAAATGATCTCATACATGGGAGTAGCTAACCAATGTTTGTGGAAGAACCAAAGTTTATAATGTGGGAATTATAGTTCGTAATGTCTATTGTTATAGTTGAATGATATTTAACCGTTAGGAGATTCACTTGGGGTTTTATGTGAGTGTTTTATGATACTTTTTAATAGAGATAATGACATGAGGATTTCTTTCATGTATCATTTAATGATCATTAGGAAATATGTGGATTGTTTCATGATAGGAACACATGATATGGGTGTGTGATACTTTTAGCGTAGGATGCATTTTAATTCTTAAAAATTGTAATCAAAATAATGAAAAATGAATATGATGAAAATTGGTATTAATAGCGTATGTTACAGAATGGTTAATGAATTTTTTATAATTAATTGATAAAAATGAGGGTAAAATGTTGGTTATTAATAGTTGTGATCAAGTTAAAAAATTAATTGTAATGAAAATTAAATAGATAATTGTGTTTAAAGAAAAAAAATTCCCATTTTGAAAATCAAAATGGTTTAATAAGTGTATATAGTTAAAGAACTATGACAATGTAGGTTGGTTTACCCAATGTTGACCATGAACCATTACAAGGATAATAGAGGGTAGTTTTTTAAATGTGACTATATCTAGTAGGATATTATATGTGAAATTGAATATTTATGTATAGTATAGATCCATTTTTTATATAAATTTTGCAGGATTCATGCACTTCATTATAAGAATTATGCTTGTCATTATATTAATATTCCTCCAAAAAGAAAGAATACATGTTTTAGGTAACATAAAAGCGATGCTGGGATATTCCTGTTAAGACTCGATATGATGATGGTATGTTTTAAAAAGAATTTGAGGATTTTTAAGAATTTCATTCTCGAGACCCTGAGAGAGGAGTGAGATGTATAAATTATGAGGTTGGCCCAGAGAATGATTTTTTTGAAGGGTTTTTAGGCTATTTCATAGACTTATAATTCTTTGTTCTAATGTTGGTATAGGATGAGGTCATAAATTCATGAAATTCCTGGGATAGGCATAGATAAATGATACAGTCTATGTAAGGACATTCCTATTAAATATGGTTATAGAGGTGTTTGATCATCCATATATTTTAGAATTTCACTTATATGATGCATCCAATAGTTAGTTTTTAATCCCATTTGGACAAACTATTTTTGTGACATCCAAGTACTAGAAACAACATTTCAGAAATATCATCCTATGTGGAAATCCACATAGTTGAGAAAAGAGAGGAATAGACTATTATAGTGGTGAACATGTATTTTTTATTAGTGTGGCAGGCTAGGTCCAATGTGTGGTTAGTTACCTTACCACTAGTTGAGTTAGAACCATGTGATAGAATGGTGAATGTGAAGTGGTTCTATAAGAACCCTTAACCATAGGGAAAAAATTGAGTATTAAGGATGATTTTGAGTACATGTACGGGGTCAATTACGCATTATCATGAAGGTAGTTGGAGTTTGACTGGCCGTACTGGTACAAGTAGCAGATGTGGTGCTATAGGTTGGGAGCTTCCATATCATATGGGAAGTGTAGGACATGGAACTCAAACTGGGGCCTAGGGTAGAGGGTAATTCTACATTCATGTAGTTTAGTCTACACCATGAGGTGGTAAGGATGAACCATCAACTATTCATTTTACGATCCTTTTAGATTCCACTCTCTCTAGTGCTATATTTCATAAAAGTGCCACAAATTCTTTGTTTTCGCTCAGTATTTGGTTTTTTTGGGTATATTGGTGGAATTTGTATTTTAATATATGTCAATTAATACACTATTATTTGTGAGAACATATAATATCATGCATTTTAAGTTGTTTTCTCTCAATATTGGTTGGTAATATTTCATATAGGTATTTTTTTACATGAGATGTAGGGTTTTGGACTAAGTTTGGGTGTGGAATAAATACTATTTTACCTTTCCCATACTAAATTTTACCATCATTGGGTAACATTCACGTCACATGCGATAGAGACGTATTTCCATCTTGGTGAATGGAATGTCTAGGAATGTTGTTCGTGAAAGTTTATCACCATATGGGGGAACTAAAATACCATGTGGTTTTCCTTATGCTTGATTATGGAAGAGTAGAGAAACTTGTATTTCCACTTGTGGTGGATTAGTTCTATGATATTTTTCTTTACAATTTCATTGTATTAACACAAAAACGGGATGTTTATTTGATGATAGTTTTTATCATTGGGTGATGTAGTGGATACCTTTCTTCAAAATAGAATGGAATTAAAATAACTCTTGCTGCTCAAAGATCAATTGGAGGAACTATGAGAACATAGGGTTCATTCATCTGAGTATGTCACCATGGGGATATCTAGTGCTTTTTTCCAATAATTTAGATGTATCATTAATGTTATTTGATGAATATTAGGAGAAGAATTAGATGAAATTTATGAACAGATATTGTCATCCTCATATCAAAAATCATTTTGGAGAATTTTGGGGATTATTTGTGTTATCCAAGATTTATTTGGGATCACCATGTCATCAGGTATGTTTGATACCAATTAATATACCCCTAACTTCATTTAGGATCTATTTTGGGTTGTATGATTTTTTATGTCATTTGGGATGACTAATGCTCCAATTTTGTTTATGGCCCTAACAAATAGAATCATTCACCCTTACCAAGATCAATATGTAGTATTACTTGTTGATGATATCATTGTGTACTAGAAGACTCATGAAAATAATCTCAAACATCTTCAAATTAACTTGATTACATTGAGATATCAAAATATATATGCCATGTTATCCCAATTTCATTACTATATCGATAGGTTTCATTTCATAGAGAACATAATCTCAGAGGAATTTGTGTCATTTGACCCAATTAAAATTTATATAGTTGTGTGTTCGGAGTAACACAAGAATGGTTTCCATGTTCGATATTTTTAAGGATTCATCGACTAATACCAATGTTTTATTAAAAACCATTCATGATATACATGACCACTTTTTAGTTGACCAATAAGGGAATCAGGTTTAAATATTTGGAATCATGTTAGAATTATTTCTAGGAGTTAAAGAGGACATCGAAAAAACACCGATTTGGATATTACACGACCCATGTAAAAAATATACCATGTTTTTTTATGTGTATGGAATTTCAACTGGAGATATGTTGATGTAAAATGACATGGAGGTGACGTATGAGTCACGAAATTTGAGGCCTCATGACTGAAACTACCCTACTCATGATCACAATTTTGCTGTAGTGGTCTATGACATGATGTTCTAGAAAAACCACTTGTTGGTTGAATCTTTTTCTATATACTAGTCATAACAGTTTTTAATATAATATCTTTATGCATGATTTGAGTCTTTGGTAGTAAAGAGGGGTCGAGATCATGAATTTTTTTAACTTTGAGATGGGATACACACATTGAAATGTAAACATTGTGGTGGATTCTATGAGTTATATGACTCAAAATTAGGTGGTTTAAGAATCCATATTTGAGTGTAAAATGATGTCATTGTTTATAGAGATGCATGTAAAAATGTTGAATTTCTTAAGGTAGATGGAACTTCAATGTTTCTCAGTCGAGTCTATGCTACTGAACTTGATCAAGGAGGGGTAGTTTGAGGATCTAGAATATTTTTCTTTATGGAAATGTCTTAATGGTGGGGAGTCACCATCAGGTGGGATATTTAGAGATGATGGTATTTTTTATGTCATTTATCATGTTTTTATGACAAAGTGTTTGTAAAAAGAGATGATATGTGATTTTCATGAAATAATTTTGGAAGTGTATCCTTGTTTGACAAAAATGTATCCTCATCTTCATAGGATGTATTGTTGGCCTGGTATGATAAAATAGTTTTCATGTTTCATGGAATAATGCCTTACTTGTGAGTATATGAAGGATGCACATCATTAAGTAGGTGGTTTGTTATATCCATTAACCTTTCCATAATAGAAGTGGTATGGTATAAAAATGAATTATTTAGTGTTTCATCCAAGGATACCTTGGGAATGTGATACAATATATGTAGTTGTTGATTGATGGTCTAAGTTGAATCATTTATTACTAATTTGATATATCTTCACCATGGATCTGTTGGGTGAGTTATATGTTTGGGAGACAGTGAAGTTCGGTGGAATACCACAAACTATAGTTTCTGATTGTGATATGTGTTTTACATCATGCTTCATGTAGGGATTACAGATGACATTTGGTACCCAAGTGTTTTTGTGAAACAATTTTATCCAAAATATGGATGAACATTCAGATTATACAATCTACATAATAGAGGACATGCTGAGGTATTTTTTCCTAGACTTTGGTGGATCACGGTAAAAGTATCTAGAGATGTATGAGATTTTTTACAACAATAGTTATCATGTTATGATCAAGATGGTAAATTTTTAGGTGTTCTATATTAGGCAATGTATATCTCCATTTTTTAGGATGAGGAATCAGAGCTATTCAGATTGAGTCTTATGCTGGAGGCGTCAGAACATGATCAGTTATTTTTGAAACTTATGAAAATGTCTTAGTGTTTGAAGAAGTTATATGTGGATTGACTTCATTGACATCTTGAGTGTATATTTCGTGATCATTTGTTTCTTATTGTTCCATCCATGTTTGGGTCATTATTGGATTCAGAAATTGGTAACATGGAACCCTGGTATGTGGGGCCATTTGAGGTTATGGAGAGAATTAGACATGTGGCCTACTGATTGTCTCCTCCATATTGATATAGTGGCACACACAGTTTTTTTCATCTTTCACCGCTTTGAAGTATCATCCAGACCCCTCTCATGTGCCTAATGTTGAGGATTTTGAGATTGTGGCTGATGCATCCTTTTGGGAGCATCTATTTTATATTTTCAATCATTGTAAAAAATTCATACGTGGAATTATTATCCATTTTTTCATTTTTTCGTGGCTGTATGAAAATGTTGAATAAGAAATATGGGATGGAAAGTCATATATAAGGGACAAATGGTCAAATATTTTTAGCTTGAAAGTGCGGTGATGTTTCTGAAGATCAATTCAAGGACATGCCGTTATTAGGTGGGGAGGTTGTAAGATCAAGTACATTATAGAGTTATGTTATTGTTTAAATATTTGTTTGTATATGTTAAAGTCTAAAAATTACATGTTTATTGTGTGTATGATGAATCATGGTTGTGATCTGAGGGATGATTCCATGATCAAAATGGACAACGTTCCATATTTTACATGTTCTACCATTGGAGCACAAAGAGTGAAAATAATGAAAGAGGTGAGGCATAACCATGAATCCTCGAACATATGAATTTCACACGGTTTGTTCATGGAATTTCAAACTGTGAATAATCCCTAGTTAACCACGGAAAATGGAATACTCTTGGATAGTGGTACATTAACGGTTGGTGCGTAGTTTTGAAAACCATGCTGCCAAACTGTGCTCCCCCTTAAAAAGTGAAAATTTACAAAAACACCCCTTGGGATTTTATGTTCTTTACGTGATTTTCCCCTTGTTTATTACTCCACCATACATGTTAAAGATCAAAAGATAATATCTATTTAATGGTTTTATCCCTTTATTTTATAGTCTAGTATGGGTGTTGATGGATTCATATTAAAGATCATAGTAGGTATAATTATCATCTTGCTTCCTTTTTACGGATTAGGGCGTATGATTTTTTTATACTCCTTACATAGCCCTAAAACCCTATTTTCTAATGGATATTATAAAAATTATGATTTTTGGAACTCATAATATAGATCATAAATTTTTTTAACTAAACATTAAACATTATGTTACAAGGGATTTTGGATAAATGAGTTTTTTGAGAAACATATAATAGTGTTCACCTCATAATCATAGGTTTATTTGATGAGAAGAGAATAACATACATTGATAGAAATTAACTCCCACTTGTTGCTAATAATTAATTCAGAGTAAGGATTTATAATTTTTTGAAAAGCTATTAATTTTTTAAAATAGATTAAAATATATTAATATTAAAAAAACATGATCTAATTTTTAAAAACTGTTCTATAAAAGAAATTTTTGATTTTTTGAAATCGTTTTTGTGATATATATGATGTGGTAAATTTAAAATTTAAAATCCTTACAATGATACAGAGTGATAATAAATCTCATTTTCTTTTGTTACAGAAAATAGAATTGGGTACGAACCATGTGAACCAACGAGATGAGGATGTTGAGACTATGGATGCACATGAACCATAGAAGAACAAGTAGTTCTTTCATAGTACTATCTAGTATTTCCAGGCCACAGATAAACGAAATAAAAGAGTTAATCCAAGGTTAGTGGATCATTTTGTTTATTTCCAATTGAATAAAAACACCTATCATTCATGGTGATTTAGAAAAAGAAAAATAGGAATTATGGATTAATATGATGAACCAAAACATTTATTTCCTTAGCACAGTAATTAATCTGAAGTTCATACTAGAAGTATGCATGTTGGATGATCATACATTCCAATGATGGGATTTATAATTTCTAGCTAAATTGAAAAAATTCATTATAATGTATGATTTAAAAATAATTAATAAACAAATCATACATCATTAATTTTAGATTGAAATTGAAAATTAATTCTTATGTTTTACTCAATAGAAACTCATGGGGATTGAGTATATGTATAAAATCTTTAATTTAACCTTTTTCACTCAATTGTTCTATAGGTGAATCATTAAGTTCATGCATTTTTTTAATCAGTTTAGAGAAAATAGATCCAATCAGAGATATATTTACATTTTATATGATATTATACATATATAATAAAATATATAAATGTGGAAATAATGGGGAATCTCCAAGAATACTAATTGGGAATGAATATTTATATCTATGGGAACTAGTAGGAACTATAATTCTATGAATAAGAAGAATAAGGAAAAATATTTCTAAAGCTGTGATATAACTCAACACCAGACTACAAGATTATTTAATCTTCCTTCGAAACCAATGGTAAACCCTATTTTTTCTTTGATTTTATCCTTACCTAATGAATCATCACAGTAAAAGACCACATATAGAATTGCATAATCCTAACCATATGGGGGAATTATCCACACTATTGTCAAATTCCTTCATGTTCATGTTCTAGGGAAATATCTCATTCTTCTTAGGAATAATATTATTCTACATTATGAGTGAGGAAGAATATCCTTCATCATCAAAACTGAGTAGGCCATGGTTATTCATGGAATACCATGACTCTTCTATATGTGCTATATTAAAGTGATAATTACGATAAAAGTGCGATCAGTAAATAATTATATGGAGATGATAAAGAGATTATAGATGATAAATAGGGACATTTGATTTTGAAATGTACCATTATTTTATATTTTACCCTTATTCATGCCTTATTTGATGTCGGATCATACCATTTGTTTATTTCATCTCATTCATTTGATACTATGTATTTTCTTGTATAATTATGCTAATTTTTTGAAATATCAAACTCCACATGGACAATGAGAATGTCGAACCTTCATGTTAAAATAATGAACTATAACTGCCAATAGGGATGGATCAATTTAGTATTTCTATACAATTGAGATGTATTTGTATGACTTAATCATAGGTATGAAATGGTTTATAATTTAAATACCTCACCTTGACTATTATACCCAATGGGTAAGATTTACTATTGATGTTGGATTCGACCACCACATTAGATAATATTGGAACATTAAGGTAACCAGAGTAGGATTTTCGGAACCTATGGCTAGACATGTATTATAATTGTTATAATTTTTTGACATAGAATCAATAGATTTTATTATGACTATTGATTTTCCCACAATAGTGGATCAGTTCTTTGATGTTATTTTCAAAAAAGATTCTCAAGTTTTCAACCCAAAAGTGAATTGGAATTCACTATTTATTTCTTTCTAGTGACCAATCCTATATCACTTATTTCTTATTTGATCAATATTAAAAAGAATTAATTGAATTTCCAGTTGGATGAAAGGTAAAAAATATGGTTCATTAGTCCTAATAAGTCTCTTTGGCAAAAACCATATCAATTTGTGATAAAGGCATATAAAAATATCTTTATTAGTGTATATTATCCAAATATTCAACATGTGTTGATATAGAATTGATATCCACTTCTATGAATTGATAATCTACTTGATCAATTAATTAGATTCCATTGGTTCCCTAATGATTAATAGAATACAGGGTATCACCAATTTCTATTTCCGAAGGAGTATATTCTATATATATTTTCATAAAGTAGATATATCCATTAAAATTATGTTAATATTCCATTTTATTATATTAATTCACTAGATTTTTTTATGGAATTGATGAGTCATATATTTTAGTGGTATATTGATTATTTTGTGGTGGGGTTTTGTGAAGACATAGTAAAATATTTTTGGATAAAGGATGAGCAAGGTGAACACTTGGTAATAGAATTGAGTGTCTTGCAAGAAACATATATATATTCAATACCATAACATTGTGATTTATGGGCCTAATAGGTATGTTTCTATTGATATGTTTTCTCTGACATATTGATTATCTTAATCCAAAAAGGATAAAGGACATAATCATTTGGACATAGTTAATGAATTCCTTTGAGATATGTTGTTTCTTTAGAAATTGTGGTTATTATTATGGATTATTATTAATTTTCATGACTATATTCAACAATGAAATCTTTGGAAAGAAAAAAATTTATATTCCAACGGAATGATGACTTTTAGAGCCCCATACAAGACATAATATTCACCATACACCATCATTGATATTGATATTTCCTAAATATAGTAATGTTAATGTAGTGTATTGTGATGCTTTGGGATTTATGTGTGGGTGTTTTCTCATGAAGCAAGATCATTTTTTCTTTTGGAACATATTAATTCATATTTCATGAGATGAACTACCCAAAACAAGGTATAAAATTAGGTGATGTCGTCCACACATTAGAGACCTAGTATCATTAGATATTTTAATATAAATTTATAGTGTTCACATATCATTTTATATTAGAACACATTTTTTCACAATGATATTTGAACATAATGAAATTAATATTGATAGAGTATCTTAAAATGTTTCACATTGAAAAAATCGAATACTGTAGGTATTGAAAAATATGGGGAGGATTATTTATGTATAAATTCATATAGTCAGTTGATGAAAGAAGATTCATATCAATTCTAATGTTATTTGTTGATAAAAAATTACAAATTTGATGTTAAAGAAAAATTTAGTGACGTGGTTTTCATTTCGGTTATTGTTTTTTCAAATTATATCGAAAATGATAAAGGGGAGTACACATCATATTATGAATGCATGGAATTGATGTAAAATCTAAATGGTGGGGATACTATTGAGGGATAAAATATTCATAGATTAATTTATTGTGATTTTGAGATCATATGGTCATACAATTGGTTAATTAAGAACATATCGTTCATGCTTTCCACCATTCAAAATGGTATGATAATCAAGGAATTAAAATTATCTATTTAACATTTGTTGTGAATTTTTTTTGTCCTTAATGATAAGTATTGTGGTTGAGTTTATTGGGGTCACACACTAGATAGTAGGTTAATATAGAGCAATATAAACAAGTGATTATATTGTAGTGCTAATCGATTCTCATGTTGGAATAGGAGAAGATAATTATGGATTTTGAAATAGGTCTTACTAAGATGGTTCCAAAACAAGATTCCATATGGATTATAGTGGATCATATTACAGTTTCATACTATATAATCCATATTTGAATGTAATATGAGCCATGACTTTAAAAAAATCTATATACATGAAGTGTTAAGAAATAATGGCATACCGTTTTGGATAGAATCCCATAGATATCCAAGGATTACATCACATTTTTTGAAATTAGTAATGAAATCTATTGTGACATAGTTGACTATGAGAATAGCGTATCAACATAAAGTGGATGAAAAATCCCAATAGGTAATACAAACATTTAAAAATATTCTTAGTTCTACTATAATTGTTTTTACAAGATCACGGTAGGAGAATATACATCTAGTAGAGTTCTTGTATAATAATAGTTATCAGGCCTTGATAAATAGGGATGATTGTATATGAATCATTTTCATTAACAACTTTTTTGTTGTAATAGGAGATACTTAATTGGTTTGATCATGCATTCTGTAAGAGACAACATAATAAAATTTAGTTTATCAAAAATTTGATAGAGATAGATCAGAGTTGTTAGAAATCAAATGAGGATCAATATGCATTACGTTTTTCATTTGAGGTTAGTGAACATGTGTTCATGAGGATATATATACGGATTGGAATTCATCAATTTTGTATGTAGGGTGAGTTACCTCCTCAATATATAGTCCCTATTTATATTATATAATGTGGTGGTGAGGTACATTATCAATTATTTTTTAATGTAATATTTAGCATAATGATTAAGTTTCTTCATATTTCATAATTGAAGAATAATCAACTTGATCCTTACCAGGTGATTTTATAATATCACATTATCCTAGATTTATATTATATTTTAAATAATGTACCAGTGAAAATTGTTTCCAAGAAAGAGACAATGTTGCTTTGGAATATAATCAGTATTGTGTGGGTATTATGAAAACATGGCCAGGTTTAGTAAGAGACATTGTAGCGTGATAAAGAGATGGTGTAGTAATGGCCCAAAAAATTTTAGTCCAGTGGTGGGTTTTTACATTCATTGGTTGAAATTTCTAATGGTATGGAGAATGTATCACCCTCAGTTTTATGTATATTACTCTTTAGTTTTTTATTTTAAGTATATATAAAAAAATTTCTTGTAATTTTTAGTATGTTTGATATTAGTTATGACATGTTTTTTTTTGGAATTTTCATGTTCAATTCTTGAGAATGTTTATTAGAATTTGGGAGGCACATATTAGGATCCATGAAACAGAAATAGTGGGAAGTGGGAAGGCACATAATTATGTGCATGGTTTGTAAAAATTATGTGAATATCATAGAGAGACCATAAAATTGTAAATATAGTGAAATAGAAATATTGGTGCATTGTTTTTATAACCATGTGATCTAATCATTCAAGGATTTATTTGAGGAGGGGACTCATGGATGGTTAGTGCATTTGTTTCATAGTCATTGTCCCTAACCATGCATCATCAATTTTGTTTTATCAAAAATCACTGATATAATATTATTTACCACCTTAACAACTAGTTATCCATTAAATATTCCATTAAAATAATTATAATTCCTCCAAATGAGTTCGAGATAATTCTTTTTGATGCATGAGAGATTCCTATGTGAATCCATTTATATTTGAGGCCAGAATTCATTTGTAAGTCCTCTTTATTCATTTTTATCTTAATAAATCTTCTTATTCTCTATCTTGAATCCAAGGATATAGTAAATTAACAATATATCCATGTTGTTTGATGTCAATCCAGATGGGATATGATTGTTTGGATTTATTGGAAGGAGATCCAAGGACATTTTTTGGAATTTCATGATCTATTTTTCATGTCATTCTATTGTTCATTGTTTCCACCAATGTTTAAGAGGTTGGTGGCTTCCTACTCGACACAATCTGATTATAACACGATGGATTGATTTAAAATTGATGTAAATAGTTTATTATTTTGGAAAATCATAGTGTTCTTATAATTGATATTCTTATTTTATTTTTTTGGAAATCAGGGGAGTTATGTGAATATTGGGAAAACGTTTTTTATAATTTAAATATGGATATTATAAATTTATGTTTGTTTGATACAAGTAATGTTTTGAAAAATTATTTTTTTGAAATGGGTTGACATTATTTGGGAAAAATGGATGACTATGAGTGGAATTGGATGGATTTTGGGAGCGATGTACCACCATTTAAGGGATGAAGCATGGATAGGAAGTACCACCATCAATAGTAACAAAAAGATTGTGTATAGGTTTGAATATGTAGATTTTGGATGTGTTTGAAATAGAACGTGTATTGAAAACAAAATAAGAGAAATGGTTCAATTGATTTCTTATTGTATTCCATGAAAATCAATTTTAAAGGACTGTTTATTTGGTTCCTAGGAAAATTATTTTTTATATGATATAAAATATTTTAAATTAATTTAAACTATTTTATATTATTTTTTAATTTTTTCCAAGTGGAATGAGTTTAGAATTCATAACGGGAAAACATAATAAATTTTATACTCTCCCCCTTTATAGGAACTTTGTTGCATTTATAAATAATATATATTGAGACACTCGTAAAAGAATGAAAATCAAGTTCTTTAGTGATGCTTCATGATATCTTCATTTGGGCATGTGGAGATAGAACATAGATAAGTATGATAGTATATTAGTTTATGTATTTGGAATCATTTATTTTTTTTAGTCTTAGTTTCTACATTTCACTTTAATATTGACTGTTGGTTTGGTTTTTTAATGGCCTATGTTTCGTTACCATGAATATGTTTGATATATTTTTATGGTTTTCTTGTTTAGTATTTTTATCATTAAAAAAAAATAATATTCTTATTTTTTATGAAGTCCTTGTAATTTATTTCCAGCCTTGTTTTTATTTCAGATGTCAATTATGCCAAGTGGATGCTCTGTCTCTTCCCAAGACAATGGGTGAGGGGCCAGATGTTATAGATCAATTGATTAATCATAAATTTCTAGGTTATTTTATCTATATTCATCGATTCCATTCCTAAATAAACCTTATAGTATAATGAAGATGAAATAATATCTAGGAAAACCACATATATCCTTATTTAACAAAATTATTATTATGTCATACATTACCTATACATATTCCTTGAATATTCTGTTAAGTCTAATTGTCCAAATCTCCAAATAAACTTTTCAATACATCCTTATAATTAAATAATATACAATCCCAATGGTTATTGACTTTGATCAAACATAACATATCAACCAGAATATTATCTTCAAAAATCATTATAATCTTCAAATATAACAAAACATTTCCTTAGATTTTTACTAGGATGTCCTAAAATCAGACCCAGAGATCATGTTCTCTTAAGAAATACTTTTTATACTGAAATTGATATCATGTGTAATATATTATATATAATCATTTTTATTTATACTATTAATAATGATTATTTTGCATGAAAAAAACTAGGAACCAATTTATGATTAATGAATTATATAATTATAACTAAAAATATTAATAAAATCATATATTCATTGAATACAAGAGTTAATTTTTTTATTATATAATAAAATTAATAAAACTTGATCTTTATTCATCATAATTGATGAATTAATTAAGTTGTGGTATCAATATAAACTATAAAACTTTTATATATTTATATATAAACTACTAAATTTAGAAATTAAAAAGGGGTGTGATCATATTCATAGTAAGGTAACCATATAATATAATCTATCAAAAAATAATAATGGATTACATAATCTGATAAGAATATATAGTTTGAATAACTAAATAATCATTATAAACAGAGATAATTCTATATCCATGTAATTATGTAAAAATATTTATCACCATAATTTTAATCATATACTAATGAAATACATAGTTCTAAAAATAAGAAACATGTTTTCATTGCATTTTTCAATGAAATTTTCATATTATAAGATGAGGTGTACACTAAAACCCAACATGTTTTGTTTTATTTGACTCATATATATATATAAAGTAACTAAATGATTCATCCACCACAAATCACAATATTATGTAAATTTAATTAAACATAATCATAAAATATATTATTTATACTCTTACATAAGGACCCTAATACTCAATAAAATCATGGTTATCCATATAATGAATGATACAAAATGAAAGTACATAATAAATGTGAGTCATTATTTAATATTTATTGTTAATATCAATAGTTTCACCCTTTTCAATGGAAGGGAAAAAATGATCATATCCAATCAAGATAAATAAGGTGGACATTTATATTATACAGTCTCAACATTCCAATAATCATATGTATTTGAAGAAAAAATTAAATAATGAAAATAATTATCCCCATGTCAATAATCAAATTAACTATCATTGTGACCTTCCAATAATCAAAATTAATAAAATAATTTGTTCACATAGTTCATGGAAATGTGTATAGTATCAGGTCAGTACAGAAATATAATGATTGTAATGCATGAAACAAAATAAAATGTAGGGTGAGAAAACAATATATCTCTATTATAGCAAATTAATCGTACAAACATGTTGTTATAAACTACAATAACCCTCAAAAATGAATAATTCATACAATGTCAGAAAATATGGAATCAATAGTCGAATTAGAGGTTCATTTGTTAAAATTTATCACTATTAGGGTTAATCCTTTTGAAAATGGTATATAAAATGAAAAAAAACTAAAAAAATTTGTGAGAAAATATTTTTAACAAATATACAAAACAAAAATTTTCCATTACATTTAAAATGTGACATTTGTAAATTTAATCTGAAATTATTATAAAACCATTATTTTTAATAAATGAACTATATTAAAGGAACCTCGAATATTTATAATGTATATCATTGTGAAATAACGAAATACTGATATAATATATATAAGATATATAAAAAATGGTGATTACTATTTTTAAATATTTTTTAATAAAACTCACATTATAAGTAGTTTAATAAGGTATTTATTTTTTAATAAAATTATTATTTCAAAATGGTATTATCAAATTCATTATAATAATTGATTAGTATTAGATATCATAAAAATGAAAAATAAATGATCAATATAAAACTAGATATCATAATGAAGTGAGATTTTCTTTACATAAATATTTTATAGGGAATATACTCAATGAAGCACGATACAATATAAAATGGGTTCATGAGGTAAAAAGGAAAACAAAAATATGATAGCTCATTTTAAAATAAAAGGAAATAATGTTTGAATATTATTTGAAATATATATTAGTGATGATGATATGTTATTGAATGAAAATTGGGTTACACAAAATTCTTATGACTCAGGTAACAAAATAGTCAGATGAAAATTGATGAAATGTGTATTATTTTTTATATGATATTTAATTAATAAAAAATAAATAATGAATATATAATTATAATAATTTTAAATAAATATAATGATATATAATGAAAACATTGTGGTAGATGAGTAACAAGTGTCATAGATTCATAATTATGGCCATGAGATCCTTTGTGGAATGAGTAAAACATTAATAAAAATTCAATAAAATAAAGTTCATTTATTTGAACATAAAATATAAATATTAAATGTAAATTACTGATATGATATCTGAAATAGGGAGTATAAACAAAACATAATGGAATTTTGGATTATAATAACAAACAAGTCTCAAGGAGGGGAATTTGAGATGAAAACATTTACCTTATTATGGATTCATTCTCCATTATTACAATATTTTCAAAAATATAAATTACGAACATTTAATACATACCAAAGAGACATATCCATAAATATAATCATTTATACTCATAATTAGCCATTATTCTATATGTACAATTACTATTCATTTTTAATCTAGTATCATCACTAGTTGTATGTAATCATTTTATCATTTTAGAAGTTTACTACAAACATTATCTACATTCATTCATGTTACAATGTTCAACATTCTAATATAATTAAATTTAATATAATATATTTTTAATTATAGTTATAAGGAACATTATTTATTTCTATTAATTTTTGGTTTCAAAAAGTGAATATGATTTTATAGAAAATCAAGTTTAAGTGATTCCTATAGAATGAAATATGTATTCTTAATTAAAGAATTAAATTCTATTATAAAAATAAAAAAACAAAATATTTATTTATATACTAATATCATATTATGACGATAAATATTTTCTGACACATAGAAATGATATAAATTCAGATTATTAATCAAGAATGTTATTAAAATGACTCAATCATGGAACAACTAATATTAATACATTATTATGATGTAGTTCAGTTTTAATATCATTACACCATAGTAATAATGATATAATATAGTATTTATTAGTGTGAAAATTTTAATTGGAAATAAATATAATGAGAATATAAATATAATGTAGTTTAGTTTTAAAATCATTACACAATAGTTTTCTACACATATTCATAGTTTAAAATTTTATCTTCCATATAGAGGGAAAAATAATTAATATTTTTTATAGTGTTAAAATAATTTAAAATATATAAAAATATTAGTTATTTATTAAAATAAACTTTTAGACCAACTATTTATTGTTTTGACGAAAAATGAAACATGTTTTATCAAGGAGGAGGTAGTCTTCACAACACAGGAATAATGGTATCATTTTTTCATAATTGAAAACGAAACAAGAGGTTATGGATTATTCCCATGGAATAATAATATTAATTATGATATTTATACATATTTTATTTTTAGATATTTACTGACATTGATCAGTTTGTGATATCCATACATGTTCCCTTTGAAATATATTACATAGGATAATATATAGTGAATATAAGATAAATATAATGGAAAATAATCTTATGGGAAGTAAAAATGAAATGTTTTCGGGGGGAAAATTAATTCTTTTATCTCTATTAATGAATGGGAACTGTACACATATATAAGTTGTGAGAATGTAATTTTTTAAATATTTCATATTAATATATTGTTAGAAAATGTTTAACATGTCAATAAGCTCCAAAATTGATAAATTATTAAGATTGGATGAGATAAGGTCCAACATCACATATTATAAAAAATTGAAGATATAGTTTTCCATGTTTCATTAACATTACCACATTATTTTTTTAATTTAACCATTTTTGTTATTAATGATGAAACTATTTTTTACCTAAGGTAACATAAAAATTTTGAAATAAATAAATATGTCATTTTAAGATAATTTGGACCCAATGATACAAGATTATATATCTATTTCACATAATTAATTTTATTTAATAATAAAAATAAATTTTAATTTTTTTTAATTTATTTTGAATAATTGTTTACATATCATTTCATCTAATGAAAAATATAAAATATTGATCTATAAATTTAATCCAACATTTAAAAAATAATAAAATAGCATATAATATTGATTTTTTTATATTGAAGTTTCATTAATTTTAAATATATAATTATATATTTTTAATTTAAAAAATTATTTTCTTATTTTTAAATCATAATTTTTCCTCATACAACAAAAAATTAATATTTAAAGAAAATTTAAAAATCCTTATAAACATATATTATAATGATTAAAACCAATAAAATGTTCATTTTATATAACATAAATTCTATATTTTATAATGTTATGATTTAAATAAATAGACGATATCCGATTAAAATGATTTTTTTTTTCAGAAAATGGATTTTAGAATATTAACCATCCTATTTCAAATATACAATTATTTACTAATTAAATTATCATTCTGAAAATTTTTATATCAAGTATATTATATTTATTAGAATAATAATTTTTTTTAAATATAAATTCATTTCCCATTGAAATGAAATTTTTATAAAAATACATTTTAATTAATAAAAATATCTTATTAATCATTTTAGATACACTAAACTAATTTTATTAATAGTCAAATTATGGTATATTTTTTCAATTAATATTTTAAAAATAGTATATTTCTAGTCATTAAATAAATATAATATCTAATTTTAATGATCACACATAACAAATATAATTAAATATAAACATATCCATGTTTGGCTTATGTTCAATGTTGTGTGTGGATAAAACTATCAATCATTATAACAAATTTATAACCAATCATACAAGGGAATTTCAGGGAAACGACAAATTACATTCATTATCTATTTAATCTAATATATTATTTTATATGATTGGCTAATATATTGTAATCTTAATGACAATATTTTGCTGATTAGTAATGGTTTATATTTCATTAACATAATTGTATGGTCAATATATCGAGTCTATAATCTCCCAATTATATTGATTAGTCTCACAATATTAGTTATAAGCATCAACAATATGGGTTTGTGCTCGGGAGAATCCATGGTACTTCAGTAAAGGTGTTTTTAAATTAAACCTGTATAGAAACATTGTATTTGTAGTTACCCTATATTTTATGACATGACTATTAGACGATTTTAAAGGTAACTAACAAAAGAATTATTAATAAAGGTCTTATGGGCTTAGTGTCTTTCGAAAATTCATCTTATACATTCATTTTAAATTATAAAATGTTAAACTTATTTACTTCCCTCATCTAAATATTGTTAGTGGCCCTCACATTCTCTTTAGATCAAGTAATCACCTAAGGATATACCTCAATAAAATTCATTATCTAAAATACCAAATAGATGATAAATTAAAACCATGAATCAATAAAACATGTGTGAGAAAAATAATCATATTTAAACCATAAGAATAGTATTATCATCAATATTATAAGGAAAATAATGCATAAAATAATTAATCTGGAAATTCTTAAAAAGGAATCCTCCTATAATAGTGCTCAAATACCACAGAGAGTTATGAAAAAAATAAGAATCATGTTCACACATAACATATCTACATGACTATAACATCATCATTGTGATCAAAATAGCAATATTTTTAGGAAGATTTTTCATTATATCATGATATACAACACTTTACACAATGTATTTGGGGGATGTATAATTCCATGACCACCCATCACATCAAAACATTTTCATAATCATTCATGTCAAATATATTGTATAACAATAATTTTCAAACAATATCCCATGGAAAGGAATGGATTTTCATATAATATAATAAATATTACATTCATGAATATACATTATGGATCCCAAATTTAAAATGGAAAAAATCGTATATGATTAATCATTATTGTGTGAAGAAGAAACAACTCAAGAGAGGTCAAAGATGTGTTTTGGATAGAATAATACATTTTCTGAGCCATTGTTTGATTAATTAAAACATGTTAATAAACATGAGTATACTAGAAAGAAAAATGTAATTTAAATATAAAGATCATAATATGAACATTCATACCATACAATAGAGGGAAACACACAAAAATTAACTGGGTTCGAGAATCCCCATTCTTTTATTCCCACTTTATTACGTTATTTTTTAACCACCTAAATAATAAAGTTATATTTATTTAAATACTGATCCAGAAGTGAATTATACTCATTTATTCAGAAAAAAATCAATTATTTTTACTGTATTAATCTTCTTATGTTCTGCTAACGTAAATCATATATTTTTATATATTGTTTTCTAAAAAAAGCATATTTTTCATTGATTTTGCTACATTGTTAAAGTTATTTATTAAATAGGTATAATAAATTCAATAATCTTATAATTAACATAATTTTACACTTATATTTAATAAATTATTTATTTTAAACATTCATAGGATTGGTGGTTTTAATGATATTTGAAACATTCTCATTGGAGTTTATCTGACTAATATACGGAACATTGTCTAAATATGAAGAAAAATTGTATAAAAAGTAAATATATTGAAAATATAATTTTTTCATCATGTTAACATCATTAATATCACATAAATATTATTTTGAATTAAATATTATATGATTTTATTTTTAATGAATTTATGATAAGAGAGACGATATAATCAAAATGACTGAAAATTTGAAAAACATATTATTTCTTCTGTGTAGTTTCTCTTGTATGGAAGTATAAAATCTTTGATTTTGGGAGTTATATTTATCCGTAACATCGCTATAAAATTTCTATGGGTTGTGATGGAAAATTTGGTCATGGGAATTTGATTTTTAGTGTGAGGCAGGAGTGGTTATCCATGGTGAGAGAGTGAGGTAATTTAAACTTGATGAGAGGTGTATTTTTTTCAATGAATTATTAAATAAAAAATTACATCACAGGTAAAACATCTAATATTTAATTTTTAACATTATAAATCATAGAAAAATATTACATTATTTTTTATTCATAGTTTATACACAATATAAAATTAATTCATTAGTTTATCTAGAAGGAATGTAGAATGAATGAAAATTGGTTATTTTAAAGATAATTATCGACCTTAGGTATTGGAAGTTTGTTTTTAGGTTTTGAAAATTTATATATTATATTTTAATGAATAATTTATCAAACTAAATATTCCATGGACTATATAATGTTCTATATTGTATTATGTAAATATTACCTAATGAATGATTTAAATAGAGATACACTAGTTATGTGAAAAAAATATTTTAAATATTCATCCAAAAATTTATGTATTTCATAAAATTAAAATGATAACCCTTTAATACATTAAATGTACTGAAATTAAAAATGATATTTATTTTGTCTAAATAAATTTATAAACATGGTAATTTTAATATTTAATATAAAAAATTTATTTAGAAAAATACATTAAATTACAGTTTATAAAACATGTTCTTATAATATCCTTGTGTTTTTAATCATGATATTTTTTATAAAATTTATATTTTTATAAATAAATCATGATTAATTTTTAATTGATTGAAATTTATTAATTTGAGGTCAAAATACAATTCGAACTGGAATGCTACTATTCCTAACCATCATGTTATTATTTCAACTATCACATTACCTCATATAAATACATCCACATTCCTTCATTCATTATTCAAAACGTTTATTTTTTGGGATCGATATTTCAATTCACTATAATGATTCCTAGATTATTGATATTTGGTTTATTTTAAATATTTTTGGTAGTGGGGCTGATGATTATAGTTGGATGGAGTGATCCATATTTTCCCATTTTTTCTTTTCTATTTTATAATTTTTTTCTAGTTGTAATGCATTGAATTTTATGTGGTTTTATTAAAAATAAATGTAATATTATTTAGTGAAGAATTAATTTAGCTTTCTAATTCATTATATTTGTATGGATATGATATTATATAATATGAACCAACCCGTATTTATTCTTGAAACTAATTTTACTAATAAACATTGTGTCGTTGCATTTTTACCCTATTTAGAAATTTCATCCCTGAAATTTCCACTTGTATTTAATGTTAAGAAGAGTTATGTGTACATATATTTAATTTTATCTTATTGTTTCCAATTTATAACATCATACATATTATTCATTTATAACACCTTTTAATGTGGAGATTCCTTTCTATATAGAACATTATCTCTACGGTCCCAAGTTTTCACCGGATGCTCTCCATAAGAGAGGTCATTCTCTAGTTATAGCACATCTACATTCAGTAAATATAAGTGATCTTGTATATACTTTCTCAGAAGTGATGCATGGAACACATTATGAACATTATTCAGACATTTTGGATGTGAAAGCTGATATTCCACTTAACCTATGTGATCAAGTATCTCAAATTGGCCAATGTACCTTGGGGAAAGCTTCCCTTTCATTCCAAGCCGCATGATTCACTTACACGGTAATATTCTAAATAATTTTTTTCTCAAACATAAAACTCTATAAATCATTGATGGTTATCATCATAGATATTTTTCCAACTCTGATTAGACTTTACATGTCCTTCGATGTCTTGAATCATCTTTCCCTTATCTTGCACAAGGTCTGGTCGAAGTAAATTTCTTTTGAAAACATCATCCAAAAATATGGGAGTTCTTCATCACTTCACATAAATAGAATCATTTGGATCTAATTGAATAATAACATGGATGATTTTATTATATGTGAAATCATCCAAAGGGATATAACAATTCAATTACCATTTGAATTCCATTGAGTAGGCTTTTACTATATACTCAAATGTCTGAATATTCCATTCAAATCGATCATCTTTTTAGGGTTGATAGTTTGTGATGAAATTTAATTCATTACTCAAATCATGTTAAATAATTCTGAAGAATATTGATTTGAACCTTGAATCATGATCATAGATGATCAAATTTGGTACCCCATAAAGCCTCACCAATTCCTTGAAATATTTATTCATATTTTATTCATACGAGAATTGTTCATGAATATGATATTATACATATATAATAAAATCTTTAATTTAACCTTTTTCACTCAATTGTTCTATAGGTGAATCATTAAGTTCATGCATTTTTTAATCAG